>OX243902.1:3247500-4447500 GCA_945859665.1 Anorthoa munda | reverse complement strand
GCCGTTGGTCGCATTTGCAACGCGCGACGATATCGCTTCAGAATTGTGTCTGCATCGATGCATACTTGTGACTGTATCAATGTAAACGCATGACTGGAGCGATACTGCATCGCGGTTGTATCGATACTGCATCGCGGTTGTATCAATACTTCGTCGCGTTCGTATCAATGGTGTATTGCGTTTGTCGCGATGCAGATTCGAAATTACGAGGGCGATGGTATATGACCTGCGACAGCATAGCGATTGTATTGCGCTTAATTTGCGACTGTATCGCGTCTGCATCGCTGCAAAAAGTCACCCGCCCTCAGTGTCAAACCAATCCACCACAGCCGCTGCAATCGAAGTGGCTTGATACATAAGCGTTTCGTATTTCATGTTGCTTTGCCCTTCTTGCCGCGGCGTCTGTGTTGCTGGAGCGCCTCTGCTCGGAAGTGAATATTTACAAAGGTTATATTTTCATGTGACGTATAAAATTGTAATGAAAAGTGGTGTTCTCATGGCACCAGCTCCTCATTAGTAACTGACGGGCTGTTCCGACGACGGTGACGTCACGTTATGTACCCGAGGAATGTGTCACACCGAAGTGTAATGTTGGGAGTCAGTTGGTGTATTTATATGCATTACTCTGACATACTGATGCATTTAGAAATTATGTAAGTCTGTGTCTCAATTTTTCAGGAATTAAATAGTAGCAGTACATGTTTTCGTCACTTCGAGTGAAAGGGCTGATAAAAGTCACGGACTTCGATTTATTGTAGTACTAGCTTCTGTCAGCGGCTTCGCCCGCGTGAATGTCGAAATCATCTCAAGGGAGCATATACCCGGGATAAAAAAGTATCCTATTTGCTATTCCAAACTATAATCTATCTCTGTGGCAAATTTCATCTAGATCCGTCCAGCCGTTTGAGCGTAAAGAAGTAACAAACATACAAACACACACACACACACACTCACAAACTTTCGCCTTTATATTATTAGTATGATACTAATTTGTTTATTATATACTTTACACTTTTTACACCAAATAAAAATTACAGGACAAACATATATAAATATAATTTGTGAGCTCTCTCGATAAATCTTAATCTCGTCTTGTGAATAAAGCTACGGAAGGGATAAAAACCCCAAATTAAATCAAAAAGATAAAAAATAAAAATAGCTACAGGATTACTTTTCTTTTAAAAAAGGTAGTTATAATAGATTTAAAAATATGGAATCTGTAAGAAATCAAGTATTAACCAGCTATTGATCATTTATATCAACTTAACCAAAGTAAGTACTATAAGGGTCAAAATTGCAGTCGCACTCTACCAAAATAGAAAAGGAATTTTTTTTGTAGGCAGCAGAATTTCAATATTTCGCGGTTAGTAGGAATAATCTATACTTTAATTTCTATACAAAATATTAAATCACTTGTGGATAATTAAATTTCTTCTACAAAAACTAGCCATTTGAGTTTTGGGAGAGTATGACTGCACTTTTGATCCTTGTACAGTACATTAAAACGTATTTAACTTTTAATTGTTACATTCCAGACAAAAGCTCGAACAAAAAAAAACAACACTCATTTCCGACATTAAACATACTAACAGACTTACACACCGGTGTAAGTCGTTCCCCGCAACTGGGCGTACCTACGGATAATTTGATTACGTATGCATTAAGTGCATTTCCATTTCCCCATACTGAGTGGATCCGAGATCTCTTTTAAATCCGCCGATGTAACCTTTAATGACGCCACGCTGACTTCGCCTTAAGGGATTTGCACATTAAGGGGTGGTTGACGTTGTTTTATGTCTACTACGTGTTAAGCTGTGTCTGTGAATGGAATGTGATGGTTGTTGTGAAGGATTGTAACTCCTTAGAAGCTGTAGATTGTATTCGCTGGTAAGTGTATGCTGTTGCATATTAGAGAGACTACTTTGTATTACCATCTTAGATGTGTGTTGCAGTTCACTATGATTATTAATCAAAGTTTTGGTTTTTTCCCAGTTGTGAATGTCGATCTGTGTCTTGCTCGTTATGAAGAATTAATCAGGCTTATGGGATTTGCTCATTATTCTCTGTGAATGGAATGTGTAGGAGGAGTTTTTGGTTAAGGAGTGTAGCTTCTTTAAAGCTGTGGATGTTGAATTGTTGCATAGTTGTTTGTTGTGCCCGGTTCTTACCGAGTGTGTTACATTTTAATATGATAATCACATTAATAGGCTTATCCCTGTTATGTTGTGGTGGCCCAGTGGCTAAGACCTCATCTCGTGCTTGAGGTCGTGGATTCAATATTAAATCCGGGCAAGTACCAATGTGACTTTTTCAAATTCATTTGTACTTTCTAAATTTATCTTGGACTGTAGTGTGGGTGTCATAGAACTATGTCTATGAATGTACGTGTAAGTAGCCTAAGTCTATATATTGAATGGTTTGCTAATAAATACCAGTATTATACATCAAAGCGTGTACTCAATTACACCTATCCCTACATGGCGACCCTGCCTTCGGGCAAGCCGCGCGTAATGGTCGTGTCGCGTTACGACTACACCGATTAAGAATGAAGCCTCATTATTAATTGGTGCGAAATTGTGTCAATAACTAAGGAAAATGTGTCAATCATACCAGACCAAAGAAGAGGTTTTTCTAGCTCAAAACGCAGCTAGTGCTGGCAATAATGCGAATTTACAAGAAATTGGGACGCATTTGAACATCCAGACAATTATGACCTCAATTATTATATGCTTCATGGGTGCAGTGCTTCTATACTTGGGATTTAGGGCATATAAAAAATGCCATACTCGTTGGATGCGTCAGGAGATCAACCACCAAGCGTTCAGGGGCATGCGATTGTCCGGACGAGGTCGCGGCCAGACCACTCCGAAAGTAGCAGAAATGAATGTGAGTGAATGTCAGTGTAAATCAGTGAACTAATGAGTGCGATCAAAGTGCGAAATAAGTGATTGTGTACGTAAGATATTCGGGAAGAAATTAAGGTGAAATGTACTGTTATGTAGTGACTGTTTAAGACATATTATAAACTATTCATTGTCGTCGAAAACAAAATGATTAATTACCCTCCTTCGGCATTCGGGTAAATAGTGTCTTATGGCTAAGGAATTTGATAACATATATAATGAGTTACGGAAAATACGTACATATTTAATTAAAATAGGTCCTAAGCGAAGATTAGAATCTAAGATATGTAGTAGAAAATTAGAAGAATCGATAAATTTATTTTATTTATATAAAAATTATTGTAAAGAAATAGAAGCTAATATAAAAGAATTCAAAAATGAGGAGTTAATAATAATAAATGAGTATCGTTATAAGATAGATGAATTATTCATAGGAATTAAAGAGTTATGTGAAAAAGGAAGTAGTTACAGTAACTCAGATTTTGAAAGTTTAAGTGAGGACGAAGGAAAAACAGTTAAAATGGCCAAATTTGATCTTAAGATAGCACTGAATTTGTTGCCCGTCATGACAAGTGACGAGTTAAGTATTAAGCAGTTAATCGATGGGATCGATTATTACAGTTCTGTTTTAGATAGTCAATCGCAGGAGCAGTTAATTACATTCGTTTTGAAAAGTCGATTGTCTCAGGCAGCAAAATTGAAATTAGCTTCAAATTATGACTCAGTTAAGGATCTATTACACGATATGAGGGTTCAACTATTGGCAACAAAGTCAGCTACGGCAATACAGAGCAAACTACATTCTTTCTGCCAAAAACAAATGACAATTGATGAGTACGGAAAAGCCATTACTGAGATGTTTGTGGACTTGACGATAGCGCAATCCGAAGGGAAAGCCAGTAATTACCAGGTATTGAAACCGCTTAATGAGAAACAAGCCATCAAACGGTTTGCCGACGGATTGCGAAACCGTCGATTGAGCACTATCATAGCAGCAAGAAATTTTGAATCCCTCAAAGATGCAGTTCAAGCAGCAGTGGATGAAGAGACTTCGATGCCTTCGAATTCATCAGGTGAGATTATGGTTTTTAATCAAAACAATCGATATAATTACAGGCGTGCTTCAAATAATTATTTTAGAGGTCAGCATGGACGAGCGTTCAGAGGCCGCTCAAACCAGGGTCACATGCGTTGGGGTGACCATAATGAGATAAACCAGGACGCAGGGCGTGGCCGTGCACCACGAGGATCGTGGCGGAATTCGAGAAGATCGAATCGAGGTAGGTCTTCTTTTCATAATAACCGAAACAAGTGGACACGTAATTCGGAAACAATGCATATTATGACCGAGGATGCACCTAAAAATGAAGAATCCAAAAATCAGTTTTTTCGTGCCTAAACATTATATTTTGTCATGTGATAATAACATGGTTGTCGATCTTTCTGTAAATGGTAGCCCATTCCGATGGTTACTTGACTCGGGTGCGTCAATTTCAGCCATCAAATATAAACATCTTGTCGAACAAAATATTCCATGCCATTTAGAGAGTATTGAGATTAATGGACTTGGGGGCAAAGTACAATCTTTAGGTTACGTTTATTTAGACTTAGTAACAGATGATGCAATGTTTAGGCATAAGTTTATTGTTTTTAATTCTTTGCCATGTAAGGCGCATGGAATCATCGGTGACGACTTCTTACGAAAACATAAAGCGTTATTAGACTACAAGAATAATAGTTTATCTTTGCACACTTTAAATGGTAATCCAATCACGTTGTCTATTAAGATATCTGATAGTAAAAAAGAAATGTTTCTTATACCGCCCAGATCGGAGTCGATCCACTTTATACAAACTAATATAGAAGAAGAATGTGTAGTTTGTACTTCAGAATGCAGCGAAGGTGTGTTTATAGCTAGCACCTTAGTAAAGCCCACTAGTGGTAAAATACCTGTAAGAATACTTAACACAACTGAGAATGAGTTAACCCTAGATAAACTAGACCCGATTATACACAGCGCGTCGGATTACAATATTTGCAGTTTTGATAAATGCGACAAAAATGCGGCCCGCGTTAAAAAAATGTTTTCACTGCTGAATACAAAACATTTAAATGAAGAAGAGCAGTTAACAATTGAAAAAGTATGCGCCAAATATGCTGACATATTTTTTTTACCGGGGGATAAACTGACAACTACGCATATTTATCAACATTCTATACGCGTAAAGCCTAATGCAGAGCCCGTATTTGTTAAACCGTATAGGTTACCTCATTCACAGAAACATGAGGTACATAAACAACTCCAAAATATGTTAGCTGACGGCATTATAGAGCCATGCGTAAGTGATTGGTCTAGTCCAATTTTGCTGGTACCCAAGAAATTAGACGCAAATGGACAAAAGAGGTGGAGATTAGTTATTGACTACCGCAAACTGAATAATAATATTGAAAATGATAATTTCCCTCTTCCTAACATTACAGAAATTTTAGACTCGTTATCGGGATGCATCTACTTCTCACACTTAGATCTGCATCAAGCATATTATAATGTAGGTTTAGACCCCAATAGTAGGAAATATACAGCCTTTGGCTCCGGGCAATATCAAATGACTAGGATGCCCATGGGGCTTAAAACAAGTCCTAGTTCATTTTCAAGGATGATGACAATGGCAATGGCAGGTCTTAATTTTGAAAAGTGCCTCGTCTATCAAGACGATTTAATTGTGTATGGAAGTTGTCTCAGTCAACATAATAAAAATTTAATCGACGTTTTTGAAAGACTTCGGAAAGTGAATCTTAAATTGAATCCGTCCAAGTGTGTATTTTTGAAAAAAACTATTTTATATTTAGGTCATGTTGTCTCTGGCAACGGTGTTTTACCAGACCCAGACAAAATTAGTGTTATGCAAAATTATCCCATTCCAAAAACGGCAGATGAGGTAAAACGCTTCGTAGCGTTTGCCAATTACTATAGAAAATTTATTAAAAATTTCGCAGATATAGTTCACCCCTTGAATAATTTGAGTAGGAAAAATGTAACATTTAAATGGGATAAAGACTGCCAAGTTAGCTTTGATGCATTAAAGCAGCGTTTGATATCCGCCCCAGTTTTGCAATACCCATGTTTTTCTAGTGACAATATATTCAACCTACAAACAGATGCATCAGGATACGCGTTAGGCGCCGTATTGTCTAATCAGGATGGACGGCCAATTGCTTATGCAAGCAGAAGTTTAAATAAAGCTGAACGAAACTATCCCACTATAGAAAAATAATTATTGGCTATAGTGTGGAGTATTAAACATTTTCGTCCATATTTGTATGGTCGCAAATTTAAGATTTATACAGACCATAAACCTCTGATTTATTTATTCAATTTAAAGGATCCTTCTAGTAGATTATTAAAGTTTAGATTGGTTTTGGATGAGTATGATTTTGATATCGAATATGTGCCAGGTAAAAGTAATGTGGCTGCAGACGCATTGTCGAGAGTATGTGTGTCATCGAAGGAACTGAAAGAAATGCATGAGTGTGTTGTAAACATTATGACTAGAGGACAAAGGCGGAAGTTATTGGAGAGCAGTTCTTTGGAGGATATGGTTAACACTGACATTTGGCCTGATCAACCAAAAGTTGTGGAAACTCATAGTAAACCGAAGGACTCTGTTGAGATAAGATTTATAGATAGCAATAATTGGGCTAAATTAAGAGACGAAAATAATAATGTAAAGTTAAGTAGTCAGAATACATTGTGTTATGTGCCGTCTCGGATGACATTGTTTATAAACCCAGCATCCCGATCGCAGATGACGCCAGCCGCATTTGCGAGGGAGTTGAGGGAATATTGTAATATTAATGATATAAAAGAGGTATATTTAATAAAAAATGCCACAAATAATTATTTTATTGAAAAGTTGATATCCGAGATAAAGAAAGATGCAAAATGGTCCGGACCAAGGTTATGTGTATTAAAAGACGTAGAAAGAGTAGATGACAAAGATGACAGAAGAGTCATAATTAACGACTTTCATCTATTACCCACGAGTGGCCACGCGGGTATAAGACGGATGTTAAATAACATTCGTAAATATTATTTCTGGCCTAGCATGGAACGAGATGTCCATGATTTTGTCAAGAAATGTCATAAATGCCAGACTCAAAAACATAGCGTATACAATAAAGAGCCGATGGTAGTGACGACTACTGCTCATACAGCTTTTCAGAAGGTATATTTAGATATAGTAGGACCCTTAGATAAGGATAGGTATAATTTTTCATATATTTTAACCACACAGTGTGAATTATCCAAGTATATTATCGCTTGTCCACTTGTTTCTAAAAAATCAGAAGAGGTTGCAAAAGCCTTTGTAGAAAATGTTATCCTAAAATATGGTGTTCCAAACACTATAGCGACCGATCGAGGAGCAGAGTTTATCAGCGCAACAATGACGGAGGTATGTAAATTACTAGATATAAAAAAACTTAACTCCACGGCATACCATCATGAAAGTATAGGTGCGTTGGAGAATGCTCATAAACACCTAGGAGCATTCTTGAGGATCCAGACGGATAATCATCCTGAAACATGGAGTTCATGGTTACCCTATTGGTGCTTCTCTTATAACACTTCGGTGCATAGTGCAACAAACCACACTCCATTTGAATTGGTCTATGGGAAGAAATGTAATTTGCCTAATAATTTATCAAAGTCAATTGAACCACTTTATAATCATGAGAGTTACCCGCTTGAATTGAAATATAGATTACAGGTGTCACAGTCTGAAGCACGAAATAACTTGATACAACAAAAAACAGCGCGCAAGCAACAGTACGATTCCAATATGAGACCTATCACTTATAAACCAAACGATCAAATCCTTGTAAAAAAAGAAACCGGAAACAAATTCAGTCCAATTTATTCTGGACCCTATGTAGTTGTAAGGGACTTAGCACCGAACGTAGAAATAATAAGAAAAGGTAACATTGATGTAGTGCATAAAAATAGAACTAAGTTATATTGTACCTAGTAGATATTCTTTTTATGTCTGTATACCTAGTTTATAACATTAGAGTAAGTAAATAAAAAAAAACATACGTTTTTTTTTGTATTATGTGGGAGGTGTAGTGTGGGTGTCATAGAACTATGTCTATGAATGTACGTGTAAGTAGCCTAAGTCTATATATTGAATGGTTTGCTAATAAATACCAGTATTATACATCAAAGCGTGTACTCAATTACACCTATCCCTACAGGACATCACAGGCAACGGTGAAGGACAAACATCGTGAGGAAACCTGGACTTATATAGTTAATGTTAGTCTGAAATAGCCAAGTCAGAGGCCTGTGGGGTTCCCTGAGGCGGCTTAAGAGCTTGTAGACAACGGACCTGTGTCGTTTTTATTCTTGTCATTATATTTTTTAACATATATCTTGTGGTTATTGAGAAATTTGGGCTGAAAAAATAGCTGTATTCTGTTTTTAGCTCCTGAAACTTGTAGGGGCTCTTAATTAACTCTGACACTGGAGGTGGCCACATCCTCACACGAAAAATAAAATAATAATAATCCCAGTTGAAATCGTCCTTTGTGTCTATTAGTTAAAGCCTGATGTGATTCCTGCTTGATATTGTGACTTTTTTTTTTTTTTTTTTTTATTTAGATATAGGCTCGCGCTTGACCACCATCTCACCTGATGGTAAGCGATGATGTGGTCTACGATGGAGCACGCTTGCCTAGAAGTAACCTATTCACTCTTGACTTAAAGACCCCTAGATTGTAGCTATCGGGAAACACAGACTCCGGCAGAGAATTCCACTCCTTAGCTGTACGCATAATAAAAGTATTCTCAAAACGTTTAGTGCGTATGGGCGGGATGTCCACCATGTACCTGTGGCGCATCGCCGTACGTCTGGTAGTCCGATGATGGAACGGGCTGGGCGGAATTAGATCATGCAATTCCATCGCACACTCACCGAAATGTAATCGATAAAAAACCGATAAGCTAGCAACTCGGCGACGATGTTCAAGGCTCTGGAGCTTTGACTCAACCAGTGCCTCATCGCTGATGAGCCTCTTGGCCCGCTTTTCGATCGACTCTAGTGCATCGAGCTGGTATTTGGCAGATCCGTCCCAGAGATGAGAACAGTACTCCATGCATGATCGAACTTGCGCTTGATACAAGCTGAGCAGCTGTTCTGGCGTGAAGTACCTTCTCACCTTTGCAAGGATCCCCAGCTTTTTGGCAGCCAGCTGAGCCTTCGCCTCAATATATGGGCCAAAATTGAGAGTCGATGTCAACGTAACGCCAAGAAGCTCAAGATGGTCAGCTATTGGCACAGTCACATCTCGGAAAGTTGGAGCCGGGTGAAATTGGCTCTTTTTAGCGGAAAAAAGACACGCCTGGGTTTTAGCAGCATTAAACCTGACCAGATTGGCATCGCCCCATTCGGAGACTGCCTGCATGGACAGGTTCAAGCGCTCCACCATGGCCTCCCGGAGAGACTGGATCTGAGGCCCGGTAGCACGAGCGCTGGACAAGTATCTCTCAGCAACAGTGCTGTCGTCTGCATACCCAAAGGTGCCGGGTTTTAGCAGATCGTTAATGTGCAGCAAGAATAAAGTTGCTGAAAGTACCGATCCCTGAGGGACCCCGGCATTAATAACCAAGTGGTCCGACGAGCAGCCATCGATAACCACTCGAATGGACCGATCTCTCAGGAAGTCTGCAATCCAATCACACAGACCACCGGGCAAACCGAATGAAGGAAGCTTAGCAATAAGGCTTTCGTGCCAGACCCTATCAAAAGCCTTTGAGATGTCTAGGGAGACGGCAAGCGCTTCCCCGTGCCTCTCAATGGCCTCACTCCAGATGTGAATGGCATACGCTAGAAGATCCCCAGTAGACCGATTTCGGCGGAAGCCGTATTGTCGGTCACTTAGGATATCGTTTGCTTCAAGGTATGCCAGGAGCTTAATATTAAGTACACGTTCCATACTCTTACAGAGTATGGAGGTTACAGATATGGGTCTGTAGTTGGCCGGGTCAGCTCGACTTCCCTTCTTGGGCACGGGCTGTACGTTAGCCTGCTTCCAAGCATTCGGCACTTTTCCAGCCTCAAACGAAAGGCGGAACAGGCGTGTCAAGATCGGAGACAGTTCAGGCGCACAGGTTCTAAGAACAATTGCTGGTATTCCATCAGGGCCGCTAGCCTTGTTCACGTCGAGGTTGCGCAGCACCCTACGTACGTCCTTTTGACGAATACGAATTTCCGACATACTCGTCTCGCATCCATCAGGAGAAGGAGGGGGCCGCGCGTCACCAGGATTCAGACGTGAAGATTCCGCAAAAAGAGAGGCAAATAAATTTGCCTTCTCCTCAGCGGAGTGGGCCAGCGACCCGTCGGGTTTCAGCAGTGGTGGTAGTGAGGGGCGGCAGAAGTTCGACTCGACCGACTTAGCCAGAGACCAAAACGCTTTACTACCTGCTGGGTAAGAAGCAAGTTTGGTCCCTATTCGACCAATGCGGTCGAATCGAGCCCTTCGCAACACTTTCTTGCAGGACTTGGCAGCCCTGTTGAAGGCCTTCTTCTTCAGACCCACGTCACTCGCCTTACGCGATCGAGCGTCGACCCAAGCCAGGTACGCCCCATGTTTAAGCGCATCGGCGCGCTTACATTCGGCGCCAAACCATGGCCGGTCTTCGCTTGACATTGAAACGTCAGAGAACGGAATGAAGTACTCCATTCCCTGACGCAACACATCCGTCACGGCGTCCGCGCACGACGATGGATCCGACGAAGAAAAGCAAGTAGGCTGCCAAGGATAGCATGCGAAGAAAGATCGCATACCATCCCAATCTGCTGACTTGTACCGCCAAACCCGCCGGGTGCCTCTTGGGCTGGGATCGGGCGGGGAATAGACGGACACAGACTTCACCAGACAGTGGTCGGAACTACCTAAAGGTGAAGCTATCGACACAGAGTATCTGTCTGGATCTGTTGTCAGCAGAAGGTCCAAGCAATTCGCTGTGTGCGAATCAACATCCGGTACCCTCGTTGCCCCCTGGACCAGCTGGGTGAGGTTTAGCGCTAGCGAAAGCTTGCGCATCTCCCGTCCAGCATGGTCAGTGCACTGGTATGGGAAGAGCCACTCCTGATGGTGGGCATTAAAGTCCCCCAGTAACACTAATTGGGCGGAAGGGTACCGCTGCTGTGCCGCATCAGCCGCCTCACTGAGGTACTCTGTGAGCCTGGATGCCTCCTGATCTCCGCTGTGCGAACGGTAGACACAGGCGTAGATAATTTTATCCAGACCTGTGTCCACCAGAGCCCACAGGGTTGTGAATCGGGAGTCCTCAAGGTTACGGAGACGCCGATAGCAAGTGTCGTCACGGGCGTACATACACACACCCGCGCGCGGTTTAAAATTGTGCTCCAGGGTAAACCCTGGGTAAGATAAGTACGACACGTCTGACGGACTCGCTATCTGCGTCTCCGTAAGGAAAAGCAGCGCTGGTTTCTCAGTCTCTAGGTGGAAGTGGACTGCAGAGAGATTTGAGTGCAGACCTCGAATGTTGGTGAGGTGCACTTTGTGGGGGAGGGAGTGCAGCCGCTGTTTAAATCTCTTATTCCTTTTCCTTGGCATTAATTAATATTTTATAAGAGTGAATGGAGGAGAGGAGTTGGAAGTGAGACGAGGTTTCACGCAGCTAACCTTCAGACACGCACTGAAAGGACAGCATCATTGGGGCACTAGTCCGGAGACTGCGGGGACGCCCGAGCCCCCCCGGAATGTCCATCGGGCCCTCCCCATCTGGTCGCCAACCAGCACGATGGCGCATTCCGGGATTTTTCGACAGTTGGCGGGGCAGCCTTTCGTGTGTGGCTGGCACACTACTTGGGCCCCCAACTACCTGCGGTCGGCCAGCGGCGCACCGTGCCTCGGATCCCGCTACCCTCCGCGACCAGTCTCCCGATACGTCCATAACAGCGCGCGTCAGGCTGGTCAGCCTGCAGTAGAACAGCTATCTCGACCCAACTCCTCTTGTGGCTACACCGAGCATCGTACCGGAACACGGCTAAGCCGCTTGGCGGTACGTCTTTGCCCGGTGGGTGGTCGCAAGCCTTCGGCCGAAGCCTACCACCAGTTGGTGTCACCTGATTTGCACCACCCGGGGACCACGTGTAGGGTATCAGAAAGGGGTACATTCCTACGGACGTGGGTGACTCAGCCCCCAAAACTACACGTCATTTATCTCTATATTATAATATTTAAAACTGCGCATTGCCGGCCAGATGTGGCGAATACATTGAGACAAGGACCTTCGGGTTTAAATTATGGTCTGACAGGCAACCTCATAAACTATGAGTTTCTATTCATTTTAAAAGGATTAAACAATATTACCTCTAAAAAAAGCCCTTCGGTTAGAAAGCCATGGGAAAGGATGTCGAGAGTGGAGATTCTGTACGAATTCTAAGAAGTCGCCAAGTGGCAGCGATAACACTTTCTCTCCATCCCAAAACTAATAGAAATTGCACAAAAAAAAATGGTAATTTTTTTTTTTTTTTTTTTTTTTTTTTTTTTTTTTTTTTTTGTTTGACCCTTCGTAGCGTTGCTTAACTGTGGGAAGTGAGCTCTTAGTTTCGGGAGCGGCAGGTAAGGGACGCGGGGAGAGGGTAGGGAGACGAGGTTTAGAGGCGGACGAGGACTCGGGACTTGACTCTAGGCAGTGATAGAGGAAGGACGAAAGCGCGAAAGGTGAAAGATTGATAGTTGAGAATCACGTAGTAAGACGGATAGAGGGGAGTGGCTACGGAATCAATAATCAAAAGTCGTGTCGTGGTAGTTATCGTGGTAACGAAATTAATTATTAAGTTAATTATAATTTAGTCTAAACTCGTATTAATATGGTGTGAGTGAGTGCCGGTATGTTTGGTAAGTTTTAATCATTATATTACATAGGTAGGGACAAATCACTAATGTACCCTTTGTTTCTAGCATGGCGAGTCCTTGTATTTATCTCCCAATCCACACCTTGGCAGATATTTGTCACTAGCATTTGGTCTAGGGAAGCGTGTGGTGTTCATTCCACATGTTTTAGTTTACTTACGTTTTATAATATATTTTACAAATTTCATCACCGTTACTTTTGAAATTGTCATCATCTCATGTTTTCCATTTTTATTTATGCTTTACATTGGTTTAAACCTGAAAATCATAAGATTTGTTTTAACATCCAAAACTATTATATTATTTTTAACTCTTGACATTTTTATTTGACGTGACATTGTCATTATTTTATTTTCTTAAACCATAGACATAAGATACCATTCTCTATAGCTTATTAAGCTCGTTGTACATTATATTTTCATTATAAGGGCAGCGGCAGACTGCGCCTCTGTAAACCGTTTTTATTCGTTCATGATTTCTTAATTCATATTTGAATTTAAAATTGAGAAGACATATCGGAACGAAGAAAAACGGGTGTCACTTTTTTTAGTCTTGAATCTGCTCTGAACGCTAGAGTCCGTTTTTCTGAATACTATGAAGTATACGATTGAATCTAAAACTCTTAAAAACTATAATTAATACGGCATGTGATTGTATTAAAATCTTAGAAGTGCAATAAATATAAATATATAGTGTGTGGAACCTTAATTTCATTGACCTTGTCAGACACCACTTCATGTTTAAAGGGCTCTTTTGATCGGCATAGTAAGCCACAGCCCGACCTCCACACTCCACATCTGCCTGTTCTTGCACCTGTGCTACTGTCTGTTAGCCTGACAATTGGTTCAAGCCTTGACCATCTAACTGTGTGCCAGCCCATTCGTCCTACTGGCTACCCTACTGCTTATCCACGAGTAAGCGATTCATCTGCGAGCTCATCTGCCTACCTCGGGCATTCCACGCCTTCGTGTCCGTCCAGCTGCTTAACCTGACTGTCTGCTAAGAAATACCTGCCCACGTCGTGCGAAGCCGGATCTTCGTAGCTGCCCACGTCGTGTGAAGTCCGGATCTTCCTAGCTGCCCACGTCGTGTCAAGCCGGACCTTAATTTGTTATTTATATCCTTTTCTTAGTTTTAATTTATAGTTACCTTTAATTTTATTAACGTGGCTTACGTATAGTTCAACTGAGCTATACGTAACGCTACAGTTTGGCGCCCAACTTTTCTAGAACTCACCCCATCACCCACAATTTACCTTTATTTTTACTACACATTTTTTTAACGTGGGCTCGATTTTCTTAAAATTCAAAAATATTACTTACACAAGTACATTGATTAACTTTTGGTATCTATTTCAGGCCATCACCTCATTATCATTTCTGTTTGCTAGCACTTTTCTTTTTTCTGCACAATTTACTCTTAAATAAATTCTGGATTAATTATTTAAAATCCATTAGTAAATAATTCTCTACAAATAATTAAATAACTCTTAAATAATTTTCACTTAATAATTTTTAAACAAATTTTTCTTGATAAACCTTTTAATTTTGGTTGTAATTTTGCAACTATATTTTAACCTTAACTGAGAGTATGATTACTCGAATTGATTCTATCTTACTTGTCATTTAATCATGGCTAGGTCAATTGAGTACTCTCATTTTAACAAACCTGAACTCGAATATGAGGTGACTATCAGAACTGAGAGTGCCAGAGAACTTAAACAATTTTCTTTTAATGGCAAATCATGCCCTAGGTCATTCCTCCAAAGATTAGAAGAATTTTGCTTATCTAGGAATGTATCTGAAGAAATGCTTTGCAAACACGCATTTGAAATTTTCACTGATGATGCACTTCATTGGTTTCGATTTCAATTTAATCGAAATCCTACCTTGACTTGGAGTCAAATCCATCTTTTATTGATCAAAGACTTTGGTTTACATAATTATGACTATAAAATGCTCGAAGCTATTAGAAACAGAACTCAGGGTGCATCAGAGTCTATTATTGTGTATGTGAGCATTATGTTTGGAATGTTTTCTCGACTTACTAAGAAACTAGATGAAAACCAACAACTTGAAATTTTACTTAATAATGTGAGACCGTGTTATTCAGTCTTTATAGCGCTTAAAGATGTCAAAACAATTGACTCTTTAATTTCAGCTTGTCAAACATACGAAAAATTTTCTGAAAAAGATTGTAATTTTTCTGAACCTAAATATGAAACAGCTTCATATGCTACCGAATTTGCTTATCGGCCTTCTACTTCTAAATGCCTTCCAAAAATAAAACATACAAATGCAATAAGATATGTTGAACAACCTCTTTCTGCTACTAAAACTAATGATGACTCTAAAGTAGACTTTTGTTATCGCTGTCGTATCTCGGGTCATTCCTTAAAAACTTGCACTAAACCTAAATATCTGATATGTTTTAAATGCGGTCGTAAAGGAGTTAAAATAACTGATTGTCCTAAATGTAACCCAAAAATACAAAAAAAAAAACTAGATAGTGACTTGAATAACATTTCTAAATCTCAAAATAATAATTTTGATCCTGATGATTGGAAATTATGGCTAAAATGTATTAAAAAATTTATGTATTGCTATAAAACAACCTCTGTACTTTATGACACGGAAAAAGATTATAACAGACCTTTTATTAAAGTGTCTATTAATAACTTGCCATTTTCTGGTCTATTAGACAGCGGAAGTTGTATAACTATCCTAGGAAATAATTCTCATAAAGATATCCAAAAACTAGGATTTAAGTTATTCAAGTCGCCTACTCAAGTTATGGTTGCTAACAAACAGAAAACCATGTCTTCTGGTTATTTTCATCTACCAATCGAATTTAATAATCAAATACATATTATTAAAGCTTATGTTTTCCCTGATATTTATCCCTCACTGATTTTTGGTTGGGATTTCTGGAAAGAGTTTAATTTAACTCCTAAATTGCTTTCATCTGAACTAAATCCAATTAATAAAACTATTACGGTGAGTTCAGTGGACAATAGAGTACTCACATTTGAACACCTTTCGTTTAATGAGAAAAACATTGCAACAGACTTGATTGATCGTTTTAAAACAATTTCTTTTGAAGAACGAGGCATATTGGGTCGTACCAGTTTAGTTTCTCATCGTATTGATACCGGTAACGCGCTACCAATTAAACAACGTTGTTACAGACTTTCGCCTGAAAAACAAAAGGCATTAATTAATGAGGTTGATGAAATGATTAATCTTGATGTAATTGAAAAATGTGAGAGCCCTTGGTTATCTCCAGTGCTTATCACTCCGAAAAAGAACGGAGAATGGCGTTTCTGTGTTGATAGTAGAAAATTGAATTCAATCACTCGGAAAGACGCTTATAGTCTTCCTTTTGTTTCTGAAATTCTAGATAATCTTAAAAACGCTAAATATCTGTCTAGCATTGACATTGCTAAAGCTTTTTGGGAAATTCCATTAAATAAGGACGATAAAGATAAAACTGCTTTTTATGTCCCTGGAAAAGGAATGTATCGCTTTAAAGTTATGCCTTTTGGCTTAACCAATGCTCCCGCGACTCAACAAAGACTCATGGATAGCTTATTTACACCAGATTTTGATAATAAAGTCTTTTGCTACTTAGATGACATAATAATAATAAGTGAAACATTTGAAGAGCATATCTCATTTCTACTTAAAGTTCTTCAAAAACTTTCTTACGCAGGTCTCACAATTAACTTCAAGAAAAGTCATTTTTTTCGTAAAGAATTAAAATATCTCGGTTATGTAGTTGACGACCAAGGTCTACGTGCTGACCCTAATAAAATTGAAGCTATTTTAGCTTACCCCGCTCCTACCTCTAAAAAAGAAGTAAGGAAATTCTTAGGCACATGTAGTTGGTTTCGTCGCTTCATACCTAACTTCAGTTCTATCGCTTCACCCCTTTGTAAACTAACTTCGTCTGGGAAAAATTCTCCTAAGAACTTCGTCTGGAACGATGAAGCAGATTTAGCCTTTTCTAAACTAAAAGAATGCTTAATTTCAACCCCAATTTTAGCTTGCCCTGACTTTGACCTTCCATTTTCTGTACATTGTGACGCGTCTAATTTTGGAATTGGTGCTATGTTGACTCAGGAACAAGACAATAAAGAAGTAGTGATCGCATATATGAGCAAAACTCTTAATAAGCATGAGCAAAACTATTCAACTACTGAACGGGAAACACTAGCTGTTATTACTGCACTTGAACATTGGCGTTGTTATCTTGACAATGGTAAAAAGTTTACAGTTTATACCGATCATGCGGCATTAAAGTGGTTCCAAAATTTGTCTAATCCTTCTGGAAGATTAGCTCGGTGGACTCTTCGTCTATCTTGTTTTAATTTTGATCTGAAACACAAAAAAGGTAAAGATAATGTCGTTCCAGATCTTCTTTCTCGCCACAAAACTCCTGATACAGCTATTATTGGCACTGTAGAACCTATATCGAGAGATATTGTGTCCCAATTGGAACACTTTAATAAACTTTTTACAAATTGTCAAAGAAACCCTGATGACTATCCGAACTATAAGATTCTTAATGCTAAATTATATCGCTTCACTAACTCTTCTGATTACCTTAACAAAGATTTTGCATGGAAAGAGGTTCCACCTCCTCCCGATAGACTAAACCTTATTAAATCTTGTCATGGAGTTACAGATAATAATCCTCATATTGGCATTTTCAAAACTTACAAGAAACTTTCTTTAAGATACTATTGGTCTGGAATGTTTAAAGATGTGGCAAAATTTTGTTCTACCTGTGAAACTTGCCTTTCTTATAAGCACTCGAATCATTCTCCATATGGTCCTATGGGTAAACCAAAAATTTGCTCAAGACCTTTTCAAAATATTTCTTTGGATTTGATGGGTCCTTTTCCAATGACGAGACAACGTAATCAATATATCCTCGTGGTAACTTGTTCTTTCTCTAAATATTGTCTTATTTTTCCTATCAAACGCGCTACAACTTCTAATATTATCTTCCATCTAGAAAATTCCGTGTTTCTTGTACATGGAATTCCTCAAACTATAATAATGGATAATGGTTCACAATTTCAATCAAACGAGTTTCAAAGTTTTCTGAACAAATATAAAGTTCCTTTTATCTTTTATTCTCCAAGATATTGCCCTCAAGTCAACCCCACAGAAAGATATAATAGAACAATTATTACTGCTTTAGCACAGTTGGTTGGTAATGACCATCGGTCATGGGATAAATATTTACAAAAAATCCAATTCGGCCTAAATAGCACGGTAAACTCTTCAACTAAATTTTCCCCATCTTTTCTTGTATTTGGTCGTGAAACTATACCGTGTGGTTCAGTTTACACCAATTGTACTAACCTTGACAACGTAATTTTTCTTCCTCGCGATATCTATGCCACTAATTTAGGATTATTATCTGCTATCTTCGATAAAGTACAGATTGCATTACATACTGCTCATATTAAGAACGCTGTTCATTATAATGATAAACACAGCTTTAAAGAATTTAATGTCGGTGATACAGTCTGGCGTAAAAATTACGTTCAGAGTAATGCTGGCGCATATTTCAGTGCAAAATTAGCTCCAAGATATGTTAAATGCACTGTAATTGAGAAGCTTTCACCTCTTGTTTTTATTCTGGAGGATCCTAATGGTTCGAGAGGAAAATGGCATGTAAAAGATTTTAAAATTTAATATTTTACTTGCCATTTGTGTTTATATTGTATATTTCTTGTTAATAATTGCAATATTGATAGTTTATTTATTTTTGCAAAGTAACCAAACACATTCGGCTTATTTTGTTTTCCATTATTATTAATTTTGTATAATTTTCTCATAATGAAGATATCATTATGTAATTATATTCTATGTTATCCTAGATATTATTACACCATTTGATGTAATTTCTAACACAAACTTATGTGTTATTCTTAAACTTCTTAATTTCCTTGACACACTTGTATTTATTCTTAAACTTCTTAATTTCTTAAACTTCTTAATTTCCTTGACATCACTTATCTTAATAAGGATGAGGAGTTCTCTTAGAGCGGTGTGCACAACTCCAAAAGCCTTATGTGCAAAGAGCGGTCCCGTAACTCTTTATAAATAAGCCAAATGCGTGGGCTCTTGTAAATATTTTAATTTTCTTCGGTTTTCAAACAGGTGCGGGTAACGACACCTATAAAAAATAAATAAGCCTTCGTTATCTAATTAAATATTTCCTTGTGGAGTATGCGTCATTGAATGTGAACCATATCCCCTACGTGTGATTGAATGAGAGTGTTTGACGAAAGCATGAAAGATGTTGTGTGTAAGAGCAAGGTTAATATTTCAACCTTCAAAATTTTCCTTAAGTTTGAAAATTTTTCTGGGGTTTCGGGGAAATGTGGTGTTCATTCCACATGTTTTAGTTTACTTACGTTTTATAATATATTTTACAAATTTCATCACCGTTACTTTTGAAATTGTCATCATCTCATGTTTTCCATTTTTATTTATGCTTTACATTGGTTTAAACCTGAAAATCATAAGATTTGTTTTAACATCCAAAACTATTATATTATTTTTAACTCTTGACATTTTTATTTGACGTGACATTGTCATTATTTTATTTTCTTAAACCATAGACATAAGATACCATTCTCTATAGCTTATTAAGCTCGTTGTACATTATATTTTCATTATAAGGGCAGCGGCAGACTGCGCCTCTGTAAACCGTTTTTATTCGTTCATGATTTCTTAATTCATATTTGAATTTAAAATTGAGAAGACATATCGGAACGAAGAAAAACGGGTGTCACTTTTTTTAGTCTTGAATCTGCTCTGAACGCTAGAGTCCGTTTTTCTGAATACTATGAAGTATACGATTGAATCTAAAACTCTTAAAAACTATAATTAATACGGCATGTGATTGTATTAAAATCTTAGAAGTGCAATAAATATAAATATATAGTGTGTGGAACCTTAATTTCATTGACCTTGTCAGACACCACTTCATGTTTAAAGGGCTCTTTTGATCGGCATAGTAAGCCACAGCCCGACCTCCACACTCCACATCTGCCTGTTCTTGCACCTGTGCTACTGTCTGTTAGCCTGACAATTGGTTCAAGCCTTGACCATCTAACTGTGTGCCAGCCCATTCGTCCTACTGGCTACCCTACTGCTTATCCACGAGTAAGCGATTCATCTGCGAGCTCATCTGCCTACCTCGGGCATTCCACGCCTTCGTGTCCGTCCAGCTGCTTAACCTGACTGTCTGCTAAGAAATACCTGCCCACGTCGTGCGAAGCCGGATCTTCGTAGCTGCCCACGTCGTGTGAAGTCCGGATCTTCCTAGCTGCCCACGTCGTGTCAAGCCGGACCTTAATTTGTTATTTATATCCTTTTCTTAGTTTTAATTTATAGTTACCTTTAATTTTATTAACGTGGCTTACGTATAGTTCAACTGAGCTATACGTAACGCTACAAGCGGTGAAGCCTTTTGTCACACGTTACATGCTCTAATCCACTATTTATACACTACACAAATATTCATTTGATTATGGACTATTATTGACTTTTAACTGACATAACATGCATGGAAGGCGGAACCGCTAATACTCACCGTTGTATAAAATAGGCTATAAGGCCGCTCTCAATTAAGAACGTAGGACAACCAAATGTTAGTTGTTTAAATATACTGATTCCTATAGAAGGTCTAGCTCAGAACACTTCGCGTAATACTTGCTGTCGCTCAGATCCAGGGAGATGGGGTAGGCTTCATACGGTAGGATTCACTAAGAACCCCAAATTACATCGTCTAATGACGTCTAGGGAACGTGTCTCGTTAAAACCACTCCAAGCCAATTTGTAAAGGCAATACTAAATCGTCACTATTTAGCGAGACACGATATCGGATGGCTGCCGCTCCTAGCGGCCCCGAAAATCCACGCAATGGGCAGATTAAGGAAATGAGAAGCGACGAATAAATCCGCTCCGACGTACAGCAAGTATCTATCGCAATAAGTTCTGCTACAGACTGAGTCTACGATACGCTTGCATTATTTTTGTATTGTCTTTGTAAAGGGTGTTATGTCGAGGGAGAGCTATTTACCATAGCGCGCGTCCAATAATTCTGGTAGCATGACTCGCTCAAATAGCAGAGGCAATTAGGCACAAAACTGACCACTGTCTTAGGACTGGGCAAGGCATGCTAGAGCATAGGGAGCTTGTACTCTTGGCGCCGCAGCAAATTCTCTCTAGAACCAGCAGTCTAGGCCCGGCAGTACACGTTACGATGTGCCAGCTGCTGAAAAGCGGCCTCACGTCACTTGAATGGGAATCTAGACTATTGTCGAGGAACTCATTAACGTAATTCAAAGTATTGTATTACTCAAAGCAAGCGTAGCGTTCCTTCCCCTGACCTTCCGTTAGGTATATAATGCACTTTGCAACCCCTTTGTCAAATTAACTTCATACATCACTATTGTTTTACTAATATAGTCCTTATGGCTAACAGACAGAAAAGTGTGCTGGGAAGTTTGTTTCATTATTTCTTCTTACCAGCTATTACACCTAGGAAATAATGGCGGGATGGGCGCTTTTGGGGCTGTCTGTAGGAGAGTTGATCTAATCAACTCCAGTCACTTCTAGAGTTAAAACTCTCTGCCAATTTAGTTACTTGTATTTGTATTAATGCTTGAATGTATAATTACTATCAGCGACCACTATTCGGTCTTTGGTTTAATACTCTATACATTAGTGTAAAGAGTTTCTCACACAAACTTTAGTTAATTATAATAATTTAGTTTATATCCCTTTAGTTACATTTTATCCTTCTAAACCACTTCCAAGTTATAATCTTATAACTGTGAATTCCAAAACAAAACAAAACTATAATTTGGAATTCACGTGTACTCGGTGGAAAGGTGTCCAGGCCAGGAAGTCGAACCTTACAAATTTGTGCGGCTGGATGGGGCACAGATTCTACTTCTTCAGAAGTAGCCGACCTTTTACTCTAAATCTAGGGCAGTTTAGGAAAAACGAAATTTTTATCAGCCTAGGGTCTTTTAGGAACAGTCACAATATGAAGTAAATTTGTTTGGATCCGCTCCTATTCCCTTCTAAATAGTTTCGTTGCGTGATCCAAGACAACTGGATCGTTATTCCGAAACACGATAAGTTTCATTACATCAGAGCTATTTTGATTGACATTGGATGGAACAAGTTTGGCAAGCCTGTCACTAAAATTTAAATCTAAATGCTCGTTAAAATAGATCATGGCTTTTCAGTGATGATCTCAGATTGTAAATGATAAATGATTTTATTTCTAAGTTGGTTTGTACAAACACTTTTAGATGTCGATCATATTTTTTAAAACTAGATGAGGTCGGCTTTTCCTGTGTGACTACTCTGAGAAGAAAGGCAGAAACAAACTCAGAGGTCACAGTCTCTTTTAAAGTCCAGACAAAAACTTTAATTCATCTCACAAACTTACTATCCGTCCAATTTATTTTGAAACCCACAGAATAACAGTATAAAGGATACTTTAGTCAAAATTTTACGACAAGAACTCGATACAGCATCATAAAAAAATACTCCATACCAACCCGACTTGTACCAACGCTTTTATAAACCTCATGTAAATACTTTAGCTTCACAAAATCGCTCGTTGATCGCATTACGTCGCAATGTTGTACAGCGTCTTATGTGTAATGTGCCTTACAAATAGGGTTGTGATCGTCGCGAATCGTAATCGTCTGCTTAACCGGTATGTAAGCGGAGTTCAGTTCAGTACCGGTTATAGAATGTAATGTTTATTATACGGTTGATAAGATCTGTCTGGTTGCCAAGGTTGAAAGAGTTCGTTTGGGAATGTGTATTGTGTAATAAGATCATGCCATTTTTTTACCCAAGGAATCATATTATGCCTGGGATAAAAAGTATCCAATGTACTGTTCCAGACTGTAATCTATATGCGTGCCAAATTTCATCCAGGTCTGTCCGACCGTTAGAGCGTGTAGAAGTAACAAACATACAAAGACACACCAACTCACAAACTTTCGCCTTTATAATATTATTGTGATTATAGTAAGAAGTAATATGTATTCAAAATTCGAAAGTATTTCGCTAAGTTATTTAGGCTTGGTTGTGAGCCTAAACACGAGCTCAATTTTTAGTTGAACTGCAAAAATATATACATTATTTTTGTTGTGAAACTTTAAAGCCTCATGCTTTCATTTAAGAAATTTTATTTCTTTTGTTTACACTCGTGAGTTTTAGATAATCTGTTTTTGTTTAGGCATAAACAAACGCTATGTTTTTTCTGTGATGTTAAAAAATACATTAACATAAAAAAGAGTTCTAGAAGAGTATAAATAAAAAAACAAGTAAACCCTTTTCAAAAAACATTTAAGTGCACCTGCCTTATAGATAAACCAGTAAACATTTCATCTGATTACATAACTATGAACACATATTATAGGCATTCATTCTCTTGCACTAATCCCAATTGATTTAGATTCGGCAAAAGATTTATCTTCTTCTTCCAAACTTCAAAATTTTTCTATTACGAGTCGTATCAGTAGCCATCCCCGCAACGCGAGAGTTCACCGATTAGGTGGACTGACCAAATTAAGTCCGCCGTTGGTGGTCCTGTAAATGAGTACGCCAAACTTTCATGTAATCGTGCCAAATGAAGAGAGATCGTATGGCGAGTTACAACACACCAGTGATTTTACAAAATTCATCGTGACCACGACCGCTCTGTCAAGAGCGAAACGAAGAAGAAGAAGAATAGTCATCCCCCTTTAGACATATAATTTACATCTAGGCACTTTAGTTTAGAATATCAAAGAAACTCATCTCATATGCCTAGCCTTTTTCCCAATTATTGTTGGGGTCGGCTTCCAGTCTTACCGGATTTAGCTGAGTACCAGTGTTTTACATGGAGCGACTGCCTATCAGACCTCCACAACCCAGTAACTGGGTAACACGGTACCCCTTGGCAAGACTGGTGTCAGATCTCAGGCTTCTGACTACCCGTAACGACCGTCAAAGATCTTCAAATGACAGCCGGGACCTACGGCTTAACGTGCTCTCCGAGGCACGGAGGAAACTCGGTATGTTGAAATGGTCACCCATCCACGGACCGACCTCGTCAAGCGTTGCTTAACCTTGAAGATCGACCCGTGCGGCTGTTATTATTTAGCCACGAGCTCCTCAGAATATCAAAGAAAATAATAGTTTTAATTTTTTTAACATATCCAACAACCTTTACAACTTAGAGGAGCTCGTGGTAACGCTTGCCGAGGTCGGTCCGTAGACAATCTTAACATACCAAGAGTCCTCCGTGTCTCGGAAAGAACGTTAATCCGTTGGTCTCGGCTATCCTTTTAACATCTTTGTTAGTAGTTTATTTTTTATTTTTTTCTTTACTTAGTTATTTTTTTAATTTTTTATTACTCACCACAATAAACATTACTGACATTTTTACACTTACGGTACATGATTTGGTTTAGTTTACTTTAGGAGGTTTTAAGAGCCTGTGTTTCAGGTCACCAGGTTTCCAACCTCTAGCAGTTAGATACATTTCATAATAATAAAAAAGTGATTAGATTTTTATGTGATATCTAAACTTACCAAACCCTAAACCTATCGAACCCATAGCCCTAAACCTACCAAACCCATAGCCCAATGCATTTTTTCTCCATATTTTGCAATAGTCCTGTACTAACCGGGGATTGCCCTTGGCTGCACTTGCGCAGTTCACACAGGGATAATCCTCGGTTGATGTCACATTTCTTGATACATGCCTAACAAGGCCTCTGCGAGTTGGCCCCTCGCACGCCTATCAAAGGACCGGGACCCCAGAGTTCCGAGATTGTCAAAGTCAAAAAGTGTATCAAAAATTTTGAATTACGGGTTGTAGGTATTTTACACTTTTGAAATTATGTAGCTCAAAATGAAGTGTTCATAAAATTAAAAAAATGGGAATAAAAAAAAATCTATGGTTTGGTGTAGTGTTAGTATTGTTAGTAAACATTTTTGTGAGAGCGTGAGTAAGTAGATGTGTTAAGTGTGTGTAAGTCTGAGAGTGTGTGTGTGAGGGTGAGGATTTATTAGGTAGCATTCGATATACTTGAAGTCACGGTGGTAAGTAGTTTTTCGGTGTCATCATAGTTGAGTCCCAGTAGCCACATAGTAAGCTTCATAAGTCGTTACGGATAGTCAGAGACCACCAGTCTTGACAAAGGGGTATCTTATTATTCAGTTATTGGGTTGTGGAGGTCAGATAGGCAGTTGTATTACTCAACTGCATCTGGTTATATTTGAAGCCAACCCAAAATGTTGAGAAAAGGCTACGCAGATTGAGCAACCTCAACATCCAAATGAAAATAATATTTCAATACAACCACGTGTTTGTATTAAGGATGATCTAATCGACGGCACGAACTATTTTGTGCGCGGGGTTAAAATGCATGTTAATTCATGCGACAATACGTGCCAAAAGATAGACGCTGCGATGGGCAGTAAGAAGCTAGTTCGCGTAGGAATACACACTTTTAGCAAATTTGTAGCGAAATGGATGATGATTTAGGACGAAAACGAGCGCGCAAAATTTTATAAACAGACATTTGGGAATATGAATATCATGACAAAACGACTAAATGTATCTGTTCAATAGTACATTGTGATACAAGGGTGGAAAGTAGGTTATTGCAAACGAGCTGTTATTAACAAGCCCGAGCCGAAGGCGAGGTTTTTTAATGACACGAGTTTGCAATAACCTACACGCCCGGGTATCACACGATATTTTTCAATACAGTTGTGGGAAATTGTAAAAACAAATCAAAGAATTAGATTTGTTAATTCACAAAAAATAAAAATTTTCGCGCGTTTTTGCAACTGGACATATTTTTTTTTACAACGAAAACAGCCTACACATCCTATTCGATTTTTGACAAATGTTGATGTGAAAATAATTAAATTGAAACTGGTAATTAAATATATTAAACAACCATTTAAAAGACTTTTGAGAATTAAATGCTAAAACGTACGGAATCATTCATTTTTCCTCGTATAAAATCTATTCCATTATATTCTATGTATGAAAACTCCTTGCTACTAAACTTTTTTAAGTAGACTTATAACTAAAGGCGCGTTTTTGCAACTGGACATTTTTACAACGAAAATAGTCTATACAGCCTATTCGATTTTAGACAAATGTTGATGTGAAAATAATTAAATTAAAACTGGTAATTAAATATATTAAACAACCATTAAGAAGACTTTTGAGAGTTCAATGCTAAAACGTACGGAATCATTAATTTTTCCTCGTATAAAACCTATCCCATTTTATTCTATGTATGAAAACTCTTTGCTACTAATCTTTTTAAATTGACTTATAAATTTAAAACTAAACTGCAAAACTAATGATCGAGCTCGTAAACAAAAGTCACGACTGCGTAACAGAAAGATGCTTATGCTTAAGATTTAATTTTCGAATCATAATTATAGCCTCTGAAAGTACGCCATGTTTAGCAACTGTATTGAAATAGTACATTGTGATACAAGGGTGGAAAGTAGGTTAATAACCTACACGCCCGTGTATCACACGATATTTTCAATACAGTTGTGGGAAATAGTAAAACCAAATCAAAGAATTAGATTTGTTAATACACAAAAAAATAAAATTTTCGCGCGTTTTTGATGAATTAAATTGAAACCGGTAATTAAATATATTAAACAACCATTTAAAAGACTTTTTTTGAGAATTAAATACTAAAACGTTCGGAATCATTCATTTTTCCTCGTATAAAATCTATTCCATTTTATTCTATGTATGAAAACTCCTTGCTACTAAACTTATTTAAATTGACTTATAACTAAAGGCGCGTTTTTGCAACTGGACATTTTTTTACAACGAAAACAGTCTATACAGCCTATTTGATTTTAGACAAATGTTGATGTGAAAATAATTAAATTAAAACTGGTAATTAAATATATTAAACAACCGTTTAAAAGACTTTTGAGAGTTCAATGCTAAAACGTACGGAATCATTAATTTTTCCTCGTATAAAATCTATCCCATTTTATTCTATGTATGAAAACTCTTTGCTACTAAACTTTTTAAATTGACTTATAAATTTAAAACTAAACTGCAAAACTAATGATCGAGCTCGTAAACAAAAGTCACGACCGCGTAATAGAAAGATGCCTATGCATAAGATTCAATTTTCGAATCATAATTATAGCCTCTGAAAGTACGCCATGTTTATCAACTGTATTGAAAAATAATTAATTGCATTGTTGAACTACTAATCTATCCCTGTATGGTGACTGTTTTGCAGTTTTCCTTCTTCTTATGGTATTTATTTGAGCCCAAAGATTAATTAAAATTAGTGTTTAAATATGGAACTTCCGATGCTCATAACTTTCAACCATTTTTTTTTTTACCTTTTTGTTTGCAAACAGGGCTAGATAATGATGAGACAAATTGATATATTTTTTTTTATTTCGAACGCACACTGTCAAGCAGTGGAGTAATCGCCATAATACGTTTGTATGGAAGAATGATCGACTAGGACTACCTTAAAGCAACAGATTCCTATTAGCATATCAAGATAGAAACCAAACAAATATATGGAAATAGTCAGTAAATCTCCTTGGAATGCAGTTCTTTTGCTGCGAGAAGCAGCAACACGTAATGCATTGCTAATTTTCTTGTTAACTTCGCAAAAGATGCTTGTGGTGGGACTTTCAGCTGAAATATATATTTTGAATGTGATCTTGCTTTTATTTATCTCGTGGGAGTTGATGTAATCTATGATGTACTTTATCTTAGTTATATGTCGGAGCATACGTAATTTTTCTGTAGGTTTTTACTAGAGGGTTGTACATTTTACGGAATTCAATAAACATAAAAATATGGACGGAATTGCCCAATATTTACATAATTATGTTACTCTATGTGGGCTTCTAAATATGTATGCCGAATTTCATTTCGCAGTTCTCCAAAATTAGTTAATGCATCGCAATCATTCCTTTTATTAGTTTATGTATCTTTTAACTTAGGGCACAGTGCAAGTAGTAGCAAAATCGGTTCAGTAGTTTTCAAGATATGCAACATACAACCAAACTTCCTAGCGACAAACAGCACGAATGTATAAATTGAATTATTATGGATATTTTGTCAATCCATTAGGTTCCCAATAAAAACCTTACTCACTTTTTAGTGTTGGTGTACCAAAATTAAAAAGAGAGAAATAAAAACATTTTCACAAAAAAATAAACCGACATCAAAAGCAAAACACTAAAAGTGCAAAATAACATCCGTTTAGAAAGTCGGTGTCGCGATAACTAAAGGGTCTTTCAACAAGGACGGGTCGATGTTAAAATTGAATAAAACAAGATGTGTGTGAGATATTAACGAAATTTATTTTTTATTTAAAAGGCCCATTTATGCCATTATGGATGGAATATGACATCGTTCAAATGTCCGCCGCGGCTTCGTATGGTGGCACGAATCCGAGAGGTCCAATTTTTAATGACTCTGCTGCATAGATCGAGCGAGCGCTACAGATCAATGAAAAACAATTTCTTTTGGCTTGAATTGAACAATATGGACGTGAACGACATGTGGTTCCAGCAAGATGGCGCTACTTGCCACACAGCGAACGACACAATCGACATTCTGCATGAACGGTTTGAGGGTAGAGTTAGAGTTCCGCTAGACTTTTTCTTGTGGGGTTTTCTGAAGTCGCAGGTCTATGCCAATAAACCACATTCGACCGTTGCCCTGAAAGCCAACATAACGCAGGCCATCGCTCGGATTTCGCCGGATCTATGCAGCAGAGTCATTAAAAATTGGACCTCTCGGATTCGTGCCACCATACAAAACAGCGGTGGACATTTGAACGATGTCATATTCCATCCATAATGGCATAAATGGACCTTTTAAATAAAAAATAAATTTCTTTAATATCTCACACACATCTTGTTTTATTCAATTTTAACATCGACCCGTCCTTGTTGAAAGACCCTTTATAAAAACAAGCGGTACCAAAGACAAACTGACGCATACAAACGGAAATGAAACTTGATTGCGATGGTTAATTTCTTATTACCAAAGCTATAACCAAGAATATAAATCAGGAGTGAATAAGTTAATTCTATGCAAGCGTGATCCACTGTCAACCACGTCCTATTATCAAGTGTGATAGTGGTCAAGCACGAGCCTAGCAGATAACTTGCAACTTAAAATGCCAATGCATTCCACAACTTTCATGGATAAATCTTTTACTGTCCAGGCTGCTCGTTGTGGAATGCATTGCCTGACTCAATAAAACGTGCTCAGTCGTTACTTGTATTTAAAAAACCGGCCAAGTGCGAGTCGGACTCGCGCACGAAGGGTTCCGTACCATTATCGCAATAAACGGCATAAAAATGACGTTTGTTGTATGGGAGCCCCACTTAAATATTTATTTTATTCTGTTTTTAGTATTTGTTGTTATAGCGGCAACAGAAATACATCATCTGTGAAAATGTCAACTGTCTAACAATCACGGTTCATGAGATACAGCCTGGTGACAGACAGACAGACAGACAGACGGACCGCGAAGATTCAGTAACAGGGTCCCGTTTTTACCCTTTGGGTACGGAACCTTAAAAACTCGTCAACGAACTCTTTGATTGTGCTCTTGGTTTTTGACATAATGTGCTGATTGTCGTACATCATTTATTTTCATTGCTTATATATTAAGTATGTATGTATTTTTGTTTCTAGTGAGTATTATTGTATCTATTTTATGTTTATTGGAGGCACCACTGACAACCCCATGGCATGTCCAGGTAATTTCTGTCCATTCCAGGTTGCCTGGAAGAGATCGCGGAATGCGATAAGGCCGCCCATTGTATGTTTTTATTATTAAGTTTCTTTTTCTTGTTTATTATGATGTACAATAAAGTGTATATAAATAAATAAACACGAGCCTACAATAATAAAAAAAAATATCTAGCTTTTCAATAGTAATATTTTTTAGAATTTATGATTTTGAAGAATTATGCTCAGCAGTAGACCTTGCAGTCTCTAGAGACCAGTCTACTGACTAGACGAACAAGTCATGCCATGTTTGATATAAAATTATTAAATTAGTATTAGAAAAATGGATTACTTTGTAGGTAGGTATTGTTTATTTAAAAAAACTTACCAAGTGCGAGTCGGACTCGCGCACGAAGGGTTCCGTACCATTACCGCAAAAAAACACGTTTGTTGTATGGGAGCCCCACTTAAATGTTTATTTTATTCTGTTTTTAGTATTTGTTGTTATAGCTTCAACAGAAATACATCATCTGTGAAAATTACAACTGTCTAGCTATCACGGTTCATGAGATACAGCCTGGTGACAGACGGACAGACAGACAGACAAACGGATCGTGAAGTCTTAGTAATAGGGTCCCGTTTTTACCGTTTGGGTACGGAACCCTAAAAACTGTGATTTATATAATTGATGAGTGGTTCTTCAAGCAGAATATTCTTTACAGTTGTTCTATCTCACGACGGCGGGTTGGTCTTAGTCATGTGTGTAGATGCACAATGAAATTGTTTCTGTGTACTCAGGTGAAGAAGAGCGCTCCCGAGCTTACGCACTCAGAAACAATGTACATGTGCATCACACAAACGACTAAAGCAGAACCGCCATCATGATATAGAATTACTGTACCAGGATTCAACATAAAACTTAGGTAATAGAACTGCAAAACATCAACTATGAAAAAACACCTCAGCTATTCGAACTAAGCTTAAATAGCTTACTTGATCTGCGAACGGTCCACTGTTTATTTTTATATTTTTGATAACTTAATCTACAAGTTGGAATGTTACAAAGGTGCAAACATAAACACCTTTTTATTATATTTTTAACTTTTACACAATTTAAATAAGCATAAATTAAGAAAATAAAAACTTATCACATTAATTTCTCTGCTTGTCATGTTTCAAATTAACAACCGTGATCACGTTTCTAACAGTCATTAACTAACCAAGTATTTAGGCGAGACAAGTAAATATAAAACGGGCCGCACAAGTTACGAGCTACGGGCGGTAGTTGGTAGCACGACACGATATCACTACTTTAAGGATGAACACTGAATTAACTGGCGAGCCTATTCTGAAAGCAGATTGGTAGTATATCTCACGCAATTATTTAAAATGAAATAGTTTTAAACCTGTAGTGATATTCTGACAAAATTACACCGTAAAAATTTTGGTGGAGTGGACAAGAAGTGAGCTGTAACTTAAGAAGCAGAATATGCAATAGGCTTTCTTTAAATGTTTTTTTTTTGCCAAATCTATTGAAGATGTGGCAGCGGAAAAATTACATGTTAATCTTGATCATATTTCTGCAAACTTGTTTATGTTCATATAATTGAACGGCAAAGCAACCTCGTACCGTGCCCTTTAAAAAAAAAGCCAGTAATTCTGACCAACGTACATTGGTATAACTAACAACAATAACGTATCTTATAAGGAGGCAAAACTTCTTTGACGTATATTTTGAAGCTTCATTCATTATTTTTAAGTAATAAATATTATTACATTTTGTGAAAAAATCTATACAATTTCATGCTTCTCTTTAAATTCAGTGCAATTCGACAGTGACCACTGAAATAAGAACTTGCGCGGTAATGTTTTGTATAAACCATCGGAAGAGTCCGTTTATGATGTGGGCTTCTGTGGTCGGCCGTGTGTATTTAATGTTCAAATACATTTCGCTCCAATTTAAGTTTGCCCCTAAGCTATCGATGACAGTGGGCGTGGCTCAAAACCTCAGATGTCGATTGATAACTGTTAGTAGTCACGGCCTTAAGTGGTTGTAGTAGTAAGCTGTAGTTGTCAATCCATTTGAACAAGATGGAATTTCAGTTCACTTTAAGCTCTCTCTACCTAAGTTAGAATAAACCGGCAGTATTTCACGTCTGCCTCTACAGAAGACTATACGTGACTATCACAACCGCTATGTTAAGAGTGTCACGACAAAAACGACAAACAGAAATATTTCAATTCTGGGAAGGTTTGTACAAGATGCGAGATTTGGGTGTGTAGATGGGAGAAAATCTTATATTTACGCCATATAAATCAAATCGGATTTCTAATTCATGTCTTAACATACTATAGGATAAAATCACACTGAATAGTCAAGCTGTAGGTATAAAGATGAATTTTTCATCGCTGTATGTTTTATAAGCAGATCTAATACAAGATAAAACTTACTGTCTGTTTCAGTTAATTACAAAATACTGAAAGTTAGTGTGGGTAAAAATGGATCGTATATTTGTTGACGTTTTTCACATTAAGCACCCGCTTTAACAGCACCTGAGTGAATGGCACCTGAGGTATTCCACATACGACACCTATGGTTATTTTTCGCAGGTGCCAAATTTGGAATAATTTATTATTTAAAATTTAATTCAATATTCGGCACCTACGGATCAGTAGGTACTACTGTTGGGATGTTTATTCTTTTTAGGACGTCAAAATAAAATCAGTAGAAAGTTTAATAACACTATAAAAATGTAGTTTTTTATCATGTACCTACTATTAGATTCGTAGGTGCGAAAAGTGGAATAAAATATTAAATAATAAATTATTCCCCATTTGGCACCTGCGAAAATAACGATAGGTGCCTTATATGAAATACCTCAGGTGCCATTAGCTCAGGTGCCGAAAAAAAAAACGGGTACCCAGTGTGGAATACGTCTATTTGTTTTACAAAAAAATACTTGCCATTCAATAAGCACACTTAAATAAAAACTAAAACCAGACTTCCAGAATAAACCTCCCAAAAATTTAAAACGACACCGTTGCATGTCCACCAGCCATAACAGTGGGGGCGCCACTGTCTTCGCCGTAAACGGATGCGATTTATTGTAATAATTTCCGTAAAATGGCCGCTCTTCGGCTAAGGCTGTGCGTTCGCGTGAGGATCGTGGGAACCTGTGCATGACTGATGGGGATGTCTCCGAACGGATTAACGGAATGATGTAGATTTAAATCTGTGTAATTTGGATCATCGTTAGGGTTAATTGGATTAATTAGGGATGTTTTGTTTTCAGTTGTTGTTGTAAAAACACGATCGCAGGATTTGATATCTTCGTATCTATATATATCTAGAGAGCAAATTAATATGAAAAATGAAGGATTCTTACGCACTTTATGCGTGAGACTGCATTTTTTTACGAATACACAATCAGCCTGACCCAGAGTAACTCTATATCTTATCATTGGACTTTTAGAATATGTTCCACTCAGGAATCAAAACCACAATCTGAACGGTGCGAATCATTAATGCAATCAATGAATCAATATGCCTTGCCTTTGGGGCCGGCTTACAATCTAACCGGATTCAGCTGAGTACCATTATTTTACATTAAGCGACTGCCTATCTGACCTCCACAACCCAGTAAGTGGGTAACACAATACCCTTTGGCAAGACTGGTGCCAGTTCTTCTGACTACCCGTAACGACTGTCAAGAATCATTCATCCAATAAACCGCAATCTTATCTTATCTTGTGGAGGGGCCGAGAAATAACTCGGACACTTCGACCCATTGAGGTCTATTGTGGTCCCCTAGATACTACTCCTCCCCAATCTCGTTAAAAACTCTCTTCATGAGTTTTACATCGCATGTGCACAGAAGGTGCTCCATGCGTTCCGTATTTTCCCACACAACCTGCACATGGGTGTCGCGGTTAGACCCATCTTCATGCGTCGTTGGTTCCTAAGTGGCCAGTGAAGGCCCCAAGCAGGTAGCGGATTTGTCCCCTGCTCATATTCCAATGCATTCCCGTGCTTTGAACGTAGAGCCCAGGAATTTCTTGGAGTGTTTCAGACCGGTATTAGACAGCTAATGAGTTTGTTGTCTGTGGTCTGCAAACACCGTGAATGAGGTTTTTTTATAAACCGCAATATGCATAACATATATAAGAGGGCTTAATATTACCACACCTAATACCAAGACATACTTCTATGTCTTACCAGACCTTGCTTCCTAGTCTTCGTTACGTCCTTGATTTACAATAGTCGCATTCCTATTTTAAAATCCGATCATCATTTGTTCGCGTGCCGCGTCATGGCAAGGTTCCATGAACGTCGGGAATGTCGCCGCAGCAGATAATCAGCTCGTAAAGTTGATTAAAATCTCTGTAGATTGATTAGATATTCTGATTAGTAGTGATTGGGTTAGTCTCGTATTGTTTTGAGGCATTTCTTGTTTTTGTTTGTTGGAGGAACTGGTTACAAAATTTTATTTATGACGGGGTTTGCATTATTCTATCTGCGGAGTTATATCCTAATGATAACTGTCAGTAAGCGAAAGCTACATTGTCTTCTACGCAGTAGCTACACGGCTGTTAATTTGAAACATGACAAGTGGAGAAAATGTTTGATAAGGCTTTTTAAAGTGTAAAAAAGTACTTACTTAAAGTCCCTGGGCGACTGACCTTTGCTCGGGTGAAAATATAGAAAATATTATTTTTCGGAAATTTCCCAGATATGAGCCCTATCGATATTCACCCTCGAAAACCTATTGCAAATTATATCGAAACCGTTAGAGCCATTTTTGAGAACGTGATTACAAATATAAATATACAAATATGCTAATTTATTAGTACAGGATTTAGCGGTTAGCAATAAAATAAAAAGTTGTTAAATTAAATTTGAAATCAACATTTATTACTAAAACACTAGCTTTATTTTCGCGGCATCGCTCCTTTAGCCCACCCCACAGTACCCGTTAACGTAATCGGGATAAAAAGTAGCATATGGCAATCAGCGTTAGATTAGCTTTCAATCTTTGAAATAATAATTTCTCTTCCAGAGATTATATATTTCAAAGAAACAAAATTCAATGTTACCCCTTTATTAAGATTAGGAGAAGTAACAAAATAAACATTAAGAACTAACTGAGGCTGTTGATTTACCTCGTTCGTAGACCAAGAGATTTGCATAAGTTAGTTTTGCATAATTCGCATAGTTGAGGTATTTTTAGGGTTCCGTACCCAAAGGGTAAAAACGGGACCCTATTACTAAGACTTCCCGATCCGTCTGTCTGTCTGTCTGTCTATCAGTCTGTCCGTCTGTCCCCAGGCTGTATCTCATGAACCGTGATAGGTAGACAGTTAAAATTTTCACAGATGATGTATTTCTGTTGCCGCTATAACAACAAATACTAAAAACAGTATAAAATAAATATTTAATTGGGGCTCCCATACAACCAACGTTATATTTTTGACGTTTTTTGCTCGATATTAATAACGGCAACAGGTAGACGCTTGAAATATTCACAGAATTAGTTTAGTTTTTTTTTTAAAAAAAAAAAACAAAGTGAGAAGAGAGTTGTATATTCACTTCAAAAAATTTAATTATTAAATTAAAATAAAATAAATTAAGGGGGGCTCCAGTACAACAAACGTGATTTTTTTGCAGTGTTTTGCGATAATGGTACGGAACCCTTCGTGTGCGTGTCCGATCCGCACTTGTTTCATTTTTGTTATTTTGCGGTGATTAACCTAGCCACCTAGCAAACCTAAGTTGACGCAACGATCAACGCAGGGTGGCTGGTAACGCTGGATAAGAGTTGCCGATAATTGAGATAAATAGCGTGCGATTGTAGAGGCCTATGTCTAACAGAGGACTGCTGTAGGTTGATGAAGAAGATTATGATTTACTGGTCGTCTTCTGAGTCATTATTGTTGAATTCGAATAAAGTATATTCTTCTTGAAGAATCACAAAAAAATCGTAACCCAGAATTTTTAACTACTTTTTGACGGCACGGTTGGCGCAGTGGTTGAGCGATCGGCGTGTGTCCCGACCGAAACAAATATTGATATGGCCTTCAGATAGTTGTTCCGGTCTGGTTGTTTTTGAGTTAGTATGTTTTTTAAATGTTTCCACAGATACAGGATAAATTCCTAGTGTGGGGCAACTTTCTTTTTTAAATATAATAACAATACCTATTATACCTACAAAGTCGTCCATTTTCTAAGATTAATAAAATCTTCAATATTCGACAACGATAAAAACCATTTACCCCACAAACACAAGTGTATCAACACAACACATTCAATTACTTCTCCTCGCAAAAGACGCACATCCATTTAAAAATACCGCTTACTGCAAGAACCGCGAAGAATTCTCCAGTTCAACAAACACTGAAATGCATTGCTGGCTCGGAACGCAGTCATAGTTGGGAGGGAGGTATAAAACCGGCAATGTTTGCGTAAGGCGTATTGTTCAGCACGCTTTTTGTCCTGCGTGCCTCGTTGGTTTATAGATCACAAGGGCTACTGCCGAGCATCAGGTCTTGGATTCGATGCCCAAGGCGGGCAACGTATTATTGGGTTAGTCTGGACTTTTACTCGATTGATGGTAATTGGCTCGACTGTATTACATGGAATAACTGAAAAAATGTGAATATACAGTTGGACTTCTGTTTAAATTTGTTTAAATGTGTGTATACAGGTGTTGTGTAATGTTTAAACCCAGTCAACATCATACAACCATTTACCCCACAAACCTCTATCAGAAGTAGGTCTGTAGGGTGCTGCGTAACCTTGACGTGAACAAGGTAAGTGGCCCCGACGGGATACCGGCAATTGTATTTAAAAGTTGTGCGCCAGAATTGTCTCCAATGTTGACACGCCTATATCGCTTTTCGATAGTGACTGGAAAAGTGCCGAAGACTTGGAAACAAGCTCCCTTTCCATCATCGGACAACAAGACGTACAGCAATGCGCCACATTATGAACTGCACTTGATAAAAGAGAGCCAAGACATCGGTACATGGTGGACATCCCACGCGTACGTACAAAGCGTTTTGCCAATACTTTTATTGTGCGCACAGCTAAGGAGTGGAATTTCCTGCCGGAGTCTTTGTTGCCTGATAGCTACAACCTTGGGTTCTATAAGTCAAGAGTGAATAGGTTACTTATAGGCAAGCGTGCTTCACCGTCGACCACATCATCGCTTACCATCAGGCGAGATAGTGGTCAAACGCGAGCCTATCGATAAATAAAAAAAACAATTGGTGAACACCACATCCAATACCTTCTCACAAAAGACGCACATCCATTCAAAAATACCGTTTACAGCAAGAACCTCGAAGAATTCTCCAATTCAACAAACGTTTCAATGCATTGCTGGCTTGGAACGCGGTCATAGCTGTAAGCAGTGAGTAAACCCGGCAATGTTTGCGTAAGGCGATTGTTGAGCGCGGTTTGTGTGCCCTTGTATCCTGCGACGCTGCATCGCTTCCATTCCTTAAGGAATTAATTGGGACGATGATGTACGAAGACTTGGAGTTCTGGTAGTGGTATGTTTTATGGATTTTGGGACATGGAATTGGTATTTTTAATAATAATTTAGTTATTTCATAATCGACATTCATCGCCACCCGCATTTAAATAACCTCCACACTCTTCATTGGTGTTTAATTTCAGGGCAGTGTTTAGTATTGTTATAGGTAATATCTGTTTATTTTCTAATCTAGAAGGAGGGGTAATCTAACCAAAGGCTGTGTGTTACAATAGTGTTAAAAAAATGCATTAAGTGTTCATACCTTAACTAGTTTCTACCCTGGTTTCACACCCGTTTTATATTAGTCGAAGGGAACTTACTATCAAAAATTAAAGTATCCTATATCCTAATGCAGGTTCTATATCGTACCAATTTTCATCAAAATCCGTTCAGCACTTAGACGCGCAAACGTAACTGACATACAGATACATTTTCGCATTTCGCATCATTCCAGCAGAAAGACTAAAAGAGAGACTAGATATATTATATACTACTAGACTTTTCACAGAGAGCAGTGGTGGCCCTGTGGTATTTTTCGGAAATTTCCCAGATATGAGCCCTATCGATATTCACCCTCGAAAACCTATTGCAAATTATATCGAAACCGTTAGAGCCATTTTTGAGAACGTGATTACAAATATAAATATACAAATATGCTAATTTATTAGTACAGGATTTAGCGGTTAGCAATAAAATAAAAAGTTGTTAAATTAAATTTGAAATCAACATTTATTACTAAAACACTAGCTTTATTTTCGCGGCATCGCTCCTTTAGCCCACCCCACAGTACCCGTTAACGTAATCGGGATAAAAAGTAGCATATGGCAATCAGCGTTAGATTAGCTTTCAATCTTTGAAATAATAATTTCTCTTCCAGAGATTATATATTTCAAAGAAACAAAATTCAATGTTACCCCTTTATTAAGATTAGGAGAAGTAACAAAATAAACATTAAGAACTAACTGAGGCTGTTGATTTACCTCGTTCGTAGACCAAGAGATTTGCATAAGTTAGTTTTGCATAATTCGCATAGTTGAGGTATTTTTAGGGTTCCGTACCCAAAGGGTAAAAACGGGACCCTATTACTAAGACTTCCCGATCCGTCTGTCTGTCTGTCTGTCTATCAGTCTGTCCGTCTGTCCCCAGGCTGTATCTCATGAACCGTGATAGGTAGACAGTTAAAATTTTCACAGATGATGTATTTCTGTTGCCGCTATAACAACAAATACTAAAAACAGTATAAAATAAATATTTAATTGGGGCTCCCATACAACCAACGTTATATTTTTGACGTTTTTTGCTCGATATTAATAACGGCAACAGGTAGACGCTTGAAATATTCACAGAATTAGTTTAGTTTTTTTTTTTAAAAAAAAAAACAAAGTGAGAAGAGAGTTGTATATTCACTTCAAAAAATTTAATTATTAAATTAAAATAAAATAAATTAAGGGGGGCTCCAGTACAACAAACGTGATTTTTTTGCAGTGTTTTGCGATAATGGTACGGAACCCTTCGTGTGCGTGTCCGATCCGCACTTGTTTCATTTTTGTTATTTTGCGGTGATTAACCTAGCCACCTAGCAAACCTAAGTTGACGCAACGATCAACGCAGGGTGGCTGGTAACGCTGGATAAGAGTTGCCGATAATTGAGATAAATAGTGTGCGATTGTAGAGGCCTATGTCTAACAGAGGACTGCTGTAGGTTGATGAAGAAGATTATGATTTACTGGTCGTCTTCTGAGTCATTATTGTTGAATTCGAATAAAGTATATTCTTCTTGAAGAATCACAAAAAAATCGTAACCCAGAATTTTTAACTACTTTTTGACGGCACGGTTGGCGCAGTGGTTGAGCGATCGGCGTGTGTCCCGACCGAAACAAATATTGATATGGCCTTCAGATAGTTGTTCCGGTCTGGTTGTTTTTGAGTTAGTATGTTTTTTAAATGTTTCCACAGATACAGGATAAATTCCTAGTGTGGGGCAACTTTCTTTTTTAAATATAATAACAATACCTATTATACCTACAAAGTCGTCCATTTTCTAAGATTAATAAAATCTTCAATATTCGACAACGATAAAAACCATTTACCCCACAAACACAAGTGTATCAACACAACACATTCAATTACTTCTCCTCGCAAAAGACGCACATCCATTTAAAAATACCGCTTACTGCAAGAACCGCGAAGAATTCTCCAGTTCAACAAACACTGAAATGCATTGCTGGCTCGGAACGCAGTCATAGTTGGGAGGGAGGTATAAAACCGGCAATGTTTGCGTAAGGCGTATTGTTCAGCACGCTTTTTGTCCTGCGTGCCTCGTTGGTTTATAGATCACAAGGGCTACTGCCGAGCATCAGGTCTTGGATTCGATGCCCAAGGCGGGCAACGTATTATTGGGTTAGTCTGGACTTTTACTCGATTGATGGTAATTGGCTCGACTGTATTACATGGAATAACTGAAAAAATGTGAATATACAGTTGGACTTCTGTTTAAATTTGTTTAAATGTGTGTATACAGGTGTTGTGTAATGTTTAAACCCAGTCAACATCATACAACCATTTACCCCACAAACCTCTATCAGAAGTAGGTCTGTAGGGTGCTGCGTAACCTTGACGTGAACAAGGTAAGTGGCCCCGACGGGATACCGGCAATTGTATTTAAAAGTTGTGCGCCAGAATTGTCTCCAATGTTGACACGCCTATATCGCTTTTCGATAGTGACTGGAAAAGTGCCGAAGACTTGGAAACAAGCTCCCTTTCCATCATCGGACAACAAGACGTACAGCAATGCGCCACATTATGAACTGCACTTGATAAAAGAGAGCCAAGACATCGGTACATGGTGGACATCCCACGCGTACGTACAAAGCGTTTTGCCAATACTTTTATTGTGCGCACAGCTAAGGAGTGGAATTTCCTGCCGGAGTCTTTGTTGCCTGATAGCTACAACCTTGGGTTCTATAAGTCAAGAGTGAATAGGTTACTTATAGGCAAGCGTGCTTCACCGTCGACCACATCATCGCTTACCATCAGGCGAGATAGTGGTCAAACGCGAGCCTATCGATAAATAAAAAAAACAATTGGTGAACACCACATCCAATACCTTCTCACAAAAGACGCACATCCATTCAAAAATACCGTTTACAGCAAGAACCTCGAAGAATTCTCCAATTCAACAAACGTTTCAATGCATTGCTGGCTTGGAACGCGGTCATAGCTGTAAGCAGTGAGTAAACCCGGCAATGTTTGCGTAAGGCGATTGTTGAGCGCGGTTTGTGTGCCCTTGTATCCTGCGACGCTGCATCGCTTCCATTCCTTAAGGAATTAATTGGGACGATGATGTACGAAGACTTGGAGTTCTGGTAGTGGTATGTTTTATGGATTTTGGGACATGGAATTGGTATTTTTAATAATAATTTAGTTATTTCATAATCGACATTCATCGCCACCCGCATTTAAATAACCTCCACACTCTTCATTGGTGTTTAATTTCAGGGCAGTGTTTAGTATTGTTATAGGTAATATCTGTTTATTTTCTAATCTAGAAGGAGGGGTAATCTAACCAAAGGCTGTGTGTTACAATAGTGTTAAAAAAATGCATTAAGTGTTCATACCTTAACTAGTTTCTACCCTGGTTTCACACCCGTTTTATATTAGTCGAAGGGAACTTACTATCAAAAATTAAAGTATCCTATATCCTAATGCAGGTTCTATATCGTACCAATTTTCATCAAAATCCGTTCAGCACTTAGACGCGCAAACGTAACTGACATACAGATACATTTTCGCATTTCGCATCATTCCAGCAGAAAGACTAAAAGAGAGACTAGATATATTATATACTACTAGACTTTTCACAGAGAGCAGTGGTGGCCCTGTGGTATCGGCCGCGATTTACAAGTTGTAGGTCGTGGTCGAGCCCAGGCAGGCGCTTTACTTTGTGTAAATTATTTCATCACTACTGCTTTCAAAACGGTGAAGGAAAACATCGTGAGGAAACCGGCATGTCCTAGAACCAAAAATTCGTAGACATGTGACATTCACCAACCCGCACTGGGCCCGCGTGGTGGATTACGGCCCATTCCCTCTCACAGAGAGAAGGCCTGTGTCCCAGCAGTGGGAACATTAATAGGCTGATGATGTGAGACTTTTCACTACTGGACACAGGCCTCGCCTAATCGTCGTATTTTAAAATTGCACTGAAACAAGTACCTACATTTACAAATGTCTCAGTTGAATTAGAGATACAAATTCAAAGCTTCAAACATTTGTCTCGATGCAGACGTTAAGGTGTACGTGTTACAGTGGATTCGTGCTTTGCATTCCACACTCGTTTACACATTGAGAATATCTTAATACATTTTTTACCTTTGCTTATATGCTATTCAACTTAAAAGTCCTATTAGTTTTATATAGACCAATCATCCTTTTCAGTTGTTTACAACTGTTGTTGTGTTGTTTGTTGTTGTTTGTTGTTGTTTTGGTTGTTGTTTTGTATATAATATATACATATAATACCTTTTGACGAGCAATTCTTGTATATATGTATGTATATATGTAATCTGAATCTCGGAAACGGCTCCAACGATTTTCATGAAATTTAAGCAGAGGGTTTCGGGGGCGATGAATCGATTTAGCAGGTTTCATTTTAAGAAACTCGTCGTTTTCTCTATTATCACCCCCAGCAGAGCTTGGTCTCCCAGGTACTTATGATAAAGTGCGATCTTTCATAACATTACTTAAATTTTTAACTGACTCAAACTGTAAATTAAATAGGGTGAATAAATTAGACTATTCGCCAAAAAAAATCTGCTAGCTACGGCGTAGAGCTCAGCTGCGGCGTAGCGTAGAGTTGAGTTACGGCGTAGAACTCAGCTGCGGCGTAGCGTAGAGTTGAGCTACGGCGTAGAACTCACATACGGTGTAGCGTCTGCTACGCCACAGATATGTTTACCGTAGCGGATCTACTACGGCCAACTATGCATTGCTTGAAATCAAATATTGTCGTCCATTGAGGTGTATTTTAGTCAGTACGAGATTGCCGGGAGTGTTATGTCGGTAGAGGACCAAAATGCATCGGTTTGCCTTAAAACATAGATTAATAGCATCACATCTGTATTCTGAAGGGTTAGGAACTGGTACCTGTAGTGTTCCCTGGTCAGGTTGAGTGATATTGTTTTTTTTTTCAATTTGGTATGCCTTAAGTATTGATTTGTACAGTTTCCTCTTTTAAAACAAACCTAACTTAAACAACTACTGCATTTAACGCTTCTGAATCTTTTAATTACTCTATGAATCTTAAAACTTATGTATTTTCCATGGTTTCACATCTGTATAAACAGACGTTAAGGCGTACGTGTTTAGTGGCGAGGCGTGCTTTGCATTCCTACTCGCTAATAGCGGTTAACTGTTAGGAGAGTGCACTTACATATTTATAAATATTAAGAGAACGAGTAAAATGAACAGTCTATATTTTGCTTGAGACTGAACCTAGAAAAGATTTTGCTCCAAGAAAATTAGTTTTTTATACTAATGATAGTACTAGCATTTTCTCGCGATTTCGTTTCATTTGTATTATGCATATTTTTCATAATTAAAAGTAACCCATTACAATCAGAGGAGAGCAGTGGTGGCCCAGTGGTATTGGCCACGACTTACAAGTTGTAGGTCGTGGGTTCGAGCCCAGGCAGGCGCTTTACTTTGTGTAAATTATTTCATCACCACTGCCCTCAAAACGGTGAAGATAAACATCGTGAGGAAACCGGCATATCCTAGAATCAAAAATTCGAAGATATTTGACCTCCACCAACCCGCACTGGGCCCGCGTGGTGGATAATGGCCCATTCCCTCTCACAGAGAGGAGGCCTGTGTCCCAGCAGTGGGAACATGAATAGGCTGATGATGTGTGTGTGATGATAACAATCAGCAATAGCTTATTATGAAGGTATCGTCGTATTTAAATTAGGAGTTCCATATATTTCCTTTTAAAACATATGAATAAACAAACAATGCTATCGGTGATAAAGATTGTCAATTAGTCGAAAATGTTTGGGCTGCACTTTCGAACGTAAAGTTTCTTTGTATATAGCCCAGAAATAGATTTAGCCGGTAAAACATGGCTTAAAATCGCATTTAAAACTGTCACAACTTTACTTTTACGGAAGAACACCAGCGGTGAACATCACACACGTAATCACAAACCAATCAGTGTTCATTGAACTTTGTCCGTTAGTTGCAATAAAATTAAAAACGAATTTCAGTTAAGAACTTAAGAGTGGTGATTACCAGAGAGTAGTCACCAGCATTACTTAAAATATGATTTTCAGATGTGGCACTCTATCTGCGGCAGAGCACCAGTGTGACTTCGTAGACTTGAAAAAGTATTTATATTGCATTCACTTATTACCATTCAAGATTTTTTTGTGTAATGCATTTGCTGTACCATCTCACCTGATAGTAAGCGATGATGTGGTCGACAATGGAGCACGCTTGCCTAAAAGAAATCTTTTTTTTTTGGGCTGGGTAATTATTCAATGACTTCTCCCGCTCTGGGTGAAGCGTAAGGACGTCGGACGGACTTTTACTGACTAAAACCCACAATTGTTCCTTCAGTTGCTTGAGCCGGGGCCGCGGTAACTCTCTTTCAAATTTATCCGCGGCCCAGTCTTGGCCTAAAAGTAACCTGGCATTTCGACAATCGTTATCGACTTTAGATTGTCTCGTTGTTGAGAGCCCAATGTTAAAATGTGTAAGACATGCCTTACACACCAGCCAGCGCATCGTCCTTCTAAAACTATAACTTTACGTACACGGAAGAGGTGTTCTTGGGATGGTGTATCCCACACGTAAACAAAAACCCAAGTTTGCATCAAAATTAACAACAAATTTTTAATTAAGGAGTTAAAAGCTAAATATTAGTGATTTAGTCACCGGCAGCAGTGTGGTGACGAGGAACATAAAAAGTTACCTTATATTTCAGTACTATTCAAGTTTTCTATTATGAACTACACTTGATAAAAGAGAGAATAGACAACATTTTTGGAATTGACTACGTAACATTCGATCTTCTTCTTCGCTTCACTCTTGACAGAGTGGTCGCGTTCATGATGCATTGTGTCCAATCGCTGGTGCTTAAGACATTTTGATAAGGCATGTCACTCCCAAAAATTTTGAAATTCTACAATCGTTATCATCGATTGGATGTATATTGCCAGATTCATTTTAGCCAATAAAACACGTTGTAATATCTCTCAGACCCAAGACATACACCTCCGTTCTAAAACTACAAATTTACTTACACTGAAGAACTTCATCGCACACGTAAACAAAAACCCATCAAAGTTTGTCCATCACTTGCAACAAAATTTACAACAAATTTTCAATTAAGGAGTTAGCAGTTAGGAGTGGTGATTACCAAAGATTAGTCACCAGGCAGTGTGGCGACGCGGACGTGAAACTATTCCGTCTAATTTAAACTTTGCACTCTGATCGGCGCGCGGTGCTGTGTTCGTCAACTGTTTAATGAGTTCACAATGTTTATTGCATTTTTGAGTGAAGTTTAGTGGTTTTTGTGTTGGTGCTTAGTTTTTTAAGGAGTAAGTTGTTGCAGGATTTAATAAGGAAAAGAGAAAAGTGAAAAACTTATCCGTTTTGCTACTTCTCCGTTTTGCTACTTTTCCTTATGGCGATCTATGTCAAGCAGTAAAACATAATGTCGAATAAGGACCGGTTTCTGATTATATCAAACCAAACCGTACTCTAATGCAAAGTTCTGACGGATTTTCAAGCTAAATTAAAGTTTGACAAATACTGAACTTCAAATGATTTATTCAAAAGTCAGGGCTCTATTTAGAAATGAACTGCTAAAACCTTTTTGGGGTTATGGCTGGTATAAGTTGATAGATGGTGTGATGCTATTAGGACCTAGGTAAAGCTAATTACTTTAAATTGGGATATGATTATTGCAATTTAACTAAGAAATTCATGTACAAAGGACTCTACTAGTACATACTAGCCACTAAAACTAGTTGAAATAGACTTTTTCACATAATATTGTTTGCGGTTTTAATTTCCCAATTTCCCCTTATTATAAAATTTTATTAGCTTTGTATCGCAGTCTTGGGAAATAAAGTGGTCAGGACTACAAGTATACTACAACAAAGGTTACTTGTACAAAGACAACTGTACACTTTTGTTAACAAAGAAACATAAATAATTATCTTTCAGTAGCTTGTGTTCAAACCTGAACCTGAAAAACCTATAACAAATTATTTCTTCTTCTATTCTAATATTGGGCATTTTATTTCAACATCTATAAAACTTAACTCACCAAAACAACTTTAATCTTGAAGACTCCCTGAATGTTTAAACAGGTGAACTAAATTCCGATCGGGACGGTTTGCAACTCGTAGTTCGGCGGCATTAGTTGTTCCTTGTTTTATATCGAACACACGTTCCCAGGCTCAAAGTTTGTACAAGTATGTCGTACTAGCTAGGCGGGTACATATCTTGGAGATAGTTTAAATGGCGGGTCATCTTGGATAAAGACTTTGATGTAATGGGTAGGTATTTGATGTGAAAGTGAAATATTAAGAATGAAATAATAATGGTTTTTATGTAGATTACTACTTTTTTCTAAACTCTTTTAGATTTTCAGCTAGTAGGTTAAACGGTTAGAGCAGTGGTGGTCAAGTGGTAACGGCCCCGACTAGAGCAGTGGTGGCCCAGTGTAAACGACCCGACTTACGTGTCGTAGGTTGTGAGTTCGAACCCAGGCAGGCGCTTTCATCATCATCATCATTTCAGCCAAAAGTCGACCACTGCTGGACATAGGCCTCCCCCAGGCGTCGCCACAATGACCGATCCCGTGCGTCTCGCATCCAGCGCCTTCCCGTAACCTTAACCAGGTCATCGGTCCACCTAGTGTGAGGCCTTCCAACATATCGACTTCCGGTTCGCGGTCGCCATTTCAGAACTGTTCGGCCCATCGACCATCCATTCTGCGAGCAATGTGCCCTGCCCACTGCCACTTAAGTTTGGCAATTCTTCGGGCTATGTCGGTAACTTCCTGCAGATATCATTATTTCTGACGTGATCACGCAAGGAAATTCCGAGCATAGCCCTCTCCATTGCCCTTTGGGTGACTTTAAGCTTTCTGATAAGGCCCATTGTGAGTGACCACGTCTTGGTCCCATAGGTGATCACTGGCAACACACACTGGTCAGGCGGCAGGCGCTTTACTTTGTGTAAATTATTTCATCACCACTATACTATACATAAAACGGTTTAGAAAAATATTGTAAAGAAACCAGAATCTCAGAGAACCAATAATTCTAAGACATGTGACATTCACCAACCCGTACTGGGCCCGCGTGGTGGATTAAGGCCCATTACCTCTCACACAGAGTGGATGTCTATGTCCCAGCAGTGAGAACATTATAAGGCTGAGGCTAAGCTATCGCTTAACTATCTATCATAAATAAATAATTTAGGTATGGATATGGTCAACTTCTAATTTCGTTAATAGTTATTTGGAACAGATTTTTTTTTTCAATATACCTAATATTCCTAGGTGGACTGATCACCTGGTTAAGGTTGCGGGAATGCGCTGGATTCGAAATGCATGGGATCGGTCAATGTGGCGACGCCTGAAGGAGGCCTAAGTCCAGCAGTGGACGTCTTTCGGCTGTTATGACGATGATGATAACTAATATCACGATGAAAGACCATCAAACGCAGGAGATAAAAAACGCAGTCAATATACTTAACTTTAAGTGCGGTAAAAAGAGCTGAAACTAAGTAAAAGTTCAGGCAAACTTTCATGAAATTGCTTAATAATCTGTCAAAATTATTGTTTACGAAAAATTTTTACTTAAATATTTTTATGATTAAAAGTCATTTAAAGGTAATCAATCACCTCCAACTACCATCTTTACGCTGAAGATTTGCAGTTTTATCGACAATTATTGCTTGCGGATGAGGACTGCAGTAATTAACGCCATGAATCGTGATCTGGAGAGTATTAGTGAATGGGCTAAGTCCTATAGATTACAGATCAACCCATCCAAGTCCAAGGCTATGATCATAGGCAGTTGATACTATCACACTGCGCTTGACATTTCTACTTTGACACCTTTATCTCTTGACAGCTCGACCATCGCTTACACTGAAACTGCTAAGAACCTTGGTGTCTTAATTGACAGTAATCACTCTTGGCGCGCTCAAGTAAATGAAGTGAATCGTAAGGTGCACTTTTCCTTTCACTCGTTGAAATCCCTTCACAACTTCTTGCCCATTATAACAAAAATATACCTAGTTCAAACTCTAATTCAGCTGATCATCGATTACGCTGATGTCTGCTATCTGGATGTCACGGAGGAGCTCTTAAATAAACTTGAGCACTTGTAAAATCTGTTCAACCGTTTTGATTTTGGTCTGACGAAATACAATCATGTCTCTCAGTTCCGCAAGGATCTCAAGTGGTTCCCTATCCATCTTCGCAGGAACACTCGAATATTATGTCTCCTCTTTAACATCCTTTTTAACCCTACGTGCCCTATAACTGCGCGATCGCTTTCCTTTACTGGGCCTGCATTAGGCATTGGGATCTCCCACATTAGGCATCATCTAAACACAATAGGTACTAATACTAAACACAGTACGACTGTAGAACTCGCTTCCACCTAAAATCCATAATCTCTAACCCTCTTACTAATAAACGCGGATTAAAGTTACACCAGGTATAACAAAGAAATAACCATACATTTTCATAGGTAAAAATGTATCTTTATTCGAGAAACAGGTCAAAGAACGTTACCTCTCCACCATCTTGTAATTTTATATATTAGATGTATGTGTTGTGTCTTCTGTAAATGTAGTTAAGGTATATGTGTAATTTAGATATAAGTTATAAGAGTCCTATTTAAGTTTCCTTATTTCTTTCTACACACTATATCGACGTCTATGATCCAATTTTCCTGTCGCAGGTCTGCCGGAATAAATTTATATTGAAATAAACAGTATCTTTGTGCTCTTCTATCTGTATTATTTATTTTCTCCAATAAGTGTTTTATGTGTACATAAATAAATACTTAAAAATCTCCGTATCAAGCTTCCTTATTATCAGATTATACCTTAAACATTCATATCAGTAAGTGTGCATACTCACAACATTACGTTTCAATAATAAATACTGCGCTCCACTCAACACTGAAGAAATCTTGAACAGTTGCATAAAAACCTTTACTCCCATTCACTTAAAACCCAACCTTACCTTACAGCAATACAGTTGAAAGTTGAACTGCAAAGAACATTCCACTTGTTGCAAGTCCTACGATTCCATTGTTGTGAGATTCAATCTAAAGGATTAGCAGTATTATTAGATGGTGTTAGTGGAACACCTACTCAGGTGTTGAATACGTTAGGCAATCTTGCTGAGATATGAACACTCTTCGTTTGATTAGTTTTCTTGATACGATCAAGTTGATTTTAAATGAAGATTTCGTACACATTCCAGGAATAGAATAAGGTTATGTTTTAAAATAACCTTCAGTTGCGCTACCTTCGACGACGGCGAGACTGTTTTGCGGTTTAGGCATAACAGTAGGAGAGATTTACGCAATCAAGTTCTTGTTTGATTTATATGCAGAATAGTTGGGATTGAAAATGCTTAAAAGTCTCCATTATTGACTGATCATTTCTGGCAGTCACGGGGAAGATGAGACACATGTTCTATTTAGACTCTCAGAGAAGTTGCTAAGACTTCGAACCGACAACAGGAAAGATGAAAGATCATTAAACTAAAAAAAGTTAAGTTATCAAAAGTTATGAAGAAATATTAAACATATCAAAAAACGAAGCTATCTTTTGTCCTATGTTGTGTTATTGACTCAATAGACGAAGCCAATAAAAATAAAACCACACGAAAATATATTTCAATTGTTTATTCTCAGTACATTCAAAGCATTGTCACGTGCCAAAGTCTATACTTATAAATATTATTTACATCTTAGTGTTAATGAGATCGCTCTTTGTTATTCTGATGTTGACGGCAATGATATTTTCTTTTATATTATTCTGAACATGTGCTAAATGTGAGTTGTTAGAAGTATCAATTTTATTAATGAAATCTTTTTCTGTTTCATTTTTATTAACTGATTGTGGTTGTTCTATGGAACAAGTAATTCTTATTAATTTTATTTGTATTGGTTATGTTTATTTTATTTTATTTTTAGACTTTAGCCAAATGCCTGAATAGTTACTGATAATGTTTTATGGTTTTCCAAAATAGTTTCGTCTTGATCAAAACTATGTATTTCTAATAATCTTCTGTCTTTGTCACATGTTACTTTGTGGTTACCTTGCCCATTCTTCCCTGTCAAAACTGTATTTTCATATTGTTTACTTTTGTGCAAACCATTGCCATGAACACCAAAATCTTCGGCCACTATTTCGTCTGCAAATGTCGACAGTTGTTCATTAATTTATTTGTTTATTGTTTTACAATCGTATTTGGTATCGAAATCGATTGATAAGGCTAAGCGAATTCTGTTATCTAGCTGTGGCACAATCCTTAGCCTTTAGTATCAACCATAAGAATACGAAATTATATAAATATAACCCGTCGAAGAAAAAGAAGTTTTAAACTGTACACAATATTTAACCAGTCCATTAATTACAAATATTTCGTTTACATTTTATGGTCATTAAAAAAAATCGATAGGCTATAATTATTGGCTTTGATAACTACAATCGTTAAAGTATACAAAAAAGTTTGACGGGATAAATGATAAATCCTTAAATATCCAAACAGTTGATCATAATCGTTACAAATTACTAACGCTAGCGTAAAAATTTTGTGCATTTTCATATAAATCACCCTCCACACACTCTGACAAAAATAGATTGTTTCTCATTTCATTATTACTACACATCGTTTAAATTAGTTTTCTATCTAAACACATCTATTTTTGAAACTCCATTTGGTTGAAGTTTCCAAAATCATAGACCCTCACTTAACTACATACTGCGATATTGTCGGCGGTATCTAGAACTAACTCGTTTTAACAAAACTGCCAAGCGTCTTCTACGTCAAAAGAAACGGTCACGCTCAAAATATCACATTCCAAAAAAGATGGATACATAATCAATTCACTCAATGTTTCGTCTGTTAAATCACTTGACGCATCAATTTTAATTATTAAGACGATCAAGAAGGACTAGAATTGAAAATGTCTTTCACTTTACTTATATTGTTATTCGAGTGCGGTCGATTTGTTTCGATAACTAGCAATTTGGACAATCGTGTTGTTGGTTTAAAATGATTCCATTCCACACGAAACTTCTAATGCTCTTTTTTATTTCTCGCATTCAAAATAAGTGTTTTTATTTCCAATCAGTTCGAAGTGGTCTCCAGTCCCGATTGCTCGTCACAAACGATATTAAAGCCATTAAATTAATACGTTTTCATAAGTATATGCTCAGCTAGGGGAGCACCAATAGTTGCTATAACACCGTTGGCCTTTTTCTTATCTTTCCTATGCAAGGTACACTTTTTGTCTTTTAGTCCAATCTCAGATTTGTTGTGTGTTGTTTTTATTTGCGACGAAACAGATAAGTTACGTTTTTTGGTCCCACACGATCTATTGTCACTGACTTTTTTATCACTTGACATTTTTGTAGCACTTTTTGTGTCCACAGTTTTATTTTTTTCTTCTTTTTGTGGTATTCGCTCTTCTTTTGAACCAACCGCTAGTTGTGTGTGGTCGAAACATTTTGTTGATTTCTGTGAAAAAATAATCAGTTTTAGCGTGTATTATTGTATTATATTGTATTAGTATGTACCGTGTTCATGTTATTATCGCCCTTATTAACAAATTAAACAGTATATTGGCTCAAATGCTATGCTGTAGTCTTCAATGAGTTCATTCAACAAGTTTTTCAATAAATATCTTCGTTTACCCAAGCAGGCGTATTTTTTTTAATAAGCCTATATTGTCCCACTGCGGGGCAAAGGCCTCCCCGTAGCCTTCCAAAGTTCTTTAAACTTCAGGCGTTCTAATTTGTGTAATTTATTTCATCACCACTGCTCTCAAAATGAAGGACAACGTTGTGAGGAAACCGGCATGTCCTAGAACCAAAAATTCGTAGACATGTGACATCCACCACCTGACCCGCGTGGTGGATTAGGTCCATTCCCTCTCACAGAGAGGAACCTTGTGTCCCAGCAGTGGCAATATTAAAAGGATGGTAATGATGATCATCCTATAAACCAACGCTATCTTTGTTGCTACCAGATCTTTGCTTGCATTAACTTCACCTGGAGTAACAGCATCTTAAACTTACACAATAGAATAGCCAACTGAGTCTTACTACATACAAGTGAATCTAGCGGCTTCTGTTGATTTTACAACTTCATTGACTGCAACATTGTGTACTAGGACTAGTGAAACCATTGTATTTAGTTAGAACAACATTGTAGAACATTATGAGTGTCGCATCGTAAACTGTACTATCTCAACTTGGGGCAAATAGATGAATGCATATTGTTAAATTAATTTGTCACGGAAATGTATGCTGCATATTTTGAATTATATATGGATGTAGATCAAGAATTAGATTTTGATAGTACAACCTAACTATGTGATATTGAGGTACTATTCTCACAGTTAACATTAAATGTGTTAATATTATTTATTTATCGAACAACATGATTTATTATTTGTTATTACAAACACCTTAGAACTATTGTTAGTAACAAAACAAATAAACAAATCATTCATCATAAAAATTGCCAATAAATGAAAAATTAAAATTACAACCAAATAATATTAATTTCGAATAAAATATAAAAAATGACAAAAATAATTTAATAATGTCAATAAATTCAAATGAAAAATAGTTAATGATAAGTTAAAATAATATAAAAAAAATACATGATTAGGCAACCTATAGAATAATGTGTGAAATGAATTTAAATTATGACTATAGCAAAAATCAAAGGCATACAGTAACTCACTGGTGTAAATAAACATGACAGTAAAATAAGCAACTTACTGTGGGATTAACGGCCTTAGAGTACAATTGCGCTCGACCTTCCAACTCCATCTTGAGTCGCCAGTCTCTTAAGTACATGTGCGCAGCAGCTGCACTCGGCCAGCCACGCCGCCACGTGTGCCATCTAAGGATTAGAAGAAGAAAATAAATAAGAACTGGTGAATTAGTTAAGACCTCGCCTCTCGTGCTAGTACTTTTAAGTTTATCTTGGACATCGCTGACATCGGTGAAGGCATCCGCCAACCCGCCTTGAGCAAGCGTGGTGATTAATAAAACACTTTACATTTTCGAATTAGTAACATTTGTAAAACTAAATCCGGAACTATTCCCACGACTAGCTGACACCCTCCCCCGGGTAGGTAATATAGGTGACAAGAGCCAATTTTGCCTACACACATTAAAAACAGCCTTAATGTCAAAGAGTGTCTTTTATATGGCGCCTATAATGTACAATAAAATACCGCAATCATTTAAAGCTTTGCCAACAAACCTATTTAAAAAAAATATGCGAGATTTATTAACAGACAAATCTTATTACCATATACGTGACTTCTTGAATGATAATATAATAATGTGACGTCATCTTATTATTTAATTGAGATGACATTTAAACTAATTTACGTTATGTTTTTGTTTAGTTTGTACCTGACAGCATTTTCATTGATATTTAAGACATTTTATGATTTTACTGTACTTTGTTGACATTTGATTTTATAAATCTTAATTGTGCAAGACATTTTATGATTTTATTGTATTTTTCTTTGACATTATTTTATTTTTCTTACCACAATTCTCTATGACATTTTATGATTTGATTATACCTCTCTGACATTTCTATTTTTTTTTTAATATAATTTGATTTTTTATGATAGATATTATGACTTGATAAAGATGATCTATTGTTATCTTTTTTGGTTTTTTCTGACATTAACTTTCTATTGTGATTTGTTTAAAATTTATAATTAAATTGTTCTTTATATCAATTTAATTAATATGAACAATTTTGTAAGATTTATATTTGTACGCTTCGATAGGCAAAACATGTATGTGCTATATTATTGGGTCAACATCTTGCATGCATAAGGTATGTATACACATGTTATGGCAAATAAATTATCTTTATCTTTAATGCTCGTGCCTTCTCTATATGAGAAGAGACCTTTGCTCCTCAGTGAAAAAAAATATAGGCTGGTATTAAAACCGTCCGCGACAGATGCAGCACGGACGTTCCTACAATTTCGACGGATGATCCGTGTCACACAAAGCGGTGCTCTTTGAAGAAAATGAAGACACGCGGACCATCCGTCCTGGACGTCTAATGCAGCAGAACGTCTATGGATAAAAAGTAATACATGCGATTTTTGATAATTCTAATTTCCAAGATACAAGCAAATGCCTGTTGTTTGGGAGTCACCGTCCATCCTTATTATATCCTTATTATCCTTATTATATACAACTTGTTTAATCAATTTGATTTTGGTCTGATTTGAAGAAGAAGACAATTGATCTCACTAGACGTCTAGTTGCATTAGCCGTGTAAAGCAAAATAATGTAAGTTATTATGGTTGAACAAAAAGGCTACTTACAAAAAACCAAAGGACAATTAATGTTTTTTTTCTGTTGATTCCATTTTGGACGGATGAGTAAAAATATCCAGATAACATGACTGTAATTGAGAATAGAGTACCTGAATCAAAAATTTTAAAATATGTAAGTGTTTGTTACTAACCTTGTTAATAACTGCAGCGTCCGAGACTTCTGTCCCAGTGACCGGTACATCAGCGCGGTATACCGGAATGTTATCAGATCAGCTCTGACGTTTCGCTCTGCACCTCGATACCTAAAACTCAGTCTTGTGGCCTCAAGGTAGTACTTCGCAGCTGATGCTGGTAAACCTGAAATATTGGTCTCGTTTAGGAGAAGATCACTGTTGAAGCACCATCAATGTAGGGATGAAAATTAACTTAATGGTACAACGCGTGCTAAGGTACGAGTATATCTATGTCATGGACCAAGTGATTAATCAGTGAACTATGTGTAATGTCAATAAAATCAAGTCAAGTCAAATCGGGCCATGTAATTAATACTGATTTAAACATCTACATTTATCACATTGTCTGGTCATTATGAATATTGCTACGTAACGGTTGGACAATTTGATAATTATGGTCAATATGGTTTAAGGTTCCTATGTTGTCCCAAATAAAAACAATATATATTTGTCGGGTTTAGTCAATAGTACGGACGTCAAAACAAATCGCAAGCACGCCATCTGGCGGCAAAGCAAGAAAAACTACGCTTTGGCGCGTTTTCTCTAACCACTTGCGTGGTGGGGATAATAGAATATAGCAGTTGAGTACTGACAGCCGTAGAGCTAACACGTCGTAGAATCAGTGTCGATCCGTAATATTGGTAAGCAAGAATGTAATTTGTGTCTATTTGAATATACTCAGTGTATCGAATAATTTGTGTGATTTCATTTTCACGATTGTACCCACCGACCTGCCCACACACGATGTCTTAACTTAAGGGAATACATCCTGACTTCCCGATGGTTTGCATCTATCGGCCAGCCTTGATGCGACATCAGAATTGGGATTCAGTCGTGCTAATGAGATCACACGTAAAAACATGGCTAGTGAAAGTGGCGGTTACATTCTTGCAAAATAATCGCGGTGTCAGTCGCGACTACCCTCGAAAACTCGATAATAAAAAAACCAGTCCGGAGCGGAGCTGCAAGGAAGCTAGCAACAACCAAGGAGCTGGACAGGTCAAGGAGGAGCGTGGAAAGAATCATACGCACGGATCTTTATGTCAATCTGGTGAGTCGTTTTCATTTTGTTATGACTATTGCCAAGAGTGTTCGTTATTCAAAATGTTGGTTTTGTGTACGGTATGGCAGTCAGTGGATCGTCGGGGTAGCCCGTGTCAGGTCATAATCTCATCTTATCACTGGTCAAGTTTTAGTGTTGCTAAAGAGTTATTATTCTACTATCACTGGTAAATAGCCCTTATTTGGCTATTATTGTTCGGATTTTAGAACGATGTAGTAGCATTGCCGTACCAAACACATAATTCTGGCATCATTCTAGATAGTTCCAAATGAAATATTTTGATTCGTTTTGATATTGTGACAGTTTTATGCAGTGAGAGTTAATTTTGAGAAGAAGCATGGTATTCTTCTTTTTTTACGTAGTAAACCCTACCAGACCATGTTGAGGCTTAAATGCCGGGACCGCTATGGTATTCATTGGATTCTTTAAAGCCCATATACCTACCTGGGCACTGGGGACACTGTAATGTGTGGTTCATGTTTTGGACAGGAACTCTGCACTCACATTCGGTGTCCATAATAACCTGTTTGGCCATGCTGGTTTTGGTAATTACTACTACTAGAAGCAGTGGCTAAATATAAACAGCCGCACTGGTCGATCATCAAGGCTAAGCAACGCTTGACGAGGTCGGTCCTTGGATGGGTGACCATTTCAACATACCGTGTTTCCTCCGTGCCTCGGAGAGCACGTTAAGCCGTTGGTCCCGGCTGTCATTTGAAGATCTTTGAGAGTCGTTACGGGTAGTCAGAAGATCTGAGATCTGACACCCAGACTTGCCAAGGGGTACCGTGTTACCCAGTTACTGTGCTATGGAGGTCAGATAGGCAGTCACTCCATGTAAAACACTGGTACTCAGCTGAATCCGGTAGGACTGGAAGACGACCCCAATGTAGTTGGGAAAAGGCTAGGCAGATTGATTGGTTTAGGTTACTACACCGGTGCACTGGTTAATTTCCATCAAAACTGTGTATGGTTACAATTATCTTCTTAGTTAATACAGTTATCTTAAACTGTGTGAACATATACTCTCGTAATGTTTTTCATGTTTCAGATACCATATTGTGTCGCAGTGGAGCCTCTGCTGCAAGCTAGCGGTTCAGATGCTGAATGTGAAAGTACCTTGGGATCATTTTCGACTTCCACGCTGGGCAAACCGCTGGCAGAAGCTGCCTTGGAATTAAAATAATGGCAGGTGATGATGACACTATGACATTATTATTGATAGGCTAACGTTTAATCACTATCTTGCCTGATGGTAAGCGATGATGTGGTCGACGGTGAAACACGCTTGCCTTGACGTAACCTATTCCCTCTTGACTGCCTCAAGGACAAGTATCTCACAGTTTTGTCTTCTGCATACCCAAAGGTAAGATTCAGCAGATTGTCACTTGCAGCAAGAATAATGTTGGTGCGAGTACCGACCCCTGAGGGACCCCGACATTAATATATAACTTACCTCTACTTCTCAACCAGTCGCCGTAGAGCACATAATGCTCCCAGTTATTGGGCTCCAGGTCCACCAGTCTCATTAGTATCCCCTGCTTCTCATTTTCCGTCTTCAGGGTCAGTAGTTCCACATGAGCCTGCACGAACCTTGGCTGTAGCCATATGCATTTCTCCAGCATGGATATCGCTTGGTACATTCTGCCACTTTTCCTGGAATTCATTGCTGGTTTAAATTTTTATAGTTTTGTTCCTATTTATTTATTTGTTATAAAAATTTAGGGCCTACTCTACAGCATTAATACAGGTACTATCTCCGAGATTAATTTCAGAACATATACAGAATATTATTGTGTTATCTGTTAGATAGGTTAACAGCAACATAACAGAAGATAGTGAAAACGACCGAAGTCAGCGTTTTTTAATCAACTTGGTACCATTTCTGGACTTTGAGTCTGCTTAATGACCAAGATTCTCGTAGATCCAAAAAATTACGTAATACCAGCCCCGAAATCAATATATTCTTTAAAGAAAGTACGTCTAACAAATACCACTCTATACCACTCTATCACTTAATTAAAGCCGGGTATCAACATTGCGAGGCTGCCTCGCGAGCCTGCTCATCTGGTGATCGCATTGAGCAGACAGTCGAGAGGCAGCCTCGCGGTGCGCTCAGCTTCCGTCTACAAAGTCAACACGAGAGAGGCTATTCACATGCGTCCCTTGCAACTGATCACCGCCAAACCGCCGACAGTGAGTCGGATCAGCGCTCGGCTACGTTCAAATTTGTTCGCGAGGCAAAAGCTTCTCCACTGCGCGAGGCTGCCTTGCGAAGCATGCCTCGCGAGGCAGCTTCGCAATGCCGATACCCGGCTAAGAACAGAGGCTCTAGACAGTGTCATTCCATCAGCGATGGTAATGGTCGAAATTTAGTGGGCATCGCGTGGCAATCCGATAACGCTTAGCAATTCCATACATTTATGACTTCTGCCCAATAACTATCGAGTATGGCGACGATCGTTGACCGAATGCCGCTTGTTTAAGGCCTTAGGGGCCTTACCATGACGTGTCAAAACTATCATGGTTAAACTGTGAGAGAGAGATGGAGCTATATTTCGTCCATAGGAGCATCTTTTTCTTACAGTGGAACCATGATAGCTTTGACACATGGTAAGGCCCCAGCAGTCCTAGACAAAAATAAACGTAATGTCACTAGCCACTGCGATTGTTGTGTTTTGACTCAAACACAGGGCTTAAGATCTTCTTGACGCGAATTTCAAGTGCAAGTGTCGCCGCTCACGTTCTGTTCCTTATCGTGCGCGGAAAGTATTTTGTCTAGCCCCGAAGGTCTTCATCAACACGTTTTACTTACTTGTAAAGCTTGCCGAGGTTGTAGTGTGCGTTGACGTGGTACTTATTAAACTGTATAGCTTGTAAAAAGTGATGTTCTGCATTATCCATGCCGGAGACCAGGGTCCCGATATTGTTGTGTGCGCTCGCGTAGCTTGGCCACAACCTGGGAGGGACAAGATGAGGTGAGAAACTAGATCTGCTAAATAAATAGCAGCATTCGAGTGTTCACGCAAATAAAACGCTCGAAAGCGAGTACTCAGATAATGAAATCAATGAGTATGTATGTAGGAACATTACTGGCCTCTTGTAAAGCGAGGAACGGTTTCTTGATCTTAAGTGTTTGTGACCTTCTTGGACAATCGTATTATCGAATGAATGACATTTATCGAGATCGTATTCGAATGCTCCAAGCTCATAAGAGAATGTTCATCTCGAACGTCCATAGTTTTGCTCGAACGTGAATGCTGGGCTCGCTGGGAAGCATTTACTGCTCGCCTACGATTGCTTGTTTACAAATGCTCACGAAAGAATGCTCCCAGTGAGGACGCTCCTCAAAATTATAAAATTAAATCATATAAAAACTTTACGTTTTTGATTTTTATTAAAGTGCTACAACCAGATTCGTCGTGCATATTTCTTATTAATTATTGCGAAAAACACTATTCATTTAGCAAAAATAATATCTAAGTATTAAGGTTTCCACGGATAGGTGCAACGTGATCATACGACAAGGTATTTTCACAGAGATTGTCTGGATATGCTCTACAGATATAACAATGTCCATGTAAAAGTGTTGTCACTTTGTCACACCGCACCTGTCTGTATTAACTTAATAGATATCTTACAAACTTACATCACTATTCTCTTCGATCCATAGCTTGTTCAATTGTTCGATGCCTGTCTTTAGCAGGACACAATTCCTGGGTACCTATCACAGGGTGAGGCTACTTCAGGCAATCAAAGACGATTGGCACGCAATTTGATTGCATCCTATCGGTTGTAAGAGGCCTATTCATTCGACTGTACATTTGGAATATAGGTTATAGGGTTAAATTCAAATCAGAACTAAAATGTTATTTTAGTTCTGATTTGAATTTAACATATTGCTCTTTAACAAGTTTCAGATATCTAAAGTGTTGAACGACTTTTGTTGCAAACTGTAGTTTCTAACTGTTCGCTATGCCATGCACTTGTATTATTTCAACGAAAATTTTGCTCGAGATAAAGTTAGCTCAACTCTCGGGTTAAATATCTCGCATACATGACGAATAGCTTAATAAACTTTGCTGAACTCGACCCGCAATAGTTCGCGTTAAGGCAAACGGCTTTGTTACCTCAAAGCTTCTTTGTAATGTTTGATGGCGCTGTCTTGTTGCTCTGTCTCACGGAGAAAGTTCGCCAAGTTGTAGTGCAGTTTAGCGTTCTGCGGCAAAGTCACTAAATCCGCCCTGGAACAAACAAAACACATTTAGAGGTAATTTACGCCCGAATGCGGCAACCGTAAAGCGAATATTGCAAGACTTCTAAATCGTGGTTACCATTTTATGTCATGTTTAATACATTTCTCTTTAATGTTTTTGGAAATGAAAATTTCGAGGTATTTTCTTGTGAAAGTTATTAGTGTTTAGGGAAAACGATTTGTGGGGAAAATTGTATTTGTTTAACTAATAGTCGTGTGGAATTTGGACTGTTTTTGAGTCAAAACTGGCTTTATTTATTACAAAGTTCTAAAACGTATTTATTTTTCCAATTCTTATTTAAGTTATACTGCAGGGCAAATGCGTCCTCTATCTAAAAAGTACTTATTTCAAAATATTGAATGTTTTCTTAGTAAAAAAAGATAGAACCGAGATAATTGGCTTGTAGCAAGCGACCGAAATCCGATCCCAAAAGAGGTGTCTCCTTTCAGGTGATTAAAAGATTAGGTAGATTCAGCCGGATTGAAATGTAAATCAACTTCGTTTGTAAATAGATTTACAGAGACCTGGAACAAAAGATTATTCCGAGCTCCATATCTGCAGAATCTTTTTGTTCTTTATGAGTTTAGTATAAATCTATAGGTACTATTAAAAAAAACCGGCCAAGTGCGTGTCGGGCCACGCGCAGTAATAGGGTTCCGAAGTTTTGTTGTTGTTACATGAACATTAGAACGGTTTCAGCGGCTCACAAAGTCTAAAAACGGGCCCACATAGGATTTTTTAATCTATATTCTCGCATTTGACCACTATCTCGCCTGATGGTAAGCGATGATGTGGACTACGGTGAAGCACGCTTGCCTAGATGTAATCTATTCACTCTTGACTTAAACTAAATAAGGACTAACTGGTAACTAAAGAAGGAGCTATAAAATTCAACTTCGCAACTGAAGTTAGAAAAATATTTTCTATTTGAGTACCACCGCGGGTGCAAATTGCGAAAGGAGCCCATACGAGCGCGCGTTAGAGCCACGGGGAATGGTATAGTTCGTTCCTGGATCCTTGCGTGCACGCTCCTTGTTTATTTATCTTACGGAATTTGAAAAAAATCGTATGTATTCACCTCTAATCTCCTCTAATACCGCAGATTAGAGGTGAATCCTCTAATCTGCGGTATTCACTATTTCATTCTGGAAAGTTATACGCTACTCAATTAGTGAAGAAGTCGGGTCGAATATTGACTTTATAGAAGGATATCGACAAAAGAAAATAAGTAATTACGTTCTGGTACTGCCAACGACTCCGGCCACTCCAATGCGTTATTCTAGCTTAAACATTATTAATTTAGAAATCATTATTATTAAGGGTGTTATGATTTTATTTTTGTATATTTTTACATGGTTCATAAGCATATATATACTATCTGTTTTACACAGCTAACAACGTTATTTAAGTAATTTTTCAATGGCATTTGTACAAAAATTTTACTGTGCCAAATATATTTTATAAGTTGGTCGACCATTACTCGTAAACTTGTAAAGCCTGTTATGATTTCATTTTTGTATATTTTTACATGGTTCGTAAGCATTATATTTACTCTGTTTTACACAGCTATCAACTTTATTTTAGTAAAATTCCTAAGGCATTTGTAAAAAAAAAATACTGTTCCAAGTACACTTTATAAGTTGGTCGACTATTACTCGTAAACTTGTAAAGCCTTGTTATCCGTGATAATTTTCCTTTTAATTTCGTTATATTTACTACTGCCGTGAATTTTTTCACATAGCCAAGAGCAACCATTTCGCTGGCAGGGGGGGGGGACACTTGACTCTAACATAAATTTGCAACATAAAGCTTAATTTTACGCAAACGAATCTCTGAATCGAAAAATGGTTTTACAAACCCATAATATTTTTGAATGGCCTATCCAACGATACCCCACACCATGGGATAGATGAGAAAAAAAAAATACATCCCCACTTTACGTCTATGGGAAGTACCCGAAAAAAGAAAAAAAAATATAATTTTATGTTACCACTTTGTCGGAATTATTAATATGTATATACATGCCAAATTATAGCTTTCTAGTACTTAGATTCTCTGAGCTACGCTGCGGACGGACAGACGGACAGAGCGAAACTATAAGGGTTCCTTGTTGACTTCGGAACCCTAAAAAGGGGTTAGCTTTTCTTCGCCTGGACTTTTGGGGAAAAGACCAGAGAGTGTGGCATTATAATCCCAGTGATCACCATCAGCACATGGTAGGGACCCCGTGACTTAAAAGACCTCCCCGGAACCGCATCTCTGCAAAGCTTGTTAAGGCATATCCCTGGGGAGTTTCAAAAAGCGTTTCCTTGAGCCTCACTGTGCACGGCAGCACGTGATCACTGTGCCACCGTCGTTCTTGGTGTCTCTTGGTGGGAGGATAGAGTTTACATAAAGACCCGGAACAAAGTGAAATTCCGAGCTCAATATCTGCAGAATCTATTTGTTCTTTATGCGTTAATTCAGTTTGAATCTATGGGATCTTCAAACAAGGGGTGAGACCTAAAACGTTCGGCTTTGAAGGAGTCGTTATAGAAGTTTATCTTGCACTAGGAATGCATTGAGTTTTCGGTGCAAAACTTTGCAGAATAACGACTGGCCACCCTCTATAAAGTTTGCGCGAGGTGCACCCACTCCCTTTACAAAAGTACTCAACTTGGAACTATTTAAAACAGGTTGGTTGGAAGTATGGAAATACTTGTTTATGAAGTGTTTTAGAAAAGGCGAAGGAGCATAGAATCTCTTTATAGTGATGCAGATATTTACACTGCGTTCTTTGTTTGAAACAGGCTGTAACTTTCATATTGGGGTACTTTGAGATACATAATGCTACATCAACTCTCCGACCATGTAGCTTGATCTATCCTTGGTTTATTCCCTAAACTAGAACTCTAACGACTTATATTTTTTTAAATCATTGAGACTCTTTCACAACTCGTATCTCATGAGAATGGAGTATCTAAAACCATTTAGGAATTGAAACTGTGTATCTAACAAATAATTACAATTAATTACTCCTTCTAGACACTGTAAACATAGTCTCTTAGCAGAAAAGCTTCTTAGTATTCAATTATTATTAAGTAAAGGTTTAAATTAATTACTATATAGGGAGTGGGGAAGATGAACTTAGGGAGCTTGAAAGGTTTCACCTCCTACATTCATTTCTGACTCACTTTTGAGCGTCGTTATGTGCCGAGTAAACTTGTAGACAATCTGCCTCCATTTTTCAGCTGCCTATAGATCTGTCACCAGTTTGTTCAAGGGGTAGGTATCGTGCTATCCAGTAATACCCCAACATAGTTGAAAAAAGGCTAGACCGAGATTTTTAGACAGAAAAAAGTGTTATGATATTAAGACGATTACAGAGATGCAATGAATATAACTGGATACACAAAAAATGCAGCTTTGAAGTTAAAAATAGCTTGGCATGAAATTTATGGCTAAACATACAACAACATTCATAGATAAATTTCGAATGAATACATAAAATAAAACCATAAAGCTCGTAAGGTTCCATCGGTATTTCTATTAAAGAAACCTCTTAAACCGACATAGCCGGAACACATTTACTTCACCATAAACGAGTTGTAAATCGCGTTTTATAGAAAATTGAATGGACTCGTAAACTGGCTACAGAATTTAATAAAAACTGATATTTCATTAAGTTACGTCTTGAAAGAGAACTGAGTTGCTTGGGATGATATCAAACGCATCCGAGATGGTTTGAACATGTGGGTTCCGAGATTGGATTACAATCTGGGTTTTTAAATTTAGTCATAACGAGTGAGACTGCCTAATTGGTCCAGTTGTCGTAATCGTTATTGCTGAATATGAGGGCATGAGGGTCTTTTTTTGGACGCCGTGGAGCCTCTCAAGCCACTCCTCAAAGAGGGCCTCTGTTTTCGCCGCAATTGTGGCGTGCCCAGCACTGGGTTGCGACAGTCGCTCTCTCCATGTCGCCATGAGATCCTGCCTGAGCTCTCTGTCCATCGAACCACGATTTGTTGTGGCAACGGAGTTTCGCCTCCTCGCGCCACTCCCAAATGTGCGGGAGGATAGGGCATGAGGTCCGGGGTTTGATGCCCGAATTGGGTATAGTGTTATTGGATTATCCCTTAATCAGTTAGGCGGCAAATGCTTTTTTTAATGTTGTGTTGATATTTAATCATCTTAGTTTTACTGCGAAATAATAAAAAGTTTCTAGATCAGGAATATTAACATTTTTCAACTAGATATGAAAAACTAAGTTAAACCAAACTACCTGATTCCTATTTAACACTCTTATTGCGCATCGAGTTTTTCGAGAAATAAGCACAAAGCTCGTCGACTCTTCATGTGACCAGCGGGCTGGCATTTTCTTCGGCCAGAGAATTAGCATTGCCATCCTACGTGGCAATGCTGCCAGCGTTCTGGACACCTTTCCCGTTGACATCGATGTGGACGAATTTTTTGTTGCACAATGAGCCCTTTTCCCTCTCCACTTTGTATTTGTATATAGGTTTTTTTTTTTTTTAGAATATACAATTGTATAAATTATAATATATTTTTTACTTTAATAAAGGAATATTTTTAATAATCTTATTCAATAGTGTTTCTTTCTTTCAAAATACTTTTTAAATATTTGTAGCCTTTTTTACAAACAAACTTACCAACATTTTTGCCACAAAAGCGTGATTTTCCGATCAATTAAATACCTTATCTGCTCATTATTTTTTGCTAGGAGCGCTTAACAAGGCTCTCTCTTTGTGTGTACCGACGTCTTTATATTAATAATGTTATCAAATGGACCAATACGGTGATATTGATAGTAAAACACACGCAGAATTTATTGATATATTATTTTGTTATAATGGCTTTCGTTTGACCTCATTTTCATATCTACAACCTCGGGGTCTTTAAGTCAAGAGTGAATATATTACTTCTAGGCAAGCATGCTACACCGTCGACCAAATTATCGCTTACCATCAAGCAAGATAGTGGTCAAGTGCGAGCCTATCTATAATAAAATCAAAAGTTTGCCTGTCGCTATCGCTTAGGGATTGATTTTTTTTCTAAACCCTCTGATGGAAAGCTATGATGTGTTCAACGATGAATCTCACTTACAAAGAAAACTATGCACTTTCGAATTTATGGACCACCCTGTGGTGGTCCATAAATTCGAGATACTTTTTTTGTGCTTACCGCTAAGGAGAAGAAAACCCCGATTGAGTCCACGATCTCTGATACACATGATATCTGGCTTTAGACAAGTGACATTCACGTCAGCGATGGCAATGATTAAAATGCCAAAATGTAAGGGATTGATCACGTGCTCTTTCGATAGTGTTTGACTGTAACACACATTATTGTCATTTTTAGGGTTCCGTACCCAAAGGGTAAAAAAGGGGCCCTATTACTAAGACTCCAGTGTCCGTCTACCTGTCTGTCTGTCTGTAACCAGGCTGTATCTCATAAACCGTGATAGCTAGACAGTTGAAATTTTCGCAGTTTATTTTATTTATTTATTTAATTTTATTTATTAGTTTATCCTCGCATTGGAACGCCTTCCAGCAATTACACCAATGGAGCACAATCTTATAATAAACTCATTATAAGTCCAGGTTTCCTCACGATGTTTTCCTTCACCGTTGTCAACGATGTCCAAGATTAACTTAGAAAGTACATATGAATTGAAAAATACACATTGGTACTTGCCCGGATTCGAACCCACGACCTCAAGCACGAGAGGCGAGGTCTTAGTATTTCTGTTGCCGCTATAGTAACAAATACTAAAAACTGAATAAAATAAATATTTAAGTGGGGCTCCCATACAAGAAACGTATTTTTTTGCCGTTTTTGCGAAAATGGTACCGGAACCCTTAGTGCGTGAGTCCAACTTGCACTTGGCCGGTTTTTTTTCCAATCGCTATCGCCACGCTATCGATGATAGAATGTCACTTATCTCGGGTACAGACCACCACACCGATGATAGGATGGGCTTTGCAGAATTAAATTGTGCGGGTCCTCGAAACGTTAAGTAAGTAATTTTACAAATTTTACCTCACTTTCTTTCTCCTTAAAATACATACAAAAACACTCAGATGTATGGGTGTGTACCCCCACACGTAATCATACACTAGTGTGTACGCCATAGTGTGTGTCATACGCTACTCCACTCATTTGATAAATTTTCTTATTTCCTTATATAAATAATTGATTTGTCTGTCTACCAACTAATAGCAAACAATACGCTATAATGATCTATTCATATACTTACAGAATATGTATGTAACTACCCAAATACAATTAAGAAGCATCTACAAGGGTTGGGCTCAGTATCTTTAACACAAATTGTCCTGGCAACTTAACAAGGGTGCTGGTGTCGCCACACTATTGTATAATTTGCCTGAAATTGTATGTTCTACCATATGTTAAATATAAAATGTAAAACTTGTTATGCAAATAAACTATTATAGTCCAGTAGCCAGAAGAATATGCCCTTTGATAATTCAAAAGTTTTTTATTTTCGCTGGGTGGATGCCTTATGTGAATTCAACGCTATGTACAAAAATGCTAACAGTTTAGAGTTATGCAATAGGCATAAAGTAGGTATTTCCTATTATTTCGTGTTATAACAATAATATAAAATTTAAATTTAAATAATTTACTGTTTCTTTATTAGTACTATCTAAACTTTATATTAGTGAAAATGCTAACATATACGTACTGTGGAACAATGGAAAACTGAAAATGGCTCGTAACTCTTTCAATAAAAGATTTAAGTTTTCAAATCATTTCCTATATGCATAGAGGGATTAGTTATACCTTACAACAAAAGTTCTAACAACTAAGTATAATGCTGCACAGGTTATTGTATTTTTACATTGTGATTTGCGAAATATTGAATTTAAGTTTATAAATTTGCGCCTACATATTCGAAATAATAAACTCTGCCACCATACAAAAGTTTAAACACTTATGTGCTATGCTAGTTTAATAAATCAAATACAATTTGGGTATTGTGGGGCGCGGTGTATGTATGTACGAAAAGTATAAATTCTTCAAACCATACAGACCACAGAGGCCCACATCATAAACGGACTCTTCTGATGATTTTTAGAAAAACATTACCGCGCAAATTCTTATTTCAAACTGGCGTCTAGTATCTGACATATCGTTCACTGTTATTTTGCCTATGAATGCAACCTTATTGCTACGATAATAAAGATCACTAAAATAGGTAATCTGGCATGTGTTATACAAGCCTTCCCCGTGCTAATCCAATAAATATTAAAATTATGTCTGGTACTGTACGACTGCCCCATATAAGAACGCAGTAGGTGACATATTTTTATAATGGTTTTATACCCTGATAATCTTATTTATATTATTTTAATGAGTTTTAATATGCTGCGATGGACTGTGTAATTTTAACCAGGAAATTTATAATTTGAATTGAGAATTGGGGCTTTAATTAATTAATTTAATCATTATTTGCAATAGGAAAGTCCCTTCAAATTGTAAAAACACCTTAAATTAGCAAATGTCCGGTACTTAATAGGTATTGAATTATCTTGTTTAGAGTTATGTAAAATATTTAATAGATTTAGGACACCATTAATATCATTTGTGTTATTACGTACAGTTCACCCGTAAGCCTTGTTTAGTACTCGCTTATTTTATTTTTTTTCGTTTAGTTACCTAACACAAGATGACATTCCATAGGCTAATTCAAATAATATTTTTGCGCTTTCCTGGAATATAATATTTTATGGCATTTACTAGGTTTTGATGTACAGCAATCGTGTGGTAAGGTCACGTGGTGCCGATTTTTCGTTATAATAGAGTTTAAAAACTAATAGATAGGGCGCAATAGACACGATCATGTAAAATTTATCTACCTTTAAAATAAAAAAAATGTTCTAAATCTTGGTAAGCGTATCACAAAATTGACACCTAAACTTGCCGGACTCACTAGGGTTGCTACTATATTGATTCTGAATAAAAAAAATGAGTAGGTAATATTTTACAAATATAAATACATCGATTTGTATAAGCATACATCATATCATGCTTACAGTTTCATCTACTAAGGCTTAGTGGGTAACACTGCCTTTATTGTATTAGGTCTTAGGACCAGCGATGTAGTCAATTTAGTTGTGACAGTTGCACCGGTTACAAGAAGTTTGATATTTCTACAGTCACATCTGCTTGGAAAAGCCATTTGCTTGGACTTTTCCCTAATATGTTGGGGTTGACTTCCACTGTTTTCAGTCGAACCAGACGCATCTGAATACCAGTGTTTTATATGAAGTGACTGCCTACCCTGCCAACCCAGATTATACGGTAATCCTACTGGATAATACGGTACCCTTTTGTTAGGGTCGCAGACTTTCGGGTTTCTGACGACCCGTAACGACTGTCAAAGATTCACGATACGGAGAATTTTATTATTCTGTCATCTCGATATACTGTCAGCACGGCAGGTACGACTATTCCGTGTTCTGTGAATATTTCTTTCTTATTCTTTTTATAGGAACAAAGAAGTTAGAAATCGTATTCGACCTCAACATTAAAAATAACAAATTGCCATAAAATTAGATTTTATGAACGAGGTTTAAATACTGATGTGACAGTAATGAAATGGTTTCGCGCCTCATTCAATACATTCAGAGTGGATTGTCACCGCGCCCCGCAATACCCAATTATTAAACTAGCATAGCACATAAGTGTTTAAACTTTTGTATGGTGGCAGAGTTTATTATTTCGAATATGTAGGCGCAAATTTATAAACTTAAATTCAATATTTCGCAAATCACAATGTAAAAATACAATAACCTGTGCAGCATTATACTTAGTTGTTAGAACTTTTGTTGTAAGGTATAACTAATCCCTCTACGCATATAGGAAATGATTTGAAAACTTAAATCTTTTATTGAAAGAGTTACGAACCATTTTCAGTTTTCCATTGTTACACAGTACGTATCTGTTAGCATTTTCACTAATATAAAGTTTAGATAGTACTAATAAAGAATCATTAAATTATTTAAATTTAAATTTTATATTATTGTTATAACACGAAATAATAGGAAATACCTACTTTATGCCTATTGCATAACTCTAAACTGTTAGCATTTTTGTACATAGCGTTGAATTCACATAAGGTATCCACCCAGCGAAAATAACAAACTTTTGAATTATCAAAGGTTATGTAGAAAATAATTGTATCCCTACTGGACTATTATTATTATGTCCTTTATCAAGAGGCTTGCAAAATTTATAATTTGACGCTAAAAAAAGCAATTAACAGTTTTAAGCAACGCAATTTATATATATTTCATTTATTTATTCACAAAAAAATAACATTGTGTCAAATATTGGGTAAGTACATAATTACAGGAATTGGCAGCACATAATTATAGTAAAATTATCACTTGAAGATTAATTAAATTATTGTAACAAATTGTATATTGATTTAAAATATGTTACAAACAGATGTAATGTCATATTAATCCAACTATTATGAGTTGCAAACCATTATAATGAACGATAACTGAACTTAATTCAAAGTTACGGATAGTAATTACTTCTGTGGAATACGGCGAGTAAGGCTGCGGTCAACAAATATCTAGTAGGTATTTGAGGTGAAGCGTGGAGGCAATTTCAATTACGTACTGAGATATTATTACTTAGTTTTAGTTTAAGTCCATTAGGTAGGATAATTACATAATAGATTTCTAGCAATATTTGAAGATAAAGGTTTTGAGTGTAGCTGGAGGATTTTGTTCAGAAAATATTTAAAATGTGGTTCGTTATATCTAGCTATTATTCATTTTATTTTAGATACCGATAAATGTACTATAAGTGGCTTTCATGCCAACAACAAAACTACAAGACGTACGGCGATGCGCCATCGGTACATGGTGGACATCCCACCCATACGCACTAAACGTTCTGGGAACACTTTCATTATGCGTACATCTACGGAGTGGAATTCCATGCCGGAGTCTGTGTTTCCCGATAGCTACAACCTCGGGATCTGTAAGTCAAGTGTGAATAGGTTATTTCTAGGCAAGCGTATTACACCGTCGACCACATCATCGCTTAACATCAGGTGAGTTAGTGGTCAAGTGCGAGCCTATCTATAATTAAAAAAAACACTATTGTAAGATTTTTTTCCCTATCCTGATCTATTAGCGGTCAAAACTGTTTTTTCAAATAATGATCATCAATTGGGTCCTTCATTAAAATACATAAATAAGCTGCGGACGGACAGACGGACATGGCGAAACTATAAGGGTTCCTTGTTGACTACGGAACCCCAAAAAGGGATCAACTGTTGATTTTCCTATCCATTTTCAACAAGCAAAAAAGTACTTTGACAAAACCAATATTATTTTTAACTACAACTTTGCCACCGACTAAATAGTTTTCAAGTTGTAAACTTTACAAGTGTCCAAAGTCGTTAAATTATATTAAAGTCTCAAAATGTCGATAGAACTTCGAAGGTTAAGACTAGACAGATAACTGTCATTATTTGTAATTGTTATCGATGTCTGGAACATCTGCTGAGGTGAACGGTCAAGATATAATGGTGGTGGAGCTTTGTGAAACTGTAATTAAATAAGGGCTGGTGCTGGACTCGGCTTGCTAAACTACGGGTCATAAGTATAATCCCTATGCTTTGTCTGTTTTGGTTGGTTATGTAATTATAAACTCTAAGTCATGGCTCGGGATGTTTATTCTAGAAAAAGGCAGAACGTTATTTGTAGCCCTTGATACATCTACCCTTGGTCTAGAAAGACAGAAATGATCTTTGCATCTCATATTGATTGCAAGTCAAGTGACACGATTGGCTGCTAAATTAATTCTAGCAATCAGAACAGCTAAAGCGCGTTTGTCAATTCATAACATAAAGGAGATGTATCATTTTCGGCCATGAGATGTAGATTTATCAAAAAAGTGGATAAAATCCCACGAATTGAGGAAAAATATTCTTTCGTGATTTTAAGTCTGATTTCTAGCATACAAAAAGTAGTAGTTTTTCAATTATTAACATAATCTATTCAACATGGCGTCTCTCATAGTTTGCATTTCGATTTCGTTCTGAAATCATGTCACATCAAAGCATAAATATGAAAGGTAAGTGTTCTTGTACTATAGGCCGGAGTCCCATAAAAAAATAAACTAATAACTAACTAATAACTATTAATAAGTAAGTAATGTTTCAGAAACTTGGCACAGTAATAGATTCAACCGATCATTTTCTTCTAACAACTAATAACATTCACGAATGCTTACCTCAACAGCGTAGCCCGATCCCTCCAATCGGCATTCCTCCGATGCGTCCGAGCCACTCCGCTGGCGGCCAGTACTGCCAGGCCTATGACCAGGAACATCTTCGTACCAGGCTTGGAACACCACATCAGCTGGACGCCGTATGCTGTTATTATTACACTGCCCACACTGAAAAGAAGAGTGCTTTTAAATCTTTAGCTTTATATTGCATTATAACCTTTTTCATAGTCAGTTCAATTTTGAGTTCTATTCAGTAAACATAAGGAAGCATAAACCTGTCACCAAAACCAACTGTTTACTATATCACCAACACAATAGAAGTCAAAGTTGGTTGAACGGGCTGTAAAAAGGATTTATATGGAGTTGGAGTAAATGTAATTTTTAATTGAGTTTAAAATACACCTAATTCTCTTACTTAAAAAAACAACAGCCAGTTTTCAATAACAAAAGCATGTTTTTGTTTCGAGATCAACAAGGTACAAAAATAAAAAGAAAATTTAATAATATCTATTCAAAAATAAAATACGAAAAGCTTTTCAATTGAAAACTCTATTGAAAACTAAAACTGAAATTCGAACAAAAGTAATCAAACAGCAATATTGCTGGGTTCTCAGTAGTGGTGGTAAATATAAAACATTTTACCTCGGTATATAGAGTACTCTCTCAGCAATTACAAATCCTACTGTTACAAGTAGATTGCTTGCAGGCACAAAGGGTAGGACCATTAGGAGAACACCGATCACTGCTGGCGTGTGCTTCTGTACCTATTGGGCAAAAAATTACGGTTTCATATCAAAGCATTATGAAATAGTTTGTACTGTTTTTTATTTGTGATATTCTCGTACACCAATCTACGGTCAAAATTATAACAATGATGATATAATTATATGGGCAAACTTAACGAGAAAAGTTTATTTTTAAGCGCAACATTTTTGTTTATTTTATAACTGCACTTCTCACATTGAATTGATGACAACATTACAGGCGAGCTACTCAAAGTTGAAGATAAGCATTAAACAAATGAGTTTACTGAAGTTGATATACATTTATTAATAAGGTGATTTTCTGAAGGAATTTCTATCAAAGCATCCTGTTGCAGATCTAAAAATTTGTCTACCTAAATAAGGCACGTTGAACTTTAGACAAAATACACTCTTCAAAAATACGACTACGGGCTATGTTGTGGATGACAAATAAATTACAAAGAAGAAAAATTATAACTTACTTCCAAATCAGCAATAAACCGATAGCACAGCAGCAGCAAAGCTCCAAAGGCAGCACAAGTAAGCAGGTTCCTGGGATCCCACCCACTGGTGATGAGGGGCATCGAGCCCATCTGCCAATCGTGGCTGAGCGTCCACGGACACAGGAGCAGCCACCAGTTGAATGCTGCTAGGTAGCAGAACGTCATCAATCTATAAGAAATAATGTATTTTAAGACGATCGTCTCGGTTTGAACAAACACAATAATATCAAAAAGAAAAAAAAAAAGTCGGCCAAGACTTATTTTTTCTTGGTTTTGTTTTACTACTTTGTTGGTCTGATTAATATGTATATACATGCCAAATTATAGTTTTCTAGTACTAAGAGTCTCTGAGCTAAGCTGCGGATGGACGGACGGATAGACGGACATGGCGAAACTATATGGGTGCCATTTTGACTACGGAGCCCTTAAAACTAGATGAAATTGATATTCCGTATCTTAATATGAGGAGAACTATTGAAACAAACTCAAAGGTCACAGGCTCTTTGCAAGTTTAGAGTCCATCTTCGTCACATCATATAGCTATGAAAACCATGCAGATTAGTATCTGAGATGGTCTTTTTAGGAAGAAACCACACAGGTTTGAGTGGACCTGTCCAGATAAAGAAAGAACGAAAACATATTTATTTGCCACAAAACGACATATAAATATTCATAAATTTTGCTTAAACTAATCCTAACGTGCCCTTAGTTAATGCACCCATTTATCAGGAATCGTACTTATTGAACTAAAAACACACAAAACATTTATAATTCTCACCTCCAATACATGTTTTACCAGGAATATATTATTTGTAATATGAAATGTAAATCACAAATACCCATCACATTTGTGAATAGCAAATAATATTTTAATTAATACAGAAATTCCTCGAAACTAAAATTATGAATTCTGATTACAAAACGCCAATGCAATATTATTTATATACAAAACATACGTCTTATTACAATTTCTCTTCTGTCTCAATTTTAATCCAAGACACAAATAAATAGCTTGCAAAATACTTTACCTTACAAAAAAACTAGGATGAAAAGCTGCTGGGTTGTCCTGAGGTGAAAACGACGGCCATGTGCCTTGTAATAGTGCCAGCCTTAAGCATACCAGCAGTGCTAAGGAAACCACCACCTTGATAGTCCGTAGCGACAACCCAGTACATTTCTTCTCGATTTTAAACGAACATATTGATCTGAAAATTCCCCTTAATTAATAAAACTGTAATTAATATTGTACTAACAAACATTTTTATAAAGAAGTATGCCATAATTTGCTACGAAATGATTTATAGTTTGCGCTTTATGCGGTAAAAATAATTAAAAATTCTGCGAATTTATTATTATATAACTTTAATATTGGTCTGGATGCAAATATTTTGGCTTTGTATATTAAAACATTTATATAAACAATCAGATTCCGTGTAAATTAAAATAAATGTATTAATAATATCTATACAAATAAATAAAATTGAAGTGTCTGAATGTAATATCAAAATAACAACGTTTTATTGAATGCACGTGAAAGTATATACGGTACTAACAACAAATAAGCAATTATTAAGATTTTTGTCTGTCTATCTGTCTGTCTGTTTGTTCCAGGTAATCTCCGAAACGGCTGGACCAATTTTGACGGGACGGTTTCACTTGTAGATAGCTGATGTAATAACGAGTACATACTACTAACATAGGCTACGTTCACGAGAAAATTCATAGTTCCAGCGGGAAATTAAAAAAATAAAAATATATTTTTTACGAGTTTGACGCGGAAGAAGTCGCGGGCAACAGCTAGTTTAAAATATAAACAAAACCACATAAACCTTCATAATTTTAATAAGCCTGTTTTTAACTAAAATATTACTTAATAATTTTCCAAATATTTCAGTCAAAATATATTTTACTAGCTGATCCCCGCGGCTTCGCTCCCGTGGACAACCCCACAGGACCCGTTATCGGGATTAAAAAATAGCCTATGCCGCTCAGGAATAATATAGCTTTCTATTGGTGAAAGATTTTTTTAAATCGGTTCAGTAGTTTCGGAGCCTATTTGGTAAAAAAACAAACAAACAAAAAATCTTTCCTCTTTATAATATTATAATAGTGTAAATAGTATAGATAAAATAATCAAAATCATCGCGTAAAATTCCCGTGATATATTGTTTTTCAAAATATATTTTGTCAGGCTAAACAAGAAACATATCGCAAACAAAGAGAAAACAGAATATTAAAATCATACCTACATTAAAATGATAATGAGAATAAAAACACCACGAAACTCACATAATAGTAGACTAAATATCTAAATAATAACAGGCCATTTTCTAAACCAAGCAACGATTAGAAAAAAAACAGAAGTGAACTATTAAAAGTATCATTAAAACACACGAACGCCGTCTATAGTAATATATTGTCTATCTCTTATTATACTGATATAGTTGTCGAGCAAAAAACTCGGCGACCACTTCCGTAAATGAGAAGCAAATAAAAGCTACAAGTAGTAGTCTGAACACTCGGCACTGAGGCCAGAAGGTCGTAGGTTCATAATGAACCAGTTCAAGTACTACGGGCCACCCGGTTCTAACTGATGCATAGTTCGTTCAACAGAAAATTGTTTGAAACTAGGTCCAATTAGTGTGATTTTTTGCTGGTTTATAAAGTTTTTTATTATGTCAAGTTTAGGATGTATCTAGATCAAGCTGAGTTTTAATTTTGTATCAAGATTAATAATGATAAAGAGGTTAATATTTTAAAACACAATTAAAATCTTAAAAGGGTAAATTTATCTCCGTTATCAGAACGGAAGACATTAACCGGGAAAGACAATTTTTCCAAAACATAAACTCAGCCCATCAAGGTAAAGAATTTCATAGTAGATTAAAATCTGTTACAATACCTTTTAACAAACGGCCAACATCTATAAAAGTCGAAGGCTAGATTGAGTATAAATATCATGATGCCGGTCTCCTTGGCCAGCATACTGAGAGCTCCGAGGACGACACTCAGCCATACACACTTCTTGTTACTCGTAGGCCTATGAACAACGGTGGCGTTTTATATAGTATATTTATTAGGATAGAGCTTTGAAGGGAACGGAAATGAGGTGGTTGATTATATTCTCACTTATGTTTCAATTTGGATGCTGATCAAGAGTTAAGTTAATCGTAAATCTGTATCTGCTTTTGAGGACTAAAGACGTAAAACCAACCGCGAGAATAGTAATTTTCTATAATAATACGATAGGTTTCAGACAGATGTTGTCAATCCCTCACTCCAAATCCCCAATTTCAAAGATACTATAATAATTGTTAGTTGCGACTGTTGACTATTATCAAGGGATTAAACAAATGGTACCTACTCATTGCGCAAAAAACTTATGAGGCTTTACTCGTCACGAAATATACGAAATATTCGATTGAATACATTTATTCGTTCGTGAAATAAATCTTCGCAGAAAGAATATTGGAAATATTTATGTAGGTAATGTGAATTGGATGCTTACGTTTTTTATGTACATTTTAATGTAACAAGAATTAAATCGCATTTGATCTCAATGTTAGTAATTGGACAATAAATGGCAGATGGATGTATAAAAAGAAATAATTATAAAAAGTTATTTAAAAATATAATATGAAAGGATGCAATATATAGAACAATCAGTTTTATTATGAAGAAGTTAATGGAGAAGTAAAAGAAGAAGTAAGAAAATAATGAACTTACCTATGATACACAAGAAGTGATGATAGAAAGAATATACAAGCTAATACATCAGCTCTGCCCACTACTCCGGCTACCTGCCGACAAAAGAAATATTTATTATTATCCATAACGACAATATAAGTAGTATTTACTTATAATACGAATCTGATTGTTTATTTCGTTTATCCGGTATTGGAGAAAGATGGAACAGCTTGAATTCGGAAGACTAAGCATGGATACTTTATGAGACGATTATTTTATAACATGGATACATTAAAAGCTTTTTATGTTTGTAAGGGAAATTTTCAATTCCCTATAGATGTAGTTGCAAGCAAAACAACCTATTATAATACAATTTTACCAAATTATTTCTAGCACGTGTACGGTACTTCACGCCAGAACAGCTGCTTAAGTTGTATCGAGTGCAAGTTTGATCTTGCATGGAGAACTGTTCTCATCTCTGGGACGGATCTGCCAAATGCCAGCTTGATGCACAAGAGTCGATCGAAAAACGGGTCAAGAGTCTCATTGGCAATCAGGCACTGGTCTAAAAACTCCAGAGCCTTGAACATCGTCACCGAGTTGCCAGCTTGTTCTAATTCTACCTAGCTCATTTCGTCATCGGACTACAAGACGCACGGCGATGTGCCTTCGGTACATGGTGGACTTCCCAACCATACGCACTAAACGTTTTGGAAATACTTTCATTATACGTACAGCTAAAGAGTGGAATTCCATGCCGGAGTCTGTGTTTCCCGATAGCTACAACCTCGGGGTCTTTAGGTCAAGAGTGAATAGGTTACTCTAGGGAAGCATACTACACCGTCGACCACATCATCGCTTGCCATCGTGTGGGACAATGGTCAAGCACGAGCCTATGATAATAATAAAAAAATAAGCAAGCTTCTATTCAATATTTCAAGATAATTTCTTCAGTTTGATGCCACCTGAGTTTGTCAGAAAATTACCCGGCCTTTAGATGTGATTTTGATATAAATAGGCCTTCAGTCCGGTCTAACCGGATTGAGCCAGCTTTTTCTGGCGTTGACATTTACCTTAATACAGGAAAGTCATTGACCTTTTATAATTTTCATATTATAACGTTCCTGAATCTGTTTTGGGCGGTTTTAGAAGCCTATTATAGGTTTTGTTTAAAATTTTGTTAATTAAATGTTAGGAAATTTTTGATTTTCCAACAGAAAGTGGAATGGATCCTGTCTGAGAATTGGTCACAACGTACCAGAGAGTGTCCAGGAGTTACCTAGGGATTAGCCATTAGAAATATAGACCGCAGAATTCTACTGCCACCTAAAATACAACAGTCACAATCTATCTTTCAAACATTGACTAGAGTCATCTTTTTATTAATTTTTTGTTTGACAATTCAAAAGTACTTCTAAAGTTTACTTGAAATAAATACCTTTATTTTGAATTTGATTTTTTTGTAAGGTCAGTAACCCTTTTTAACCGACTTCAAAAAAGGAGGAGTTTCTCAATTCGTCGGCCGAAACCGACTTCTAAAACAAAACACTGCTAAGTGAAAACTAACTTTCTTTTTCGAAGTCGGTGTCGTAAAACGGAAAACAATAAGTTCGGTTTGCCTACAAAGCAAACCGAACCTATTGTTTTCCGTTTTGTTTTGGAAGTCGGTTTGATATTGTTGTAAAAAAAAATGATACCAAATTTTTGCTATTAAGATGGCAATAATTTAAAGGTCAAAGGCTAGTAGAAGGCAGTTGGAATTGCAAAAGTGGATGAAAACTTTTGCAATTCTAATAAAACGTTAAATATAATATTATACTACTCACCGCCTCAGTATGTACAGGATGTACTGCGAACAGCACCGCAGCAAGCGCTGCGAACGGTCGTTGCAACCTTGCTATTGTAACGCAAGCACGCGCCACTAAGGCGCAACACGCAGCGTGTAATGCAACGTTGCATGCATGCCACCACCAAGGCCGAAGGCCTGCTAGAGCGTGGTTAAATCTGTAACAATGAAAAAAAATCTGTTATGGATATGTATTTATAACTAAACATCAAGTCTGTTTCCTTCAAAAGGCTGAGGCGAGAAGGCAAGTGGGTTTGGTGGATTTATTCGTTGAGATAACATTTAAATAATCCCACTTTACAGCCAGTTCAACCAATTTTGACTTCTATTGCGTTGGTGATATGACAAATAGCAGCCGTAGTAAACAGTTGGTTTTGGTAACAGGTTTATGCTTTTCATGCTATCCTTATGTTTACGGCATAGAACTGAAAATCGGTTAAACGGGCTGTAAAAAAAAGATTATAGAAATTTCTAATGTCATTTCAAATGGAGCTATAGTACACATACATTTCTAACAGTTATATTTAAGTCACATGTACTAGGGGGCGAGCTTATTGTCAAAAAAAAGTTAATTAAAAAAATCAAAAACCCGACTGCTTGAAAAGCGAACTAAAAAGACGTAAACAAGGAGAAAATCATGCTGTGCTGTCGGAGGATACATCTTCGCGAGCTGGCTGACCAAAACCAGACTTTGAATTAGGTACATTTAAACATATAAGTGTGATATATTTTTGAAATCACCTCTTAAAATCCTTTATTTTGATACCCCACACGACAGGTTTGGAAGAAAAAAAATAATTGGGCCCCCACAATATGGCGCTTAAGAACCACAGACACTCGCGGGGTTAAGACGAATCGATTGACGTAAGAACCATCAAAATCGGCCCACGCGTTTTGTCTCTAGATCGCCACATAGGAACAAACATACATACATACATACATACATAGACTGATAAACACATTACCCTCCTTCGGCAGTCGGGTAAAAACTGGGCATAGATCCAGACTCCAGTCTCATCATCATCATTTCAGCTGAAAGACGTCCGCTGCTGGACATAAGCATTCGCCAAGCGTCGTCATATTGACCGGTCCCTTGAGTCTCGCATCCAGCGGATTCCCGCAACCTTAACCAGGATTTCAGTCCACCTAGTGGGAGACCTCCCAACGCATCGTCTTCCGGTTCGCGGTCGCCATTCTAGAACTTTTCAGCCCCTTCGGCCACCCGTTCTGCGAGCAATGTGCCCTGCCCACTGCCACTTAAGTTTCGCAATTCTTCGGGCTATGTCGGTAACTTTGTTTCTCCTGTGGTATAACCTCATTTCTGATGCGATCACGCAAGAAAAACGCCGAGCATAGCCCTCTTCATTGTTATTTGGATGACTTTAAGCTTACTGATAAGGCCAATTGTAAGCGACCAGTTCGGTCCCGTAGGACTGGCAACACACACTGGTCATAGACTTTCATATTGAGACACTGCGGTAAATTGGACGAGAACATACGGCGCAACTTCCCGAACACTGCCCAGACGAGTCGGATGTGACGGTTGATCAGTCTTCAGTTTGATACTGAGAAATTACTAATGGAGATCATGTGAGATAGTGTTCAAGTGCGAGCCTACATAATTATAACAAAAAAAATATGGAAAAGCCCAAAACACTTTAACCGACCGCAAACGACCACAACGCAATGAGACAGTTCGAGGCAGATATTTTTAAACGGTTAAAAATATTGTGTGATTTTACATCTGTTGTTAGATTCTTATAGCCTGAATATTAGATTATTTTATAGTAATGCTTAAAAGTTACAAAATTAAACTAGCACATTTAATTATTGCTGACCATACTCCATAAATCAGACTTATTTGATCAGACTTTCACTAACCGATCTTCTTCTTTTCATGTCAGGATGTGACCAGTTGGGGTCAGAGTTAATTAAGCCGCCTCTGGAAACCCCACAGGTATCTGAAGCTATTTCAGACTTACATTAACTAATATAAGTCCAGGTTTCCTCACGATGTTTTCCTTCACTTTTGACTGTGATGTCCAAGATAAACTTAGTTAGTACACAATGAATTGCCCGGATTTGAACCAACGACCTCAAGCACGAGAGGTGAGGTCTTAGCCACTAGGCCACCACGACATACCACTAACCTATGATGACATGGCACTTTAGAAAACATTAAAAATTAAATTACATACTCATAACCAAAAGCGTATACACAGACATTTACAACAATTACACACATATACAGCACATCATTTCCGTTGAAATTGTAATATTCCGTGCCGCTAAATGTTTTATAATGACACAGGCATTTAAACTGTTTTGTTTATACCTCTTTGTGGCGACCATGTTGTACATTGGTCGTCGAAACGGTAATGATGGTGGTAGAATGGTAACCGTGGCCATTTTGGCCTGTTGTCCTCTGTAATTGCGTTTATGTATGTTTTTGTTGCGTAGGTTTTCATTTAAAAGTAATGATCATTGATTTGAGGTTTGTATTGAAGGCGATGTTGATTTTTGTGCTGATTGATTGATTTTAAATAAATTGGTTTTGATTGTTTCGTGTTTTATTCATGTCATTGGAGAAGGTCAGTGTGTAATTTTGAATAATATAGTTTTCCTATGTGATTTTACTGTACGTAATGGGTTTGGTTAGCTGCTGTTATAAATAATGCTTATTAAACACGAAATTCATCACAGTAAATTCCTTTATTACTATATAATTTGATTTTAATTTGACTGCCATCAACTTTGATTCAGATCAACTCCTAATTTGTCTTAAGTCAGAACTCTAACCTTTAAAACTCATTTTGATGGATTGATAGAACCACAAAGTGGGCTATTTGCAAACGAAGCTGTACAGAATTACGATGTAAAAACTACAGAAGAGACGGGTAAGCAATTAATTGTGAATAAAAAGGGGCCTCGAGTGACGTCAGAGAAAAACGGCTACCGGCTCCCGCGTGGTGAATTGTGGATATGTGTTCCGTACACATGGAGTATTTATTTTATTGCTGTTTAAAGAAACAATGGACAAAACAAAAAATTTGAAGTGACATCCTGGGGGGTGACCACAACCTCTTAGAGCAAGGTTATTTCCAGTGTGCGTAAGGGACAGGTCTTTTTCACAGTAGAACCATTATAATTTTGACACGTCGTGGTACGAGGGCAGACCATGTTGTGACTTTAAAAAAAATCCTTGTAATTTTAAAACATTTTTGTAGGTCAATTTGTGCTAAATAATAAAATTATGTAAAATAAACTACGTAATACAAAATATTATCAAGTGGCGCCATAGTTTACTGTTAAAATAATTGAATTGTGAGTAAGATCACTTATCTATGTAACAAATAACTGAATTTTTTGTTTGACAATTCAAAAGTACTTCTAAAGTTTACTTGAAATAAACTACTTGATTTTGATTTTGAATACGTTATATGAATATATTAATATGAATCAGAGAAAATTAAATGGCATGTATTGTACTTCATATTTAATTCGAATGTATTTTTGTAATGTATTTTACCTCGGAACTTTTTACGTGAAACGATTTTGATGATACATTTTTTATTTGAAAGCTGTTGCTAATCGTGTGGTCCCATATCAATTGAACAAGATCTGATGAAGAACTTCGGAGATATACAACAGCTTCAATAAATGACGGCAAATCTCACGGGATTGCATGTCTATTTATTGTTTATGCCATTACATAACATAACATCACGCCGGTATGCTCTAAAGGGGTACGCAGATGTGTACAGTTCACCGTGATACACTCTAATTTCACCGGTTGTGTTCAAGGTTCATGTTATTCGGTTATGTATTCTGGCATAACTGTGGGCATTATAGATATGTACCACAACCAAAAAGTGAAATTTTCTTCAATTTCGGAAATCGGTGCCAAAAAACCAAGAAACAATAACAAGAACATCGACTTGCGAAATTTAAGTTATTTTTCACTTTGTAGTGTTTTTATTTGGAAGTCGGTTGATTTTTTTTGTAAAAAAATGTTTTTATAAAATAGAGTAGTTTATTTCACGATATAATCATATTTTTTACAGGTTTTTGTCTTTCACAAAACCAGTACAGTTATTTGAGAGCCATTCAAAATATCCGTAAACATAACCTTTTCAGTATTTAAACAACAAACGCTCACAGAACGCTAAAAACTAATTGAAAGCCTCGTATCACGTATCAGAAAAAAAATAAGAACACCTATCGGTTTTAGAGCCCCGTGCCTGGATGATACCGGTCCTATTAAAAAGCAATCAAGGGTCGCTTCGTTAACTAACCCCCTGTTTGTACTTGTGCCGGTCTAAAATAAATACCATTTTTAAATGGACACCTTTTTTAGAATGGACACCTTTCTATTACCCGTTTTAAAATTGCAAGAATATCGCTTTAGTTTTTACCGTCCGACAGTTTTTTTTTTGTGTCTATCTGAGATTGATTTTGCGCAGCGTGCAAACATGTTTTTCTTGTAGTCTAAATTAACGTTTGTAGTTCGAATTAATCCTGTAAGCGTTTTCTATGTTTATTTTAGCAGATGTATCGGGATACGATTAAAGCTCTGGTAACATGAAGCTAGTTACAAGCTTTTATTTAACTTGCAATGTATGTATGTATGTATGTACATGTGTTCGCGTCAAATCTTGTAACTGAATTTTAAAGCGGTTGTCCTCCACAGATTAAGATGAAATTTTACATACACGTTTAGTTTGGAAGACAATGCAATGTTAGCTAAGTGACGTTATTCCAAATTCAATATGGCGGACGGCCCAAGATGGCGCGCTAGTTATTTTTTGTGAACTTCCATTATATGGGTGTCAAATGAAAGGGTTTGCTGAAAACGATAAAAAATAGGATTTATGAATTATATTATTTTTCAAGTAAGAATACCAAGATTGTGCTCCTAAGCTAGCAAGCTGGTCGCTCAGAGGATCTAGATAAATGACATTCTAGCAACGATTTATGGGAGCTTGGCATTCCCTGCCACTTGAATCAAAATCAAATTTAATTCAAAAATTCTTTATTCAATTCACTTTTGAACGTCAAAAATTTAAAAGTAAATATATTTGATTCTACCGTCCATTCGGAAAAGTAGCTTGTTATGGAGAAGAACGGACAAGAAACTCCACACTTACTCGTGTTTTGCAAGTATTTACTTACTCTTTTTAAAAAAGTGTTTTGCAAGTATTTGGTTACATCATTCTTGTTGGAAAAATACATATATGTGAGAACGATGTAAAAAGTCGTGCGATTAAAAGCGTCTAGAGTAAAAAAAACAATAAAAAAATAAAATAAATAGATAATTTAAACCAGGTCGAGGCAGCTAAGTTCACAACTTATGGCGCCCGTTCACGAACATGCCACATGGATTGGCACCACTCAGCTTAACCATTATGCTTGAGATTCCCGGCAATTGAAATGCCAGACACGACCATTCCCTTACCTTTTGGCATTTCATCCTTCTCCATCGCTGATTTAATGACACTTTGTCTAAAGTCTAAAGCCTCTGAATTCTTGTACACCTACAGAACTATCTAAATTTTTCATGTTCCACACCAAGATAATATTCTAGCCTATCTTTAAATAATTATCTAAACGATTGTACTGTCGTCTAATTTTAAGTTTACTATATTAACTTTAAAACTTTCGCGTTTCATAATGGAAAACAATATATCACGGGCATTTAACGCGATGATTTAGATTAGGATTAGGATTTTTTTTTAGGACACGGTCAGTATTGTGTGTAGAAATGTGAGGATAGAGGAAGAATTTTCTGCCTCAACGGAGCCAGTACACCGAGACACCAGTCTACCCGGGACCACGATCGTTGCAACACGATCGAAACGTCGGGTTAAATAGGTAAATAAATAATCTAAATTATCGCGTTAAATTCCCGTGATATACTAACCATGAGATGATATTAATAAGCTGTTAGTAACCATTGGACCAATGTACAGTACAAACATATTCTTAATATCTCTCGGCAAACTTCGTGTTTCGTCAGTCGTCGGCTTTCTATCAGTTGCCCTTTTGCACTTGGTGCAGAACGGACGTTCTCTGTCAACTTGAAAGTATATAGAGTTGTTAATACTCTTTTGACATAATATTTAAACTTATTATTTTAACTTATATTTAAAAATAACAGCTTTCCTCTCATTTTATAAATATAAAATGAGAGGAAAGCTGTTATTTTTACAGCTCTATATATTTCACACGGAAATCAAAACAAAACAACAATAAAGTACTTAGTTCTGAATTCAAATGATTATACACGATAAACCTAATTATTGATAGACATGCAAATTTGCATTCGTTTGTATTCGGAAATGCAATGATTGCCGAGGGGCATTAAGAAAATAGTAGTAGTACTAGTTGTATTTTAAATAAATTTGTTTAGTATCTATACATATTTCTTACATTTTTAATTTTTTTTTTGATAAAAGAAAGACATTTAAAAATTCAAGTCCAAGCTACCGGTGGTCAGGGCCCTGACCAGGAGTACCGCTTTCTGGATTAAGCCCTTGACTAGCTGCCCAACGAGAGCTTTCTCAGATCAGGGAAAAGTGTGCAAGTCTATTTATATTTTGCAAGATATTTTATTTTGTCTTACTTCCTATCAATTTTATTAAGTCTTCTTTAACTATCTTTCTCTAGAACACATTTTCCCTACAAAATTACCCAAGAAATCACAAGCTCTCCAAAGCTACCCCACATGCACACAAACTAAGATCATAAGACTTAAAGTAATTTTGGCGCAACGCAGTACAACGTTCGTAAATTTTGAACGAACCAACTTAATTGCTTGGCGCACTGAAAGAGTTGGCTTGCTCGCTGCTCACGGTGTCAGCGATGGGAAATATTAATACCTCTAGCATCACGCGAGCTTTTCCCGACTATTAAACTTTCAAGAACTTTAATGCTTTTGAATTGTGCTGATTTTAAGAAGAGAATTTTAGAAGTCTTTTTTGTTTGAGTTCGGGGAGTAAAGGTTCTTGAGTTTTGATCAGGTAATGTTTTGATGACAGTTGATAACGTTTAGATAATGAACTACGAGTATTACTTAATATATGGTAAATTACTTGCACCCTGGATGAACTGCACAATGCCTATGACGCTGCAATAGACGAGGCCATCTACTGGGCTCAAATAGTTAGATCAAAAGTAGCGTCGAAACAAAAAGAATAAGAATAACCAAACAGTTATGTACTGCTAGCCAAATTGAATCATGATCTAGATTTAAGTAAATTTTAAATACATAAATAAATAATCCTTTAGTGCATTAACTTTAATGAATAATGATATCTATTGAGGAACCATTCAACATTAAATCATAAAACTAACACACCAAAGCAACTGGTGTGAACATTCAAAGATAAAATGGCTTATGAACCAATACTTAAGTTGAAGCAAGCTCATTAAATCCTAAGTGCCCTGAACCCGGCAATTGTGGCATTCGCTCTCTTTGCATTTATCAGACGTCTTTGAATATTGCTGACGCAATAAAATTGGCCAATGGGGTGCTTAGTATTGCCACTATAGGGAACTGAAGAGCGTCTGAGGCTTCGTCAGCAATATAGCCTGTTTTTAGGTTTCAGTTTCACCTTTTGCTACTTCTGTCAGGCATTATAAGGTCAGGGAAATGATTTGTTTGGCAAATTGTCAATTTCGGCGAGACGCATAAGACCGCTCAATGTGGTGACACTGAGGGAAAGCCTATGTTCAGAGGTAGCCTCCTTTAGGCTTTAATGATGATGACCATGTGTCTTAGTCTAGTCAGAATCATCACGAGTCATCAATTTCTATGAGTCAAGCTGTCAAGCTTGTTCTGAATGAAAGGTTTTGACAATGTCGTTTCTAGCGGTGTCTGTAGAAGCGTCCCGATGCTCTGTTCCTATGACATTCAATTTATTCGCATTTATCAATAGTCTTTTGAGTCTTAACAACCCACAAGTGTCAAAGACGACACGGTTGGCGCTTTCGATTCCGTAGACGACAGATAGTTGTTCCGGATCTGGATGTCGAATATGTGAGTTTAAATGTTTGCAAACAAACCCACGATACAAGAAGAAATTCCTAGTGTGCGGCAACGTATTTTTTTAGTTTTTTTTTTTAATAATATTGCCGAAGCAACTACACAGCACTACAAGGAACTGAAAAGTCTCTGAGGCTGCGTCAGCAATATGATCTGTTGTTTAGCGTCTTGATTCTCAGTAAATGTCCTTTTTAACCGACTTACCAAAAAGGAGGAGGTTCTATGTTCGACATTATGTTCGTTTTTTTTTTTGTTTTTTTTCACGCATATCTCCGTCAATTTTGGACTGATATTGAAAATTCTTTTTTTGTTTGAAAAAGTGTGTTTCGTAATTGGTCAGATCTGATGAAGAACTTCGAAAATATACAACAGAACTCTTCAATTAATAACGGAAAATCTCTCGGGATTGCTGCAATCGCATGTCCGTTTATTGTTTATACCATTTCATAACATAACATCACGCCAGTACGCTTTCAAGGGGTACGCAGATTTCTCATTTCACCGGTAATGCTCTAGTTTTATGATATTCGGGTAATCTATTCTGGCGTTATAGGTACCTTACTAAACAACTTGCCTATTAGGTTGGTACAACCAAAAAGTGAAAAATAAAAAGCTTTTTACAAAAAAATACTACCGACTTCCAAATAAAAAGACTACAAACTAAAAAATAACTTTATTTTTGAAAGTCGGTGTCTATAACGCAAAAAATTGGTACCTACGAAAGACGCCAACTTCCAAAAATAAAGTTATTTTTTACACTTTGTAGTCTTTTTATTTGGAAGTCGGTAGTATTTTTTTGTAAAAAGCTTTTTTAGATTGGTGTATCGCAACTTGTCTCGTCAACGTATATATGTGATTTTCTTTTGTTTTGAAATTACAAATGACAAGCCAAAATTCTCTGAAGCCTTTGCCAAAATTACGCTATGAAATTATGAGTAACATAATCATAAGCACGCCAAATTTTCGTCGCATAATTTTCGAAAGCGTATTGTGACTCCGAACGATAACGAAGGCGCTTCCGAAAACATGGGGTTAGGTTAGGTGTTCGCTACAGTCTACTAAAGAGGTACCTACCCATCTGCTTATAACTGCTGGAGAAATGTAACTGTCGTACAAAAAGTTCAAATCAACAATCTCATGTCGTTTGAAACATTGAGGGATTTTTTGGCCGACTGACAATTATAAGATTAGAATGCGTTTTTTTTTAAAATACGAGAATTCGTGAATGCAGGAGCATACATGCATCTAACCGAGTAAGACCGCCATTTCTTAAAAAACAAAAAAGGATACAAAAAAAATCGTGACGTATGTCCTAACACGGCAAGGTATTCTTTGAGCCACGGCTATAGTTCTGTTAAAACACGACTCCGGATCTAGGCAGCAAAGGTAGAGAAAAAGAAACGCAAGGATTTTAGTCTGCCATGTCTTTCAAAGGACCTAGCTTCTGAATTCCAGATAGTTATCTACAATCCTGTAGCTGTGCTCCTTTGAAAATATGTTTTTTAGTGCCTTAATTTTTTTGCGTTTTCTCTCGTTCTTTTGTTTTTGCTTGTGAAAAGTTTTGGATCCTTTGAGCATGTGTTGTGAAGTACCTGAGGAACTGAGTTTATTTTTGTTGCGTATTATAGTTACGTAGATAAGAATCTTCCAGATCTTTTTGTGTTCTGGTTCCTTTTTATTTAAAGATTACTTGGTGTGAGTTTGGAAGCGAGACTAACCTTTACATACTATTATAACGCCTTGTCTTTAAAACACTAGCAGATACCTGGCGTGTACTACTACGCTAGAAAAAAAAACTTTTTGTTTATTTGTTGGAAAAATGAAATTTTGTTTGCATATTTTTTTTGTTTGTTTTCGCATTATTGCCTTTCTAATGAAACCGGTTTGGGCACATCGGTTTAATTCTTGACATTTACTGAAGAATAATGACATTGAGCAGAGGTCGACTAGATTTTGAACTTTTTACCCGACTGCCGAAGGAGGGTAATGTGTTTATTAGGTACAGCAATTGACCTTCTTCTATTTATTTGTTATTTTACGCTTATCATCCTCCGCATCATTTAATCTAGATTTTCCTCAGAAAAAACTAAAATCGAGTTCAAATCCTATAATTGGCCTGCCATACATTCCCTGTAAACCCTAACAACATACTGCTAAAATCAGCGGAATTTATGGATATAATTTAATAAAGGGGTGAACTAATTAAATCAGACGAAATATTTTGATAATTGACAACACAGTGGCACTCGGTACTGGAGAGCTCTAGGGTTGTTTACCTGCTATAACATTAATATAATATTGTATTAAATTTGTGGAGCGGATAATTTACTGTGTTATTTTGGCTGGTATAGTTATTTGGCGTGATATAGGAGGGTTATAAATATGGACTGTAGATGTTTGGGTTGATAAATAGAATCATCAACATCTACGAAGCACTTGTGAGTCCAACGTTGTTTGAGGACGATGAAAACGACAGACAGTTGTGTTCCAGTTGGTTACGCCAGTTTTATCAAAATCATTGCTTGCTTTTATTTTTAAATTATCATAAATACTCATAGTTGTTTATGTCAAAATTACTCTGGTTTGGATGCTTGTATGTTACGCGGGTTAGTGTGACCCTTGCTCGCCATTGGCTTGTTTGGATTGCGAACCCCGAACTGTCATACATCATCAACCAATAAAAACTCTTCTAATGTCGGCGCTCGCGAGCAAACCCTTTTTCCGCCCGCTCCAGTTTTTCGGTTGTTTTTTCTGAAGATTCTACGTAAAAGGACTGTGTGTGATATCAAACCTGTGCGCCTGTGGTTCCTGAAGAGGTACATGGAGGCAGGAACATTCGCCTTCGGGATATGCAGGCACGTCCAAGCCTAGGTACAATTGTCCAATGTGCAACTACGAGTCAGTCAATCAGCACCTATCTTAAATACAGTCCACAACTTAGCCATTTCCATCATTCCCTTCTTATTTACGCACCACCAGTGTTAAAGTCCCTAAAGCTGTAACATTTCCGACAATGTATATTTTAGAAATGGCAATTTTTGTTAAACGTAACATGCATCTATTTACTACAGCATCACAAACTGGAAAGAGACCAATCAGAAGCCAGTACTAAATTTTTTTACTAGTTCAGAGTTACAATACTCTCAATATATAAAAAAAGTTATGAGTATGGGACCTGCAATATATAACAAAATACCTGATATAATAAAATATAACACAATGCGCAATATTGATTGAAAAGTGTTACTATTCGATTAACGATTTTCTAAATGACAATGAATAATTTATTCTAATGTAAATTTCTAATCTAATATAATCATAATATGTTTAATGCAATTTAACGACATACCAACTCATTTAATTGTATCCGTTTTGAACTATAATTCTAATATACTAATCTGGTAGATTATCGGATCTGTCTGACTGACTGTCTGACGGACTGTCGGATAACAATTGTTTTGTTATATCTTATGTTATGTACCTACAATCTATGCAAATAAAATAAACTTTACTTTATTAAGCTGAAGGTCATTCGGGTATTTTACATGGAATGTAGTCTATCTGTAATCTAGATGTTTCCATCTGTTTGTGAAAACGGGTATGTGTTTTATTTTTCAGAGAGTTATTAGGGTCAAGCCAGCAAAAAGAACGCCATAAAACTTAGCCACTTTCTCGCCCTTAGTTGTCATGTTATACCCGTTTTCACAAACAGATGGAAACAGATTTTTATCAGATTTGTGTTCAAAGATCAGTTGGGAGTTTAAACATACTGGTTATACACTCACTAACCCGTGTAGAACCCTTCTTGGATATAATAATACCACCATGCAACGGTCCAACACTAGTGCTAAGGCCTTTACAAAGAAGGTTACGAAGAAGGTGGCGCAGTGGTTGAGCTATTGACTGCTGCGCTGCGTGTCGCGGGTTCGATTCCCGCACGGAACAAATATTTGTATGACCTACATTTATAGTTGTATCGGCTCTGGGTGTTTGTGTATGTGAGTTTATATATTTGTAAACGCACCCACGATACGGGAAGAAATTCCTAGTGTTTTATTTAAAAAAATACACCAAGCTTGCCCAAGACAACAGAGCCAGTACAAAGCGGTAGGTCAGTAGGATAGAAAAATACTCAAGAATAGATAATACTCACGTGAGTTGGTAATTCAGCAATAACACACAGTTTGGACTTTGAACTATTATTTATTTTCCACTTCACACTGATTTACCATCAACTCCATACAATATATCCACTTAGGTCAAGAGTACACTCTTCCAATCCCGCCCAGACTAGACTGACGAACTGACTCAAAGCGCGTCGTGTCCGAACATTCTCCCTTCAATCGACAACTGTCATAAGATGTGACGACATTTTACATTCGAATATTTTCTAGGATAATCAATTTAACAACTTTTAAGTACTATTTGATGTTAAAAATAAATAAATTAATTCTTAACAAATAAAAGATGTGTTTATCAAAGAAAAACCTGACAGTAATAAAGATAGAAAACTGAATAAAAGTATTGGGTAGCAGTGGCGTAGCAATGCTACGAAATCGTAGCGGTACTGCTACGGCGTAGCATACGTTCGTTTTAGCATGGCAAATCACAATACATACAGCCAATGCTAAAATCAATAATTTTTCAAAAATATCGAGGATAAATGTCGATTTTAGACGGGGTTAGTTTTCGTTTTTTAAATAAAGAATGTATATGTACTTCAATGACTACTGTGCTAAAACACAAAACTTTTACTCAGTTTTCTTCAACATACAATATAATGTTTTCTCTTAAAGCTTGCATACGTACAAATGCAACATGTTTTTTCCTTTTACCCCCAAATTTATAAAAAAAGCTGGCTTCACCCCCTAAAACATAACCTATTTATCGGCCATGCAGGTGTCAGTATACCAGAAAGGTGTATTTTTCCCTCCGTTTATAAGGGCCGCACGTCTCAGAGTAAATTGTAGGGATAAAGGTTCCCCGCGCAGTTTACTTACGGGGAATTATGGACGTGCATAAGTAACATACTGCCACAGAGTACCAACACCTTTATTCTAAGTCCTTTTGAATGACATTTCCTCTACTCCACGCGATTTAATAACCATGACAAGAGCCCTTGATTAATGTCAGTAGATCACAAGCTTATTTGATTCAGTCGAGTTTGAGTCGAATGGAGAGAGACTTAGAATATGGTGTACATCTCCTCGGCGGTCACAGCTAGAGTTGGCATTGCCAAAACTTTCCATAAGAACCAAATGTGACTGACACCGCTCATAGAGATCGCGACAATTCCGACTATGGTAATGACAGTCGGATCTTATTACCCGACTGCGCGACGCAAAGGAGGGTAATGTGTTTATCAGTCTATCACATCACATCATCAGCCTATTAATGTTCCCACTGCTGGGACACAGGCCTCCTCTCTGTGAGAGGGGATGGGCCGTAATCCACCACGCGAGCCCAGTGCGGGTTGGTGAATGTCACATGTCTTTGAATTTTTGGTTCTAGGACATGCCGGTTTCCTCCCGATGTTTGCCTTCACCGTTTTAAGAGCAGTGGTGATGAAATAATTTACACAAAGTAAAGCGCCTGCCTGGGCTCGAACCCACGACCTACAACTTGTAAGTCGCGGCCGATACCACTGGGCCAGTCTATGTTTGTATGTATATACCTATGTGGCGTCAAAGAGACCAAACGCGTCAGCAGATTTTGATGATTCTTATGTCAATCGATTCGTCTTAACCTTGCGAGTTTCACTAAAGACATGACAATAATCAAAATATTCCGCAGCAACAACAAGACGCCATATTGTCAAAATTAAAAAAAAAGACGAACTATATCAAGTGGGGTATCGTTGAATAGGTATTTAATAAAAATCATCTGTAGGCTCGTTTCACCATATTTCATTTTAAAAACGGTTTAGGATGTATATCGATTTAAAGATAGTTAACAACCATTCTCGCTAATTACCTCATCATATCTTTCAGCCTACTAGTTCCAAAAAAAAAAGAATAAGTTGGTTTTGATCAGCCAGCTCGCGAATTTTTTTTATAACCTCGATATTGATGTGAGGTAAGCGATGGATGAGATTTACGATGGAATGAGTGAATCCAGAAGATGCCCGTTAAGTCGTGCTTTGAAGGTTGACGACGGGTCATTTATTGTGGTAGGGAACATAGATTCTGAATGCCTTGTGCCAATTTGTACAAAGCGTAGACACGAATATCATTAGCAATGACGTCTCTTGTAGCTGCCAGTGTAGCGTTCCGTACTCTGTGCGTAGTGTGCGTACTGCTTTATATAGGAGAGTGGGGAAAATCGAGCCTACTTCCCGGAAGTAAGGAAGAAAAGTTAATTATGTATGGGGACACATGTTGGGCACTGTTGGTGGTCTTTGTATGATATGAGGTTTTGAGGATTTTAGGTAAATTGATAATGAGTATGTGTGATAAAGGCAGTTCGTGGCCAAGTAAAAACAGCCGCACGGTTTGATCTTCGAGCAACATTTGTCAATCGGTCCGTGGATAAATAACCGTTAATTACATACCGAGACGTGTCGTCGTGTCTCAGAAATCACGTAAAGCTGTTGTTTCCGTGGCAGTTACAAGCCAGAAATCTGACTCTAATCTTCCTGGGTATCGTGTTACCCAGTTACTGGGTTGAAGAGGCCAGATAGGCAATCACTGTAAGTAAAAAGCCGATTAGACTGGATGCCAACCCCAATATAAATAAATGGGAAAAGGCTAGGCAGAATCAATCAATATCTTTATTGTGGATCATAGGTAGGTACATAATACAGGTCTTAAATAAATTAATTATGATCAACTATGTACCGCCCTTCGGGCATACAATATAGTTACATAGAAATTAAATTAAATTTACATTATTGTTACAAAATATAAAATTTCACATAAAATATAAAAATGTTAAAATAAAACTGTTGAATGGTTGATGTCTATCTACAAGATTGATAGCATAAGTATTATCAGCCTTTAAACGATCCCACTGCTGGGACACAGGCCTCCTAGGACTCTATGAGTGGGAATGGGCCAGTGCGCGGCGGATTCCTTCGATATTTTTGTTTTAGGATATGCTGCATTCCTAACGATTACCTACACCGTTTTAAGATATCACAAAATAGATAGGTTACTCAATATTATTGGAACCAAAAAAAATATCTGTAATATAATCTTCCCACATAACGATTACTCCATAATCCCGAACAATAAAAAATGATTGTATCGTTCCGTGATGCCAATAAAATAATATTGCTATCATGTGCACAAAACCATCAGGCTTTTCTTTTACTAGACATATCAGTTTCATATTGAGCCCAAAATTATTGGAAACTGGTTTATGCCAGCGACTTCGCCTGCGTGGAAGCAGAAAGTTATCCCACGGGAACGACATAACGTATAACGGATATAATACTGTTCTGTGTCTTTAACCAGGACATGGTCTACCTGTGATTGATTATAAACATTCAAACGTACAAACTTTCACTTTTATAACATTACTAGCTTCTGTCAGCGGCTTGGCCCGCGTGAACGTTAGAAATTATCACATGGTACGCATCGCGATGATCAACTTCGCAACAATGAATGGGGTGTACCCCATGTGAACTTAATCCAGGGATATAAAAATATCCTGGGGCCTGATCTAGGGTATGATCTATCCGTGTCCCAAGCATTATACGCATTCGTTAAGACGTGACAAGGTAACAAAACCGACAGACAGAGTTAACTTCGCATTTTTAATATAACTACTGCCAGCGGTTTCGCCTGATAGTCGAAAATTATCCTGAGGGAACACATTCCCGGGATAAAAAGTATCATATGTGCTATTCCTGACTATAATCTATCTGTGTGTCAAATTTCACTCAGATCTGATCAGCCGTTTGCGCGTGAAGAAGTAAGAAACATACAAACACACTCAAAATTTTCGCCTTTATAATATCAGTGTGTTGATTAGTGTGATAGTGTGATGTGTGTGCGTGTGATCTGTGGTTAAGGTTGCGGGAAGGCGCTGGATGCGAGACATACGGGATCAGTCAATGTGCCGACGCCTGGGGGAGGCCTATGTCCAGTAGTGGACGTCTTTCGGCTGAAATGATGATGATGAGTGTGATGTGATGAGATGTGATATTAGTATGGAATGGTTTGGATTAGTAGGCAATAAGATAGAATAGCTCTTAGCTTAGCTTAGATTAGCAAATCTGTTAAGCTGCTGAAGCGTGATCAATTCACAAACATACAGACATTTTATAACATTATAAGGAAATGGAATAAACAATTGGTAGGCGATTTTTTCTGTATTTTCGTAGAAAATTGCACGAGTTTATATTTTGCCGAGATTGGGTATGGACGTATGGAAGGCAGTTTGTTGTATGAAGTTGTACTTCCATATTGTTGGCGAAAAGGTTCGCGGAAATAGGAAAATGGATATCGTGAATGGGGTAGGCGTGTCAATACACTACGCATTGGTTGCTTGTATTAGCATTATAGAATAATGTACGATAACCGGGTAGGTAATTTTTTTTAGGTATTTTTATTTGACTACTATGGAGTACGAGAAATTTTGGATTCGGGTGTTTATTTTAGCGTAACTCATAAGTCGTGTTAACAATGGCCCTGACTTAGGGAGGTAGGTACGTGAAGTAGGTCGTGGGTTTGAAATCAAGTAAGCTCTTTACTTTGTGTTACGTGTGACGATGTATAATCTGCTCTCAAAATTTTTTTTTTTTTAATTAATAAAAACTAATGTTTTTAATAATAAATTACAATCTAGCCTTAATTTAACTCTAACTTATTATTATATTGTATAATGTTATGACTAAGAATAGTGTCAATTTGCACTTTTATACAGTTCGGTAGCACTTTCTTAGAGTCTGATACGTTAAAAACACTTAGTTCACGTGTTACATATATAGCACAATATTGTTTGCTATTATTTTTTCACTTATAATACACTTTTACTACACTAACTCAAATGGTTTAGTTCTCTTTAGCCTACGCACTATGTCCGTGTTATCTAGCAGCTGGATTGCTTCCACATTCACATGTCGATGAAGTCTGTGTTCGTGGGCTTCAGCAAAGTTTTGAATAACGGTGGTGACGAGTTTCATTTTAAGGTCGCGGTGAAGGTCGTCATTTCTGATGTACCATGGTGCATTAACAGCATCTCTGAGTACTTTATTTTGGAATTGTTGTATAATTTTAACATTGCTTTGTTTAGTACAGCCCCATAGTTGGATACCATACGTCCAAATTGGCATAAGAATATGCTTGTATATTATAATTTTATTGTGTATTGATAGACAGGATTTTCTGCCGAGTAACCAATACATATTTTTGTACCGTATATCGAGTTCCTGTCTTTTCTTTTTGACGTGAGATTTCCAACGCAATTTAGCGTCAAGAGTTATGCCGAGGTATTTGGCTGTATTCGCATAAGGCACTTGCATGCCGTTTATATAGATTGGGTGGTAATCGCAGTGTTTATTAGTGAAGTCAATGTGAATCGATTTTGATTCATTCAGTTTGATCTTCCACTTTTGTGTCCAGTCGTAAACTTTGTTCACAGCTAGTTGAACTTTTTCTACTGCTTCTTTGTGGTTTGAACCAACAGCCATTATAGCAGTATCATCAGCAAAGGTCGCTATGGTGTTGTTTTCCAGCTCTGGGATATCACATGTGTATACCAAGTAAAGGATTGGGCCTAACACACTTCCTTGTGGTACTCCGGCCTTAATAGTTTTTAGCTCAGAATATGCGTCCTCTTGCCTTATCCTGAAATCTAAATAGCACAAAATTTTGAAGAGGTGTGATATTCACCAATCGATACTGTGTCCGGGGGATTTTGGTCCACTATCTCTCACAAAGAGGAAGCTCTCATTTTAGGTTGATAATGCTATGTAATGCTTTTGTAGTTAATTAATAATCGCGTGTGTTGAGTGTGTTGTGTGTGGATGTGTGTGTGTTTGGTTGTGTGTTGTGTGTGTGTTGATTAGAAAACATAATAATAATGTTAGAATTATAATGTTAGTTTCTATGTAAGTTCATTACTGAAACACAAATCAAAACCCAAAGCCAACAAAAACAAAATTCAAATACTCGTAACTTGACAAAACTTGACACTTTTACCAAGTTAAAGTAAAAACCAAACAATTTTTCGTCCCATTATTCGTCCCACAATGGTTTGAAGGCTTTCGTCAACTAAGCAAGGCAAAGTTAAAGTTAAATTAACGAGTTGAGAATAACCGCGGCTCTACGAACAAACAAACAAGGGTCATTAATCATAAAACTAAGACCCAAGGGTTCTGTACACTTAATTATTGAATAGAATTCTGAATAACTTTGATTCTAATAGCTGGGCTAGTTTTTATTTGGGAGGCTTTGTTTGTTAAGTAGATAATGTTGTGTTTTGTTTATGGTAGTGATGTGCGCTATATTTTTAGGGTGGATCAAAAGTTCTGTAAAGGTTGTTTGCTGTAATAAACATTATTGCAGCCTGCACGCTGGCAGTAAATACTTTTGACTGTTTATAAAGCGTCATTCGAATTTGGAATTGGATTTCAAAAATAGACAGATGAGTTTGGTTGACAAGTTGACAGGTTTAGGCACGTTTGACTATCATTTTTATTTACATATTTTTGTTATATTTATTTTTCGAATTACATTTAAACTTATAAGTGGTATATATATTTGCAACAACCTCTCAAAACCTTTTATTTTGATACCCTACTCGATGGTTTTGAAATAAAAAAAACTGGGATCCCCACAATATGGGGCCCAAAATTCGCCATGTTTGTTTTTTTATTTTACGTCACTTATCTAAGAACACTTTAGCGGTCAAGACGTATCTAACCATATATTAATTATATAAATTCGTCTAGTTGTTTGCAAGATATGAGGCACTTAGCGAGAACGGTTGTTGTCCAACTTTAAATCGTTATATATATGCTAAACCGTTATTTATAATTAAAAATGGTGAAAGGAATCTAATGATGATTTTTAAATACCAATTCAACGATCCGCCTTTTTTGAGGGCCTATTTTTAGGGGTCGAGTCACCTACGTCCGTAGGAGTGTACCCTTTGATTCCCTACACGTGGTCCCCGGGTGGTGCAAATCAGATGACAATAACTGGTGGTAGGTTTCGGCCGAAGGCTTTGCGAAGGAGTTGGGTTGAGACAGCTGTTCTCCTGCTGGCGGACCAGCCTGACGCGCGCTGTTATAGACGTATCAAGAGACTAGTCAAGAAGGGTAGCGGGATCTGAGGCACGGTGCGCCGCTGGCCGACCGCAGGTAGTTGGGGGCCCAAGTACTCGTAGTGTGCCAACCTCACATGACAGTACGATGGTGCATTCCGGGATTTTTCGACAGTTTGTGGGGCAGCCTTTCATGTGAGGTTGGGCTGCCCCACAAACTGTCGAAAAATCCCGGAATGCACCATCGTACTGGTTGGTCGTTGGACCAGATGGGGAGGGCCCGATGGATATTCCGGGGGGCCCAGGCGTCCCCGCAGTCTCTGGATTAGTGCCCCAATGATGTCGCCTTTTCAGTGCGTGTCTGAAGGTTAGCAGCGTAGGACCTCGTCTCACAGGAGAAGGAACCTTCTCCTCACCTCCATTCACTCTTCTGATGTCAATGAAAAAGAATATTAGACTAAAACAGCGGCTGCATCACCTCCCCCACAAAGTGCACCTCTCCAAAATTCGGGGTCTGCACTCAAATCTCTCTGCAATCCACTACCACATGGAGGCTGAGAAACCAGCGTTATTTTTCCTTACGGAGACGCAGATAGTGAGTCCATCAGACGTGTCGTACTTATCTTACCCAGGGTTTACCCTGGACCACAATTTTAAACCACACGCGGGTGTGTGTATGTACGCCCGTGACGATACTTGCTATCGGCGTCTCCGTAACCTTGAGGACTCCAGCTTCTCAACGCTGTGGGCTTTAGTGGACACAGGTCTGGATAAAATTATCTACGTCTGTGTCAACCGTTCGCACAGTAGAGATCAGGAGACAACCAGACTCACAGAGTACCTCAGTGAGGCTGCTGACGCGGCACAGCAGCGGTACCCTTCCGCCCAATTAGTGTTACTGGGGGACTTTAATGCCCACCACCATGAGTGGCTCTTCCCATACCAGTGCACTGACCATGCTGGAGGTTTAATGCTGCTAAAACCCAGGCGTGTCTTTTTTCCGCTAAAAAGAGCCAATTTCACCGGGCTTCAACTTATCGAGATGTAACCGTGCCAATAACTGACCATCTTGAGCTTCTTGGCGTTATCTTGACATCGACTCTCAATTTTGGCCCATACATTGAGGCATAGGCTCAGCTGGCTGCCAAAAAGCTGGGGATCCTTCAACAAAGGTGAGAAGGTACTTCACACAGAGAACAGCTGTTCAGCTTGTATCAAGCACAAGTTCGATCATGCATGGAATACTGTTCTCATCTCTGGGACGGATCTGCCAAATACCAGCTTGATGCACTAGAGTCGATGGAAAAGCGGGCCAAGAGGCTCATCGGAGATGAGGCACTGGTTAAGTCAAAGCTCCAGAGCCTTGAACATCGTCGCCGAGTTGCCAGCTTGTCAGTTACATTTCGGTTTCGAGTGTGCGATGGAATTGAATGATCTAATTCCGTCCAGTCTGTTTATTCATCGGACTACAAGACGTACGGCGATGCGCCATCGGAACATGGTGGACATCCCACCCATATGCACTAAACGTTTTGGGAATACTTTTATTATGCGTACAGCTAAGGAATGGAATTCCCTGCCGGAGTCTGTGTTGCCCGATAGCTACAGTATAAGGGTCTTTAAGTCAAGAGTGAATAAGTTTCTACTAGGCAAGCGTGCGCCATTGTAGATCACATAATCGCTAACTATCAGGTGAGATAGTGGTCAAGCGCGAGCCTATAATAGATAAAAAAATACGACACCACTTGACATAACTTTCGCTGTTTTTTTTTTTTTCTTTTTTTTAATATGGCGTCCGGTGGTCGCTGCGGTGAACATTGATTACTTTCATATCTTTATTGACACTCGCAATGTTAAGACAAATCGATTGACGTAAGAATCATCAAAACCGGACTGAGCGTTTGCTCCCCAGAACGCCAAATAGGAACAAATATAGATACATAGACTGATAAACAAATTACTCTCTTTCGGCAGTCGGGTAAAAAGAGAACCCTATACGTTTAGTAGGATAGGGTTCTTATTACACTAGTTTACTAGTCTAAAAAGCAGAATAATGTGAGGGTAGTTCTGTATACACGTAGCCAGAAGGACTAGCTTTCTAGCACATTCTTGCTATCGTAACCTAATCCAAGATTATTTGAAACAAATAGTGATATTTTGGTGTTCCATGTCGTGTCACGATATGCACCTAGAATTAATTCTACTAAGTAAACCATACGAGAAAAATAAATGACGTTCCCCGTCTGAATAAAAAAAAATTAACACTTTATAAAAGAATTCAGACAATACGGCTAGTTAAAATCATAGCTTCAAAATACTTTATTAAAATTTCCAGTATTGTTGTCTCCACGTTGGTATATCCTGTTAGGTTAGAGGCTATATCCCATCAGGAAGGGCTAATTAGCTATCTAGAAAGGAAGTCCTAATTAACGGTCCCGCCCGGCCTCGATCGGGCCGGTTGTCGATCTTAGTACACATCCGGTGAAGGATATTGTGAACTTATCGCATTTAGTTAAAAGGGATCTTACTTATCCATCGGTTTTGTGACAGCCATAATATTAGATAGGTGCTGTGAGGTACAGACCCCTGTATGGTATCTAGTATCCCAGTATGTTTTTAGAAACCTTTTAATCAGAGAACTCAAACTAATTAGAATATGTTGTGTGTTGCTTACAAAAACGTTGAAAGGTACTTAGAATAGAAGAATAGAAGAGGGACTACCTTTTCCGCACTTAGACTCCCATTTGGTCCGTTGTGCGTGGGGTTTCCGGCTAAAGTGGCCAGCCTAGCTCCGTCCAAAAGCGCAGAAGCTTCTGGGGGTTACGCGGAGCGACCTCACCGTTCCGAGGATTTCTTCACGTTGGGAAATCACGGCCTCACAGTCCAGGATGACGTGGGCAGCTGATTCCTCGGCGTTAAAACAGCCCCTTGGTAGGTACTTATAAGAACAGTCTTCATCATCATCGTCATTTCAGCCGAACGTTTTCCACAGCTTGATATCAAGAATCACCGCATCACGAGCTCACAATTATTTGACTCCCGCGGCCCTCACTAAGAACAACAAATAGGACCTCTTTTAAAACTGCGTCTTCCGATACACTTATAAAAACTTTGCTATTAACTCTTAAGTAAATCCACTTTTTATTGCTTTCAACATTATGACTACCTAAACGCCACTTTCCAACCTCAAAATTAAACGAATTCACTTTGAACCATCACTCACAACAAAGGCATAGCTGACAGCAGCATCTTTAAATTTGGTCACAATAGACGGTGCCCACTTCAACTGCAGACCCATCAAACATTATTATCAAGAGTTATTATTATTAAAAATAAATACTTTATATGTATATAAAAAATATAGATCATCATTTCAGCCAAAAAACACCTACTGATGGTCATAAACCGGTTCATAAAATGGTTCTAAGAGTTGCTACATCAACTAATCCTGAACTTCTCGCATCCAGCGGCCCTCTCCAGGTAATCTCGTGGGAGGCCTTCTAACGCTGCGTATTCCAGGACACAGACAAAAGCTCTTTCATCTAGACACGCGGCAGCGTGTCAAGCCAAGTTCAAGCAAAAAAGGATTTATTCTTATTAGAAGCTAACGCAGGTTTCTGTTATTGTTTTCAACATTATCACTTCCTAAACTCGACTAAAACTCATTCCCAACCACAAAACAACAATGAATTCACTCTCAACCGTCTCCTGACAACAAAGGTATAGCTGACAGTAGCATCTATAAGTCTGGTTGAATATTGCGCACAATAAAACGGTGGCCACTTAGGCTCCGGCCTCAATACCGAATCGCGATAGATTGGAACTTGACAATTATAATGGCCAAGGCGGAGATTTTTACGAGTTCCTCAATATTTAACAGAAGGGTTTTTGGAGCGTCTTTTTTGCTGATAAAGGATTATGTTGTGAATAATGGAAGAATGGGTTAAGGGTGTTTTTTGTTTGTTGTTACAGCTACATGTTTTGTTCATTTTAAGGGCAATATTGCTAGTTTGTAGTTACATTGATGCAAACTATTTTAGCTAAAGACGAGTGAACAAAAAAAAATAGGCAGACATGGGGACTGTCGACAGAAGTCAAACCTTAAAAACTTTGGAATAACTGGCCGCTAATATGTTATTGAATTTTCACTGGCACATCACGATACATCAGCAAGTCGCGGTCACATGCAACACATTTTCGGTGAAGCAGTCAAACGAGTATCTCAGTGACGCGAACCCATCGTTATTGCTCCTTCCAAAAACCGCTCAACACGGCTAAATAAGATTACACTTCAAAAATTGCCAGTCAACAAAAAAATGGTGTGGACTATATTTTTAAGTATTGGTAGTAATGTGTTTACGTATTCTAATAATATATTCTGGTCAGAAGTCTTATATTTACGTGTATTTATAGGTTTCATACAGACATAAGGTCAGGCTTCACATAAGACACGGAAATAACTTGAACGTTATTGACGTCACACTTTTAAAATGTTCGTAGTTTTGTTTACGCCGATGGGATTCAACATTGTGGACTTATACTCACTGAAATATTTATGGGACATCCATACAGAGATGGTAGTGCTAGCCCGTTCCATCATAGGACTATAAAACGTGCGGCGATGCGTCATCGGTACATGGTGGACATCCCACCCATACGCACATACGTTTTGGGAATACTTTTATTATCCGCACAGCAAAAGAGTGTAATTCCCTGTCGGATTCTGTATTTTCTGATACCTGGGAGTCTTTAAGAGTGAATATGTTTCTTCTGGGCAAGCGATTTTCTTCGCCGCTTACCATCAGGTGATATAGTGGTCAAGCGCAAGCCTATTATTAATAAAAAAAATAAAAACTAGTGCCAAGGATATATTGCATTGTAATTTTCTGTGGATATAAAACTCAAAATAAAATTGGATGATGGACTCTAAATAAAAGTGTGAGTCAACACCATGCTAGATCTACTCTAGATAAATAATGTAGGTAGGCACATAGTAATTTTTAAGTGCGTAAATATCGTAATCAAAAACTATAAGAATTAGTGAAAGACTAGCTGTTGCCAGCGGCTTCACCCGCGTGAATGTTGAAAATTATCCCAAGGGAACACATTCCCGGGATAAAATGTTTTCTATGTGCTATTCCTAACTATAATCTATCTTTGTGCCAAATTTAAACCAGATGCGTTCAGCCATTTGAGCGTGAAGAAGTAACAAACATACACTCACAAACTATCGCCTTTATTTATATTAGTGTGAAGTATACTCAAACGAGTCTCAGGGTCGATCAAGCCTTAAAGCCTGAACCTATTTAGATATTCCTACATGGCCAAACGGGCTGGTGTCCGCAACTCCACATCCAAGCGCGTATTTTGCGTTATTTCTACATACTGACAAACCTCTTGAAACAACAAATTGATTTTGATATTCTGATGAATAAACATTAAGAAGTTCTCCATAACGAACAAAACCACAGACAACAGCTAGTTTGGTAAAAAATGACTCTATTTCTGTCTCCAGTCTAACAAAAAGCCTCTCTAAACGCAGAGTACATCTTTACCCCATTTTCCGCGTCCCAAAACATATCATTGCGAATATCTCACAGTGTTTCGTTTTACCCCGCGTATGAGACAGCGGTCATGTTTACGATGACTTTAGGGCCTGACGCCCTTCTTGTAAAATAGCTGAGGGACGGCGCTCGTGTACGACGTTAGGAAACTGATGGGTGGGCGGATTTGTAATGATTGTGCAGGCATCTTTGAGGGTAGTATCATGTTTAGTTGAAAATAGTGGTTATAACTTGAAGATAGTGAGAGCAGTTTCAGAGGCCTTATTCCTAGTTTTTACCCGACTGCCGAAGGAGGGTAATGTTTTTATCAGTCTATGTATGTATGTATGTTTGTTCCTATGTAGCGTTCTAGAGACCAAACGCGTGGGCCGATTTTGATGGTTCTTACGTCAATCGATTTGTCTTAACCCCGCGAGTGTCACTGGCTACATTAAAATTGAAAAATAGGAAAATGGCGGTTCTTGGGCGCCATATTGTGGGGGCCCAAATATTTTTTTTCTTCCAAACCTATCGTGTGGGGTATCAAAATAAGGGGTTTTAAGAGATGATTTCAAAAATGTACACTTATATGTTTAAATGTACCTAATTCAAAAAAAAATAACTTAAAAGATATAAATAAAAAAAGTTAATTAAAAATATCCAAAAACCCGACTGCTTGAAAAGCGAACTAAAAAGATGTAAACAATGAGAAAATCATGCTGTGCAGTCGGAGGATACATCTGGTTTTGGTTAGCCAGCTCGCGAATATGTATCCTCCGACTGCACAGCATGATTTTCTCCTTGTTTGTTTCCTTGTTTAAGTCTTTTTAGTTCGCTTTTCAAGCAGTCGGGTTTTTGGATATTTTTAATTAACTTTTTTAGACGTATCGATCGCACTAACGTAAACGTTCTCTTATGTCAATTTGTATACAAAAAAAAAACGGTTTTCCTTTTCAGTTTCAATACAAATTGAAGTTTTCCGCAATGCTCGCACTTAGCACACTGGATTTGTCTTAGATGTCCTAATACTTTTAAGGAAGCATTCAAAACTGTGAATTACGAAGATCAGTTTACATAAATTATAATTAAGTGAAACTTGAAGTGCCATACTTCAATTTTCACATAAATTGAACAAACAATATAGTAACTTACTTAAATTCTAGCAACGTAAGGAAACCTGAGAAAACTTTTCCCACATAGAATAAAATTATGTATAGCATAAAAAAGGTTACGTACAGTTTGTGAAGTAACTTTTCTTGATTTTCTGAATTACTAGGCATATCTAATAGCCATTATTAAGACAATGGAAATATTTCTAAATCAATAAAGTCCCCAGTTTAAGTGCTGACCTCCAGCCGGTTGTCATCGCTGATTGCTTTTTCAATTAAATTTCTGAGCGCGATACATCGGCGATCGGTGGTTACCATCGGTGTTAGACCAAATTGGATACCGATACCGAGTACCACTGTTTTCAGATTTGAGTGCTCACTTTAACTTTTAATAAAAGGCTGGAGTGAAAGATTGGCTTTGGCTATGGGGCAGATATGGTCAATAGATGGTGCGTTATAAACCTAGAGCGTTTATTGCAATTTAGGAATAACTTTCTAAATTACTTTTAGACGCCGATGTTTTTCCCGAAAGTTTAGCCTCATATTCGTCAGTTACGTTAAAAAGTCCCAGGTACAAGTACCCTCTCCTGGAATTGCCCTCTGTTTGGCATGCCTAAAGCCATAAACTGGGCACAAAGTCAGGGCATGAGAATTTCCTGTTGAAAAAGCCCGAAGTCAAACCCAGAATAGAACATTTATACAAAATATATTAAATTTATATTGAACTAGCTGTTCCCCGCGGCTTCGCTCCCGTGGGCCACCCCACAGGACCCGTTTTCGGGATAAAAATGTAGCCTATGTTACTCAGGAATAACGTAGCTTTCAATTGGTGAAAGAGTTTTTTAAATCGGTCCAGTCCTTTTGGAGCCTATTCGGTACAAACAAACAAACAAAAAAAACGTGGGTGTAATTTGTCCTCGCCTTCGGGGAATATTGGCGTGATATTATATTAAGGTTGCCCTAGTCGATCATTCTTCCATACAAACGTAGTATGGCGATTACGCTACTGTTTGACGGTGTATGTTCAAAATAAAACATGATATCTATTTGTCTCATCATTATCTAGCCCTGTATGCAAACAAAAGTAAGAAAAATATATTTGAAAGTAATGAGCGTCGAAAGTTCCATATTTCAACACTAATTTTGTCGCATTTTTGGGCGGAAATAAATTACCATTAGAAGAAAGAAACTTGCAAAACATTCACCATACAGGGATAGATTAGTAGTTCAACAATGCTAATAATTTTATTTTGAACACATACATTTAGTCTTACTTTCATGATATCCCAAAGTTATCTTATAAAATTTCGCGCGCTCGTTTTCATCCTAAATCAACATCCATTTCGCTACAAATTTGCAAAAGTGTGTATTCGTACTCGAACTAGCTTCTTACTGCTCATCACAGCATCTATCTCTTTCGCAAGTGTTGTCGGATGAGATAGCATGCATTTTAACCCCCGCGCACAAAAAAGTCATGAAGTCGATTAGGGCAACCTTAAGCTATGTTATACAACACCTGAAGCTCGCCAGTCCAAACACGTTGTTTAAATATACCTCGCCCAACACAAATGACTGTTGATGTAACATATCAATAATGCACGATCGCATAGCATTGCAGCGTGTTGTTTATCCAACAGCACAACCACTGTTGTCCATAATAAATGAAGTTTGTTGATACCACGATAATTATTGTTGTTCTGCATGTGTTAATTTATTAATTGATTTGTGTTGGATGCAACTTCGTTATCTACTGGCAGTCATCATCATCATCAGCCTTTTAATGTCCCCACTGCTGGGACACAGGCCTCCTCTCTGTGAGAGGGAATGGGTCGTAATCCACCACGCGGGCCCAGTGCGGGTTGGTGAATGTCACATGTCTTCGAATTTTTGGTTCTAGAACATGCCGGTTCCCTCACGATGGTTCCTTCACCGTTTTGAGAGCGGTAGTGATGAAATAATATACACAAAGTAAAACGCCCTTAAAAGGGTTTGAACTCACGACCTACAACTTGTAAGGCGCGGCCGCTACCACTGCTGCATCTACTGGCAGTGGGTAGTAAAGGGGCTTATGTGGAGTGAAACGGTCTAAAGTACCCTAGTTAGAATTTGTAAGTTTGTGCTCCGTTGGTGTATTGCTGCAAGGCGTCCCAGTGAGAGGGTAAACAAATAAATGAAAAATTAAATGAAAATACTGCGAGCATCAGGTACATAGTCATGAACCTTAAGCGACCTTCCTGGCGGCTCGACACGATTTAATTTATATCACACTGCTAAGCGATTTTTACTAAGCGGAATTACAAGTACATGTACATGGATGCAATGCGATGCGATTCGACCAAGTTGCACTTGAAATTTTCTTAGAAAAAACTTTTTAACAAAAAAAAATTACCGACTTTCGAAACAAAACACTACAAAGCGAAAAATTTCTTTGGTACCAATTTTGTTTTGTTTTTTCATTGTATTGTTTTGGTAGTCGGTTTAATTAATACAAATAAACCGAAAAGGTTGGTTTTATTTTTCTCTTTTTGTTTTGGTACCTTATATTACCGCGAAAATACGCATTATTAAGAATAGCTTAAAAATGACTCATCAGATCTTAATTAAATTTAAATGGGAGACATAAATGAGAGTCACCAGTTTTCAAATTTATAAAGAATCATCATAATTGGTTCATAATTGGTGGATTAACTGCGTAACAAAAAAACATACAGTTGAATTGAGAACCTAAGTCAAAAAGGAGGCTTTTTGACGTTGGTTGAAAATACGTGCGTGGAATCGCCTTACCCTAACACAACACACACAAAAAAGAATCAATCAAAAATAATATTTTTATTAGCAGAAAATACAAGTTTGACACATTAAAGTACACATAATTGTCAACTAGGGGACAGAGCAAATAACAAAAGAAATTGTGTGCAAAAGATAAAGTATAATCCATACAAAATATGAGCCCTGACTCCTAAACTAGGAAGATCCTGTATCTTAGAAGGCAGTACTTCAGTGCGGTGAGTAGGACATTGAAAAAGGCATTTGTATTCATCATCATCATCATCATTTCAGCCGAAAGACGTCCACTGCTGGACATAGGCCTCCCCCAGGCGTCGCCACATAAACCGATCCCGATTATTAAATTTTAATTTATTTATTTATTTAACTATTTAATTTCTACTGCATGCAGCTGATGCAAGGCCATCCCCAACTCCTCCCATTCTTGCCTTTGACCATCACTGGTTTGTGTGATTCGATATGTTTTCTATCCATCTTGTTTTCGGTCTCCCAACTCTCCTCATCTTGTCTCTTGGAACCCATTCTCTATCTTCTTTGTCCACCTTCCACTTACCATCCTGCTGACGGAATGTTTATGAGTATATAAAATCTATTTGTTCCACCCAACAATACCTGCCTTGGACCGAAAATAATTGGTGCAAGTAAAATAATAAGTTTATATTTCAACTTGACTGTAGAACTAATACCTATACCTAACCGTCTAGACAGTCTTTACTTTAATAAAGACTTACCAGTCAGCAATATTGTTAGTTTTAATGACAACAGATAACAACTTGAGTGAGACAATTTCTTAGTATTTCTGTAACAACCCTATTTATAAGTCTAATGAAAGGTAACACAGGCCAATCTATTGATAGACTTATGAGCGAAGCGGCGCCGGCATCTCTATCGTAGTGGTACTGAAAATGTCTATACAAGCCGTTCAATTTAAGTGTGCACCTGACACAGTAACGTCACTGGGACGTTTGACTCTAAAATGGCAACTGAGGCCTTAGTGCGAGTTTTTACTCACGCTCAATCGCGTTAACGTAAACGTCAATTTGTATTGAAACTGAGGCCTTAGTGCGAGTTTTTTAAAGTCCTCACTAGTGATGACGTAAACGATCTCTTATGTCAAAATGTATACAAAAAAAGATGTTTCTCCTTACCGTCACCAGACGGCGCTTATCCAGTTTCAATACAAATTAACGTTTACGTTAACGCGATTGAGCGTGAGTAAAAACTCGCACTAAGGGCACTGGATAAGCGCCGTTTGGTGACGGTAAGGGGAAATCTCTTTTTTTTAATACATTTTGACATAAGAGATCGTTTACGTTAACGCGATTGAGCGTGAGTATAAACTCGAACTAAGGGCTCTGAACGCACGAGGCAAACGCGGGCGCCGCACGGGTAAGCAGGAGTGGGGTCGCATTCCAGCGTGGTGCACACTTAAGAGTAAATGCGGGCAGAAAGCTCCGACTGAATTTCCTTAGTAAAAAGTTATAATTCTAGATTTGGCTCTCGCCTACGGGAAGTATTGGACAATGAAAGATATTTCATAGATCGAATAAAAAGTATATATATTGTGCTTCTATGTTTTCTTATAGCTTCAAATTTGTACGCTAGGCCTCCGTGGCCAGAGCAATTTTGTTATTTTTAAGGTTCCAGTGCTTCTAAAGATAGTGTATCATCAAAAAAGAAAATATAGGGGCGTAGTATGTATCATTATTTTTCAGTTTCTAGAATATCTTTTAAATTAATCCAATATTGGAAGGGGAAATCCAAACCTCGAATTATGACTTTTTACTTAGGATATTCAATCAGGTTGGATCAATCAGGCAATTCAGACAGGTTGAGTAATAATGGAGCACCATTCGCAGCGACAATGTATTTCGCGGTAACAATAGCAGTGGTTTGATTTGAACACGTATTTCACGAATTGCCAGTATCACTGCGTAAATGACGCCAGAGGATGGGACACGAGAAGAGAACGAGAGAACGAACAAGATAGTCTAGAGAAGTGTCATTCGATATCATTCAGTGATAGCGATGGTCCTAATGCCAAAATGTAAGGGACTGATGACGTGACCTTTCGATAGCAATACAATACATTTTGACTATTTTCCAATTGCTATGAAGACGCTTTCGTTAATAGAATCTTACTTTGTCTACCAAAACCCTCACGTCAATTAAAGGTAGACTGCCTAGTAAAGCCACGCCGGCGTCACTATGGCAGCGCCACTGAAAATGTATGGTACACCATTCGAGTGCATTTGATTGGAAGTCTACTTTTAGTACTTCTTAAACAAAGCGATATAAGTATCTAGTTCTAAACAAACGTCACAAGTAGATCGGTTTCATTTATCAAGGACTAAATTCAGCTTGCAGCTTCGCCCACATGAAAGTCAGAAATTATCCCAAGGAACGTATTCCCGAGAAAAAAGTATCATAACCGAAATTCTACGATTTTAGTTAAGCGGTTTAAGGTCTATCCACACATATCAGGGCCGTGCCCGGGACGTGCACTTGTGAACGAGTTCATATAAAATGTTCCCACCGATATTTTTTGAGCCCCTGACGGGACCCGGCCCTGTCAAGTCCCGGGCACGCCCCTGATATGTGTAGATAGACCTTTAGTCGTCAAAAAGTAACAAACAGACAGACAGTGTTCCTTTACATAAGTTCCTCTCAAACAAAGCGATATAAAGTACCTAGCTCTGAACAAACGTCACTGGTGGGATGGTTTCATTTATCAAAGACGTCGGGATGCAACGACTCGGTGAAGTGAAGGCTCAATAGCATTCTTTTCATGAATAGACTTCAGTTGCAGCGCGGTGGAAATGACGCTAGATATCCTTGGGGTTTTCACAATTAAATGACAAATAACTATTCAAGGAAATATTATTCAAATGATAGCTACGCCACCTCGTGATTTTAAGAATAATTTATTTATACTATTCGCAAAACTTACAGGCCGCAAAAATTACAAATTATGGTAATACTTTTTAAAAGAATTATTGTCTTTTATGCGTTTTATGATAGAGAGCAGTGCTGATCCAGTGGTAACGGCCCCGAGTTACGGGTCGTGGGTTCGAACCCAGGCAGGTGTTTTACTTTGTGTAAATTACTTTATCACCACTGCTCTAAAAACGGTGAAGTAAGACATTGTGAGGAAAGTGGCATGTCCTCTAGGATTCCAGTTCTAACCGGTTACGGTAAAATATTGTCAGCTGTATAATGTATGTACTTGATTTAATTTGAGGAGATAAAATAAACATTTTTATTATTATTATTTTCTTTATTCTATACATTTCTTATTATTTACATTTTTAAATATTTTTATAACAAATTACAAAAAAAAAACATTTAAAAATATAAAAAATAGAGGCCCACCGGTATCGGGAACAGGGTCCAAACTACCGGCGGTCAGGGCTCCAGAGAGAGGAACCTCCTAACAATACGAGCCGTGTCCAGCAGTACTGCTTTCTGGATCAGGCCCTTGACCCAGCCGCCTAACGAGAGCCTCCTAAGATGTTGGTCGAGGCTCGTGGCTATTAAGCCATTGGCCGACACGACTATCGGTACAATGATCGCTGTGTCCACATCCCACATGTCGACAACCTCGCGAGCCAAGTCAAGATACTTGATTTGCTTATCTTTCTCGGCTTTCACGAGGTTCCCGTCATGCGGGACGGTAATGTCAACAATCATTGTACGCCTCTCGATTCGGTCCACCACCACAATATCAGGCTTATTGGCTACAATAGTCCTGTCAGTGATGATGGACCGATCCCAGTACAATGTGATATTGCCATTTTCGAGAACTGGGTCGGGCACATACCTGTAGTACGGTACCTCCGATGCCACAAGAGTGTATTTCAGAGCAAGTTGCTGATGGATAATCCTGGCTACAAGGTTGTGCCTATGCAAGTACTCTTCGTTAGCTAGCCGAGAACAACCAGAGATAATGTGGCGGATCGATTCACCCGGGCGGTGACATGCCCGACAGATGTCAACCGTGCCATCCTTCACAATAAATCTCCGGTAGTTATTCGTCATGATAACTTCGTCCATAATTGCACAGACAAAACCTTCGGTTTCCCCAAAGAGGTCACCGAAACGCAGCCAGGCTACGGACGCTGACTGATCTACATCGGACCCATGTAGGGCCCGGAAAAAGCGTCCGTGGAGCTCCTTACTCTGCCATACCTCCCTGCGGTCGTTAGTCTCAAGCACTACAGGCTTGCGCCAGTTCTCATTTGCCAAGGAGAGCGGGATGAGTCCCTTGTCCACTGCCACTACATCTCGATGCATACCCACGTCGGCGTGTAGAAAATATTCTCTGAGATTGCATATAACGAACAAGATAGTCTAGAGAAGTGTCATTCGATATCATTCAGTGATAGCGATGGTCCTAATGCCAAAATGTAAGGGACTGATGACGTGACCTTTCGATAGCAATACAATACATTTTGACTATTTTCCAATTGCTATGAAGACGCTTTCGTTAATAGAATCTTACTTTGTCTACCAAAACCCTCACGTCAATTAAAGGTAGACTGCCTAGTAAAGCCACGCCGGCGTCACTATGGCAGCGCCACTGAAAATGTATGGTACACCATTCGAGTGCATTTGATTGGAAGTCTACTTTTAGTACTTCTTAAACAAAGCGATATAAGTATCTAGTTCTAAACAAACGTCACAAGTAGATCGGTTTCATTTATCAAGGACTAAATTCAGCTTGCAGCTTCGCCCACATGAAAGTCAGAAATTATCCCAAGGAACGTATTCCCGAGAAAAAAGTATCATAACCGAAATTCTACGATTTTAGTTAAGCGGTTTAAGGTCTATCCACACATATCAGGGCCGTGCCCGGGACGTGCACTTGTGAACGAGTTCATATAAAATGTTCCCACCGATATTTTTTGAGCCCCTGACGGGACCCGGCCCTGTCAAGTCCCGGGCACGCCCCTGATATGTGTAGATAGACCTTTAGTCGTCAAAAAGTAACAAACAGACAGACAGTGTTCCTTTACATAAGTTCCTCTCAAACAAAGCGATATAAAGTACCTAGCTCTGAACAAACGTCACTGGTGGGATGGTTTCATTTATCAAAGACGTCGGGATGCAACGACTCGGTGAAGTGAAGGCTCAATAGCATTCTTTTCATGAATAGACTTCAGTTGCAGCGCGGTGGAAATGACGCTAGATATCCTTGGGGTTTTCACAATTAAATGACAAATAACTATTCAAGGAAATATTATTCAAATGATAGCTACGCCACCTCGTGATTTTAAGAATAATTTATTTATACTATTCGCAAAACTTACAGGCCGCAAAAATTACAAATTATGGTAATACTTTTTAAAAGAATTATTGTCTTTTATGCGTTTTATGATAGAGAGCAGTGCTGATCCAGTGGTAACGGCCCCGAGTTACGGGTCGTGGGTTCGAACCCAGGCAGGTGTTTTACTTTGTGTAAATTACTTTATCACCACTGCTCTAAAAACGGTGAAGTAAGACATTGTGAGGAAAGTGGCATGTCCTCTAGGATTCCAGTTCTAACCATAAATTCGAAGACACGTGACATCAGCCAACTCGCATTGGCCCCCAACAGTCGGAACATTAAAAGGCTGATGATCAAGAACTTTTATTACAAGTTTAAAACTTATAATACAATCCTTTACAATAAATACGCACAAATATACAAAATCATAACCGAGAAGGATTAATTAAATGGCAAAAACCATTTACACGGAAAGGCGTTATGTTTTTTATTCATGAATAAAAAATATAATCTATTCAGTCATAAAAAAAAATCACAACACAATTCTATTTTCAAAACATTCTAAATAAAAACGAAGTGAAGCCGAAATTAACCAACCAAGAAGTACCCAATAACATATTATTATCGCATAAAAAGCCATTGTAGCAACCGAGGCGCGAACCGCTGACACAGCCTTCAGAAACCCGGTGAAAACGTAAACAAACATTTATTTACTCACAAAACAATTTTTCAAACGTTCAAAGTAAGCAGGGCGGAGTCGACGAATGTAACCACTGAACCGCTACAGTATTGAACAGGTGGGTGGCAGAAGATTCAGTTGGTGTGAAAAGATTTTTACAAAAATATACAACTGACTTCCAAAAAACTTTACATCAACAATCTTATATATAAAATTCTCGTGTCACAATGTTCGTTCCCTTACTCCTCCGAAACGGCTTGACCGATTCTCATGAAATTTTGTGAGCATATTGAGTAGGTCTGAGAATCGGCTAACATCTATTTTTCATACCCCTAAGTGGGTTGGGTAGGGTAAGTAGGTAGGGTAGGGTAGGGTAGGTAGGGTAGGTAGGGTAGGTAGGGTAGGGTAGGGTAGGGTAGGGTAGGGTAGGGTAGGGTAGGGTAGGTAGGGTAGGTAGGGTAGGGTAGGGTAGGTAGTTAGGGTAGGGTAGGTAGGGTAGGTAGTGTAGGGTTGTTAGGGTAGGATAGGTAGGGTAGATGAATGTTTGGTGTTTTTATGGCAAAACAAAGTTTGCCGGGTCAGCTAGTATTTTTATAATATCGACTTCCGAAATTGAAGTTATTTTTCACTTTGCAGTTTTAGTACATAATGGGCAAGTTCTATGGTAAGGTACATAAAATGCCCACAGTGATGCCAGAATAGATTATCCGAATAAAGTGAAACTTGAACATAACCGATGGAATGAAACTAGAGAGTGTATCAGGGTGAAATTTATATATTTGCTTATCCCTTTCGAGCATACCGGGGCGTGATGTTATGTTATGCTGTAATGTTTTTTTATTTTTTTTACGGATTTTTGTCGGATTTTCACAATTAACGGAGATATCGGTAAGTATAACCAAAAACAAACATATAGTTGAATTTATAACCACCTTCTTTTTGGAAAGTCGGTTAAAATGTTATTATGTAACTGGGAAATCATATTTTTTTGCCGAAAGACTTCCACAGCTGGACATAGGCCTCCCCCAAGTGTCACTACATCGACGGATCCTGTGCGTTTCGCATGCAGCGGATATCAGCACTCTTCACCAGGTCATCAGTCTCGCCTTTTAATTGGGAAATGAATGGCATATTTAATTTGGTCTACAGATGAGAACATAACTGTAGAGTTGAATCAGGTTTGATCGTCATCTACCTAGCCAATGTGTGGATTGGCTACACACACTACATGATATTTTGTGACCACAAAATGTGGCCAAAGTGTCATCATGTCACAAAGAGACGCGGTCTGAACTCCACAACTAAGCAACCAACCACCTCGTTACCCCTTGGTAAGACTTGGTCAGAATTTTGGTCGTCAGACTGCAAACCATCTACGAATAACAAACTTTTTGAGGCTTGGAAAAACACTCTGTATTAAACGCAGTAACAGTGCCTATTTTTGGGGCCTGATACCGGACTTTATCTTATCTCAGACACAACACAAACTTCTGTCCACATCACAAAAGATTCACCTACCAACAAAGTTCAACCTCTTCAAAAAACTTGTATTACTGGCTCCCCTGTCTCATCATAATGTTAAGCCATGTTTTTTCCCCAAGCAGGTTGATAAATGAGCTTTGATTTCACGTGTCACTACAGCGCGAGTGACAGAAAAGATCGCGTCTTTACCCAGACCGTATATCCTGTATTTAATGTACTTTTTTAGTGATTTTGCTGGGGAAGTGTATTGATCAGCTGTTTGTCGTGTTGTTGCTACGCGATTTGACGGGTTCTTTAGATGAATGACTGGGGATTTGTGTGTCTGTCGATGTTGCTTGATTTTTTGGTGGTGTGACACGCGTTTAAGGCAGATATAAAGTACTTACTGAATGTTAAACACAGCTTAAACTCTCTTTTATTAAGTATCATCCGGTTAGACTGGCAGAGAACCCCAACATAGTTAGTTTGGTAAAAGTTTGATCGTGTTATAGGTAAACAGCAGTAGCGGTTACTGCAAGTATAAATAATACTATTTGTTTTTATTTTAATGATTTTATTTTATTTTATTAAATAATACATTTTAATTGAATATCATTTATTCTATATTTTTTTTGTATTGACATTGTATGAATATATGTAGAATGATCTTATTAATTTTAATATTTAATTTGATTAATTTATTAAATTTGTGTGATTTTTAATGAAATGAGTGAAATCACCTGAAAATGAATGATATATTTTTATTAGTAACATTTAGATTAAAATTTTATACAACTAGGATTCAATCGAGCGCTTATCCCGCCGCCAAACCGTTACGCAGTTTGGTGGGTATATTTAAATGTGCAAAGTGATTGGGCCAAAATAAACAATTTATTTATTTTTATTATAAGTAGTTAGCAATCCGCATGCATTTAAATTTAAGTAACTTATACATTTCTCTGAATACTACAATTAAACTTCAGATTGTTTTGCAGGTTACCGAACAGTGGCGATGATATACACTGCTTCTTACCAGGCAGTTAGCCTGCATTTCCAAACACCATGGCTTTATAACTGCAGAAGAAATACAAATTTCAAATTAAGCTTTCAGGTGAGCAAACTTCTAAACACACAAGCTGCACTAAGCTACCACGTCGGTATATAAGACAGTGTCATTAAACACGCGTAATCACACATACAATGGCGACATTAGCGCGCAGACCAGCGCTTATTAAAAAAGAACAAAGCTTTTTCAGTTCCGAGATTGTGAAACTAAGGATTGTTTATTTTACTTTTATTTTTGTTTGTTTGGTGACTTGTAAGATATGAAAGAAGTCGTTGTTTTAGTATTCTTTATTTTGTGTTAAGTTTTGAAGGATAATATTCTAATTAAAGTAGGCCGGGAGGAATACTCGGTTGACTACTTTTCTACCTTATTTCATCCACTTTAGCCGACCTTGTACTTCCGCGACAAGTTAGGTGACAAAATATACTTAGGAGGAAAATGTCAAACCTAAACCCCTAAGCTGTCCTTTTCACTTCCTTCCCAATTATCACAGGACACTCACACAGACAAAAGTACTGGTAGGTTTTTATAGGTATTCCGTTTAATACATGTCTTAAATAATATAATCAAAATCAATACTGACGTCTAAAAAAGTTGCTCACATATTTATAGCTTTACAATTTATAATGTCTGACAATTTTCTTCATCGTCATTGTAGTAGAAGTAAAAGAAGTAACCAAAATATTGGTTCTATTCTTTTTATATTTTGTTTTACAGTTATTACCGTGGATATAATGCGACTATGGCCTAGTCGCTTTATATCAAATATCGTTACTGCTACTACGAGCATGGTGGTATTTTTAAGGAATAATTGAACCATTTATTACAGTTCAGTGGCAGCATGAAAGTAATTTGACCTTATTAGATTCAATTTGTGGCACTAAAGTTTTGTTCAAAAATTCATACTGAAACAAAGTTAAGTCTACTATTAGTGTTCGTAATTTTTATTTTTCGATGCTGACGAGGTTTACTAGGCCAGTCTCGCCGGAGGAGCGCGGCATGATTGTTGTAAGGCCTTGTTAGTGCAATTTTATAGTGGTATCTGCTCTACAAAGATCGTACTTATTATAAGTACCTTGTAGTAAAGTTGTAAAAAATAAGTAATGATATTTCTTAACAGGAAATTTTAAGGATGTGAATGGCTATATTTGCACACAGCAAACAAGATAAACTTACCCAAATCATACAGTAAAAACATCTATTTCTATATTCAAGAAAATATACATGATCGCGAGCTGGCAGAACAAAACCAGATGTATCCTCCGACTGCACAGCATGATTTTCTTCTTGTTTACATCTTTTTAGTTCGCTATTTAAGCAGTCGGGTTTTTAGATATTTTTAATTAACTTTTTTTTATTTATAACATTTAAGATATTTTTTTTTAGAATAATGTACATTTAAACATATAAGTATTATATATTTTTGAAATCACCTTTTAAAACCCTTTATTTTTATACCCCACACGATGGGTTTGGAAGAAAAAAAAAATTTGGGCCCCCACAATATGGCGCCCAAAATCCGCCAATTATATATTTTCCAATTTTAATGTAGCCAGTGACACTCGCAGAGTTCAGACAAATCGATTGACGTAAGAAACATCAAAATCGGCCAACGCGTTCGGTCTCTATAACGTCACATAGGAACAAACATACATACATACATACATAGACTGATAAACACATTACCCTCCTTCGGCAGTCGGGTAAAAAAACAAACTGATAACGTATGAGAATTATCATGCAGTCTCGATTGACGATTCCAAACACTTCGTGACAATCTTTAACGTAACCGTGTCACCTTTTTGGCTTCTCGCCTATGTCATGGCCCTACCTCTATCGCCCGCTATATTCGCGGCCACGTCCTGTCCAATGTTCGGCCGATGATTGCGCAATTCCCCGCCGGTTATTATTGCCATTGTTCGGAAATTTAACGCTTTCATTTATTTTTTATTGGCGTCGTTTGTCATATTTGTAGTTTAGTGGAAACAATGGCTGAAATGTATCAATAGTAGAGAAAGAGAAAATATTTTATTTGTTTGTCTGTTGCTAATGGCTTGAAAAATGTTTGAAGGGTTGTTTTTTGAAGTATGCCTACTGAGACGTAACTGGGTGTTATTTTAGACCTAAATATTGTTTTGTAAGTTTTGTAATATGTTTGATACTCATTATGTTACTCAGTAATTGCGGCGTTGTTTAGTCTAGAATTTTGTTGTGTAGTAAAAATATCAACCAATTGTTTTTTAATTAAAAACCTTATATTAAAGAATTGTTATTTAATTTATGGAATCGAGTATTTAATCAAATTCAAATAGCCCCTATATTAAAGATATAATTTACAAACTTATATCTTTAATAACTTACACTTATTATTTTGCGGTTTCCAGTATAGGCCTGCCCCAGACAGTACACGATCGCGTGCTTTTCTCCTTCATGACGCTCCTGCCATCGATTGCAGATCGTCGAGTAATTTTGAACAGCCTCTTAAGCATAAATAACATTATTATTTACACCCAAGGTCAATTTATAAATTATATTAACTAGCGCGGATATGACAAACATTTTTCACCACATTTATTTCCTACATTTCACACTTTTCTAACTTTATTCTGTCTTCTACTAACTTAATTCTCACTTCTTCTCAATTTAATAACTTAATTTGAAACCACAATACAATAGACATTAATTAGAGTTAAGCTAGTTACAATGAACTAATATTATTATCCTGGTTAAATTATGTATGTATTTAAAACAGTTTTTTTAGGGCTGGCTTTTTAATTATCATTTCAGCGACCATTTCAGCTTCCACCGCTGAGGTCTACGTTGCTTATTGTCAACAACTTCATATTTAAAGTCTCCGATCCTCTATGAGTGAATTTTACATGGCCATTATTCAATAAACGTTACATATATTTTGTTCTTCTTTTGAAGGCCCACTCTTTCAAAAATTTCACTGAAGCCAGCAGAATTATTTATTTACTTATTTATTACGTGGTACATACATTCGTTATATTTATTTAAGTTAATGCCATAATCACTAGAACTCATTAGAATTTTATTGTGCACCAGAATCATCGACTTCATAATTTAGACGAAATTATAACCACTTAATTAGGTTTGATATTTGACATACCGCTGTTAAACCCGCGATGGTTTGTGTTGTAATACATTCAATAAGTGTTTGTAAAAATGTCTTAGTTAATCTATATATATAAAAATGAATCCGTATTTCCCTTGGTCACGGCATCACGCGTGAACGGCTGGACCGATTTCGCTAATTATTTTATTGTTGTGTTTGTTATTGTTAGGAGAAGGTTTTTATGAAAAAAAAAATAAGAAAAAAAAATTGGTACCTAGGTAGGGTAGGTATGTAGGTAGGGTAGGGAAGTGTAGGTAGGGTAGGGAAGTGTAGGTAGGGTAGGGTAGGGTAGGTAGGGTAGGGTAGGTAGGGTAGTGTAATTAGGGTAGGGTAGGTAGGGTAGGTAGGGTAGGGTAGGGTAGGGTAGGGTAGGTAGGGTAGGGTGGGTAGGGTAGGGTAGGGTAGGGTAGGTAGGGTAGGTAGGGTAGATGAATGTTTGGTGTTTTTATGGCTAAACAAAGTTTGCCGGGTCAGCTAGTAAACGATAAAAAGGTACTTAGGTAAAAAGTAACAACAAAAAAAGAAAACAAAATTACATCGGGTAAATGCGAAATAATTATTATCTAGCACTAACGAGCGCACATCAGTGACCAATCCGGCCTTCCATCCTTATAACACGTGATGGAGAGTTATTAAATTGATACAGGTTGTTCCTAAAAGTACCTATTTTTTGTTTTCTGAGCATCGACTATTTGATAACTATAATAATAGATTTGACTATCCCTCTTTGAACTACTGCATGTCAATGGCAGCTTTATATTTATCACCACATTTATATAATTTACTTTGTTTTTAACATTCATTGTCTACTCGTTTTATTCTTACAGAACTTTTATATAAGTTCTCACCTTTAAAACAATTTCTCCTTGCCTCGGGGCACAAGATACGTTCAAAAGTTTTGTTGTTCAAAAATAAAATAACATCAACCTTAATGAAAATAGTGTGCACCTAATCGATATGTTTGGAATTAATTAGTTTGATTTATAAATACTCATGAACTGGGCTTAAACGTAATTAGTTTGTCACTCGCAGAACGCATAATTAATTTTGTTATTTATTCGAACGAATTTATTGAAACTGATCAAATAATCAAAAAATCTATACTGACGTGAGTATTAATATTCATTGATTAGACTAGTTTTATACTTGAATAAAATACCTTTAAGCATTATACCACGAATAATAGTATTTCTCAAAATATTGTATGAGGCTCTACAAAAAAAACCAAAATACAAAGAAAATATATATAAACTAACATTATAAAGAGGTTCAATGAGTCGATTGTTTGTAAGAGGCAATCTTTGGCAATAATGATTGAATAAAGTTTGCTTTGATTACCAAAAAACTTGCATTATTTCTGTCAGTGCAAGATAAAAAACTTACCATTGAATTTATTTTTTGATTGATCACTGCTCTTTCCATTTAAGGACTAAACTATAGAAAGCGCCTTGTTTCTAACATGTGGAATGGATGTTCCCCACCTTGGATTGGGCGAAGGTATCTCTAACTGACTAAAACCATATGGTGTTCTGCGGCTACCTTTGACCGAGGCGCTGAAGTGTTTGCGCATTTCGTCATGCCCCCCCTGTCAACACATGCCGAAGTTTGCAAACGTGATGATCAAATAGTTTCATATTGCAAACAGACAAAAAATATACCACGTCTTTTTGACTTTGCCTCTTTCTACATATCTACCTATAAGGTAAGCGCTACCCTATTCAAAACATCCCTAATGGTGATGTCAAATAAAACAAGAGAGAACTTCAAACCTAAAGTTTGCTAAGACAAACTTTGAATCAAAGTTCTATACAAATCCCAATACACTATGCTAATAAAAGCGCTCCCATTGAATTAGTTAAACAGAGTTCAAAGACTAGGAACCACCGCTTCAGATAACTCCTCGACATATTTGTTTAGGCCTTTTCTTTCTTAGTAATTAAATAGGTAGGTACCTACTCAGTGTAGGTTGATTATGGCGAGTTCAGAAGTGTCCATGAATATTTAAGTAAAAGAACTTTTATTTAAAATAGTAAATATTTAATTAAAGCACAAACACATGCAGCTTTCCGTGTCGTAATCACACATCATTATAATATTCTTGAGTAGAATAAAGGCTCCCGTAGACCGGCGTGTCGCGACAACGCGACAGCAAAACGACAACGTGCCTTTATAGAAAGGCGAATGGCAGGCTTGTATGGGAATTTCGTACCGCTACTAAAGTTTCGTGTTTTGGGTTATTGTTTGTTTTAAACGGTAGTTATTATGATAGATAATTTCTTTGTAAATTATTAGATTTTTAGAACTTGGGACGTAAAAGTTATAACCAGTTTTATTTTTTGAGGTTATGTACTAGTGTACCAATGTAGATTGTTACATATAGGTAATTTTTATTAATTTTAATATGTAACAACATAATGTGTAAAGTAAATGGTTTGTTGCAAACTTTGTAGTGTTTTACTTACCTAAGTACTTAGATTGAGATGAGGATCGTACCTATTCAGGGTATTAGGAGATACCTGTGTCCAGCAGCGAACTGCAACAGTTTGATAATGATTGAGTGATTATATTTAATGTTATTTCTATTTCTAAATAATGAATTTTCGTTTCAATATTTGTGTTATTTTACATAAGGCAACTTCTAAAAACATAACTGCGTTTAGTGTACGATTTTACTGCGTTTATTTATTAAGCTTAGTTACCTTATTAAGTGGTACAAATTCTAAAACCGAACAACAAAAAAAGTATGCGGTACAGAATCTGCCGTTCATCTTTCTTATCAGAAAGTTTTCTATGAAAATCACTGCTACACAATCACGTCGCGCCTGTCTGCGAGAGCCTTTTTAAACTTTCATGATTTTTAAGTTTGGAGAAATTTAATGCAAGTTCTTGTTGTATTGTCGGGTCACGCGTCTTCGAGAGCCTTAAAATAAACTGACCATTACACAAAACCTTACGTTTCATAACATACTTAAACTTTCAACATCAGACTCAAATACATACTGAATTCAAACTCAGTCAGTAATCGTTATCATCTCCACTACAGCCAGACTGCTATTACTATTCATGAGGACATTACCCTCAACAAGTGGCCTCTAAACCAAAGATCCATACGCGAATAGTTGTAATCGTAAACCGCGAACTCAACACACAATCACAACGAGGCTTCATTAAGGGCAACTGTATCTATGATTCTCTAGGAGCTCGTGGCTAAATAATTACGTCTGTACGGGTTGATCTTCAAGGTTGAGCAACGCTTGGTAAGGCCGCGCCGTAGATGGGTAATCATTCATTACATAAAAGGGTTCCTTCGTGCTTCGGTAAGTACGTTTCCATTGGTCCCGGCTGTTGTTTGTAGCTTCAAACTAAATTTTGTCCATTTGAGAAGTTTTTGGCTACGTTATAACAGTCAATCTAAAAGGTAAAGCAAAGCTTTTCGAGGGCGTTCAATTGATGGGTGACCAATCATTATAAACAGAGATTCCTCAGTGAAACGGTAAGCATGTTAAACCACAAGTTTCGGTCGTCATTTCATAAAAAATCAAAATCAAAAACTTCTTAATTTCAATAAGGCCATTATGCGGCACTTTTGAACGTCAAAAATTTGAATTTAGAAGTAATATTAATTGATAATACCGTCCATTCGGCAAAATTGCTTGTTATATAGAATAATGGAAAAAAAAACTCCACACTTCATCATTTCAGCCGAAAAACGTCCTCTGCGGGACATAGGAGTCCCCCAGACTTACTCTTTAAAAAAAGTGATATACAACATTTACATACATACATACACATATTCACATACGTGAGGACGATGCACCCAAAGTAATACGTACAGATATAAAGTATTACAAGCACTAACAGGTAAATTCATTCATTTTATAAATAGGAACATGGTTCTCACATACTTACAATTATTGCAAACGTGAGTAAATTACCTAATTCAACATCAACGGAACAGTGTGCGAATCAATTTCTTAAACAAAAAGAGAAGAAAAAATAAAATAAGCATTACTATAAATATGAATAAAGCCAGTTTGATTTTGTCTAAACTAAAGATTGCCCAATGGAGCATGTTTCCAAGCATTCTTATCTTGAATATAATCATCTAAGTTGTAATATGCTTGTACAGAAAGTGTGCTTTTAATAAAAGTTTTCAACGTCTCTGCCTTACATGTCAAATAAAATTTAAAATTAAAAAAAAAACCGTAATAAATACCTCTTTAAACTACACAATTTATCTAGTAGTAAACACGCGTAGATCGACAATCTTGCGAAAATACCTCGATTCAAAGAGTAAAATGCGCATAACTTTTAAACGGCTAAATCGATTTTCATCAATATAACTAAAAATACTCTCGATAAAGTCATCTTTCAAACAAACAAAAAAAATCAAAATCGGCTCGTCCGTTTAGGAGCTGTGATGCCACAGACAGTTACACAAAGACACAGGTACACATATCAAACTTATAACACCTCTTTTTACGTCATCGGGGGTTAAAATACTGGTACTCAGCTGTATACGGTGAGACTGGAATCTCATCCAATGTACTGTTGATTACATAGTTGGAAAAAGGTTAGGCACATTGATTAAACTGTTTCTATGACTTGCAAAGCATTCTAAAACATGCTGTGTTTAGTTTGCTTTGTAATCAGTTTAGTGCTCTATACAACACGTCAGTCCCAAACCTGTCTAATACATTACAATGCGAGGTGCAGTCACAAAGCAATCCCTAAATTATAACATACAATACGCGCTATGCACTGGCTCCGTCTGAAATAGCTCTAAATTTTCGCCCGACTTTGCCCGACACAGCCGTAAAACACCGGCTATCTTCTGCGGTGCGAACCCGGCGAAGCGCCCCGGAATATTTTATTACCGTACGTTTGAATTTTTAAAAATATCTTTCGTAAATTCATAAAGGTTCGAATTTCGAGGTTGAGCGATGATTTTGTGGTGATTCTGTTATTGAGGTTTGGCGGGGCTATCGTGTTTTTGAGGTTTGGTTGTGAATCTACTGTGATTCAGTGTCGTATTTCAGACCTGAGTAATAAAAAAGCCGTTATGAATACCTTACACAGTACTCCGTCTGTGTTCCTTCGTTCTGAGATAGGTACATAACACACTCACATTTAACCTGTTTGGCTAAAGTCCCATGAAATAGTTTGAGAGCTTTAAGCCATAAGCTAGATATGAATGATAACAGTTTTAAAACCTGAAATAAATTCGTATTTTTTTATTCATTTATCATTGTATTTAATTAATACTTAAATATAAATGCCTAACGTATTAAGTCTGCCTGGACTTAATACTTTAGGCATTTCCTACCAGTCGACCTTTGGGTGATGCAGAGGCAACTAGTGGTAGGTGCAATATTGACAGTGAAAGGTTTATGTAATAAAAAAAGTTATTTAAAAAAAACAAAAAACCCGACTGCTTAAAAAGCGAACTAAAAAGACGTAAACAAGAAGAAAATCATGCTGTGCAGTCGGAGGATACATGTTCGCGAGCTGGCTGACCAAAACCAGATGTATCCACCGACTGCACAGCATGATTTTCTTCTTGTTTACGTCTTTTTAGTTCGCTTTTCACGAAAAAGAGTATCGAATTCATTAAAACGAGTGATACCTACGCTCCGAACAGTTAATTAAATCATACATCGCCGCCTTTAAATGATTAATATGGGTAATTCAACCGTCTGAACGGTATTACGATATGAATGACGTAACGATATGAACGGACTTTATTCGTTTCAAGGCATTTTATTATTGACAGTAGCAGAAATTCGTGAGTATTATGGGCATCATTTTTTGAAGCTTATTGCGAAATATGAGTCTGTTACAATTTCTGGTGGATATATTAATTAAACTTGGGGAAAATATACTGTGAAATTATTTTTATACTGATAATGATTAATAAAGAAGAAATAAAGAACATGAATTGTTTGTAACATGGGAAACAAAAAAACCATGACAGAAAATATTAAATGAATCACAATACCTAGCGTTTTCCAACTTTACATAGATACTTATATACTACTCGGTTGGCGTAGTGGTTGAGCGATCGACTGTTGCGCGGCGTTCCGCGGTTTCGATTCCCGAATAGGAATAGAAATAAATATTTTTATGGCCTACAGCCTGATAGTGGTTTCGGATCTGGGGGTCTTGTGTATGTGAATTTAATTGTTTGTAAACGCATGCACGATACAGGAAAAAATCCTAGTGTGGGGCAATGCCTTAAAAAAAAGCAAATCCTCTTATTATTATGTTGGTGTCGACTTCTAGTCTGACTGCCTGTCTTACCTGCCATAAAATATTGTTAGCATAAATATAGAGGAGGCTCAAATAAACACAGGCTCTGCAGCTAAATAAAAAGTATTCATTACATTGTAAGGTTTATTCACCTTCACTACCTTTTATTGTCTGAAACTGTAGTGCTGTAAAAATTTCACCGTCAAACTTAGGTGAAGTGAGTTTTTATTTTTTCATTAAGGAATCAATATGGAATGACAGTTTACTTCAAGCTTAGGTACTCCTTATACATTTCCACAGTGAGGTCTAAAGGACAAGAAGAACGGTCTGTTGTTTACAGAATAGACCGGTTGGTATCCCTCTAACTGTCAAATTACTGAATGCATATGATGCGAGACACACAGGACCGATCACTGTGGGATGCTTTGGCTAAATCAATGTTGATGATGATAATATGATTAAAAGTCGAAATATATATATTTTCGAAGTATTACATAGATGTGAACTCCAGAAAAACTAACTACCATAGATATATTGCCGTTTCCTTTAAACAAAATAAGGTAATAATGACAAATGGTGTCCATCCTCCGGACGGGAATTATTACTCATCTTTACGACACTCATGGGAAGAGAGGGGCTGGCGTTGTCTCCGTCGGAAACTTCATACAAACCACACTATAGTTGTGTTGAAAATCGAAAGTACCTACCTTCATATATTACCAATTAACAATTTCCATTCTCTATCCAAAAAATCAGAATGGTAAAATCCGTTTCTCATTAATCCACCTACTGTAGAAGACTCGTACCATCATGGGAGATAAATAATATGGTAGAGGAATGTGATACAGAGGAATGAGGAACATGGTGAGAACATTTTTGAATATAAATGTGGATAGGTTTAAAGGGATATCAAGATCAAATAAACGATGTATGGATTGTGTGAAAGTGCTATGGCTAGATGTTACTATTGAAGTGGCTATCGGTAATAAGAGCAGGCAAATGATGATAATATATAAGAAAGATCGCAAATTAGTATTGAACACTACGATTGTATTGACTATTTGTTAGCGATTTCGTAATAGAACATTGTCAACTTGTCACATATGACTTAAGACAACGTTACTAAGTAGCTCTGCCAGCGGCTTCGCCCGTCTTCATGTCCAAAATTATCCTAAGGGAGCATATTTCCGGAAAAAAAGGATCCTATGTTCTATTCCTGACTATAATCTAACTCTGTGCCAAATTTCATCCAGATCCGTTCTGCTGTTTGTGCGTGAACAACTAACAAACATACTCACAAACTTTTGCCTTTATAATATTAGTGTGATCATAAAGATCGTAGCTGACTTAGACTAGACCGCTCCCACCTGGTAAAATAATGTTCATAGAAATGTGAGCTTCAGGGCGTCCCCCGTAGATATACTTTACATTGACAACACAAATTAGCAGATAGCTCGCTGTATGCGAGCTTAATGCCATCGTACCACTCGACAGCTGACGTCTCGCTTACCGCATGCTTATCACACGCTTCAAGCGGGCGGCCCGCGCAGTGTACGAACGTAGACTGTGAGCTTGAAGCACGTTGCTAGCTTTAGCGAAAGTGGTCGGCATGTGGACAGTGTAGTTGACTGCTAGCTGTAAGCGCGGGGACAACTTTAGGACTCACAAGCAAATCTAAACTCCAGCATAACTTTTCACTTAGACCAGACCAACTATCCTCATATAACACGCGTAAATAGATAACAAGTACAGAATATAACGTTTTAGACTTCCAAAAACTTGCAACACGAGAACATTACAGCACATAATACTAGCGATAAACAAGTCCAAATTCCCTGCAGACTAGTCCACACTTTGGCCGCTAGGGAGCGCTGTTCCCGTACAGTTTCCACGCCACAAATGTACCGCGAAATTGTACGAAACTACCGTTTGAACAATGGACATTATAGTAGTTTAGCTAACGACTAAATCCCACTTAAATAATGCTTCAAGTATTTTATAGAAGCGTCTGAATTTAAGGCTTTTATTGTAGCTATTGTGTTTTAGATAGTGTTTGTTTCGGTTTGTATTTAATGAAGAAATAGTAGCCTAGACAAGGTTTTATGGTCTTTAATAGATAATTTCTCTAAAACGAATTAGAAGCGGCACGCGAAAATAGAAAGCAGTATTGCAAACGTGAATTTCTTTATTTCCCAAAACGAAGAAAGAAAACATCTTGAGGAAACCAGCATTTTCTATAGCTAAAAATTCGAAGACATGTGACATCCACCAACCCGCACTGGGCCTGCGTGGTGGATACGGGCTAATCACTCTCAAAAAGAAGAGGCATGTATTCCAGCAGTGGAAACGTTGATTATGCTATGCGTATACCTGGCTCTAGCCAAGTTATTCTATATATATCCAGATTTTTCATAAATTCATTTCGATGTCACTTCATACTCAAGAGCGATAGCAATAGTTCTGCCAAATGCCAAAAATATTCATTCAAAACAACCTATAACCATTCCCCCACATAAAACACCACATCGTCAACAAGTCCCCATTCCTAATTCAAATTCAACGACAACTCGTTCCCGCGTCTTTACGTACAGATTTACTGAAGCTTACGTGAGTCACTTACACAGTCTTCCACGATAAGGGATCCGGATGAAAAGTGAGCTAAGGCTTCATGACGAATGTACACCTCTTCACGAACGAAAATGACTGTAGTTTATCACCCGACTTGTTTTATTTGTATGACATACGGAACATATTGCCTAACGTTCGTGTTCGATCGTGTTCGCACGAAATCGGATGAAAAATGGCGCCCGTTGCGCTGAGGTAGCATTTGGCGTAAATGGGGCGTTTGAATACTTTTTTTTGGCGTGATGTGAATTGTGTGTATGAGTGTATTGCTTACAGTATTCCGTTATGGCGGCAATTGTATGCGGCTTTTTCCGGGCAGAGTGCTGAAGCGTAAGTCAATGGGTTTCGTAGGTGATGAGTTGGCAGTATTATTATGCTGTTTTTCTTCTGTCATCTTTGTAATACGATATATATTTCAAAAGATATGTTTGATATTGGGCCATCACTATGTACACTACATAGCTAAATAGGAAAAAAATAAGGGAGTTCCATAAAAATATTAAAAAATCAATTTGAAGAAGGGTACAGGCGTACAAAAATGATCATTTAAAAAGTTTTTTATATGATAACCCTATTTTTAGGGCAGCCATGACAGTTGTTTTTGACATGACGTTTGACGACTTTAACAGTTTAAGAAGTGACGTGTTTGAGTATTTCTTTGCTTTGACTTTGAAATAAATATGTTTTGGAGTTTTTGGTGATTGTTCTAGTTTTGCAACCCAGTTTAATACTACGGAAATTGATTTATTGCTTCTCTGTTGCAATTGAATTCGTGTTGTTTATTTTAAACGCAGATATTACGATGACACGTCAATCAAATGTCATTGTCAAAATGACATTTTTCGCATACTACTGACCTGATCCATCATGTTTAATTCTATGTTGTGTTGCTCTACTTGACAAAGTTAATTGGTGAGTATATTGAAACGATGTGAAATTAAAGAAAATTAACAATAAAAAAACGGTTACTATTTTATATAGCGATTTTTACATATAATGTACATAGTCCTGGCCCAGGCTCCATACATTTCTGGAACATCGCTTTTGCTTGAAAGTTGGTGGCATGTGCTTGTGAGGCGGTGTACAAGTTACTCTATCAAGAAATCCTTAGAAGTCGTAGGAAATACTAGCAGTAAGTAAATAGTCGGCATTCTTTATCATATCAACATTCAAGAAAAATGCATTAAGGGAAGACGCTCGAGAATTAATTCTCGAGCATTCAAGGCGCATATATTCTCACAGACATTTTAATTAAGAAGGTCCAACCAACATGCAAAGAAAAACAGCAAACGGATCATCCATACATTCTCTTTTTACATTCTAAGCATAATTCAATACGACTACAGCATTTCCTAGTTCCATCGTTATCATTATACTGGCAGAGGCATCAATTTTTCACAATACATTTTAAATTCTCTGTCGGCTGGCATACCGTCTCTTTGCGATGCAGATGCCTTACGTAAGACAATCGACTACGCTGAAATTTCATTGAATTTTAATGTAGAAATTGATGCTACTTTTAGTAGTAAAGTATTTTATTTATATGCCTTTTGTTCTCGTTTTCTAGTGATCTATTTCACTCTAGGGGCTTTATTGGAGTAAAAGAGTGAATAATTTTTTTGCATTGATCAGAAAACATCCCAGCCTTTACCCAATTATGCAGAGGTGACCGTAACATGAAAATACTGCCTACCTGACATACACAACCCATTTACTGTGTGATACGATATTCCTTGGAAAGACTGGTTATCAGGTTTCTGATTAACCCTTTCAGAAAACCAAAAAATTTGAACAATCTAAGCGATATTCATTTAAACCCACGTAGTAAATATTAACTTCACAATACCACCATTACACAGTACTAATATGGACAAAAATAACTTTTATATAGGTTACATATAGCATAGAATATGTCACATTACCACATGCTAAGTTCTTAGTGCGTGCGTAAGCGACAAACACAAACATTCTTCAGCACATTCAACCCCAAATAAAAATATGATGATAATAAATACACAAAAATAGCATGCTTAAAACAAACAACATCGGTTACTCATCCCGTTTGCGACAGGTTGCGTTACCTATCACCGTTTTTAGAAAGTCACGCACGGAATCATTTATTACAAGCGTGTCATTTTCTTGAAGGTATTCCTTTCTGTAAACGTTTTATTATTTGATTCTTTATTAGGTTATTTTTATGTCATTGATTGACGACTATTTCGACATAAAAACCGTTATAATTTGTAGTAAATTGTTGGAATACGAAACTGAACACGCAATTGCATGCCACAAGGCAGATAGGATAGACTACATTCTCTAATTCTTAAAAAGTACAGTTTGGGTCCAACGAGCTTTCCCGAAAATGATAAGAGGCAAATCTCGTACATAATTTATTTACTTGATTTTGAATTCAAGGAAAAAATATTAATTTAAATTACTTAGAGATTATGATTTTGTTCAGCAAAATTGTATTGTTATTGTATGATGTCTTGTATTGTTATTGTATCTGTAGTGTGTGGTGCTGTTTGCTTGTTGCATTGATGCACATCAATATTTATCTTAATGGCGGTTGAGACTTCAAAGAATTGCGTGACAAACATACGTAATCTTATTTCAAAACACAATTAGTGGGTCTGAAATGAAAACACTACACCTACCATAAATATTTTAGTATCCTAACAGAAACCAATTTGGACCCTTTGGGGATCCCACCTATCACAGTAATCCGTCGTCAATCAAAGGTCTTAGTCGTGGCACTAAGGTCAAGCTAATGTTACGCAAAAATATAAGGTAAAGTATACAATAATAAAGGTTTGTTTCGAAATACTTGTATATTTTTAGAAGGGTGAAAATGTTTTTAGGACTTTTCAAAAGAATTTTCTTGTGTAATTCATAAATTGTAGTTTACTGACATTGACTTATATAATAAAGACAGGGATTTTCTAACGCCACTGTTGGTCGTCCAGAGTTCATACTAGACCGAGACGAACTTGAAAAGGATTCGGGTCTCATTGGGCGTGGAATTAAAATGCAGTATTTTTTGTACGGTGAACGCGTAAAAGCTAAAGTTTAAACACCCGTATTTTTACAATTTAAGTCTATGTTTACTAAGTAATCTATATATATAAAAGAAAGTCGTGTTAGTTACACTATTTATAACTCAAGAACGGCTGAACCGATTTAGCTGAAAATTGGTAGGGAGGTAGCTAAGAACCAGGAGAAGGACATAGGATTTTTATCCCGTTTAGGGTAGGGTAGGGTAAGTAGGGTAGGGTAGGTAGGGTAGGGTTGGTAGGGTTGGTAGGGTAGGTAGGGTAGGGTAGAGTAGGTAGGGTAGGGTAGGTAGGGTAGGGTAGGGTAGGGTAGGTAGGGTAGGGTAGGGTAGGGTAGGTAGGGTAGGTAGTGTAGGGTTGTTAGGGTAGGGTAGATTAATGTTTGGTGTTTTTATGGCAAAACAAAGTTTGCCGGGTCAACTAGTATTTTATATTTTTAACTAAAATAATGTCCAAGGAGATGGAATGGCATGGGACAGCAGTGGTGGCCTAGTGGTATCGACTGCGACTTACAAGTTGTTGGTTGTGGGTTCGATAGTGCTATTCTGGGTGCATTGTCCTCACATATATGAATTTACTAGCTTCTGCCAGCGGCTTCGCCCGCGTGAATGTCGAAAATTATGCCGAGGGAACATATTCCCGGGATCTGGGAGGGGAAAAGAATCCTATGTGCTATTCCAGACTATAGTCTATCCCTGTGCCAAATTACATCCAGATCCATCCAGCAGTTTGAGCGTGAAAAAGTAACAAACATACACACTCACAGACTTTCGCCTTTATAATATTAGTGTGGTTAATGTATGTGTACTAAATATTGTATAAAACTATTTTAAGTATGGAGTAAGTATGGAGTTTCTTGTCCGTTCTTCTCCTTAACAAGCTACTTTCCAAATGCACGTAAAGAAAGGAATAAAAGATGATTCTATCAACTTTTATTCTTTGTAAATTTTAATTGTGACGTTCAAAAGTGCCGCTTTTGTTTTGAACCCAGGCAGGCGCTTAACTTTGTGGAATTTATTTCATCACCATTGCTCTGAAAACGGTGAAAGAAAACACCGTGAGGAAACTGGCCCGCGTGATGGATTACGGCCCATACCCTCTCACAGAGAGAAGGCCTGTGTCCCAGCAGTGGGAACATTAAAAAAGGCTGATGATGATGATGAATGTCCATAAAATAGAGTTTTATCACAAATCTATTTCTTTCACAACCACGATTTATTATCATGTAGACAAAACATATTAACATAAAAAAGAGACAACTTAATAAAAGTCAGTCAGTATAAGCACAGACAGAAGACAGATATTTTTGAACCAACCTCATGTTTTCAAACAAGAGTTCGCGTATTAATTTTCCGGCTGAGAAAGCGTGTACTTTTTTTAGATACACTCTTATGAAGATACTGTTTGGATGGTAAACCACTGTTTACTCGTTATTATTTAGTTGATAGTACAGACACATAAAGCATCTTTTAGAAATCAGTCTGTTCTGTTTTTGTACGTTTGTATATAGTGTTTTGGGTTCCAGGTGGTGTTGCTTCGTTTATGGTCACCAAGATTAACGTGAAAAATACGTACATGGATTAATGAATATGTCTCATTTATACTTTCCTTACCTTTTCTCTAAACCTCAACTCTGAGACGCAGTTTTCTTGACCAAGTAATACTGGTACCTACTTAATCGCTGGTTTCGTTTAGATTATAAGCCAACCTAAACACAATGAGGGCTATTGCGTTTGAATTTGCCGCTAGTTGTTTGGCTTTTTGCGCGAGTTTATTTACTACTTTATTATTGTAGTGAATATTTGCCAAAAATGCAGATTACGGGTTTTACCAACCACTGCTTTAATAGAGTTTTAATTTTCGGAAATAAATCTGCGCGAAACTGCAGCATACTTGAATTTTTATTTAATTGCAGTTCTACGGCATTACAAAATTATTTTAATTCAAACTTTGCTTCCGTGCTAGTAATAACAACATTTAACAGCTATATTTAAGGAACTTTGAGTAAGTTACTTAAATATAGCTGTTAAACCTGTGGCGCCAACTGGTGCGCGCAAAAACAGAAGCCCTCATTGGGCTTTCCCCTTAGCCCTTTGGCTAAGCATCTCTCTAGCCTGGTGCCAACTTGTTATTTGAATTAATCAATCAATTTTTTTTTTTTTTTTATCTATTATAGGCTCGCGCTTGACCACTATCTCACCTGATGGTAAGCGATGATGTGGTCGACGATGGAGCACGCTTGCCTAGAAGTAGCCTATTCACTCTTGACTTAAAGACCCCTAGATTGTAGCTATCGGGAAACACAGACTCCGGCAGGGAATTCCACTCTTTAGCTGTACGCATAATAAAAGTATTCTCAAAACGTTTAGTGCGTATGGGTGGGATGTCCACCATCTACCGATGGAGCATCGCCGTACGTCTGGTAGTCCGATGATGAAACGGGCTGGGCGGAATTAGATCATGCAATTCCATCGCATACTCCCCGAAATGTAAACGATAAAAAAACCGACAAGCTGGCAACTCGGCGACGATGTTCAAGGCTCTGGAGCTTTAAATTAATCAGCGCCTCATCGCCGATAATCAATCATCACAGATGATGATAACTTAATTACTTCTTCGTCGATACACTTTTGGCAGAGCAGTCGTGGCCAACATGTTGCAGTGAGACTTTGGGTTGTCGTGAAGCTTTAGACATGTGTGTAAGAATGAAAAAAAATATAGGGATTGGACACGTGACATTTGTCAATTATCCAAACGCTATCGCCACGCTTTCGTTGCATTGATAGAATGTAACTTAACTAGACAGTCTGACCATTTAACAATCCCTAGCAAAACTATCTGCTATCATTAATCCATTACAACCGTAAACACAGCTAAATTCAAGCGTACACTGAAAGGCACATAGGAGATGCTTGAGCGGAGTCGGAGCTAAGTGACTTTACTTAAGGAATTGAGCTGCAAATAGCGCCAGGACTTGCCTATTGACACTGAGGGTGTACAAATGTACTTGGAAATTGGAACGATGCAGTCGGATGTAAGACTTAGTTATATTTGATAGTTTGTAGTTAATTTACTAATTAATGTTATGGTTAATTAAATGTGTAATTCAATATATTGATTCACATCTTCCAACAACATAGAAACCATTTTTGATACAGATTTTTATGTTTGTTCTCCACAAATCAAATCAAAATCAAAAAATCAAAATGTCCACGATCCCTTAAAAATGTTTTTTTTTTTACCTTCTTAGACATATCGGGATAGTGAAATATGGTCGTAAAACAATACGCTTCTGACTTAGGTACCCTTCGGCGAATACAGGCGTCAATATTAGAGTTGCATTTTCAAAAAAAAATAGATGTAACTCGGGAAACCTGTAACGCCGTTTATATCAATATCTACTAACCCCATAGCAACTAACTAACAAAATATTTCTCAACAAAAAAGACAGGTTCCAAAGCAAGAATTGTTTGCCAAGACGACGCACTATTTATAGGACTCCGTATTTTAAACGCTCCCAACCTGCACAGCAACTAAATAAACTCTAACCCTGCCAAGAACTCCAACAATCAAACTTGCTCATTCCAAGTGTATCTTTAAAAAAGCAATCTTTGGCCGATCGAGCGACAAATTGTTCGTTCCCGGTGCTACAATAAGTAAAAGTCGGGCTAACAACCCGCCTGCTTCGCTGGATCGCTGGGTTGCTGCAGGAATTGCAATCCGTATCTTGATTAGACGCGTAATGAACATTGGTAGGAGAAATTCTTTTTGCGTAGGCCTCGTGATATCTTGTTTGGTGATCGTTTAGTAATAGAAAGAAATATTAGAAAGTTCTAAACCAATGTTTTGAAGTGGTAAATTGTTTGTTCGTTTTTTAATGTAATCTCCAGAAATACTTCAATCCAAAAATCCACGATGCTTATGGTACCAAGGTTGCAAGCCACTAGTTACTATTATTTGACGGGTCAACAAGAAGACTGACTGTACTAATACTACATTTATTGTATTTAATTAATCTAAACGTAATCATTTTGACACTATCGAACAATATTTTACATAAACTTCTGTAGACCTTATGTGCCTGACACCACTGACATCGATTTTTATCTATACATCTATACAAATAAATAAAATTGAAGTGTCTGCATGTAATATCAAAATAACAACGTTTTATTGAATATACGGTACTAATAACAAATAAGCAATTTTTAAGATTTTTGTCTGTCTGTCTATCTGTCTGTCTGTTTGTTCCGGGTAATCTCCGGCTGGACCGATTTTGACGGGACTTTCACTGGTAGATAGCTGATGTAATAACGAGTAACATAGGTTTGATCACGAGAAAAATCATATTTCCGGCGGGAAACCAAAAAAATAAAAATGTATTTTTTACGAGTTTGACGCGGACGAAGTCGCGGGCAACAGCTAGTCGATTATAAAACTTTACAGACTTTAAAAAGAGAAGGCATTATAGAAGGTTGTCGCAAGCGTGGTGTAGCTGTTTGTAGTGAATGAGTGTGATCATTAGTGCTACTGGTAATCATTGTGATTGCTGTCACATGGGGCGGACCACATTACAATGTTAGAAACAAGTAAAACGCTGTTGAAAGTTGTGTTGTATACTGCGCCAATTTGAACAGTATTTTACCTACTTACTTTGAAACTTAAACTTGGTGTTTAATTAACTTTGTTATTTTTTTCTTTATTAAGTACAAAGTTATAAAGAACAATTACACAATTTTTAGACCAAATTAAAAAAAATATATATATGCGGACAGGTTTTCAAACCTATACTTTAATTTAATCCTTCAACAAAGATGTGTAAGAGGCTTAATCAAGCAGCATTAACAACCTCGAGATAGTTAACGAACACATAAATACAGCCGACTTTCATATCAGCGTTATCTTCTAAAACCCTGAGCATTAGCAAGTTAACAATTAAGTGAATAACTGTAACTTACCGACATAAAGTAGCTCCTCCCTTATCAAGCGATTAACGTCTTAACTCTGTAATATTTTACAAGGAGATAGTTTCTTGAAACCCGGCTTAACCGGAACGGACCTTTTCGTGGGACTATGGGTAGGGTTTGAAATAACAAGGTTTGTATTGTGTAAGAAGTAAGCAGTGTTTTAGGTTATCTGCTACTGATATTCCTATCGTGTTCTGAGAAACCGATTATTCAAAAAAAACTTCACTATCTAATCTAGTTATTTTTTTTCAGTTTATTTAGCAGCAGCTGGTCTAGGTAATTGATCTCGTAGAAAACATTTTTTTTGATGTGGTCTAGTAATAGTGTAATTGTTCGTTGAACGTTATAAGCTCTACTTTATAAAGGAAAAATTAAAAAGTAAATTGATGAATTAGAAAAGTTTCAAACTAACAAAGTAGGTAAAATACTGTTAAAATTGGCGCAGTATACAGCACTATTTTCAATAGCGTTTTACCCACTTCTAACATTGTAATGTGGTCCGCCCCATGTGACAGTAATCACAATGCTCACCAGAAGCACATTGTAATGTGGTCCGCCCCATGTGACAGCAATCACAATGCTCACCAGAAGCACATTGTAATGTGGTCCGCCCCATGTGACAGCAATCACAATGCTCACCAGAAGCACATTGTAATGTGGTCCGCCCCATGTGACAGCAATCACAATGATCACCAGAAGCACTAATGATCATACCCATTCACTACATATAGCAAGTTCATGATAGTATTTTGGGCCTTAATCCACCATGCGGGCTCAGTGCGGGTTAGTGGATGTCACACGTCTTCGAATTTTTGGTTCTTAGGATATGCCGGTTTCAAGAGCAGTTAAGAGCAGTGGTGATGAAATGATTTACACAAAGTAAAGCGCCTGCCTGGGTTCGAAATCACGATCTACGACACGTAAGTCGGAGCCTTTACCTCTCTTTACTGCTCTTTTGAAACTGGCCCCAATGTGTTTTAAAGAAAAAATAAGACCATAGAACCAGTACCTACAACTGACATCAAGTTCCGTATCTTGAAAAAAATATATGACTTTGAATTTAAAATTATTAAAAGGGTCCAAACAATGTAGACTTGAAAGGCAACACATTGAAACACTTAGACTTCACTTACCAAATTAGATTGGTGGTGCTATATCACAACCATCAATAGCACTAATGATCATCCCCATTTCACTGTTGCTAGCTCCTAGTAATGACAAACAAACATTCAAACAAAATATTGATCAGGGTGTGACTCATTCACAATATCGTCGACACGCCTAACTACAATGCTATCACCTCGCATGAGATAAAGTTGAAAAGTGGGTTGTCTAACAATAGCCTTTTGTTTCATCCCCTAGTGTTAAAGGCGTTTCGCTCGAAGCAGGGATGTCGAACACAGTGTTGATTGCCCTTCCCTAGCGACATAATTTAGTCTGACAAAAAACTACACAGCTCGGGTGCTTTAAACATCCAATTTTAATTCGATTGTGTCTCCAATTGTAACAACTAACGCTAGTAATTTTATATTGGAATTCTACATGGACCGGCTTAGTGCAGGTTGCGAAACTTTGCTGGGTGCAAGAAACATAAGACCGGTCTAACAGAATACTTTTTTCTACACTAACACTGGACGTCTTTGGCTGAATGATGACGATTATAATGTTGTCTTTATTTTCTTTCACGTATCACAGATGTCGGTAGTACGTGTAGTTTGCCCAAAACATAGTTATTTTTGTCCTAGTAAAAATATCACACAGATGCGCATTGGCCCAAAGGTTTGCTATCCCTACTAAGGGTAGAAAGGGGGTAAAATCGGGCTGTATCAATAATTGGTGACGGTTTTATTTATTGATAGAGCTGCCGTTTGTTTGTCGGAGTTGTTCGAGTTTTGAGTCTATTTGCATCGGAGATTACCTTCGTGTTGATTCGCGCTGTTTTGTTTGTCTTATCTCTGATTGAATAAGGGTTATCGGGGGATGAATTAGAAGCAGGGGGTGTTGGCGGCTGATTTTATAGTGAAAAGCGTTGCGTGTTTGGAAACATTGGAATAGTTCTCTTAAAAGATATCTTTTAATCTATACCAAGTTAGATACTAGGCAGACCTTAAAAGGTCCAAAGCCTTTTCAAGACCTGCGGAACTATTTCTTATTGTTTGATGTTTAGAAAAATATTACAAGTTTAGATAGCGACCTCCCTGATTGCTCGACGTTATTCCATTTATATCACACTAATAAACGATTTTTACTAAGCAAAAATGCAAGTACATTCACAAAGACGCAATGACCGATTTGCATTGACTACAAATCGGTTGAATTGCATTGAAATTTTCTTAGATAATACCTATATGCGCGATATCGCCTATTGTTACAATTTAACCTGCGTCGCGCCTTAAAGAAGGTCCCTTATTCTTATTAAGTTTTATTATTACCGAAAAATCCATTGCCTACTGAAACCCAAATTCATAAAGATCACCAAAAAATTCTACATAAGACATACCCATTAAGAAAATCATATTGACACTAACGAGTACTCGGCGTATTTAAACTAAGCCGGCACATCCTTACGCTTAGCTCAGTTAGTATTCGGCGTATTTACATAATCGTAAGTACGCGACTACGCGACGTATTTGCGTAGTACGCCGTAATATGTGTACTTGTAATATTTGGGATGGTACTTTGAATATAGTATGGGTGTTTGTACCGGGTTACAACAGTTCTACAAAATATAATGTTGATTGTTCTAATCTTAGAGACGAGACAGAACGTTTAAAGCTTTTCCTGTGGGTGTCGTAAATGCTATTGAAAACCGGAATCATCGCATTATTTTGAGGAGGAGGTACTCAATTTTTTTTTTTGTTTTCCCTCAGAACTTTTTACTAGGTGAACCGATTTTGATGATTCTTTGTTTATTTGAAAGCTGGTGCTTCGCCATTTAAATGTGATTAAGATCTATTGAGTCGTTTTTAAGTTATCCTTAATAATACATATTTTTATGGTAATGTAAAGTACCTTAACCAAAAAGAGAAAAAGAACATGTTAACAAAAAAATTAAACCGAATTACAAAACCAAACACTACAAAGCATTCTCAAATCTTTTCCCATTTTAACTTTCTGTGATCAGCAATCTCGTTACCAAGGGAGATAATGTTGATGTTAGCAATATTATTAACTACATAACATAACAAGCCCATATTCTCCCAAGAGTTAAGCAGAGTTGTACTTATAGTACATCCACACTTCGTTCGTTATTAACTACCTTCCAGAGAGCCCAATAATAATAACAATTTGCTCGAACTGGCACTTGGAGCCCTGTGAGTCTATCCTAGAGTAAATTCACTTGCAATCTTGGCAGCAGCGTAGCTGATGGCTGTTTTGATAACTAGGCGAATGAGCCAATTTCACAAACAGACTTGTGATTACAAAATATATATTTTATTTTCTAATAAATACAAAAACTCGCGCTCTTTTCGCACGGAGCTAGGAAAAACTACTGAACGCCACATCCTTAGGCCTTAGTACTCCAGTTGTGCCAATCAATTGCCAACCAATCACAACATATATTATGAGTTTGGCATATGATTCTTCAGCTTGACATATGTTTACTCAATAGAGCAAGAACCAAGAAGCTCTAGAAGTTACTGAACTTTCTACACAAAATGTGTGGTAGGTATTTAATGAAAATGATAGTCTAAGCTAGCAAGTACAAGTAAGTTCTAAGTACGTGCTAACACTACCCAATGCCACTGATTTTGTATTAAAAGATTTATTTCGGTAACGTTTTGGTGTGGATTGGCAACTTTGGAATATTTGTAAGTATGTGAGAACCATGTTCCTATTTATCAAATTAATGAATTTACCTGTTAGTGCTTTTATTACTTTATACCTGTACGTAGTATAGTGTGTAGTGCTATTTTTGGGTGCATCGTCCTCACATATATGAATTTATTAATGTATGTACATAAGTAAACATTGTAAAACATTTTAAAAAGAGTAAGTATGGAGTTTCTTGTGCGTTCTTATTATAACAAGCTACTTTCCGAATGCACGGTAGAGTCAATTTTTATTACTTGTACATTTTTAATTTAGATTTAATGTTTGACGTTCAAAAGTGCCGCTTATTGGCCTAGTTGAAATAAATATATTTGACTTTGACTTTGAAACTGTCCCTTTCCAGTTTGAGATGGGATGACGATGAGCATGAGCATTCGGAATACCGGCCTTAAATATTCTATTTAATAAAATTATTTCATTCATTCACTGATATATAATGCACAGCCAAAACTGCTAGTCTTGCTAAAAACATGCATCAAGGCTCCTTAAGTACGAATTACTAAGAAGGAAGTTATTCTGGCATGTGTTCTCTAAGGGGATAAAACAGAGGTTGAAAGTTTGTTTGGAAGTTCGTCATTTTTGCCGGTGGGGAATACGCCATCGGGCACACGACTATTTATCCAGTAATTTCTGTACCAGGCAATAACGCCATAATTCAAAATAAATAAAAAAACTTCAAACGAAACGCAGTTCGTACAAAACCAACTTTCTTGCGGTTACAATACAATACGTCTTATTCAAACTACATTGCGTTTTATGTAAGAATTTGTTTTTGTAAACGCAATACTAACTTTGCATTGCGTGTTTGGCTACAGTAAAGGATCGTAATAGTTTTAAGACGGCACTAGTTGGCACTGTGTGTCACTTGCTATGGCAGTGGGAAAATAAACGACCTTATTATTATTTTTATGTCGCAGACGGTAAATATTAACTGGGACCGTGGCTTCACCTGTATTTATATTTAAGGAAACCTCCTTTCAATGTGCTGTTTGGGGGATCAGGATTATCTAAAGACCAAGATATTATCCAAAAATGTTTTTTACTCAGACATTCTTCGATAATAATGCCTGTCATCAGACAAGACGTCAAAGCAGTGGTGGCCCAGTAGAGCAGTGGTGGCCCAGTGACCCCGATTTACGCGTCGTAGGTCATCAGTTCGAACCCAGGCAGGTACTTTACATTGTTCAAATTATTTCATCACCACTGCTCTTAAAACGGTGAACGAAAATATCTGCATCGTGAGGAAACAGGCATGTCTTAGAACCAAAAATTCGAACACATGTCACATTCACCAACCCGCACTGGGCCAGCGTGGTGGATTAATGCCCATTACCCATTCCTGTGTCCCAGCAGTGGGAATTATATATATATATATATATATATATATATATATATATATATATATATATATATTTATTTTTTTAAGTAACCTTGCCCCACACTAGGAATTTCTTCCTGTATCGTGGGTGCGTTTACAAACATATAAACTCACATACACAACACCCAGTGCCGGAACAACTATCTGTAGATCATACAAATATTTGTTCCGTGCGGGAATCGAACCCGCGACACGCAGCGCAGCAGTCAATCACTCAACCACTGCGCCAACCGTTCGCCCGATTATAAGGCAATTCAATTGATGATGATGATGATGATGATGAGACAAGACTTCCAACGCATGCAAGGTCTTAGTCGAAGTGATATTCTACCAGCAATTACGACTGTCCAAAGTCTAAAATGGGCTTTACTACGTGAAATACCAGTAGCACCAGCCAATCCAAAACATTTTCGAAAATCGACTCTCATAGAATGTCTGTCTAAGCCCTAAGCTAATTACTACGGCTATGTTAACTAACAAATATAGGAATAGGTAAAGTATAAATTATAACATTCTTGATTCTTCACCAGGGGAATTGTAACGGGATATTTTCTTGGGAACAATAAAGCACCATATACTGAGAACGATGTTTATTATATTTAACCCTTGAACACGTTACCAAAATAAATAAATTTAAAAAAGGTCGCTGGTTGCAGTTGGCTGGTCAACTTTTCCTCGTACTAAAATATTTCCCAACTAATTTAGAGTTGAGGGTGGAAGAACAAAAAAATAAAAATAATAATATAACGGAAGGGCCAGAAAGCCCGTCTCCTGAACTGTCGCGTAGCCAGCCAACTCCACACTGCGACAGCCTGCCTCGAGCAGATAGCCTCCGCCAGGCAATCAGCCCCAACCAGACAGTCAGCCCCAACCAGACACCTCCTGAAGTTACAGAATAAAAACTTCTTAGCACAAAAACTCAAATTAAACACAAAGGGTTTTGAGTATATAGAACAGACAGGTCGCTAAAACACTGAAAGTAACATCCTATACACCGGGCTTTACATAGGCGAACACAATGGGTGAGCCGTCCGGCACTCTTCATGATTAAACACACAGAATTTAGGGTTATACGGAGCAGACAACTCGCTACACATGGAAGGTATTATCTCACACACAGGCTTTACATAAGTGAACACAATGGATGAGCTGTCCCGCACTCTTCATGATTAAACACACAGATTTTATTGTTATACAGATCAGACAAATCGTTGGAATACGGGAATTATTATCTTAAATACCGGGCTTTACATAGGCTAACATAATGGATGGCCCTCCTGAGTATATGGAAATCATGCCTAAGGTGTATGTAAATAGGTATAATTGTATGGAGCTTGTCAACAAACACCCACAAAGGATAGGCCAGCCCAAATAATATAAATGTAACGGCCGCCCTAAGAAACCGAATACCAACTGACAGAGCCTTTAGGAAGTCAAACACATACCTTTCGGAGGAAGAAAACCCGTAGGGTAGATAGGTCGGCCCAATTTCGACCCCACGCCACGTTGTTCTGAAAGAAACCAGCAAGTCAGCACACAGAACTCACAACGAAATACGATGGGGTCAATCCCCTGAGCAAAGCGACTTACCGTGAGGGATTATGAGCCCGACGTGGGAACACGTGGACAACGGGGCCAGTACCTGACCGAATCCCCGCTGCCACAGGAAGAAGCCCACGTTAAGATAACTCAGCAACACTATCAGTCAGGTCGCGGTCGCACGGACCTCACGGTTCCACGTGGACCAAAGCGACCTGATCAAAGCACAGCCAGGAGCAGCTTTTCCGGTCGCCGGGACGCACTCACGCGTCCCAATGCGGATCAGGCTACTCACACACACCAACTTCAGCACAACAGATTATTGGTTAGGGCTTCGGCCCAACCAGCACGTTAGCAGGCGGGTGACCGAAGATCCGGTCGCCACGCCGCCTCGCAGAAAAAAGAAAAAAAGATCACCGCACGCACAAATCAAAACGTCAAATCACCCAGTGCCGTTCGGATACAAATCGCACAAAAATCAAATCACTTTGATTTTAACTACCCCACGAAACAATTTCAATCCTTGAAGAAATGACAAGGAAAAATCACCCTTCCGTAAAATACACCATCCCAGGTTCAAATCACATCCGTCAAATCATTCAAATACAATTTACAATTAAATTCTATAAAAACACAATCACTGACTAATAAAAATTATTTTAAACATGCACTGCGTCTAACTAACGATTTGCGCGTTTCCAAACGCAAACGCGGCACTCACAAATGACAGCTGGCAGTCTGTCAAAACAAACAAATAGAATTAAGTAAATATAAATTTCGGAGGACGAATATCAAGTGATTTTAAGTTATTTTAGTGAAATTAGAGTGTTTATAGGGAACTCGACGTCCCAGGGTGCGGTTCCAAAGTGGTTCCACCACCCAGCGGCAGTTTTTAAAGCGAACGAGCGAAAACACGGCGGCAAGAGGTAATTAATTTTCTTTTGACAAAACTTTTATCTACCACAAAAAAAGGTGTTACAGTATCCCCTCACCCGCCAGAATTTCGCGAGGTAACAAGCGAAATTCGAGCTGGTCCCCAGCTCTATGACCCGGTGGAGGCATAAGGCATGGCACAGAATGCGCCTGCTAATTTGCGGGACTGTTTCTTCAGCCCGTCTTTGAATACACACATACAAACACATGAAACTAAGGGTAGCCCCCATGCCAGCTACTCTGCAATACATATCAAAAAATAATCAACACCCCTTGAGGCCCACAGTACTGGACATGATGACGCCAAATGCAAAAAATAAAAAAAAACGCCCAAATAGAGGATCAATCGGCACTCTTTATGTCTTTCACATGGCAATCACTCCTTCTACCATTCTCATCTTCCAACAAGTAAACCAGATTAGACAACTTCCGCACAACCTTACATTTCTCAAACCGTGGAGCCAGCTTGTAGGAAAAATGTTTCGAGGCATCACTCCGAACATGAGTGCGCCGCCACACAAAATCATCCTTCTCAAAAACAGCGTCCTTCCTACGCCGATTGCAACACTTGGCATTACGCCAATGGGACTCTCCCAACTCTCGGCCAACTTTCACGAACACTTCTTTCAGGGTGCCCAACTTGTCAACGTAGGCTTCACGGGAAGTAGTATCAATCTCATTGTTGGATTCAACAGAAACATCCTCAAACATTTTGCTACCATCACTAGCTAACTTTTTCGGCCCCTCAGTCAACGCATCAAAAGGGTGCAACCGACTCACTTGGGACACTACAACTTCACTGGGTTTCCGACAAGATAAATCGGCCCGACCCGTCAGACACAATACGCCAGGCGCAAGATTAAAGGCCCTCCAAAAATTTATTCCGAATAGCAGAGGATTGGACACCTCCGGAATCACAAAAAAACTTTATCACCCGCAAGACATGGTTCACCGTCACCGGCAAATACATATACCCAAGAACAGGGGAAGTTGAACCATTCGCGGTTCTCACAACATCTACATCATTCGACTTATGGATCCGGGCCATACCCGAAAAATGATCCACAACAGAACCACCAACAATCGAAATTTCCGAACCCGAATCTAAAAGACCGGAAACAGACAAACCACAAATATCTACGTTTAAATAAGGACGGGTATCATCACCAGAGGAACGGACCGTCGCTACTTGTATTTTTGCATCCGGAGTCACCTTGTTTTTAGGAGAACACTTCGGACAATTCTTGGTTTTTACACCCTTCTCCCCACAGCGATAACAGATCATGACGCGGGGCGCCTTACACTCAAGTAGGTTATGATCCTTCACCCGACACCGTACACAAAACTTCTCCACCGCAGTCTCTACAGTCTCACAAACAGGGCGATTACCCTTACTAGCCTTGTACGCAAGATCGGGGGCAACAGCGTGTTGAACATTGCGTGGGGGTTCGGTAAAAAATTCCGACCTAACCTTCGCCGCTTCCAACTGCCGGCAGTGCCTTTTCAGTTCCGACCACGAATCAATATCAACTAAGGCCAGTTGGAGGGTATATGCTGGTCGGATATTAAACTTCGCGATGCTCAGCTTTTCTCCCTCACCCAGGGGACACCTCAAACGGGAAAAGTAGTTTTGTAGGATGCTGAGGTAATGGACTATGGACTCATCCGGACCCTGCGTCCGGGATCGGATCTCCTGCAGCAAGCGGTGGTCATAATCTGAAGGCAAATATTCCTCCAACAGCAAATTCCTCAACTGTTCCCAATTCTCAACCTCATCCCTGATACCTCGGTACCAGTACAATGCATCATCAACAAACAGCTCGACAGCAGACCTAAATAATCGATCCGAAGAGATACCACGCGACAAACAAAGCTCCTCAACTCTCTCCAGAAACTCATGGACGCCAACCTTACCATTGAATTTAATGTTCAGGGAATGGATATTAGCCGTACGATCACACGTGACACAACGTTTCTCCACGTCAGCACCCCTAGCGGCTTCCACGGGGTAGGTCGGCTCGGATCCGCCTACTTGTGGTTTAAACTCAAAGGTACTGGAAAAAGTATGAGACATTTTGTCCGTTTGCTGGAGAATAACCAGGAGGCTTGCATCCAGCTCCGTCTTCAGCTCCATGTCCCCCTTCTCCACGGGCTCGACACGGGTTAACCTATGAAACAAATGGTTCCCTAAACCTTGCATGCGGTATAACCGCTTTAGCAAAAGTGGCTTTTTATCTAACAGTTCCTGCAGCTCTGCCAGTTTAGTTTTAACAGTCTGTAATTCCAAATGCACATCGCCTTCAAACATGTTAACCTCATCAGTGGGTATCTCTTTGGACAGAGCCCTGATTTGAGTACGCAATCGACCAACCGTGGCCTCAGGTACACCATCACGGATGGCAACCTCGTACAGCAGCTCATCCTTGTTTAGGATATGAAATCGAATGGGGCGTTCCTCCATTTCGATAAATAACTACCAGTCTAAGTTATGAAGTTACACAATTCAACTTATAGACTAACACAAACACACATCAAAAATTGACCAGCCAATTCGTCCCTGAGCATAAGACCAGGGCCGAGGACCTGCACCAACAATGTCCTGTTCGGGCGCCGATGTAACGGGATATTTTCTTGGGAACAATAAAGCACCATATACTGAGAACGATGTTTATTATATTTAACCCTTGAACACGTTACCAAAATAAATAAATTTAAAAAAGGTCGCTGGTTGCAGTTGGCTGGTCAACTTTTCCTCGTACTAAAATATTTCCCAACTAATTTAGAGTTGAGGGTGGAAGAACAAAAAAATAAAAATAATAATATAACGGAAGGGCCAGAAAGCCCGTCTCCTGAACTGTCGCGTAGCCAGCCAACTCCACACTGCGACAGCCTGCCTCGAGCAGATAGCCTCCGCCAGGCAATCAGCCCCAACCAGACAGTCAGCCCCAACCAGACACCTCCTGAAGTTACAGAATAAAAACTTCTTAGCACAAAAACTCAAATTAAACACAAAGGGTTTTGAGTATATAGAACAGACAGGTCGCTAAAACACTGAAAGTAACATCCTATACACCGGGCTTTACATAGGCGAACACAATGGGTGAGCCGTCCGGCACTCTTCATGATTAAACACACAGAATTTAGGGTTATACGGAGCAGACAACTCGCTACACATGGAAGGTATTATCTCACACACAGGCTTTACATAAGTGAACACAATGGATGAGCTGTCCCGCACTCTTCATGATTAAACACACAGATTTTATTGTTATACAGATCAGACAAATCGTTGGAATACGGGAATTATTATCTTAAATACCGGGCTTTACATAGGCTAACATAATGGATGGCCCTCCTGAGTATATGGAAATCATGCCTAAGGTGTATGTAAATAGGTATAATTGTATGGAGCTTGTCAACAAACACCCACAAAGGATAGGCCAGCCCAAATAATATAAATGTAACGGCCGCCCTAAGAAACCGAATACCAACTGACAGAGCCTTTAGGAAGTCAAACACATACCTTTCGGAGGAAGAAAACCCGTAGGGTAGATAGGTCGGCCCAATTTCGACCCCACGCCACGTTGTTCTGAAAGAAACCAGCAAGTCAGCACACAGAACTCACAACGAAATACGATGGGGTCAATCCCCTGAGCAAAGCGACTTACCGTGAGGGATTATGAGCCCGACGTGGGAACACGTGGACAACGGGGCCAGTACCTGACCGAATCCCCGCTGCCACAGGAAGAAGCCCACGTTAAGATAACTCAGCAACACTATCAGTCAGGTCGCGGTCGCACGGACCTCACGGTTCCACGTGGACCAAAGCGACCTGATCAAAGCACAGCCAGGAGCAGCTTTTCCGGTCGCCGGGACGCACTCACGCGTCCCAATGCGGATCAGGCTACTCACACACACCAACTTCAGCACAACAGATTATTGGTTAGGGCTTCGGCCCAACCAGCACGTTAGCAGGCGGGTGACCGAAGATCCGGTCGCCACGCCGCCTCGCAGAAAAAAGAAAAAAAGATCACCGCACGCACAAATCAAAACGTCAAATCACCCAGTGCCGTTCGGATACAAATCGCACAAAAATCAAATCACTTTGATTTTAACTACCCCACGAAACAATTTCAATCCTTGAAGAAATGACAAGGAAAAATCACCCTTCCGTAAAATACACCATCCCAGGTTCAAATCACATCCGTCAAATCATTCAAATACAATTTACAATTAAATTCTATAAAAACACAATCACTGACTAATAAAAATTATTTTAAACATGCACTGCGTCTAACTAACGATTTGCGCGTTTCCAAACGCAAACGCGGCACTCACAAATGACAGCTGGCAGTCTGTCAAAACAAACAAATAGAATTAAGTAAATATAAATTTCGGAGGACGAATATCAAGTGATTTTAAGTTATTTTAGTGAAATTAGAGTGTTTATAGGGAACTCGACGTCCCAGGGTGCGGTTCCAAAGTGGTTCCACCACCCAGCGGCAGTTTTTAAAGCGAACGAGCGAAAACACGGCGGCAAGAGGTAATTAATTTTCTTTTGACAAAACTTTTATCTACCACAAAAAAAGGTGTTACAGAATGACGCAGCAGTACGGGCGAACTGAGGTGAATGTATGGAAATAAATGACTCAATAGTCTTTATTATAGTGAAACATTCCTTGGTTTCTGTCATCCTTCCCGAAGGACATCGTTGAGTAATAAGCAAATGCGTCTTGTTTATTTAAAACGGTATTTCATGCTTTATGGAAAATTGACAACCTAGCGTAACCTGTGATATCGATCGCTAAGGCGGGGGCCTCATTAGAGCGTTGCGTCGTCGCAGCGTCAACGCTGTGTTGTTTTATCTATCTATTTTAGTGACATGCCACAATTTGCGTTGCATTATCGCCCGCGGGGGAAGGGTGATGCGCTGCTCTGTTGGAGCTCCGTTCCCAGTGCGTTGAAGGACAGTGTTTGTGCCGATTTATTGTCGAATCTGAAATCCACACAGAGATACTGCCACAAAGTGCATCGCCCACTTCTGTTGCGACGTCGTGCGTCGTCGCAACGCGGGTGTCGCATACAATGCGTTGATAAGTTGCGACGACGCAACGCACAAACTAGGCCTCAGTCAAACAAAAGAACATTATTAACATAAAATAAGTAAGAACACCAATCTGCTTTTGTTGAGTAAGAAGTGTTGAGGTCTACTTTTAGACTAACTAGTCACATACCACCGCCATCGAATGCTGGTGAGCATCTCTTTCTTGAGGTCGACCTAAATCATTCCAAATTACTTCTTGGCGTCTATTATTGCCCCTCTTTACGTATCAATTTCTTCTCATCTTTTGAAAAGCTCTTAGAAATGCTTATCCCTTCTTACAGTCATAGCATAATCATGGGTGACTTTAATACTTGTCTCCTGAAGAAAGACCATCGTTCTTCTTCCCTGAGTAATGTTTTGTCTTCTAGTAATCTTTCTATTCTTCCACTTAGTGCTACTCACCATTTTCCTAACTCTACTCCTTCACTTCTTGACTTGATTTTTGTCTCCTCTCCTGGCCGCGTCGCTAAGCATGGCCAATGCTCGGCCGATGCCTTTTCTTATCATGATCTGATTTTTCTTTCATATAAAATTCGTCCACCTAAGGCTAAAGCCAAAACTCTCATGCAGCGCAATTTTGGTGGTATGGACGTTGACAGTCTTTGTGAGGATGCCAGCAACATAGATTGGTCTTCTCTATTTGCCTCTACTTCAGTCGATGAGCAAGTTCTTACGTTCACGACGAAACTTGTTGAGCTTTACGACCATCACGCTCCTGTTCGGCCAGTAAAAGTAAGGCATTTGCCAGCGCCGTGGCTGACAGAGGAAATAAAAAGCATAATGAACAAAAAAGCTACGGCAAAAGCCAAATTTAAGCGTCGGCCTACTGACGCTAATAGGGAAAGATATGTCTCAATCCGTAACCACTGCAATAAGGTGTGTAGGAATGCCAATCGCCAACATATTCATGATTCTGTCCGAAATGGGGACGCTTCCAAAGTTTGGAAATTTCTAAGGTCATTGGGGGTCGGAAAATCGAGACAAGAAACTATCCCTAAAGATGTAAATATTGACGCAATGAATAATCATTTTACTGCTTCGTCCAATTTTGATAGGACAACTAAATTAAAAACATTGAATCATCTTTCATCTCTCCCGACTCCCAGTTATTCTCCATTTGTTTTTGGTCAATTTTCTGCATGTGATGTTAAGAAGAGCATACTATCGATTTCGTCAAACGCAGTAGGAAGCGACTGTATCAGCCGTAAAATGCTACTCCCGGTGCTGGACACCATCCTGCCCGTCATTTGCCACATCCTCAATTTTTCTGCGTCTAGCGGTGTTTTTCCAAGTTCATGGAAAGATGCTCAAGTAATTCCTTTACCTAAGAAATCCAATCCCACATCCTTCTCCGAGTATCGTCCAATATCCGTCTTGCCATTCCTATCCAAAGTCCTTGAAAGGTTAATCCACAACCAAATAAGCACCTTTCTCTCCAAAAATAATCTCCTTAACCCCTTCCAGTCCGGCTTCCGCCCTGGTCATAGCACAACTACAGCGCTTCTGAATATTACGGACGATATAAGGTCTGCCATGGAGATGGGTAATCTAACGGTTTTGGCTCTACTGGATTTCAGTAATGCCTTTAATACCGTGGATTTCGATGTTTTACTTGGCGTCCTTTGCTCTCTTAACATATCTCCATCGGTTGTTGAATGGTTTCGTAGTTACCTGTTTGGGCGCCGACAACGTATTTGCATCGGGGAGACCCTGTCTTCCTGGTGTAGTACTTCTGCCGGGGTACCTCAGGGCGGCGTTCTATCTCCCTTACTCTTCGCAGTTTTTATTAACTCAATATCCAATGAATTAATTTCTTCCTACCACCTTTATGCAGATGATCTTCAAATTTACACACGATCTCCTCTTGGTAATCTATCTGAGGCTATCTTGACCATAAATAGTGATCTGGCCCGTATATGCGACTGGAGCAAGAGGCACGGACTTACGGTGAACCCTATAAAAACGCAAGTTATGGTGGTGGGCAGTTCAAGGTTGGTCTCAAGGATCGACTGGACGACTCTTCCCCAAGTTTCTTTTGATAACTCTGTTGTATCCTTTAGCGATAATGTTAAGAACTTGGGGATATTCATTGACAAGAACTTCTCTTGGACTGCCCAGCTACAGGAAGTTAGCCGCAAGCTATTCGCATCTGCTGGGTCTCTGAGGAGATTGCGTAATTTTCTGCCGACTGCCACTAAGATTGCGCTTGCTCAATCTCTTCTTCTACCCATCCTTGATTATGCTGATGCCAGCTATCTTGATCTCACTGAAGCACAACTTGATAAACTTGAGCGTCTTCAAAATGTATGTATAAGGTTCATATTTGGTTTGCGCAAATATGACCATGTTTCAGAATTCCGTGAGAAACTCAAGTGGTTGCCAATTCGCCTTCGCCGGAATGCTCATATTCTTTCCCTCCTGTATAATATACTATTTTTCCCATCTACCCCTCTTTACCTCAAAAATCGATTTCAGTTTTTATGTGACTCGCACACGAAAGTTCTTAGGTCATCGGATAACATGAAACTTAAAATGCCAATGCATTCCACTATCTTCCTGGACAAATCTTTTACTGTCCAGGCCGCTCGTCTATGGAATGCATTGCCTGTAACAATAAAACGCGCGCAATCACTACCGATATTTAAAAGACTGGTAAAGGAGCACTACCTGTCACTGTGATCTTCTACTTGTTGGAGCTGTATTGTTTTCTTGACTGTATATTTATATGTATGTATGTATTTATGTATCTGTTTTAGTATTTTGTATTTAGTGTTTACTATGTTTGTTACTTATTGTTTTATTCAAACTTGCACCAAGTGCAACCCCATGTCGTGTCCAGGCTTTCTCTCTCCATTCTGGGTTGCCTGGAAGAGATCGCAGAACGCGATAAGGCCGCCTGTTGTATGTTTGTTTTAATTTTAAGGTTTCCATATGTATTATTGTTTTTTATCTTGGTGTACAATAAAGTATATATAAATAAATAAATAAATAAATACCACAAAATACCAGTGTTTTACACGAAAGGACTGGTTATCTGATCACCACAATCCAATAAATTAATAAGACACTTAAGACTTTGGTAACACGAGGTGGTCAGACTTTAGGGCTTTATCTGTAACGAAACCGTCGCGACGGTTAAACTTATATCCTAATGACAACCGTGACCAATGGCTTAACGTTTTTCGTGGGTACAAAGGAGTCTCTAGATAACATGACGGTATCTTTAAAAAAAACAAAAGGCTTTGTCAAATCCCGGGATTCGTCATGATTATTAATCGAAGACTGAAATCAGAGATATTTCCAATCTATATTACTTACGTTTTTTAATTATAAGTAAATATACTCTACCTATTCTGATCCGATGACGATGTTATGTTACCCGTATCTAATTAGTATTGTCCAAATCATTAGCACTAATCACTGAACTAAACCAGGCTCTATTAACATCTATATATGGTACAGCAGACATCGAATTAGCTGATATTGAACCGTGAAATTAATTTTCAAGCGGCTTTTGGTCCCAAGGGGGTGATGCGTTAATGTGCAGGTTAGTGTTCGTTCCACAGTGTTGGATAGCTGTAATCGTGTAGCTAGATCTAGCTCATGTATTAGAGTTTACTTTGCTTGAAAATTAAACTCCTTAAAATCTGAGTTAGTACTAGAATTGTGCATTAGAAGCTTACGAAGATGATTTTTGAATATTTAAGAAGTATTAATATTTGTTTCGGGATATTTACCATTATTTAGATTTTGGTTAAGAGCTCGATATTTCGGCACCGTTACAAGCGCCATGATCATCTCTCTCACTAGTTACTCGACATTTTTCACGACAGACGATGCTCACTGTATCCACTATTGACAATCGTTCAGTAGTTTTATGAACTTTACATATTTGAACCACTTGATTCCAGGCTCTCGACAATTGAAGCCTGTCGTCTCTATTGAAATTTTTGCAAATATCTCGAAACAAATATTAATTCTAATGATTGTGACCATGTCAGCTTAAAAAGTTATATTTAAGAAGTTAATGGCGTATGACGAAGATAATCACAAATTTAAGTTTTCCATTTTTTTGTCGCAAATAAACAATTTTCCTTTCTATTCATGAAAAGATTAGAGGTGGTAAAAAAGATTATAATTAGACAGATAGAATAGTAGTTGATTTACAGGCGGCTCTTAATAAAATGTAAAAGCAAATCTTGATTGGCAATAATTCATAAGAATTATTGCCCATCAAGATTTGCTTTTACTATTCTACTACTTCTACTATTCTAGCGCTAATATGCGTTTTATGTATTTACTGAGTTCGATACCGATTAAGTACCAACTGAATAGATAGGTAGCTACAAATAAAGAAATATTTTCGTCACGTAGTGCAAAACAAAAAAAAAAAATTGTCTCGAGTATTTTATCGACCTAACAATCCATTACCTAATAAAAGCAATACAATACCAATCATCGAATCCGCATAATTTTACTTTCAAATTATTTTAATATCATGCTCTCAATACAATATACTACAATGACATTCACAGCTGAGTCATTAGGGTTCCGCAAATTAAAGGGACATTCGCAACGTTCAATGCAAAACGAACTATCAAAATATTTCGCTATTTGCCATACATTAATAGTGGCATAACCAAGGCGTTTTTTCTGTTCTGTGGGCATAACATTTCCATACAGATTTTATGGAATGCATTCAATTTTAAGGTTCGTTGTCACTAGTACCATTAACAGTTCCATGATGGAACTATTGAGGTTTTTTGTAATCACTAGTTCCATTTTAGAAGAACCTGAAAATAATGGAACTAATGTTGATTTTTTTTATCACTAGTTCCACATTATTATTTTTGGCCCTAGTGAAATTTTTTAAGGGTGTAAAAACACTAGAGGTAAAAAAAAACAACATAATAAATTTTGTCTTACTTTATTTTGATTATAGTATTTAGTGATAGTGATCGAATAGAAACAACAACCTAAACGACGCAGAATTTACCAAGACAGAAATGACTTGATCATTGAAACCCAAATGAAATTATGAACAGGCGAAATATCTGTGAGTTTTTTTTTTTGATAAATTACTTTGAGCGCGTGCTGTAATGAATAGAGATGAATTCAAAGACAATGGGGGGATGGTAAACAATTCGCCTCCCAAGAAGTATTTGAACTGGGTCCAAACGCTATCCCATCTGAGATATCGGGCATCCTGGCATTTACTTCCCCATCCTTCTTTCAAATATGATTATTTGAAATCCATACTGAAGCCGAATGATAAATGAAAAAATAAATATTTGTTGATTTTATTGAATTTTTTATTTCTATTTGTTTTTTTTTTATTTCTCCTTGTTTTTACCTCGTTTTTACACCCTTAAAAAAAATCACCAGTGCCTAAAATAATAATGTGGAACTAGTGATAACAAATTCAACATTAGTTCCATTATTTTCAGGTTCTTCTAAAATGGAACTAGTGATTAAAAAAAACATCAATAGTTCCATCATGGAACTGTTAATGGTACTAGTGACAAACTAGTGATAATAAATTCAACATTAGTTCCATTATTTTCAGGTTCTTCTAAAATGGAACTAGTGATTACAAAAAACCTCAATAGTTCCATCATGGAACTGTTAATGGTACTAGTGACAACGAACCAATTTTAAAACATGAAAAGGTTTTAGCTGTGTAGCTATTTACAGAAAACAGAATGTTCCATTTTCAAATTTGAATTATTGAACGGCACTGCAATTGGAACGGGCAATCCAAAAATGAATGCGAACCGGATTACGCCACTCGATTGCCAAACAATCGAAATTAGTGAAATTCGTTACATTATTGCGCTGGAGCAGTTGTTAGTTGTAACATTACCTACATGTTACTAGGTTGTTAAACGAAACTGAATTATTGATTAATATATATATGTTATACATTTATTATAGTAAATATGTATGTATGTTTATTTTTACTACAATATATATATTGTTATTCAATTTTACTTCAGTATTTTTAAAAAAAATTATGCACCTGCCATGTTATCTCTCCACCATCCTTGGTTGACTAGTAGAGAATGCCTCAGGCTTTAAGTCCACCTTTGTATCTGTATGTTGCATGAAGTTTTAAATAAATAAATAAACTGAGCTTTTCGCAATCCGTAGTTAACAGTCAAAAAAATCTCGATATATTTGTATCATTCAGTATTTTTGTCACAACAATAACATTTTTAATTCCTAGCGTATTCATTGTAACAGTTACGAGTGCTAAAGATGGTATCAGACATTTGATATAATTAAAAAAAAATACTTTACTGCTGAACTAAGTAACCACAACAGTATCAACGTTAAGATCCTAGCCAGGCCATTAATTCCAAACAAATTTAGACGAAACAAACATCTTATTATCAACTCAATTACCAGCCAATAAAACTTTCACCGACCTTCAAACAACTTTTCCATAAAAAACAAAACAAGTAATTAAATATAAATTAAATTTTAACGTTAGAAAGTCCTGACATCGTTGTATTATCAACTCAAACACGGCTGAATTTACAAATATACTTCTGTGACAGTCGCTGAATGGCACACGCGCAGTTACGCCAGAGTAAAAACCTCAACTCCTTGTAGGGTGTAGCGTAATTCATAAGAAGTAGCGGGTTCATCTTTAGTAGTATAATAATATCCTTATTGTGGTCATAGACTCTTGATAACGAGACAATCTACTGGCGATAGCGAATTTCCAAATGGTATTTTTTTTGGGTTTGTGTGCCTGACTTTTCAGTTGCGCATATTAGGTACCTCATAGATTTTTTAATTTGGATAAAGCGATAACTTTGTCTGCAAGCTCTTCTTGTATTACTGCTTTCATAAACAAATCACCCTTTCTAATACTAATCATCTTGCTAGTAAATAGTTACTTACTGTGAATCTAATTTGATGCAAGTCACTAGGCAAAGAGCAGTACATACCTGAAACAATAACATAAATAAAGTTAGATTTTTCAAATATAGGTAACATTAACCAACTAACATCGGAAAGGACCACTGAAAACGGCTCTCCGCAGGTGGATTATTTAAAGTTCAATAAATCAAATAGTTCAATAAGCATTACACAATTGTAAGCAATCTATCTATCTTCTAAACATATAAAAGAAGAAAGTGACTGACTGACTGACTGACTCACTCACTGACCATCAACGCACAGCCCAAACGGCTGAAGCTTCAATCATGAAACTTTGCACGTAGGTTCCTTTGGTAGTGTAGGTAAGCACTAAGAAAGGATTTTTGGAAATTTCACCCCTAAGGGCGTGAAATATGGGATGAAAGTTTGTATGAAAATCCGTCAGTTTTAAAGTCAGGATTTTCATATTTTGGGTTTAGGCTGAAAATTAAAAATAATTTACACGTGTCTCAGCGATTTTGAAGATTGCACCTTCATGAGGGTGAAAAGGGGGATGAAGTCATGGGAATAATGAAATCGTCTAGAGACTTGATATTTTGCACATAGGTACTTTACACTGTGCAGGCATACACTAAGAAAGGATTTTTGTGAATTCCACCCCTGACGGGGTGAAATAGGGAATCAAAGTTTGAATGAAAGTCGGTCAGTTTTGAAGTCGACATCCAAAATGGGTAAAAATGTTGTTTATAAGGAAATACTTTAATTTAATTACTCACTTATGCTTATGATTACTTATTATTACTCATGGATAAACACAGAAATAGTGAGGGGGTAAGGACGGGACAAGGATAGAGCGTATTGATGATAAAGTAGGTAAGTATAAATTTGTCCTAAGAAACACTTTCACATTACATTATTTTTTACTTTTTCTCTACCTGCTGTTAAAATATGATAAGGAGAAGCATGTAGTCTACGCGTGCGAAGCCGCGGGCAAAAGCTAGTAGAGAATATACATCTTCGCTAATTTTTGCCGAAAGACAAGCATCACCACATCGATCACTGCTTCGCGCCTCCAGTGTACTTCCGTGGACCTAACAAAAAACAAATCCGCCATCAGCCCGCACCTTGATTCAAGTTATTACATAAAAAGAACGTTCGCGTGAGCCCCACCATTAATTTAGTGCGTGAAAAGAACGAGATGAAGCACGACTCAAGTGCAGGCCACACTGAGAACGAAAATAATTCTGCTTAGCTCATGTAGCTACAGCATCTCTACGTACTGCATCTGTAGTTCGTGGTGTGAAGTCGGGTTTCTAAATTGAAAATTTGGAGTTAAAGACTTGTCAAAACCTACTTTAATGCCAAGCTATTCGGGCTAAATTAAAGTTAGACAAATACTCAACTTAAAATTCTTCATCCAGATATCGGGTGTAAATCACAGATTCAATCAACCTGAACCTTCACTATGTTAGTTCGACAACGTAAAACACTTAATGAATTAACAAAATAAAGATATTGCGATCGACTGCATGAACTTACGCATCAATTACCTCGCAGAAGTATGAAAAGACGCAAGACGAAATAAGCTCATAATCAAAGTCAGTTTGAAGGACCTCCACTCAACTCAGTCACACACACAGACAAAACAACGGTAATATCGTCAATTAATTTCAATAAATAACTGCCAGTAAGATGATTCGAGTTGGAGTCAAGAAGAATATAAGGGTTAGCTTTGTTTCGATTCGTTCCCGGTGTTGACACCGAGCCGACGATGTTGTCTTTCAACTCATTCGATGCCCTTTGAACTGTGGGAATTATTGCCAACAACAAATATTACTTACAACGTTATGTGAGCTCGTGAAATTTGCTATTTGTGAACAGAATATTTTTATATTTTTGTGGTCGGTGAGTCGGATATTTGATAGTGTTTGTTTTAGTTTTTATTGGGCCAATGTGGGCAGGTTAATCTTTCTCGGTATTTGTGTTGTGTAACATTCAAATAAATAAAAAAAGGCCGTGCTACACAAGGCCCGCTAAAGGCCGAACATGTAACCACCACGCGTGGTCGACTAAACCTATGCATTTTTACATATTTTCAAGACGCAATTTTTTCTATAACCGAGCCCCAAAATACACACTAAACCGTCTTATTAATAAAAATGACTTATTACCAGCTTGTTTGAAATTACTCTTGGATTAGCTAGGTAATTCCGGAGTTTAGTTTGGGGCTCTCTGACAGTTATCATTACCTTCGTAGTCTAGCTGTAGGTAGTATTTAAATACTATTAAAAGCCACACTGGGCATATCATCTATGAACTTCTGTATGACTGTGTATCAGTTTATGTTTTAACTCTATTGTAAAATTGTTATAATTACATGTGTATATAAGGCTGCGTTACCACTTGCTAGCAACTCGCATCCAATATTAAATTGCGGATTATGATCGAGCGATCACTCGCATTATACCTCAGTAGCCCGCAATGCAACTTGCATGTGAGCCGGCTGCAAGTGGAAACATGGCCTTAGTTTTTGAAACGCCCGGATCCCCATACTAAAATGTTGGTGTTGTAAACAACACCAACATTTTAGTACATATAAGATGATATGAATATTTTAACAAAAACTACACGTGGCTTCATTATACCCCAACAGCAACAGAAACCGACAAAATCCACAACGGAATTTAAACAAAATCCCTTCAACATTATTTTAAAATACGGTCCAATTTCGACAATAACGTTTACTCTTTTACCAATACGCGTAATAAAATGGTGAGTTTTGACATGAGCGGCACAAAGGCACTGAATTGAAACCTTTCTGGCAGAGTTCCGTGCATAAGCACAGAACAATGTAAACCACTTTGGAACGGTTACTATTATAGAATGTGTTGTGTAGGGTTGCCAGGTTGAAATGAAAATTCAGGACAAAAATGAGTAAAGTAGGCATGTTTCTTTTTTGTTACAGAATATGCAGGCATTGTCAATGTGTACATACGTGAAGGAATCGATACTGTAACGACCAAAATAGTCGACTGTTATTTTACAAAACATTGACATGACATTCTGTCACGGTTTTATTACACTCTTACTAATAAACACGGAATTAAGTTCTACCAGGAATAACCATACATTTTCATAGGTTCAACCTTGAAATAACTTTATTCTGTGTGTGTGTGTTTAATAAAAAAGAGGGCTTAGTAAGCGTTTCGGCCGCTGAGTTTTGTCCGATCCAGTCGAAACAGGAATTTCATTATTATTAATATTTTTGAGTGGTGTTTCGGACTATACTCTTTTTAAGCAAATTTTGTACAGTCAGAATGAAAAACCTTACGTAGGTTTATATTATTTAAGTAAAAGTCAGTCATTTTTTGGAAAAAGATAAAGCTTTAATAATATACCATTACAAAAATCAACAGAAAACATGATACATCACAATAATCAGTCTTATATATCAATTAAAAAGCGTAAAATATGGCACCTGAGGTATTCCACATACGGCACCTAACGATATTTTTCGCAGGTGCCATAAATGGAATAATTTATTATTTAAAATTTTATTTCACTTTTGCCATTTACGGATCAGTAGAGTAGTAGTTATTTGTTTGGACGTTTATATTTTAAAGGAGGTAAAAATCAAAGATTCGATTAAAATCAGTTGAGAGTTTAATAACAATATAACTCCTCTTTTGCTTTTTTAGTAAATGTTGAACATTTATACACAAACTACCAGGAGACCAAATCATGAAGAAGTATTTGCGGGCCTAGAATCTTAAGCGGTAAAGACTAACGGAGTACTAGGAGGTCCGAATCAAAAATCTCCCGGTACTCTTTTTACTTCTCATGATTCCAGCCTCGGTAATACTGCGTCATGATTATAATCTCCTGGTCCATAAGTTAGTCTTTACCGGTAATGGTTCCAGCCCCGCAAATACTAAGACTTCTTCATTATTCTGGCCTCCTGGTAGTTTGGGTATAAATGCTTATAATGTTCAACATCTAACATCTATCATGTTATTAAACTCTCTACTGATTTTATGTTTCAGACGTTACTTTGCCTCTAAAAAAGGATTCGTCCGAAACAACACTCAAAAATATTTATAATAATAAACTCAGCGGCCGAAACGCCTACTAAGCCGCTTAAAGTTTAATTTCAGGCTAACTCGTAAGCTCCAAAATACATTTATTTGGCTTTAAATCCGAGTAAACAGTTTTTCAGTATTTGTACCTACACTACTACAAATGTTAATGATAACAGGGTCAGGGGGGTGACCATAAGTTCTTAGAGTAAGCTTACTTTGAGTGTAAGTAAGGGACAGATGTATATGATTTGTATACATCTGTTTCTTACGCACACTCTAAATAACCTTACTCTAAGAGCTTATGGTCAACCCCTGATTGCACAAAATCAAATTTCGATAACGCTTGTCAATCCCATACATTATGACTTTTAGATAATCTTTATCACTGATTTAATGTAATTTTGTCAAAGGCCTTTTAAAGTGAATTGGGCTAGTGACATTCCAACAATGAAATTAACAAATACAATTATATTTGTATTCAAAAAATTGTACCAAAAATTCCCAAACATGCATTCTCACTAAACGTTACCAACATTGATTTCCTAATGAGGCTTCCACACGTTCCACACACATGTGCGACACGCGATCTAATCATTGCTGTAATGCTACAATTCGCAAACAAATTCTGCTAATTTGGACGCCTAACTATTGCGTAATCAAACTATACGATCCAGCCAATGACAGTGCTGTTTTAGAATTCATACGGCATGTTGCACCTAACGGCAAATAACGACAACAATGCAGTTAGGATTTTCATGTTTCACTAAATGGTAAGGCTTCCGCAGACAGGCACGTTGCGAAAATGCGACAAGATTGAAACCATGTGATTACATTCAACGAAACTATTATAACACGATAATTTTGTTTTTAACATGGTTGTCGCTTCGTAGTGGCGCAATGTAGCCACGCGTGTTAATAAAAATAGTTTCCATGCACACACACGAAGATAGAAGGGGCCGTCGAGGCCCAGAAAAAAGTATTGAGACGATTTAGACGCATACTACGAGGATTGGTTTAAGACGGCACGGCAGAAGAATATCTAGAAGGACTTAGAGGAGTTCTTGTCCAGAGAGAGAGAAAGAGAGCAAGGGCAAAAAAAAAATACTTGTCATATCATTGTCGCATTGTTGTCAAGCCAATCTACGGTACTTTATTCGTGAAAATTGGATTTATATTTATTTTAAGGCATTGCCTCTGTCCCTATTTGCCAACAAATCATGGTAACCACTCTAACTGCATAGCACATTTAAATAATTCTACGGGTCCCTAAATTGGGTAGCATGTCATCCGCACTGGTTCCTGATATTTGCACTGCTGTGGCCGTGTGCCAACTGCCGTGCAATAACCGTATAAGAACTGATGTTAATTTTATCTAAGTGCGTTTTTAGAGTATTTTTTGTCATGATAATCCCTCTGCAGGGGAAAGGGCTTTTATCATAAACATGAGGCACGATTATTAATCACCGTGTTTGTTCAAGTTCCATTCCATAGGTTTTCTCGTGATGTGTTCCATAATAAGATCCTTTCAATAAAGTAAACTGGAGCTTTAATAACAGCCTCTCCTATAACAGTTTAATTCATGTAGGATATGTTTTTAACCCCCGATGGAAAAAGAGGGCTGTTATAAGTTTGACGAGTGTACCTGGGTATTTGTGTATTTTTGTGTTTGTGTATCTGTCTGTGGCATCATAGCTCCTAAACGGATGAACTAATTTTGTTTGAATGAAGAGTTTTCTTAGCTATTTTTGATGAAAATGGGTTCAGCCGTTCATAAGTTATGAGCGTTTTACTGTTTGACTCGGGGTATTTCTGAATTTAGAGCTTGATGTTGAGTTTTTCTCAAATTTTTCTTCAGACTGAAAACTTGTTAAATGTTTTTATCAAGTCGGGTTTCTCCAAATTCTTATTTCAGAAACTCACCCTATGTTAAAGTAAACCTACGAATTTAAAATCCAGTACAGAAAATAAATTACCTACAAAACCCTTCAGCCCGTAAGCCATTTTTCAAAACACCTACTAAAGTATTCACGTCGCGGTCACTTCACGTGATAGGTTATTTAGACAAACGTCTAGACATTCCCCGAGACACATCCAAAGGTCGTTCGGGACCTATGATAATAATATATTATTTGCTTATTTCATGTAAATATATTGCTAGCGTTTACCTAGGAGTTTCAAATACATTTTCGATAGTCTGTCTGGATGGAATGTTAATATTAGTTTTTAAATAAATATTTTTATTTAATATCGTGTAATGTATTTATTTTAACACGGGTAAACACAAACTAAGGCATATTTGATGGATATGTCAACCTCTTATAAGAACTCAATCCACTCATCATTATGTAAAACTATTACTATAGAATAGGATCAACTCTGAAATCTTAAGCAAAAAGTAGAATTCGAATGAGTAATAAAGTTCATTATTCAAATTATACTTACAAAATTATTAGTTATTTTAAATTATTTAGGTGGGATAGGTACAATTTTTTTTTTTTACTCCATTATATATTATTATTATTTTTTACATAATGCATGCATTATTTAATGTCAATTTAACCCTAGAGTAGTTGGGCCTTTTTATGAAACGTTAACAATCACATTCACATCACCAACAATCACAGGTGGTATAGTGGGTAGTGCTATTCTGGGTGCATTGTCCTCACATGTATGAATTTAATAATGTATGTACCTATGTTCCTAAATATTGTAAAAAAACATTTTTTTTTTTAAAGAGTAATTATGGAGTTTCTTGTGCATTCTTCTCCATAACAAGCTACTTTCCGAATGCACGGTAGAATCATTTTGATGTAACGTTCGAAAGTGCCGCTTGGTGGCCTAGTTGAAATAAAATATCTTTGTCTTTGTCATTTATGACTTAATTTATTTCTATTCATAGATTTTTATAAAATAAATTATCATTATTTCAATTTTTTATGTTCATTATAGGTGAACAAAAATGTACTGAACAGCAGACTTTAATCAAGTAGTGCAAGAAATAAACAATATTTGCACAAGTAATTTTAATAATATTAAACAGTGATATATTCGTCATACATACTGAAAACTTAATGTGACCGACATATAAGACAAATAATAAAGCCTTGTAATATGTAGATACCTATATCATTTCCTCCAAAACCAAGCAACCATTGAGATAGCTTATATAATACACAGCTTTGTCTGCAACCCAGCATACTTTAACTAGAAGTGGCTTCCTCACAATAGTTGACCGGGATAGGAATCGAAGTTACGACCACTCGATCGTTTGTCAACAAGCCTTTGGGCTATTGTCGTTGCACAAAGGACCGGCAGATATAGCTCGGTCTTCTGAATTTATGCACTGCATTGGAACTTCAGAAATGAGGAAATTTCCCATTTACATTCTTGAACAAAATGTTATTATACAAACTTTGTATGACATTTTGTTCAAAAATGTATTGTGGTAGATTAGACATACTCGTACCTTCAAACTTCCATTGTAAAATAATACTACCTGTATATTGAGAGTTCCAGCCCTTGTGATGCAGAATTTCTTAGTACAGGAGGCAAAACAGCACTGATCTTTTTTGTACTGAAAGGTGTTAAATAAATTTAAAAAAATACAAATAATAGTATTATTTTAATTCTAGAATTTGATACTGTGACGCAATTTTTTTACCAAGTAAAAATATGAGGACATTTAAACCTACTAATAATGTGTATTAGTATTGTTTGTTAACTAGTAGTATTTTATTGGCACATGGGTAGTCCCAAATTAGGATATAGAATACTTAACATAGCTGTTATTCCGTCCGTATGACCGTAGCTGTTATTTTTTAAACGAGCTTTTCCACTTGCAAAAGCTTGTAACAAATAAAAATACCAGGTATTCATTTTTGATAGTTAGTCAGTATAGTCAGATAGAACAGACTAGTAAAAAATAAAAACATAGCATTGTTTAGAATCAAAATCAGAACTTTATTTGTAAAACATAGGCCATGGCATAGGTTATGTTTTTCCATAAAACGTACAAATATGATTTGCAATAACAAATATAATTGATTACTGTTACAATAAAATTATTACCAGTAATAATAAAAAAGAGCCAGAATCTGAGACAAGGAACTCAGTTACACATTTCCGAATATAACATCATAATAAATCAACACTTAAAAGCATATCCATAATTTCAACAATTAAATTCAACAGTACATCTAAATGAGGTAGGTATGCAAATGTTAAATATCAAATGATAATCAATCCAATATAAAACACAAATTAGTGTCATTCAGTATTTGGATATCAAAATAATAGAGTTTATACAGAGTACAATAATACAGCAATAATACAATAATAATAAAAAAATATAATCAAAGATCATAAAATGTCAAAATATAATTTCAAAATATAATTGCAAATTAAATTATAGTAAAAAAATATGATAATACTCATTAATGTCAATAATTCAAAACAAAAAATAATAATAATAAAGGAATAACCACATTGATTAAAACACAATTTTGTTTGATCCTATGGGATTTACTGTACTATTTTCTTACATGTTAACCGAAGAAAATCAGGAATTTCACGTTTATTTACAAATCATCACTGAAAATACTAGCTAAAATTTAAAACTAAAACAATCGTTATCCCTACCGTTAGTTCACCATGAATATTTGACACAGTCATTACCGTAATAAGAGGGTGATTGAGGGAAGTTGGGGTAAAAGGGGGGTGTTCATTAAAATAATGACAACTGTAGTGCCCTTAACTGGTTAAAGCGAACTCTCATTAACGCTGGTTGAATGAAATATATCGGTCAAGGGTTTTTGCCGTTTCGAATGTAACAAATATTGTGATTTTTGTTCTTGTAAATATGAACTGTTGATTTGTTTTAATATAATTTATGTGAAAGTTTAGATAGTGAATTACTCGAAGGTTTTACTTTTATTTCGTGCAAGACCCTTGTCTCTAAACTTAAGAAATACACAACTTATGTCACATATTTGTATTTCAAACCTATACCCAATGTCTTAACATTTTAGTACCTGTTCTCTACTTCTTGGCATACACATTCAACTATCGCTTTATTTATTAACAAATGCACATGAAACATGCTAATGAAAACACTAAACAACTCCAAAAATCCTAACAAAATTCTAACTCCATGGCACAGAACTCATAAATTATACATAAACAAGAAACAGTAACTCATAACATAACTTAAGTTGGTATAATATTTACCTACATCTCGACCTTCACGGCATAATTATGATCTTCCCTTTGTAAGTTAAATAATTAACTTCATAATATTCAGGGCATTAATTTTCTATCCCTTCCCAGTATCACAGGAAAATTACACTTGAATCGATTTCAAAGTTTGACTGTAACATTTGCCTAGCTGTCAATTGCCACGTGGTTTGTTTATTAAGAAAGACAGAAATTACAAAGAATAACATAACTTTACAACTGTATTCTTAGACGGGTAGATAGAACGTATAGTCAACTAGCGTAGAGAATATTGACATTGATAGCGCCCTTATGGCGCGTCATTAAGGGTGATTTTAGTACAAGTGTTATCACTGTTGTGTGGTTGAAGAAAACAATCGATTTAATTTAATAACTGAATACAGTTGAGTACAAGTACCTTACAAGGAGCGAGTTCGTACCTGACTTCCACTACCTGCAACTGGATAACATGATACCCCTTGGCAAGACTGTGGTCAGGAATCCTATCGATAAAATAATTTGTCTCTAGCAGCCGGATAGTGAGATAGTGGCCAAGCGCGAGACTGAACAGAAAAAAATAAGTACAAAAAATTCAAAGACCTGCACCACTTTCTACTTCTTTGGCAACTAAGGCGTGATTTTGTATTCCTACTTCCTACTACTATTATAATCGCGAAGTTTGTGAAGATGTATGTATGTATGGATGCATGGATGTTTGTTACTCTTTCACGCAAAATTTACTAGATGGATTTTGATTAAACTTTACAGTAACAGTTTCTACATCAGAATCTTATGGTATAATTTATCAAGTTATGGAGGGCAATAATAAAGCGGGCGCAGCCGCGGGTGGCAGCTAGTATGCAAATAAAGTTCAATGTCCACGGACAAACCTCCAACCCTGACACAACCATTACCTACACAACAAATTGTCGGACCTATTTCGGGGCCTAAAGGCCAGCGCACACCGGGGACGGTAGGGCAGAACATTTTATCTATATATACCCCATTTTTATCTTTATCGTAAATATATGCTAGTGGTTACATGATATATATTCCAATGTTTAGAGATTGACCCCAAGGTATCAAAGGGGATTGGCATCATTGAAGAGCATGCTAGAGGATGCCGACGGGATGTCTCGGAAGCTGCCGGTATGCCGGTTAGATACCTTACCGGCTGCTGACATTACCAGTGAGCGCTGGCCCATGGTAAATTCCCCTCCCCTGCTGTGCCTAAGTGTACGCTAGCCTTAAACGCTACAACGCCAGGCAGTTCACGGCTGACAGTTACCCATGAATGTGAACGATTACAGTCGCTGCTACTGTTGTAAATTTTGTAATTACCCCGCGGTAGGCCGTACCATGTGGAACCTGACTGAGTAGAAAATATAAATCTTTTTCTTGTGAATGTAAATGTACTGGATGAGACCGCTTTGCTTTGAAGCGGTCGGAAAGACTGTCTGAGTTATTTTCTACATAAAAAAAGTAATTTATACCTATGTTATCTTTATGATGGCCTAGCCTTGATAATTATAGCACCGCTAGGCACATATGTGAAAAAAAAACATTACCAATTATCGAAGATTTATATTATTTTGATCTTTACAGATAGTTAATTGATTGATTTGAATGATTCTCAACGTCCAGTTTAATTAGTTTAAAAAGTATTTTAAATCTATTTTCTTTTATAGCACTACACATGAATTGTGTGCCACTGGGCTAAGACCTTGCCTCTCGTTAAGGTCGTGGGTTCGAATCCGGGCAAGTACCAATGTGTCTTTTACAATTTTATTCATGTGCACTTTCTAAGTTTATCTTGGACATTGCTGACAACGGTGAAGGAAATCATCGAGAGGAAACCTGGACTTGAGGTCTGTTTACTATATGGTTGTGTTCCATTGGTGTAATTGCTACAAGCCATATCAGTGCGAGGATAAAATAATATATAAAATTAAATTAACATACATTAATCAATAATACATTTCTCCGATTATGCAGCAGTTCGTGCGGAGGTTGATTGTTACTAACACTAGGTAATAAGTTTTTCTATGTTACTAACACTAGGTAATAAGCTTTTATATGTTACTAACACTAGGCAATAAGTTTTACCTATGGACTTTTGCGTCCGTAATAAAGATATTCTATTCTATTCTATTAAATGAAAGTATCTAATTATAATAGCATGTAACTTACTTTCCTTGGTATTTTCTTTATGTAAGTACCTAACTTATGTCGTCCTGACCAGATTTTCCTTTCAGCTTTACGTCAAAGCTCTTTTAATCATCATCATCAACAACAACATCAACAGCCTTTTTTAATGATCCCACTGCTGGGACTGAGGCCTCCTCTTACAGAGGGAGTGGGCTATAATCCACCACGCGGGCCCAATGCGGATTGGTAGATGTCACATGTCTTCGAATTTTTGGTTCTAGTACATGCCGGTTTCCTCACGATGTTTTCCTTCACCGATTTGAGAGCAGTGGTGATGAAATAACTTACACAAAGTAATGCACCTGCTCGGGTTCGAACCCACGACCTACAACTCGTAAGTCGGGGCCGCAACCACTGCGCCGCCACTGCGCCTCTTTTAATTCATCATAAATAAAACAAAAAACAAACCTTTATGTACATCAAATTAAACCAAGACAGATTTTAACACGCCGCACTGAAAACAGGTATTACACATTCCAGTAAACCTCAACATCTAAGAATTTACCAAAAACTCCTCGGAGCGTTGACGTAATTGCACAGTGCCATGCGACGCGACTCCACTCGTGTCGATACTATGGTTATAACGATAAGCCACAAATACCCGTTATTAAGCCGAATTAACGGCTTATCTGCTATTCGGTTAACAAATATACGAAATTGATGTGGGCGAATTTAGAGTGCGGTAAAAATGTTGGTTTTCGGTGCGAGCTTAGGTGACGATTTAAAAACAGATTTTCAAAATATCCATCATTGTATGTATTCCCTGTTCATTTGATGATGGTTCTGTACACCTACATAAAATAAGAAAGGAAGCAAGCGTGACTTCTGAATGTGGGGTCCTGGGTTCGATTCCTAGGTTTGCCAAAAGATGTGCTTACTGGGTTTAACGTCATCATTCATTAGAAATCTGTCAAATTATTTAGAACTAGTTTCTGCCAAAGGCTTATATGCTTCGATGTGTTATTGTATTTTGTATTAAATTAACATTTTCTAGAATTGATAAAAAAAACTTTGCATTGTCTTGTTTAATCAACACTACAAAATTACGGAATATTAGGCTCTTAATTCACATTTCAAAGATTATTTGAACGGATCTACGGCATTTAAATTTCTGAGGCATTCCGCTTGAATTTTTAAATTTGTATCATTACACATTTTGGTACAATGAAACTGTAAAAACGTGCAAAAAAAACTATAAAATAAATCGTAACGGTATTTATAGAAATCAATATTCATAAACCGAGTATACCCTTTCATTTGCAAGTAATTCGTCTATCGCTTAGGAGAGATCCGACCGCGTTCGATGTACTCGTACTTTAAGTAAAATAATTGGTTTAGTCCTTGGAAAAAGGCTACTTACGTCGGCACGGTTTCTTTGTATGGGATGAGGAATCTGCATGCTAGTATTAAATTATCTGAATATGCAGAATTCGAGGCCTATGACAAGAAACAGAAAAAAAAAGTTAATTTAAAAAACAAAAGCCCGACTGCTTAAGAAGCGAAATAAAAAGCTGTAAACAAGAAAAAATCATGCTGTGCAGTCGGAGGATCAGGTGGTCAGTTCGCGAATATGTATCCTCCGACTGCAAAGCATGATTTTTCGCCCAAAATTCACCATGTTTATTTTTTAACTTCACCTTTCTAAGAACACTTGGGCGGTCAAGACTTATTTAACGATGTCTTAAGTATCCGTCAAGTGGTTTGAAAGATACGAGGTAATAAAGAATATTACATACATACAAACATACTTACATACAAACATACATACAAGATACGCGCGAAACACATAACCCTTTCCTTGCAGCCGGGTAATAATAACTAGCATAAATTTTAGTCATGTTCACAAAGGCCTTAACGTACCTACACCTGAATAAAAATACGAAAGAAACATCTCAGAATAAGCTATTCTGATTAGGGTATAACAAGATACTAGACAAAGGTAAGGCACCGCTGAACATGCTCCTAAAACATATGATAAGATAGGAGCACGACACGACAATTATTTAGATAGCAAGCGACGCGTCGTACCCATCTCTAGAACATGCTACATTTCTTCGAGAAATCTCCGTCGTTCACTTCGCCTTCGCCTGGTACGAGTATGTTCAGGTACTGCGAAGTCTAGACTTGCGTACGTAAATGTTATTTTACTTGAGAATATATAAGCGGATAGAAAATGTCATTTCTTTCTCGGAATCTCGGGGACTTTTGCGCGCTTCGTCAGAGCGGGTCTAGTGAAACTTATTTATGGTATACATTTGTGGAATATTAATTCTCAGCTGCATAAAAGTTGTGAAAAATGTCGGAAGTTTTCAAAAGTATGAGAAGTTACAGCGTTAGGTAGTGTGATTAGAAAATTCCTTTGACCAATACGAATATCCTATCCTTTCTGGATTTTCATTAACCAATATTTCTGCCAAGAATTAGATCTGAAAGGAGGATCTCTACACTATTTACTATGCGCAGTAGGTGATTGGTTAGTTAGTTATATTATCGTCAGTGGTCACACTTTGGGTTCTAACGGTTTCAATAGAATAAAAGGCCTCAGGTTTACTGGTTATTACCCGACTAAGGTGAAGCCAAAAGGAAGGGTTATGAGTTTAACAGTCTAAGTATGTGTGTATGTACGTATGTTCTTCCGTAGCGCCTAAACTATTCGTCCGATGTTGATGAATATGGTGTCAATCGATTCGTTAATATGGCCCGGGTATAGGATTGAAAAAGAAACATTTTTGGGTTACAGTTTTTGTTTTTATTCGACGGACATAATTTTTAGGGTTCCGTACCCAAAGGGTGAAAACGGGACCCTATTACTAATACTCCACGATCTGTCTGTCTGTCCGTCTGTAACCAGGCTGTATCTCATGAACCGTGATAGCTAGACAGTTAAAATTTTCAGATGATGTATTTATGTTGCCGCTATAACAACAAATACTAATAACTGAATAAAATAAATATTTAAGTGGAGCTCCCATACACCAAACGTGATGTTTTTGCCGTTTTTTGCGATAATGGTACGGAACCCTTCGTGGGCGAGTCCGATTCGCAAATGGCCGGTTTTTTTTTACCCGACTACGGCGAAGCCAAAAGGAAGGGTTATGAGTTTAACAGTCTAAGTATGTGTATATGTTTGTATGTACGGATATTCTTCCGTAGCGCCTAAACTATTCATCTGACGTTGATGAATAAGGTGTCAATCGATTCATTAAAATATGGCCCGGGTACAGGACTGAAAAATAAAAAATTTTGGGTTACAGTTTTTTTTTAAATTCTACGGACATAATTTATAGGAGGAGGTCGTGGCTAAATAATAACAGCCGCACGGGTCGATATTCAAGGTTAAGCAACGCTTGACGAGGTCGATCCGTGGATGGGTGACCATTTCAACATACCGAGTTTCCTCCGTGCCTCGGAAAGCACGTTAAGCCGTTGGTCTCGGCTGTCATTTGAAGATCATTGACAGTCGTTACGGGTAGTCAGAAGCTTGAGATCTGAAACCAGTCTTGCCAAGGGGTATCGTGTTACCCAGTTACTGGGTTGTGGAGGCCAGATAGGCAGTCGCTCCATGTAAAACACTGGTACTCAGCTGAATCCGGTAAGACTGGAAGCCGACCCCAACAATAATTGGAAAAAAGGCTAGGCAGATGATGGACATAATTTTTAGGGTTCCGTACACAAAGGGTAAAAACGGGACCCTTTTACTAAGACTCTACGATCCGTCTGTCTGTCTGTCAGAAATACATCATCTGTGAAAATTTAAACTGTCTAGCTATCACGGTTCATGAGATACAGCCTGGTGACAGACGGACAGCTGTCTGTCCATCTGATTATATATATACACCAAACGTGATTTTTATGCCGTTTTTTGCGATGATGGTACGGAACCCTTCGTGCGCGAGTCCGACTCGCACTAGGCCGGTTTTTTTAAGTTATGTGTACATCTTTGTTGATGATAGGTAGATACTGATTAAATAGATAAACAGAGCGAAAGACATTCTTAGAGCGAAAATTTATAGAAATCGTTACGAGACTATCTGTTAAATAATGTGCTCATTTTTTTAAATCGCATACAATCTCGATAAACTAAAGCCTCCTTTTTTTATATCTATTCCAAAGTCACCACATAAATCAAAATGTAGATATATTTATATTTAGAATAAATGTTTTTTAAACTGAAATATTTTAGAATTTATGACTAGACATACCAATGAATTATGAAAGCAAACAAATGATACCCGTATAATCTCAGTGCGTAAAACAATAGGGGCTCATACATCAATGTCAATGTTTTAATAGTAAAATTATATATGCTTCATACCTCTGTTGCTAGGTTAAATAATTAATTCGGTTATTTATTAAAAAATATTAAAAATGAGAAAGTTAGGATGCATCCAAACTTTGTTTGTTACTCAATCACGCCAGAACGGCCGAACGGATTTAGATGAAATTTGGCACAGAGATACATTATAGTTTGGAATAGCACATAGGCTAATTTTAATCCCCGTAAATGTTCTCTTGGGATGATAAAACACATTCCACGCGAGCGAAGCCGCTGGGATCTAAAGCTGAAGCTTCTTCTTTAATCGATCCCTTGACCTTGCCATTACCACCTGCTGAAATTTGCTTGAGGACGTAGTTTCCTTCACTTGGTCAGACCATCGTGTTGGCGACCGGCCTCCTGCTCTTTTCCCTTCGGTATTGCCAAAAATGACCAGACTTCTATCTCCCCTTCACATTAAGTGACCGAAATAGGTCAAAATACGCTGTAGGCATACTGTAGATTATCTGGTCTTGATATCGAGTTGGGAAAGGATAGACATATATGTGCGTTTGGCTGTCCATGGTATTCGGAGCATCCGCCACCAGCACCACATTTCAAATGCGTCTACCCTCTGTCTTTCCCTTGTTCGGATTTTCCACGTCTCAGCTCCATAGAGGAAAATGGGGAAAATTAATGCTCTGACTAAACGGGCTTTGGTTTTATAACTTATGCCACGATTTTTTCAGATGTTCTGCAAGCGTGTCATAGCATCTTTAGCCATACCCATCCGTCGTTTTATTTCTGGGACGCAGCTGCCTTCAGTATTAATAATAGACCCCAGATAAATTAAACTATTCACAACTTCGATGCCTTGGATGCTGTAGGCGCCCGATAGCTTTTCCGCACGATCTATCACCATAAGTTTAGTTTTCTGCCTATTTATAACAAGCCCTAACTTTGCACTCTCCACCTCCAATCTATGCAATATCTCCTTCATGTCGTCATATGTAGTAGCAAGGAGAACAGTATCGTCAGCGTAGTGCAGATTGGAGATGCGCTTTCCACCAACAGCAAACCCCCTTCCCAGCCATCAAGTGTTTTCCGAATTATATACTCTCCGTAAACATTGAAGAGTAAGGGTGAAAGGATGCATCCCTGTCTAACGCCTTTCTTGATGGAGAACACATTTGAACAATCGGTGTATATTCTGACGAAAGAGTGGTTGCTGAAGTAGAGGCATCGGATCAAGTCATCAAGAGGCTGAGGCGCACCCATGTCCCTTAGCACCTCCCACAGCTTCTCCCACTGCACACAATCAAATGCCTTAGTATAGTCAATGAAACACATTAACAATAATATTTAATGCTTAGTACTTGTTTATCTTTTCAGTTACTTATTTTTTACGAAAAAAAAATCAAGCATAGAAGTTCATAATTTTTGACAACGGAGAATCCTATTTGACTCACGGCTTGTATTTTATCATGTTTTACGAAGAATTTTGTAATAGAACAGCATACACCTACTCATGTTGTTAATACACATCTTATAAACAAGGTTCCGCCACCCATACCCTTTACATAATCTCTTAATCCCCTTTTGAGAAACCCACAGAGGAACCCTTCGCCCATTCTTCTTTATTCCATCTTATGTCCGATCCCAACTTAGTGTCAACAAAAAGGGTCAGTGCCCACTCAACCCGATTAGACTCAACCCGAAGAATAATACCAGAAGTTTTACTACCATTTGTACAGTCAGGCAAAGTGTTACTTAGTCCTAAATAACTTATTAATTTATTACGCATAGAATATTTTGTTATGATACTTTATTTATCCTGGTAGTAAGAGATTTCATTAAAAAATTTAGCTTAATAAAGATAACCTCTACCTCGCTTAAACCGGTTTTCTGGAAACAATAGACGAAGCGGCTCATATCTATTGTTCGAACTTTTTTTTGCAAAAATGCAATTATGTAGGGTGCCGGGTATGATAAGAAAGTAAAGTATGTATGGTTAGTTTGTTATTCACAATGTCAGGTGAAGGGTCTTCTCAGGGCAGAGTGCGTAAACATTATGAATTAATTTCCAATCAACGTGGCCAAAGTTTATTACACGTCGGTCATGTACGAGTATACCGACAAACACCTAAAAACTTTAATCTTTTAATTTTGTTGTTCCTACCTAGTCCCGTTTTCTTTAAGATACCAAATGTTTATTTTTTAAAGATAATTTAGTAAATCATATTTTTTATATTTTAGAACCTACTTGTTAACCTAATAATTATAATCACTTATCTAATAATACCACCGTGCCATTAGCTATATAATTGTAATGATAATTAACAATAATCTACTAAGTACAAAGCGTATACTATATTAAAAGCATAAGTATTTACTTGTTTAATTATTCATCTATTTATCCAAACATTATTTAAATTTTATATTCTCTGTGGTGCAAGCGTTAAATCGACACTTTTCTGCCTGACTGTACATCGACGTTTTTACGCATAAAAAAACATAATTTTGCAGGTATTATTCTTCGGGTTGAGTCTAATCGGGTTGAGTGGGCACTGACCCAACAAAAAGGCACCGTTTTCGCAACAAAGTGAGAGCAATTTTCCACTATACTGGGTTTAAAATAGATTCATAAACGAATAATTTCATTACATAACTTAAGGCGATGATAGCTCAGTGGTAGTGACGTCGGATACCGAGACGAAGGTCGCGGGTTCGAATCCTACAATGAGCTTGAGCTTTCGGTGAAGGAAAACATCGTGAGGAAACCATAGCACGGTGGTAGGGTACTTTGTAGTACCCGCCTGGCTGGCAACCACCCTCAAGTTGAAAATCTGTCGCCTTGAGAGCCAGTTCCCTTCTAGGCTTTGTGTGCTTACCACCATCGGCCACATCATCACTGACTACGGTGAGATTGTGGTCAAACACAGGCCTATACATAGTAAAAAAAAAAAAAAAAAAAAAAAAAACTACAGAATATACGAGTGCATGGAAAGTTTTGAGTATGAATGTGGATTGCTATAAGAGACGGAAAAGAGTAATACAACGATAAATGGACTAGTGAGATATAATTATAAAAAACTTTTTCACAAAAAATATTCCGACGACGACGTCTAAAGCAAAATAGTGGAAAGTGCAAAAATAACTTAGTTTCGAAAATCGGTGTTTTGGTACCTCTTTTTTTTGTCGTTTTTCAAAACCGCTTCCGAAACTAAAGCTTTTTTTGCACTTTTTACAGTTTTGCTTTAGAAGTTAGTTATTTTTTTGTGAAAACGTTTTTATTTCTCTATTTTTAGTTTTAGTACCATAACACTAAACACTGAGCAAAGTATTAATATATTAAGGTACATATAAGATTAACAGAATACCCATAGTAACTTAATTCGGTTCGGTTGTATGTTCTATATGTTGAAAACTGCTGAACCAATTTTGAGAGATACTTAATCCAATCACTTTCAACAATATTACATTCATACGTGTCGAATTGATTACCTCTTTTTTTTAATGCGGTAAAAGAAGAAAAGAAAGAAAGAAAATACATTTATTTAGCACAGGCTAAAAGGCACACAATATAAGTACTACATTCAAAATAAATATAAACATCAGATAAAATTCAAATAAAAATAAACAAAAAAGTATAAAATCTGACGCAAGGAGTTTGTAGGAAAGTGTGCGTCACGGCTGCGCCAAAAAGGCCCAGTTCAGCAAAAATGTCACACAACTAGTGTCTGACGCTGGTTTTCAACTGGACCTGATGTGTGAGGTGACGGATGTATATCAGCTTTATTCTGCAAGGTGACATGTTTATGTATACGTAAGCAAAATAAATTTGTGTTCAGTAAAAAATGTGTTACATGTACTACAATCTGTTTTATATAAATAAAGATTATATTATATTACTAGCTGACCCGGCAAACTTTGTTTTGCCATAAAAACACCAAACATTCATCTACCCTACCCTACATACTCTACCCTACCCTACCTACCCTACCCTACTATACCCTACCCTACCTACTCTACCCTACCTACCCTACCCTACCTACCCTAACCTACCTACCCTAACCTACCTACCCTAACCTACCTACCCTACCCTACCCTACCTACCCTACCTACCCTACCTACCCTACCTACCCTACCCTACCTATCCTACCCTTCCTACCCTACCCTTCCTACCCTACCTACTCTACCCTACCTACCCTACCTACCCTACCCTACTCTACCCTACCTACCCTACCTACCCTACCCTACGCTATCCTACCCTACCCTACCTACCCAACCCTACCTACCCAACCCTACATACCTACCCTACCCTACCCTACCTACATACCTACCCTACCTATGTAGGTAAGGTACCAATTTTTTTTTCATAAGAACTTCTAACAATAACAAACACAACAAAAAAAGAATTAACGAAATCGGTCCAGCCGTTCACGCGTGATGCCGTGACCAAGGGGAATAGGGATTGATTTTTATATATATAGATTATTATATTATATTAAAAATTGTGAGGAATATGGGAATATGTACATGAATAGTGTGAAAAAGAGTAAATAACATTGCAAGAATAAAAATGTTTGATTATGTGGGTAGATAAAAAGATCATATAATTGAGACATTTAGTGCGACCATATCTAGCTTTCTTTGTGCTTCTACGAGATACTGCCGTAAGCGTCGTCTAAAAACGTTTATTGTGTTAATCACTCTAATCGGTGGTGGCAAGTTATTCCATATTTTTTTGATTTTTTTTTTATTTTTGTTAGGTTTGCGCTTGACCACTATCTCACCTGATGGTAAGCGATGATGTGGTCGACGATGAAGCTCGCTTGCCTAGAAGAAACCTATTCACTCTTGACTTGAAGACTCCCAGGTTGTAGCTATCAGGAAACACAGACTCCGGCAGGGAATTCCACTCCTTTGCTGTACGCATAATAAAAGTATTCCCAAAACGTTTGGTGCATATGGGTGGGATGTCCACCATGTACCGATGACGCATCGCCGTACGTCTTGTAGTCCGATGATGGAATGGGCTAGAAGGGTTCATGCAATTCCAACGCACACTCCCCGAAATGTAACCGATAAAAAACCGAGAGGCTGGCAACTCGGCGCCGATTTTCGAGGTTCTGGAGCCTAGATTCGACCAGTACTTCATTGCCGATAAGCCTCTTGACCCGTCTTTCGATTGACTCAAGTGCATCCAGCTGGTACTTGGCAGATCCGTCCCAGAGATGAGAGCAGTACTCCATGCATGATTTTGGAAGCCGCATAACGAAAGCTGCCTCTAAAAGCGGCTGTACCCTGTGACTGAGTCGAGAGTTGTTGTGAGCATTGCCTTCTACCGCATTCCCGTCTACTCTTGATCCAACTTAGCTTGTCATAAAAGGTAATCCGGCTTTTGATATTTTACCACACCGAACAGAAGGCAAGCTAAGTGTAGTTTGCGTCTGGACTTCATCTTAAAGACTTCAGTATAAAGTGCCTGTTCAGAAAAGGTGTTACATGACTTCTGTAAGGAATGTTATAACAAAACCGAGCACATAAGCGTTTGTACCCTTTGGATGTGGTGGTTTGTACGAGCCAAAAGGCGCGGGCCGTAAACCGTGTCAGCGTAGTTCAACCTGGACAGAACCAGGGTTTCCACGAGCTGTTCCCGTAGTCTTTCGGATAAGTAAGGTCTCATATTGTATAACACCTTTAGGTGATAAAAACAGTTTCTAACCGAGTCTGCTACGTGTTTCTCAAAACGGAGGTCTTTATCCATAATAACACCTAGATTCCGCGCTTTATACACTCGCTCAATGGGTTCGCCCATAATTTTCAGGTCAAATGTCAGAGGTAATCGAGCCAACTGCTGTCTTGTGCCAAATACCATATATTTCGTTTTAGTTGGATTTAACGAAAGGCAGTTCTCCTCTGACCAGGCGGCGATTCATTGAAGATCATCGTTAAGGTCCTTAATGGCACTAATGTACTCGTCAGGTCTAAAAGATATATACCTATAGTTGAATATCGTCAGCGTATATATGGTACTTGCATCTCAGGAGGCACTTTACAATATCCGCACAGTACAAAATAAAAATAATCGGGCCCAATATCGAGCCCTGTGGGACACCTCTCTCTACAGTAATGCGGGTCGATCTAAGGGTAGTTCCGTCTCCCAAACGCAAGTCGACAAGTTGCTCCCTATTAGTTAGATAAAAATGGAAAGACGGAAGAAAAATGGAAGTATGTTTTATAGAGGAATGTCCTATTTTTACCTGTTGCCCAATCATTTTAACAATAACGGGTAAGACGATTGCAAAAATTAATCCATACTTTTTGAATCACCTTGAAGTTTTCAACTGTATCTTTTATTCAACCAAAATTTCTGCTTACTGGCCCCAACAAGAAACTACACTCAAATCAATATAAAGTACCTGCACAAAGAATTCAGGCAAGCAACCTGCCTGCTCCCTCAGGATCTCGGGCTACTATAAAATATAGCATAAACTCTAGCCCCTACGGCCGCCCCTTACAAAAGGGGTTGTTTAATCCCTACAATGCTTATACGCGTTATTTATTATTCTGTGTTTCTCGCAAACTGTTAGTCTTTATTTTGTTAAGAGAAATATTATGGTTTTGTTTTTTTTTAGTTAGGAAGAATGTTTTTGTCTGGAGAATTTTGTGAGGTGAGTTAGCGTGTAGAGTCGTAAGCTTTTTCATATCGTTTGCAAATAATTAGATTGTATCCATTAACATTATTTACCTATACTCAATTCGCTGAAACAAAAAATAAAACGTAAACAAACAAACGTCAAACGGTTATAATCCGACTAATTTTAGAAATAAAACCTTGTAACGAAAAATGTTTACTTTTGTAGCACTCTTTATTAATTATTATAATAGTTCCGAACTCCAGGCTTTCGAGATGCTTATTAATGTCGGCTATTGATTTTGGTTTTAATATTTTTTATTTAAAATTTATATTATTGTAAAATACAGTTAAGAAAATAATAATCTAAATAATATTTTCATAATATTGTTTATTTTAGTGACAGGAAAAAAAACACTGTAAAAACCTTTTCTATGATTTGTTTATAAATAGTGTATAGTAGGTTTTTCATTTATGTAGGATCACAGACATAAATCTAACCGTATGTACTTCGCGTGTCAAAAAACGAAGTTAAATTACGATCAATGATCGTAATCTGAGCTTTTATTTGGTATCATCGACACCGGAAATCCACCGAAATCTAGAAAAATGCCTTTTAATACCACAATGAGTTGTAAAGACTGTATAGAAAAAGTTGGCCGAGACATTAGAAATGTTTTCTTTCATTGATAAATAAATTTGTTTTACAATTGTTTGTGAAAAAGTGGCACGCTTGGTTTTCATACAGATTGAGAGACATGCGTTATCTAGTTAGATTTATGTCTGTATGTAGGATACTTCTAGGCAGACGTACTCTATCGTCGACCACGTCATCGCTTAGTGGTCAAACGCGATGTATAAAACATAATAAAGGCAGCCTGCTTTCATGTTTCATGCTGGAATAAGTCCAAAATGAAACATGAAAGCAGGCTTTCACCTTTTTGTTAATATAAGTCTGAAAGCGCCAAACCGCATTGTGCAAGGGTGGTGATCAATGCTCGTGCCTTCTCGATATCAGAAGAGGCATTTGTCCTGCAGTGGGACATTAACTGACTGATATTATTATTATAACTGAAGGAACATGGCAGTCCTAAAGATCCAACTCTTCGAGGAACATAAGCTTTTTACCCGACTGCCGAAGGAGGGTAATGTGTTTATCAGTCTATGTATGTATGCATGTTTGTTCCTAAAAGCGTTCTAGAGAGCAAAAACAATGTATGGTCCCTTGTTAGGCCAAATATTACTTTTAGATTAGTAGATGCATGGAATAAAAGAATTGAATTATTTAAACACTGATTAGAATTAGAATGTATTTATTTGTAAGAATGTAGTTTTACATAGTATGGTGTTAATATTTTTGTTCTATACATTCTACCACGAAATATATGGTGTACAAATATTTAATTCAAATCAATTTAAAAAATGCAATGCATTTCCCCAAAACAAAACAACAGCCAGTCGCAGCTCTACGCCACTTCTCCATTCAACCAAACGCTGTTCAACTCAAAACAGAATCAACAGAATTATAACCAGCTCGCATCCCAATCCCATACTGAAACACTCAAACTAAACAACAAGGTAACATACTAACAACAAATTAATACACAAACTAATTAATCCTCCTTTTAATAGACTGCAGCTTAGTCATTATAATATTACATATCGCAACTGTATCTTATTAGGAGCCGGATAAACTTTAGCGTAATGAAACTCTAGGAAAACCACCACCTTCCAACTCGTACCTGGCATAAAGGCATAAAGGATGAGTACACCGACTATGTTTCATTCATAGCGGTGCAAGTCATGAGATTCTAGAGAGAGAATGTAGGTTAGGAATTCCAGAATTTAAAAGGTTTTGTAGCTTAAGCTGTGCATTGCTGTTTTGTGAAGCAAGACTTCTGGGATTTGAGTAATATCATTCTTCTGTCTTTACCGACTTGTCCCATTTTGCTTTCCTCGTAACAATTGATAATAATAATTATTTACTTAGGAGACCCTAAGTTCACGTAGAATTTGTTTAATTAATAGCCCAATGAATGGGCCTTTTATTTAATGTTCAGCCTGGTCTGCTGGAAAGCAACGGATGAAGTCTACGATCGAACCATCGATCCTAGAAGATGCCTGTTTACTATGTTGCTTTGAAGGCTGATGGATCTAGGCATTCTTTCACTGATCCTGAGACGGTGATTCAAGTTTTTTGAAGCGTATTTTAGCCGTCAACCATTAAACCCAATCATTTTATGTATACAATTTAAACAAAATTAATAAGACAGAACAGAAACCTCTCGGCAATAAAATAAAATAATTACATTTACACACTAAAATTCTTAAACACAAGAACTTTCATAAATGCATATTCACTAACTTCAATGAAATAATCCACCCGCTGGCGCTCTTAGCTTGCACCATACATCGACCGCAGAGCACTTAGGTATATAATATTTTTATTGCTACCCCGACCGTTGCAGAGGGGACAGGCTAAATAAAAATATATTTGCCCAAGACCTCCTGTATTGTGGCCACGTCAGTGAAATTTTTACGGCTATATGGTTGAATGTTTTCATTATTGTGTTCAGATTGTGGCCGTATATGTTTATTTTTGTTTGTCATAAATGTTTGAGTTGCGTAGTAGAAGAAATGTAAGTTGGATTCGTTTTTGTTTCTTTATGTAGTGGAATGTACGTAATTTTGTGTAGCCGTAACTGTTTTCAGGACCCCATTTTATCAGCGTTAGTTACGTCTCAACTACAAACCTGTAGAAGTTAATAGTTCCGGCTTACCTATGAATATAAATGTCTATAGATACTCAAAACTGAATTCAAGTCTGTATTAACAATAACGTAACAATTTAGTAAGACACAATTTAAGCTTATTGAATTTCAGACAGAGAGATTGTTTTTTTTCGTCGACGATCCTTTGACCGGCTGAATGCCGTGATTACCAAAATAATTACGAAGCCATTGTGGTTCGCGTGGATCCATGTTTCGGGCACTCAAGGGGTTAAACTAGGTTTTTTTGTAGAAATAGTAAAATAAAATAAAAATTGAGAAGTTTGCCGTAGCTAACAATGGAACTAAAATTCTCATCATCCAGTTAGCTTTTTTCCGGTTACACTGTATACAACTTGGTTGCTAAAAGAACAATAAAGATAATAATTTTCCTCTTCCCAATATAAATATTCCAATGCAATACTTTTCAAAGAGACCCTATATTATGTCCTTGTGGTACACCCATCATCGTCCGACTCACAGACATAAATCTAACTAGACAACGCAAGTCCCTGCATCTGTATGAAAACCAACACAATTTCAGAAAAAAATTACTTACCGATGAAAGAAAATGTTTGCATCGTCTTGGGCAACTTTTTAACCACCGACGGAAAAAGAGGGGTGTTATAAGTTTGACGTGTGTGGCTGTGTATCTGTGTATATGTGTGTATGTCTGTGGCATCGTAGCGTCAAAACGGGTGAAACAATTTTGATTTAGTTTGTTTGAAAGGTGATTTTGTCGAGAGTGTTCTTAGCTATGTTTGAATAAAATCGGTTCAGCCGTTCAAAAGTTATGGGCGTTTCATTGTTTGAATTGGAGTGTTTACGCAAGATATCGTGTCATAATTACGTGTTCAATAGATTGCCGATCGGAGCGTATCTACTATGTACTAGATAAATTATGTAGCATGAAATAAAAATGTGCCGGGGGATTTTAAATTTTGAAATTTTACTTGTTTTGTATAGTTTTTAGAGCTCAAAATATACTATTATAAAAGTGAAACTTTGTGAGTATGGATGGATGGATGTTTGTTTCTTTTTTATGCAAAAACTACTGAATTGATTTAGATGAAATTTTACAGAAATATAACTCAGCATCATGACATAGGCTATAATTTATAATGATACTAGCTGACCCGGCAAACTTTGTTTTGCCATAAAAACACCAAACATTCATCTACCCTACCTAACCTACCCTAACTACCTACCCTACCCTACCCTGCCTACCCTACCCTACCCTACCCTCCCCACCCTACCTACCCTACCCTACCCTACCTACCCTACCTACCCTACCCTACCCTACCCTACCCTACCTACACTACCTACCCTACCCTACCTACCCTACCTACCCTAACTACCTACCCTACCCTACCCTACCTACCCTACCCTACCCTACCTACCCTACCCTACCCTACCCTACCCTCCCCACTCTACCTACCCTCCCTACCCTAACTACCTACCCTACCTACCCTACCCTACCTACCCTACCCTACCTACCCTACCCTACCCTACCTACCCTACCCTACCTACCCTACCTACCCTACCTACCCTACCTACCCTACCTACCCTACCTACCCTACCCTACCCTACCCTACCCTATCTCTCAAGTTGGATCGAACTGCACATGGTGTGCGAATTTTATTATAATCGGTTAAGTGGTTTAGGAGTCCATTGAGGACAAACATTGTGACACGAGATTTATATATATTAAGATTGGGAGAAGTACTAACATCATGCGGCTGTAGTTTTAAATTATGTTTAAATTCGTCCGATTTGCTTAAGTACATACAAAGTACCAGGAGAACAGAAAAATGAAGTAAAAAAGAATCCGTGGCTGGAACCAAGAGTGGACTCTCAAACTACCAGGAGAACAGAATATAAAGGAAAACTCACGTTTATTTATAGGAAAAGTTTTGTTTTAAGTAGTTTTTTTTTTTTTAAGAGAGAAAGAGCCTTAAGATCCACCGACGCGGGCCCAGTACGGGTTGGTGAATGTCACATATCTTTGAATTTTTGATTCTAGGATATGCCGGTTTCCTCACGATGTTTTTCTTAACCGCTTTTAGAGCAGTGGTGATTAAACAATTTACACAAAATAATGTGCCTGCCTGGGTTCGAGCCTACGATCTACGACACGTAAGTCGGGGTCGACTGAGTTTGCGTCATCTACTAGTTAGATTTAGTCCATGTATGATGATATTCAACTAGGAAGTTGAATATCATCATACAATATCAACATACAAGGACTTTATGTAAGAAAATGTCAATATTGGTAGGCGTTTGTTTGCGTTATTTTTGCGTCGGATCCGGGACCAGACAGAAGTGTTTGTGATAGGTACTTATCAACAAGTTGTTGGAGTATCTAGGGGAAATGTTTAAGTACTCAAAGCTGTACCTTTTTTTAGACAGCGCAGCGGTTATTTTTGTCAGTGAATTGTAAATAAAATACAACACTCTTCTGTTCATTGATAATAATTACATTATTACGAGATCAGCTAGCTACTATACTCACTTAATTAAGAAAAGATACCTAATTAAAGAGGTCTTTGGTACCTCTTCTTTCTATCGTTTCTCAACACCGACTGCCGAAACAAAAGTAATTTTTCTCCTTTTTAGGGTTCCGTAGCCAAATAGCATAAAACGGAACCCTTATGGATTCTTCATGTCTGTCTGTCTGTCTGTCCGTCCGTATGTCACAGCCACTTTTTTCCGAAACTATAAGAACTATGCTGTTGAAACTTGGTAATTAGATGTATTCTGTGAACCGCATTAAGATTTTCACACAAAAATAAAAATAAAAACAATACATTTTAGGGGTTCCCCATACTTAGAACTGAAACTCAATTTTTTTTTCATTATACATACAGTGCAATGCTAACAATATTACATAATATATATGTGACGAATTGATTACCTCCTTTTTTTTGAAGTCTGTAATTATATCAGAATGATTGTTCGGTGACTATTGAACAACATTTATATAATATTTTTGGTAAGATATAAATAAAGGTTACTATCAATTCCTTCCTTAATAAACCTGGCAAAGGGTTAAAAGAGGTCTATCTTAACTAATGGATAAAAAAGTGTTGTAATGATTTTCCCACAAACAACCTAACCCAGAGGATAAAAATAGTATGCGTTGCTAGAGGAAACATTTTCATTTTGCGGGCTTTGCACGCCTTTACAGAGAACTAGTCAAACATTGACCAGCGTTCGAAGCTTTGTTCAATCAGAAGTCCAGCAGATTGTGGTTCTCTGAGAATATCTCCTGAATGGAAACATAGGAACTGTGGAATATAAAACAAAAAGATATAAGTAAGAAAAGAAACAAGAAAGTTCTTGTGTAAGCTTGTAATGTTGCTGTTTTATGTTTATTTAAAAAAATATCCTTTCGTCATAAGAAATTATAAAAATAGAATAAACTCTTGTTATGACTTTGTAGAGTAGCCAACAGAAACTAGACAACTGCTATGAGGACAGAAAAGAAGGATTTTTTATTATTTATTTATTATATGCTTTATTGTGCACCATAAAATTAATTAATACAAAAAAAAACCGGCCAAGTGCGAGTCGGACTCGCGCTCTGAAGGTTCTGTACAAACATCAGCTTAAAGGTATTATAGACCTGAGTATTTGATATGAATTTCAGTTTAATACCTCTACGCGTTCATGAGGAAAAGGGTAGTAAGTTTAAAATTATTAGAATATTTATATTATATGATATAACTTTAAATATACGGTTTTCGCAATTTTTCCTTTATCTATGCTATAAGATGTTGCTTCGTACCAAATTTCAAGATTCTGAGTTCACGGGAAGGAAGTTCCCTGTAGGTTTTGATTCCCTTGCGAGTGTCGAAAATTTGCGGAATAAACGGCTGTATCTTTTGCTTGCGTTGGCTTAGAAGTTTGAATTTTTACAGCTTTAAGGTACAGTAGACCTGAATATTTGATATAAATTTCAGCTTGATACCTCCACGCGTTCCTGAGAAAAAGGCACAGACGGACGGACGGACGGACAACAAAATGATCCTATAAGGGTTCCGTTTTTTCCTTTCAAGGTAAGGAACCCCAAAAAGGAACTTAAATCGAATACACATACAATAGGTGGCCTTATCGTATTCCGCGATCTCTTCCAGGCAACTTGGTATTGACAGTAATTGCTTGGACATGAAATGGGGCTGCCATTGGTGTAACAATAATGGTGCTAAAATAATATACTATAATAGATACACAGATAAATACATAAGCTATGTAATAAATACATCGTACCCACTTAATATCTAGGCAAATAAAAATACGATATCATAGAAGAGTGGAATTCCCTGCCGGAGTCTGCGTTTCCCGATGACTACAATCTAGGGGTCTTTAAGTCAAGAGTGAAGAGGTTACTTCTAGGTAAGCAAGCTTCACCATCGACCACATCATCGCTTACTATGTGAGCGAGCGAATAAAAAAAAAAACATAACATCACGCCTGTATTCCCCGAAGGTTCTGGAGTGGCGACCGCGAACCGGAAGACGTTGTGTTGGAAGGCCTCCCACCAGGTGGACCGATGACCTGGTGAAGGTTGCGGGGATCCGCTGGTTGCGAGACGCACGGGACCGGTCAATGTGGCGACACTTGGGGGAGACCTATGTCCAGCAGTGGACGTCTTTCGGCTGATATGATGATGATGATTCCCCGAAGGTTTAGGCAGACGTACAACTATTAAATAGCTTGCTTTATATATCTGGCAACTATCCGAGACGTGGACACTCACGGTACGGATTTTCCATCAGCTCAAGGTCGCTCAGCGAGCTATGGAGAGGGCTATGCTTGGATTATCTCCGAGGGATCGAATCCGGAACGAGGTGATCCGGCAGATAACAAAAGTTGTCGACATAGCTCAGAGAATAAGCAAGCTGAAGTGGCAATGGGCTGGCCATGTTAGCCGTAGAACCGATGACCGTTCGAGACGGGTTCTTGAGTGGAGACCGCGAACTGGTAAACGTAAGATAGGGCGCCCTCAGGCTAGGTGGAGCGACAAACTTCGCAGGGTGGCTGGTTGTAGCTGGATGACAGTTGCCGAAAATTTAAACAAATAGCGTGCAATTGGAGAGGACTATGTCCAGCAGTGGACTGCTATAGGCTGATGATGATGATGACGGTATATCTGAAATAAGTTTTTCAATTTGTATTTGTTTGTACTATGGATTCTGATCTAAAAATAAATGTTATTTATTTTTTCATTATTTAAAATCAATAACTCACATAAGTACCTCACGGCGCGTGGTTACATTTACCAGCCATCCTAGTAATACCTTAAAGGTAATTAAAAAGGTAAACGAACAAAGTTATTTTGCATTGATACCCTTCCCTTGTGAGCCCCAGCAACGTCTAAAAAGTATAACATTAAGTAATAGAACATCTATTATTGTAGTATCTAGCAAGTGTTGCTAGCACGAAGAAAGCAATATCGTAATGGGTTGTTGCAACGGCTATTAATTCCCAGCCGACTTCTGTAGAGCCATTGCCCGTAACATTTTACTTAGTTTTGTTTTTTAATTGACTGTCAAGAAGGGTTTTGTTTGGAATAGCAAACTTGAAGATAACTTCAAAATTTTTTAGTTAGCGATACATTCATACAATGTGAAACAATATACACTTAAGTTTACTAGAATTGTTAGTAGACTTACCATACTTTTAAATGATTAATGTTGTATCATGTTTAAATCACAAAGATGCCAGGTTTGGTACCCGCTGCTTTCTTGTCAAGGTATTGTTGGTTTAAAATGGCAAACATTAGAAATCACAATTTACTCTTTTTTTAAGGACAAACACTTTTTTATTTCTGGGCAAAGACTTTCAACATATTATTTCAGTTATATTTTCCTGAGCCACCTCGAACCACGAATCTATTGCAAAGGAAAACTGATATCGTCATGAGATGTTGAGCTGCTAGCTGTTGTTAGACAAAAATTAGGTATGTGTGTGCAATTCAAAAATAAAGTGTTTGAAATTACACTCTTGATAGTTTCCCAATTTTCGTTTTAGCTCTCTTCTCTCACACCTTTTTCTCATGTGGATAAAGAAAAGAAAGAAAAATTTTTTTGCGCCAGGCAAGACGCATACCATAAAAAGACCAAAAAAATCTAAAATATAATCATTACAAAGTATGCGTCACAAACTCGCAAAACGGTCATCGCTCAGCATAATCCTAGGATTCGTGTGCGAGGCAGCCACAGCGCTGGTTTTCAGCGATAGTCGATGTCGACTGGGTGACTCCGAACCAATGAAACCTTAGTGGCAAGTAAACATAAATAGGTAAATGATCGGCGGGTAGGCCACCTTTTGCTTTAGTTTTGTTTACTTTCATACATCTGGCCATACAAACACACTGGTTATGAGTATTACTAGTACACTTTACAAAATATGAACCCACTCGTGTCACCCATCCTTCCACATCATTGCACTATAATATCACCACAGCATTTGAGCTAGATAAGTCCACACCACCAATTACCATCCATCAATCTAAACAAAATATCGTTCGGGCGCTCATGTGGTGCTAACAACTGGGATCAATCCGGCTCGGTTGGTGCCCGGTTGACGTAATTACATGGAAATCGAGCTAGCTCAGCGGGTAAACATGAGTCTCTGTATAAAATGATGCGACGGAATTTTTGAGAAATTGATTTTTGTATGAGGTGGTTTTGTGTGGGATGGTGAGAAGATGGAGGAAGGCTCTGGGAATAATCAGGAAGGCAGGTTGGTGTGCGTGGTTTAATATAAACTTACTCAAGTCAACTAATCTGTCAAATAAACAAAATAAACTGTAAAAAAAAAAACAAAAACAGGAACACCGACTTTCGAAATTGAAGTTATTTTTCACTTTGTATTGCTTTTTTTGGAAGTCGGTTGTATTTTTTGTAAAAAGGATTTTAAGATTAAATTCTTTTAAGATGAAATAATTTTTGGCATCATTATGCAAACTTTATAAAATTAAACTAACATTATGCAAACTAATCTGAGCTAAATTTTTAATTTAGCTATATATATAGTCAAGTCATTAGATGACTTGACTATGTTTTACGAAAAGTTATTTATATTATTTTAAAAGGACTGAATCTAGTGACAATCACATCACATCACATCACATCACATCACACGTCATCAGCCTATTAATGTTCCCAGTGCGGGTTGGTGGATGTCACATAGTGACAATCAAAACGAAATAATAAGTAGAGAGTTTTTCCCGCAGTTTGAGTAATTTATATAGTAAATAAGATTAAATAAAATTACCTATTTATAATTTTTTATTGTTTCGATAATTACAGGAATTCAACCGGGTACGGTTGAATTCCTGTAATTATCGAAAAATTCAATGTGTCTCGCGTGGATCCACGTTTCGCGCACTCAAGGGGTAATCATAAGGCTAGACTGTTATACAAGTGTAGTGGCTTTGCTGTAGACTACTGAATAGTTTACGTACTAATTAACACAAAAAAAGGGAAAGAGATTGCTCGAAAATCCATTTTCCACATTAGTTTAGAAATGCAGAATTTTATAAAGTTTGCATAATGTTAACAATAAAATATTTCATGATAAAAGTACTTAATCATTTATGATTTGAATTAAATGTGCCAAAAGGTAAAATAGTGAAACCTACTATCTTCCCCTTAAGCTACCTGCACACACATACTTTCCAACTATCTGATAAATTCTGATAACAAGTCAAAATATTAGCCGTGCAGATGATCTGTGTATGGAAGAAAAACACACAGCTCGAGTAAGTTCAAGTAAGTTATAAGTTATCGTCTGTGTACTTAGACGATGTGTTTGTGTTCTATTGCTGGGGAATAGGGTTTTTTAACTCTCTGACAACACGTTGGCGAAGATGCATTGTTTCTATTTCACCGATTTCAAAAAAAGGAGGTTATTTAAGGACGGGCTCGGTTTAGCTTAAATAAGTATGGTTTGAGTCATCTTGGTGAAAGGATTAGTCAGCCAGATCCTGGGTTACCGGGAGCTGTCCAGGGTTTGGAATCGCAGTATGATATATTTAATCCTCCTTTTCGGAAAAAAATGAGTAGAATCGACACGTAAAGAAAAATATTAAAACACGCGAATGTAAATGTCTTTCGGCTCATGCTTTCTTGCATCCCAAGTTGTTTTATCAAATAAGTTCCACATAGTAAATAGGCACCTATAAAATATTTTTTGTTTTAGATTCTTTAACCAGATTTCTTACACCTTAGCAGGAACTAAAGCGCACTAATTGCGGCTATTTGCATCTAGATTTATGGTGGTTAGGATTTTTAACCTCAACATATCCCGTGAGTCATCACACAACAGAAACTTTTTGATTGTTTCTGGGCCGTTTGATGGGTTATTGCACCTCCACTTCGGATGCAACGGGGCTATTGATACCGACGGACCTTTTTTCCCTCCGTAAATCCTCTTATAGAGATATACCCTCCTCCTAGGCAATGTGAAGGGATTATGTCACTGCAATCAACCATAACAGCACGATTGTCGTCCCTTGCACATGAAGAGGCCCCTCTCCTTTTTATGTGCAAGGGAGGGCTTGTGATCTCGTGTGGAACACATCAGTGACCCATTCGGCTTAGAGTATAACTTGCATAAAAAGGCAGGTTTTCGTTTCACGGGTATTCAATACTTGCGTGTACTGAAAACAACCCAAATGGGTTAAGCTCGACTTTGTACATAAGTTTTCTTTTATATTTTTATAATTATGTTTGTTTTGTGTACAATAAAGAATATGTATCCAATGAAAGTTAATATAAAACTGGCCAAGTGCGAGTCGGGCTCACGCACCGGGAGTTCTGTACAAACAGCTACATTCACCAACATAATTAGGTAAAAATACTGAAGTTCATAAACAATGAATGCGCCGAACATTGCTCTAACGAAAATATTTTTTTAAATTTTCTAAGTTCATTATATAAGTTAATCGACTATTACTCGTAAACTTGTAAAGCCTGCTTAGCTGTGATAGTTTTCCTTTTAATTTCGTTATATTTACTATCGTCGTGTATTTTCACATGTCCAAAAGCGTCCCCTCCACTTGTCAGCGAAATGGTTTCGCTGGCAGGGGTAGGGACACTTTGGCGCGAGGAGGCGAAATGCCGGGGCGAAACTCCGTTGCTGCGACAAATCACGGCTTGGCGGACAGAGCTCCGGCAGGATCTCATGGCGACATGGAGAGGGCGACTGTCGCAACCCAGCGCTGGGCACGCCACAATTGTGGCGATAATGCCCCTCTTTGAGGAGTGGCTTGAGAGGCGTCACGGCGTCCTCACCTTCCGCCTGACGCAGGTCCTCACCGGACACGGCTGCTTCGGGAGGTTCCTGTTCAGGATAAGGCGGGAGGAAACGCCCGGGTGTCACCATTGTGAGGATCGCCCGGAGGACACGGTAGAACATACGGTGGAGGTCTGTCCTGCTTGGGTGGAGCAACGCCGTGTCCTCGTGGAGGCGATCGGCGGTGGCGACCTCTCGCGTCCAGCCCTGGTTCAGGCCATGGTACGGAGCGAGAGGGAATGGGAAGCTATCACCTCCTTCTGCGAAGCAGTAATGCTCGCGAAGGAGGTGGCAGAACGCGTGAGGGAGAGGCAACGGAGGCGCCCTCATGCCCCAAACCACCGCAGGAGACGCCCTGGGCGTCGGGAGTCACAAGCAGATTCCCGGCCACCGTAGGCGCGGGCTTGCGGGCGGCGAGTAATGGGTAGCTCGCCGTCCGATAAGGACCAGGCCCGAGTCGACGGCGCGTAGTGTTCCACGCGCGCCTCAAAGAGATGTCAGCAAATTGACGGGGTCCGCTAGGGCCGATGCCTGCCTGGGTCGCGGATAAATTTGAAAAAGAGTTACCGCGGCCCTGGCTCAAGCAACTGAAGGAACACGGGTGGGTTTTAGTCAGTAAAAGTCTGACACGCCCTCCCGCTTAACCCAGAGTGGGAGAAGTCATTGGATGATTTCCCACCCAAAAAAAAAAAAAAAAAAAAAAAAGGGGTAGGGACACTTGACTCTAACAAAAATTAGCAATTTTAGGCTTAATTTTACGCAAACGGATCCCTGAATCGAAAATGGTTTTCACATACCCGTAATATTTTGGAATGATCTATATAACGTTTTTTTTTCAACATGGGAAAGATGCGAATAAAAAAACATTCAGTCTTTACGTGTAAACGAGGTACATGTAAATCCTTTTTTTCACGATTTTATTTTACCACTGTCGGCGTGAGTAGTATGTATATCCATGCCAAATTATAGCTTTCTAGTACTAAGAGTCTCAGAATTAAGCTGCGGACGGATGCGGGTTCCTTGTTGACTACGAAACCCTAAAAACGAGCTTTTTAGCCGGTGTTAGCAATAGAGTAGTTTTCCATTAATGAAAGAATCGTAATCGGATAAGCACTTTCTCAAACAAATGAATAAACGGTTTCTAAATTTAGAGTTAAAAGTGTCAAACACTTCCTGAATGCCAAACTTTGTCCAGTTTTAAGGCTAAATTAAAGGTTCACAAATACTTTACTTACAATTCTTAAGTCAGTCGGGTGTTAACATCTTTATAATAGTTAACCCACAGCCAATCAATCTCAATCAAGCATCGCGTCACTAATTCTGGTTTTCTAACCCATTATTACAATTCCGACCACAATGACCAACTGGTTTGCTAGTTATAAACCCTAATCCTAACCTAAAACTCATCGTCCGTTACCGATTTCACACACGACAACACATCGCATACGTTCCGGACGACCAGTAAATGCGTGATCACACGGGCAACTTAAGTTGCCTAATTTTGAGACAGACACTTTCGTCAAATAATGACGTCACGAACATATCTGACTACATATTAATCGGCGATACTAACACGTAGTAATCTTTTTGTTAGAGATATCATCGTCGTACTAAATTAAGTCATAACAAGCAACTTTAATGGATATGTGTGGAAGAAAATGAAATGCAGTGTCAGACCCCAATAAATTGAGCTGAGGACTGGAGGATGATGGATAATGAGGATACAACTTAACAAGTTTATTTTCTCAGAGTCAAATTCAATAGTTAACATTTAGAACATAAACTAGACCACTGGTAATTGTTGCCGTGCAACTAATGCATAAAAATTGCCCGAATCTGACTACATATTAATCGGCGATACTAACACGTAGTAATCTTGTTGTTAGAGATATCATCGTCGTACTAAATTAAGTGATAAGAAGCAACTTTAATGGATATGTGTGGAAGAAATTGAAATGCAGTGTCAGACCCCAATAAATTGAGCTGAGGACTGGAGGATGATGGATAATGAGGATACAACTTAACAAGTCTATTGTCTCAGAGTCAAATTCAATAGTTAACATTTAGAACATAAACTAGACCACTGGTAATTGTTGCCGGGCAACTATTGCATAAAAATTGCCCGTATATGTTGATTAACGCAATCCTCGCCGGATCGCGAGCTATAACGCGTGTAACGCGTGCGGTTGGCTGCAAATTGCCTGCAGATCGCACCGGGAGTTCGGTTTCAATGTAATAAGATTGTTTGGGACATGCGTTTCTGCTATGTTGTGTGACCTATTTAATCTACATGATAATATGTGGTTTAAAGTACGTCTAGTGGTCGCGTGAGTCCATGGTTTGAGTTCCGAGTTCTATCCGAATCGAAAATGTTCTGAATTATGACGGATAGATTTCGGATGTAGTGCATAAGCTTCCCTACAAGAAGTACTACGGCTACTTCGGAACCGACATTTCTGGGATTTAAATTAGATCCAGTGCGTGACCGCGTAAATACGAAGTAATATCTCCTGTGTTGGCTACTCCAATAAGATGGATGCCATGACTGACTTTATTTTATCTGTTCGTAGGTAAGGATTTTTGTGAATAGAATTATCTGTAGTAATTACCAACTCAACAATTAACCGCAGTCACAACTCTCTGGTCATAACCAGTGAGTGTTGCTAGTAATCACCTATGGGACCGAGAAGTGGTCACTCACAATGGGCCTTATCAGAAAGCTTAAAGTCACCCAAAGGGCGATGGAGAGGGCTATGCTCGGCGTTTCCTTGCGTGATCATGTCAGAAATGAGGATACTCGCAGGAGAACCAAAGTTACCGACATAGCTCGAAGAATTGCCAAACTTAAGTGGCAGTGGGCAGGACACATTGCTCGCAGAACGGATGGCCGATGGCGCCGAAAAGTTCTGGAATGGCGACCGCAAACCGGAAGACGATACGTTGGAAGGCCGCCCACTAGGTGTACCGAAGACCTAGTTAAAGTTGCGGGCAGGCGCTGGATGCGAGACGCACGGGATCGGTCAATGTGGCGACGCCTGGGGGAGGCCTATGTCCAGCAGTGGACGTCTTTCGGCTGAAATGATGAATTACCAACTCATACTGTATTTTTCCTCGTCGTTTTACAATGAAAACATTGTGTAACACATCTGCTTAAAATACTTACAGCATCATCATATACGGGCAATAAATCATGACCCTTTCCATCATAAAGCCAAAAGATCAAAAATTGCCCTGAAATTATTCAAAATGCAATCTCACTTTACGATAATTTCAACATCGTGCGTCGATTGGGGACTCTACCATCTGCAAACTCCTCGATTCACTTTAACTCGCGGATTAAAAATAAACGCGACATTTCCATTGATGGAAACAATGATGTTTTAGGTAAATCCAGTACAAAAAATACAGGTTGTCAGCCCTATTTCGACGACACCATTAGTGGCCCAAATCTTTTTTTTATTGGTCCATTGAAAACCCTTTTAAATTAAATTATTCAAACGCACATTGACCCCGGAAACAAAGCCCCATTCAGCCCTCACCCGGGGATCAGATCAAAAATTGTCCTCAAATTATTCACAATCTAATCTCAGTTTATGATCTCGTCATCATTGTGCGTTCATGAGGGAGTTCGTCAGGTGCAACGCAATTCATCACGACAAACTTTATGGAGTATTAGGTGACAAAGATTAATACACTCCAATTTATTCGAGCACCGCTGCGAAGCGTGGTCTCTTTAATTCGGTCGGTTGGCGCGGTTGGCACACACCCCAAGTTGCTATTTATCAAAGCTTCCAGCTAGTAATAAATAAATCGAGCTTCGTCTTGTTAGCTCGGAAAAAAGTCTTTATGGAGCGTTTATTTCGTTAAAGTTATGAAGTAAATTCGTCAGGTTTTGAAATTGGGTCGTGGGTGGCCTGCGTTATTTATTGGCGGAGGAAAGTTTGTGAAATAAAGATGCTGTACAGTATCTGAAGTTGGGTAATTTATTAACTTCCTGCGGTGATTGTTCCATTATATGCCACGTCTAAGTATAAAGAATGTGCCTTTCCTGCCAATAAATTGCTCCCATTACCCATAACAAATTGAAAACCGATATGCTTTAGAAGGTTAGCGTGACATTCAGGTATGGTTGAAGAACTTCTTTACGTTACAACTTTATGCTTGAGGCACGGGGTCCCAGCGCTAAGAAAGAAAATTTGGTTCAAATAAGTATCACTAGATGACGCGACATGCACCGATTTCTTATTGAATTGTGGGTAAAATTAACATTTTCTGGAATTGAACATAAAAATGTATGTTATTGTTTAATCAACTCTTCTCAATTGGGCTCTTAATTCACATTTGAAGATTATTTGAACAGATCATTTAAAATTGATGCCAATAGATGGCGTGGTTTTTTTATTTTTTTGAAGCATGGCCCTCGATTGTTTAAATTTGTATTTCAACACATTTTGGTGCAATGAAACTGTAAAAACGAGCAAAAAAATACTATAAAACAAATCGTCAATTTATTTATGGAAAAAAATGTTGACGAACCGAGTAAACCCCTTTTTCTTGTAAGTCACTGCTAACGCCATCTATATATCGCCGTGAAACGGAACCGAACGCGATCGATGTACAAAAAATAATCAGTTTAATCAGACGAAAAACGCTAGTTACACTAGCTCCATAGCGCTCTTAAATTATTCCTGGTATTCAAACTGTGCAATGGGCTTCCATTAATGTCCTAAACAATTTATATCGAAAAAACTTTTGTAGTATAATCAAACACAGATCCGGCTGATAACTAGTTTAATGCCACAGATTATAAATAATCACAGAATAAAGTAACAATCTTAGACAATCCACAACAGTCTGGCACGGTTTCTTTGTATGGGATAAGGCATCTGTATGCTAGTATTATATTATCTGTGTTTACTTCACCTATAAATCAACAACAATAAAATGCAGAATATGATACACTTGGTAGAGTGTCATAAGTGCCCATAAGCCTGCATTTCAGAAGACCCTAATGAACGCCAGAGACTCTGCAATTAACATAGCCACATACTGGGCCCAAAACATTTAAAGAGTTGCCATCGATTCGATAAAAAATAACCATATAATCGTAATAAATAAGGAATAATATTGATAGACTGCTATAATACCTTTACAAATCGTCACTCTAGTTACCAATGCGTTTCAAACGCAGAGCTTACTGCATTATCCTTCTATACTGTCAAACGTTATACCAGCTTATAGCGCAAACCATGAGTGCTCTCGGGGCATTAACCTATTTCAGCAAATTCATTTCCATGTACAGCGATCCACTTCTTGTTTGTTTTACTAGGTTTGATTCCCCGATTTTACAACGAGTTATTGGGTTTTAACATCTGGAATTTCTCTGAAGCCTGTCTGGATTTTTGCCCAGTTGATGGCAATAGGCTCGTTCCCGTATTATATGAGACAAACAGAACCGGCGAAATGTGTTTAAAGAAAGAAAAAAATATTTATTTGTGACCCGCACAGGAGACACGAGATAAGCAAAACACAAACAATAATAAAAAATAAACTAAATAACCCCGTGCGAGACCAAAAAGGCTCCTATCTCAGCATGTGCAACGATATTAAAAAGAAAATAACGCTGCGCTGATATTCTGATAGGGACACATTAAAAGCAACGGAACATACAATATTTAAGAAATAAATAATAACAAAATATTATAAACCCAGAAGGTGAGTAATGTAGGTAATACAGATACAACTCCGCCTAGCTCTTCGGGGACTACTGTCGTGATATTATGTAGCTCCACTGATCTCAAGCAAACCTAAAATAAATAATAATAACATTGTACACCCTTCACACACTATTATCAATATAAACAGTGATAAAGTTCTATCACACGCCCGACATTTACACTATCAGATGTAAGGAAATGTTCACGTTACTATAAAAAATAAGATTACACGACCTCTATACGTCTGCCCCTTGGGTGTTCGTTCGAGGGTAGTGTTGTCGTGTGTCCCATATTCCCGGGATGCCGCAGTTTTTCCGGAACGATGGCTGCCCCGCGGGATATTGAAAAGGTCGGGATTTTCGGAGCTATCCCAGAGTTTAAGTGAAGTTTGAAGAGGTTCGTTTTAATAAAATATTATGTTTTGGCTAACTTTTAGTTAAGTGTGGCTTATTTTTCATTATTGATATCGTTTATTGCTCGAGCGTTGATCTGGCAGTAATATTATTTTATAGAAGTTTTGAGTACAATGAACAATGTGTGTTTTGTTCAATGTACAATTGAATATTTTTGTTGTTATCGGTTTGCTTGTTGCTTCACGGTCAGAAAATATAGTTTCGACTCTATCCTAAATTCATAAATACATGTGCAGTCTCGAACATCTACGTGCCACAAAAATAACAATAAACAAAACTAAAAAGCGCCAAGAAAATCGACTCCAACTAGCTTCCACAAAACATAAAAACTGCACCGAAAAACCCCGTGGCACCGCACCGCATCCCGTTTTCCGGCTCCTTTAATTCCGCGTTTCCGTCCCGGTCCCGGGGCTTTATTACTGGCGGCACTACTTGGGCTTTGCTATTGGTTTTTGCTGAAAAGCGCCCCGTGTAATCCGATTTCGGCCGCTTTCGTGTTTGTTTTCATAGTCTTAGTAAAGTTATACGTTTTGTGTTTATTTTGCGGCAGTTTAAGTTTAGCGAAAATATTTTGTACGTTGTTGTGTGGTAAAAATTGTGCTGTAAACTCTTTTATTTTAGAGTTTTATGAAGAAGGTTACCAGGATGACCTAATCCGTTAGGTATTTTATTTTATATTTTCACTACACTATCATAAAAACAAATAAAAGAGTCTATTTAAGAAACGCAGCAACAAAAATGCGCACTGTACCAACCAAGTTTGACCTTGTACCTTCATGTTATGAAATTAAACTTCCCAAATATACCTCCCGTTTATAAATCAAATAATTTTGTACAAGAGACAGTGAACTCTAAAAAACATGAAAAAAATATGACAGCATAATTTACGGGCTGCCAAAAATGTTTGAAATTCCAAAATCAGGAAATTGAAAAATGACAGAATAAGGAATGTTGAAACATTCCGCAGTATTTATTTTACGTGATGATTATTTATTCAATGCGATGAAATGTTATTAGAACAGCGTTTTTTCTACGCGTATTTTGTACTTTAAATATTTTTTTACGTGTGTTTCCACCATACTACACTACTTAATAATTATTATAGTTATGAAAGTCTGTATCTTTGTTAATCGGTTAATTGAATTTAAACTTTCACGCCAAAAATAACAAGACAACCAAATTTGCATAATATCTACTTATTACAATGATCAATGTCGAGTATGTTTGGTGTTTTGAGTCTGCTTCGCACTATCTTCCGGACTAGTGTACCTATCTTACTTCTTACTAATCTTAATATATATATAATATTACTTCTTACTAATTCTGAAGGGATCTGGATAAAATTTGGCACACATATAGATTATATTCAGGAACAGTCAATAGGCTACTTTTCATCCTGGGATGAAAGTGTTTGCTATCTCAAGGTAAATACTGGAATTTCCCTTGAGATAGCAAACACTTTACACGCGGGCGAACCTACTGGCAGAAGCTATTCTTACTAATATTATAAATGTGAAAGTTTGGATGGATGTGGGTGTGGATGTATGTTTGTGACTCAATCACGCTAGAACGTCTGAACAGATCGGGATAAAATTTGGGACAGACATATATTATAGTCTGGAATAGCACAGTGGCTACGTTTCGTCCCGCTATAATGTTTCTTTGGGATAAGAAAACACTTTTCACGTGGGCCAAGCCGCTGGTAGAAGCTAGTAATATTATGAATGCGTTGTTTGGATGTATGTATGTTTGTTACACACACAAAAACAACCACGCCAAACACAACAACACGCGTGCCACACACACGTGTGACACGCGTGTCACGCTTGTGATCACATGGCGTGATTATTTGTTACAATCACGCCATTAAAACGGACCTAGAAGAAATTTGGCACAGCGATAGATACATAGGTCAGGAATAGCACATAGGATTTTAATCCCGGGCATATGTTCCCTTGGGATAATTTTCGACATTCACGCGGGCGAAGCCGCTCGATGAAGCTAGTTAAGAATATGCCAATCAGTATTTAAAAAGGAATGTAGCAAGTCTTACGAATCAATATTATTTGTATTTGTAATATTTAGTTGTTTTGTTAGAAATTATCAGATAGGTTCAGAAACTGGTCGTAACATCTGCATATGTGTTGTACGCATAACATAATACGAGTATTAGTATCCTTTAGAAACCCGATATTACCACAGTGCAAGTTACTACACAACACAATTAATGATCGAATATAATTTCAGGCTCTCCGACTATTATAGTACAGTTGTCCGAACAATGGAGCATTCGATAGACCCTTACGACTGACGTACCAATCAAGCATTCAGTGTTTGATTGATTAGGTTTGATATATCAGCGAGAATAATTACTTTCAGTACATAACTGTACATTAATTAATAAACAGTTATTATAAACACCGCCACTGCCTGTTCTCTTTACTGTTATTATTTAATAATTAATCAAAATGGCTTAGGCTTTTTTACTGCCCTCAAAACGGTGAAAGAAAACGTCGTGAGGTAACCGGCATGTCCTAAAACAAAAAATCGAAGACTTGGCATTTTTCAATTTTATAATCTACCCGCATGGGCACATGGTAAATTATGGTCCATTCTCTCTCACAGATAGGTCTTTTATGCGTTTTAGTGTTTCTACAAAAGTATTTTGAAGTAAATTTCACCTAACATTGTCCCTGACCAAAACTCAACTTCCTTCACTTCTTGAGGTGGACGACCGAAATATAATCATTACTTCTTGAAAAATTTATATATCGGTGGAAGGTATATGATTAATAATCAGAAACAAAGAAATATCGCTTGTAAACTTATTAATTCAGGTTTGTTTAATTGGCAACATTTAGCTTCTGATTCAATTCTCAGTTCGATTTTATTTGATTGACAACACTTTATTCTTTTTATGTCAAAATACTCGATTTCAATTGGATGATAGGAGCGGTAATTTGCCGGATGAGTTCTTTAGCCAATAAAAAGCAGGAGTGTCTATTCAGGCGCTCTGAGTGGGTTCTCCAGCCATATATTTCGTGGAGTTAGAAAAGAAATGCGCGTTTCGGAGGTTGAAAAGAGTTGTGAGAAAAAGGAGTTTAGAAGTAGCCTAAAGTGGCGTGCATGAACTTGAACAAGTGTGTTTTCGTTGGGGAAAGCGAAACGATTGGTGGCCGAATCCGCTGCTTTGCTAATGGACCAAGGACTATGTCCCTGTTGTGTTGGTATGTTACCTGTTTTGTGCATGCATACCCACAGAGAAAGCCCACAAGACCGAGGGTATTATTGAAGATAGCCCTCCTGTTTTCCGATATATATAAATATTCTTAAAAAAAATATATCGCCATCTTTCTCTTTCCACTCCCTCACACACATACTCTCTCGTTTCCTTATCGCTGCGTTCATATTCATAATTTCATAATATTTATATGCGTTCCGTTGACATCCTACATTATTTATTTATTTATTTTATTTATTCATTTACACATACAATTATTTTTACAGGTAGAACCCAAGGTACATGTATCTTCCTCAAATTATTAGTTTATTTTCACACAAAAGCCCTCAACAAATACTACTGTGCCCACGCTGTTCTAGTTATATAGTGGAAAATAATAAGAATTCATAATGCCGTACGAAAAGCGCGTGTAGGATCTATATTTGGCCTTGACTTCTTTATGCCCACACTGTTTTGTATGTAGGTAGTACCTATCTTTGGTTATTATTTACTAGTAATATCGGAAAGTTCCAATATTCCTAGATAATAGAAAACGTAGTTATATATTGAGACGAGCTCAATTTAAAGAAGAAGACTATCATATTGAATTGTAGTTGTACCTAATTGGACCTTTCTAATTTGGTTCACATACGTTCTAGTTCCTTAAGGCGTAATATTCCCCAATGTTAACGCGGCCGTGCGCGCTCGCTCGGAGACTGAATATTAATATTGAACCTCCTTTTGGACAGTTTTGTTTCCAAAATATTGTTTGATTTACATAGGTATGCTGTTTCAGTTATGAATAAATTCTAGCTATCAATTTCTCTTGTAAAAATATTTATAAACAATTAAGTCGATATGGCGTAGTATCCAAAAGTAGCGAAAAAATATCGTGTTGTTAATTATTATTTTAAAGCAAAAATATTAAAAAACCATGTTTCACAAATTATGTATATGAATCAATAATTTAATTGTTGCATCGAGCGCAAAGTGAGTTAGTTATGTATGAGTGTTATGTTGTCTAAATTAACACGAGTGCATTAAACGGCTGGACGGATCTGAATGAAATTTGGCAAGCAGATAGCCAGATAGCGTTTGAGCGTGAAACATACAAACACACCCACACACACTCACCCACAAAATTTCGCCAATATAATATTAGTGTGACAAAATGGCAACCCCTTAAATGTCAGTTTAGTCTATACCATGTTGTTTTATGATGTTCAAGTGAAATTCAACCTCAGTGTGGCACGACACGACACGTGTCGACTGTACATGGATGAATAAAGTTACAAGATAGTTTTCTATTTGGTACTCCACAGAATAACCATAATATAACTAACGGACAGGCTTCAGTAAAAATTCTAAAGATCCTAGAAATAATTATATTTAAAGTAAAAGCTCCGATCGTATAATGTCTAAGAAAGACCTTAATTCAAGTTGAGTAAATAGCTTAAGAAAAGGTCGTGTTTTCTTGTGACACGTGTACGTCTGTTATCTGAATAGGAATTGGAAAAGTGGCTGGTGTAAATGGCATAAATGTTTAATGTTTTCTTGTCCAACTACAAAAAATTGTTTACTGATCTCGAACTCAAAATCACTTATTTTAACGAATAAATCAATTACATGCACTTTTGAGGGCCTAGATATAGTGACATTGTAATATCGATAAAGCTAACACTTTCCACGTGTGAAAAATGAAGAATATAATAAATAATAAAAATGCCCTTAAATTGCGACCTTAACTCAATACTTACACGATTTTTTTCAACTACCAACTTGCAACAGAACCAAACACCCTTCTTCTCGATAGCTGCCCACCCCCACACTGCACTAATAAATTACGATAGCACGTGCACAAAGACACGTTCTTATCTCGCGCGACTCGCACTTTACCAAAATGTTAATTTATGGCGTTCCCGCTTTTTTCGCGCACATAATGGGTTGAGGTACGTATCTTTGTGCTTTGTTCGGGAGCGAGCCTTATCGTGTCAACTAATGCTAGGAAAATTATGTAGAGGAATTTATGGGGTGGATTAAAAACTATTTTCACAGGTTTTTTGGTAGGTATTATTTTTCTATTTTTTGGGCATTAAAAGTTGTGCTTCTAGCCCAGATGTTGTGGTTGTGATTTCTAAACGTATATTTGAGCAAAGTTGTAATTCCAATCAAGGTTACTTAAAACACAATACGTAAATATTCATATATACATGTGAGAGTTATGGTCTATTAAATAAGACTACGTTTTGAAGTTGGAAAAAGAAATTACCACCAAAATCCCATTCCTAGTTTTAGAAACTTTTTCACCGACAACCTAAAACTGAACATGAAACTGAAACGACACGCATAATTGCAAGTCGGCACGTCTCTGCCATACTTTCGCAATACACGCTATGTATTGCTAGCAATACGCTGGCAATTCTCTGGCAATACAGTTGCCGGCTTTGCTCTGGCAATGGCAATAGTGCTTTCAGAGGTTTGGCTCGTGCGAGTTCAAATATGAAGTAATAAATTTACGTTACGCAAACCAACTAGCTGTGCTGTTTTATCTTGAACATTATTACGAACTATTCATGGTTTTTGCTTCAGTGAGCTGGTGTCGGTTCAGTGTGCTGTACCTTTGTGTTTGTGTGTTTTTTCACGGAATGAATAATCGTTGTGTCTTTGTTTGGGTGTTTTGGGAAAAGGGTTCACAGAATGCTACAGAGCATTCAAATAAATAAAAATAAAAACTACAAAATCACCCATGCCCTTTTAAGGCATCCATCCGACTTAATTCATCGTTTGTTAATTTTGGAGTTCCAAATCTCATATGAACGGGGGCTAGTGCTGCTGCACACAAGTCAACCCAAACCATCAGCAAATATAATAATAGAGCATAGAATATCCAACTTCTAGTATTATAAGGTCCATAGAAGGCACACACACAGGTAAATGATTTAAAGCGAGCTTATATTTCGGGCCAGAAACCGTGACGATCGTCACAGACATCGGCCGGTCAAGCCCATTCTTATTTTCTGTTTCAGTCGTTATATTGGCATTCTAACCAAATCACAATCCACAGTTTAGTAAACGCACAAAATGTATCGCGGGGACAATTTGGAAGTCAATTTAGTAAATGATTGCAATGCTCCTCACTCGCGCGCGGCCGCAGATGCGCAAAACAAATCGTTTGTCTTTGAGCCAATGGTGAGGCGGTATTGTGGCGATGCAAATGCGTGACCTCATTGCTACTGTGGTGTCAGTGGAAGTCTAGACGCGGGTTTAAATCGGAACTATATATATTTTTTTCAAAACAGACTTATCTGCTACTTCTTACTTACTTCTTATATCAGTCACGAGAAGAAGAGCTAAACTTGAATCTTTTTTGGAAGACATTCATTCAATTGTAACGCTGATTTCGATAGGGCTGATGTTTCTGGATCTGGCGTTTCAGTGCGAGCATAAACGATTTTTATTTGTTTATTCCTAGCAGATTGAATGATAATCCGATTGTATCACCTGATCGGCAGCCTTATTGCGTAAGTGAATTCTGCAAAGCAAACAAGTTGGAACTTTCCGAAAAACAACTTTTCGTATTGTATATTACACTCTGAAACGGAAAGGTTATGCTCCTTTCATTACCAATATTTTGACGTAGAATTGATTGTAAAAGAATGAATGACAGCGGAAGAATCGAGATAAACCTTCACTATTGGTATTAAGTAAAGCAAATGACATATATCTTCAACTCCGTAGTATCTCTAAGTAGTCTGTGTTCAACTCAAAGGAGGATTTGGAAAGCTAACGCTAGCTTTCCAAATTAGTTTCGCAATACCGAAAAAGTTGAAAGAAATGATTCTGATTCTTTGAAAGAATCGACTTGTTTCCTTTGCAGAATTCACTTACGCAATTAGGCTGCTGATCACCTGCTGGTTATTAATATTCTTTAATTCCTGTCTGATCACTTATGTTATTGACATATTATTATCTCAGTCGGTCTTTGAAATAAAATTAGGAGAGGCTATTAGCGCCATAACCTTTGGAAGTATTGCTTTGTTAATCAAATAATGAATCAGAGCCAATTAAATCTTCTTCCATCAAATCATCAACCTGAACCGTGCACCTTTTGTCGACGTTTTATAAGTGCCCATGTAGGCCTAAGTGAAATAAAAAAAAACATTTGATTTGATTTGAATTTCAATCGAAAAGATTTTTTTTTAAACCTTTGCCCCACACTAGGAATTTATTCCTGTATCGTGGGTGCGTTTACAAACATATAACCTCACATACACAACACCCAGAGCTGGAACAACTATCTGTAGGTCATACAAATATTTGTTCCGTGCGGGAATCGAACCCGCGACATGCCTCTCAGCAGTCAATCGCTCAACCACTGCGCCAACCGGGCGCCCAAATAAAAAAATATTAGCTAAAACTCACCTAAATGACAGCGTAGTCAACGGCCGATACGACTTATGACTATTGACATCAGCCATCGGCATCCCCCAATAGTCATCCAGGAACAGTTGCTTCAGCGGATTGGTGCCTATGACGTCACCATTCGTCACAATGGCCGGAATATCATCATGGACGAAATCCCCGTTCAAGCTGTTCATGTAGCTTAGGACCGCTGTAGTAGTGACCATGACGTAGATTGTGACGTCACTGCATAAGGTCTTAGGTGGTGACTCCTCGCGGACGGTTGTCAGCGATCGCCGCTTCATTTTGGGTGATGTTCGCAGCTTTATTGTTACATTTCTACATCTGCACATTTGTTGGGTTCTGCAACAAAGAAAGGTTATTCTTAGAATTTATTCTGTTCATTATTATTATTTATTTTTGTTTCTCCTACGAAACTGAACTCATCGTATATTTTGGAAGATGTTTTATGAATGTTAGAGATAGGTTTCGAAGAAAACTATATCACATAAATATTATAAAGGCGAAATTTTGTGTGTTTGTTACTTCTTCACGCTCAAACGGCTGGACGGATCTAGATGAAATTTGGTACAGAGATAGATAATAGTCAGGATACTTTTCATCCCGGAAATAAGTTCCCTGTAATGGAACGATTTAAAAAAAAAAACACCGTTGGGAAACTACACTATCCCTGGGTGACATAGGCTACTTTTTATCCCTACATTTCCACGGGAACGGGAACTACGCGGCTGAAACCGCGAGGCGTCCGCTAGTCTCCTATAAGAACGTAAGTACCCAGGCTTGAACAAATAATTCCTACAAAATCTTTGTAACAAATATAATTCAGTCCACTCTATTTTAAATTCGGTAACACGGTCGTTGATCTTGGTGCTGAATAAATTTATTTTTTCTTTTTTATCATTATTCAAGAAGTAGAATCATAAAACTATACCCCTCTTTGCCTGGTCAAGGTTCAATAAATTCCACTAAAATTGACCGCTACCAAAAATTTCAATAACCTTATCGCGGCCGCATTCGGCCTCGTTCTGCGCATTTTTACGCTACATATTCGTATTACGGCCGAATTCAAAAATTCCAGAGCTGCTTTGAAGTTTTTAGGGTAAACAATGCTCGAAGTTTATGGTAGTATTATTGACTGAGAATTTGAGGCATTGAATACTTATTTTGTTTATTTTTTCTGGCCACTGGTAATGATCCCGACTTACGTGTTTTTGGTTGTTGTGTAGGGGGAGATACGGGAGAATGACAATAACATCTAGTCAGCCCCAGTCAACCTCACCTGCACGCTCTGGAAGTTTGTACATACAAGCAACCAGGGACGACAGCCTTCCAGCTGTCGTGGTGCTCCCTGCTAGATAACAAACGAGGCAATGGCGACCGAGCTGTGGCGGTATAACCACTCACCTGCTTGGGTAACCAGGCAGAAGAGGTGTCAGCAGCCTTTGGGCCCAAATAGCCCCAAAAAACGACTGATGCAGAAGGCAATGGGAAACCACTGCATTATCTTCCCAAGAAACCTGAATGAAAATGTTTAATAAAGAGAGAGCGATGGCATGTGACCCGGCTACCACCCGGCGCCATGTCGATTCCAGGTCACATGGTGTGAAATATGCTACTGGTTCCACTGTAGTGACTCATAAGGCTCAGTGCGTACAGGATGCTACTGGTGACAACAACGCATCTTCCCGAACTAATCGCCCACAACTGCGGAAGAGGATAAGGATTGGGACATGGAATGTCCGGGGCATGCTTCAACCCGGCAAAGTGGAGATCATAGGCAACGAGCAAAAGTGTTACCACCTGGATATTCTAGGGATAACAGAAACCCACATGAGAGGCTCAGGTTTCTTTGCCACCGCTTCTGGACATACCATTTACTTTTCCGGACCAGAGAGCGCAAGTAAAAATGGAGTGGGCGTCAGTGTGTCTCCACTTATAAACAAATCTGTCCTCGGATACAATCCAGTAAGTGACCGGATAATGACTATGCGAATTAACACAAAACCATGTCGCATGAACCTGGTCGTAGTGTATGCGCCGACTTCTCAGTCATCTGAAACAGAGATCGAGGGTTTTTATAGACAGCTAGAAGACACTATTAAAAGCTGTCCCAGAAGAGATATCACCCTTTTGATGGGAGACCTGAATGCAAAGATCGGTTCAACAAAGCGGGAGGACCATCTAAGGGAAGTAGTAGGGAAGTATGGTCTTGGGGATAGGAATGATAGAGGTGAGATGTGGCTGCAATTTTGCGCGGAGAACTCTCTCACTATCATGAACACCTGTTTCCAGAACCACCCAAGACGTCTCTACACTTGGGTGATGCCAGGAGATCGCTTCAGAAATCAGATCGACTATATTGCAGTCGCAAAGCGATGGAGATCCTGCATAACCAACACCAAGACATACCCTGGTGCCGACTGCGGAAGTGATCACAAGCTTTTGGTGGCAGAAGCGATCATCAAGCTGAAGAAGTGTCTGAGAACCACAGTCAAGCAGCAAAATCAACCCTCCCAGGCGACACTCTCCGCTTTTAAAGAAAATTTCAGCAGTAAAGCCGCAAAGTTTGAAATGGATCCCAGTGCTGACGTAGATACAAACTGGACTAGAGTAAAACAGATGATACTCCAATCTCGGTCAGAAGTCAAAAGTCAGGACACTGATCGTCCAAAGAAGACGTGGATTACTGACGACACATGGACGGCGATCAAGGAGAGGAAACACCTACTGACAGCCAGAGACGACTCAGACCGAGCTCAATATCAGCTCCTATCAGTAAAAGTTCAGCGTTTATGCCGCAGAGATTACAACCAATATCTAAACTCAGTATGCCAGGATATTGAGGAACACGCGCAGTCTCTGCATACAAGAGATCTATTTCTGAAATTGAAGAGTATTACCCGGGAGTTCAGGCCTAAGACCTGGGCTATTGAAAATGAACAGGGGACCTTACTGACGGAAATAGACCAGGTCACGGAGAGATGGCGGTTGTACTGCGAGAGCCTATATAAGGATACGGGGAGATCTGATGAGCCGGTAACCCAGTTTGAAAACCTTTTCTTAGAGCCAGAGATCCTGAAATCCGAAGTGGAAAGTGCGCTGAAAAAGCTGAAGCCTAATAAATCGGCTGGAGGAGACAGCATCTTCGCCGAAGAGCTGAAAAGTCTTGGAGACAGAGGTGTTAGGCTTTTACGGGATTTATGTAACCAGCTATGGAGAACGGGTAAATGGCCTAAGAACTGGAAGGAGTCTCTCTTGATACCACTGCACAAGAAAGGGTCAACAAGGAATTGCGGGCACTACCGGACGGTCGCACTCATATCCCACGCTAGCAAGATAATGCTCTACATTATTAATGGACGGCTCCAATCTTACCTACAGCGACAAATTCCAAGTGAGCAGGCTGGTTTTGTAAAGGGTCGAGGCACAAGAGAGCAAATAGTGAATATGAGGCAAATGATAGAGAAGAGCCGCGAGTTTAATGTTCCAATGCTCTTGTGCTTTATAGACTACTCCAAGGCGTTTGATTGTGTGAGGTGGGACTGCCTGTGGAGAATACTCAAGGAAATGGGAGTACCATCGCACTTGACAGCACTGATCGCAAGTCTGTACGAGGATGGAGAGTCGATGGTTAGAGTCAATAATGTGGTGTCGGGACTTTTTAAGCCAGAAAAAGGAGTACGGCAAGGATGTATTCTGTCCCCCCTTCTTTTCAACATATATGGCGAATACATCATGAGGAGAGCCTTAGAAGAGTGGGAAGGAGGCATCGCAGTAGGTGGCAACAAAATCAGCAATCTCCGGTACGCAGATGACACCACTTTGTTTGCATCCTCAGAGCGCGAACTCGCGGAACTATTTGCTAGAGCGGAGCGTGAAAGCGAGATGGTAGGATTGTCGATTAACAAGTCAAAGACCAAAGTGATGATCATCGACCGAGCTGGACTAATCGCACGCACGGGAGAACTTGTGGATCTGGAGTTTGTGAGTGAATTTGTGTACCTGGGCTCCATGATCAGTGATCAGGGAGGCTGCGACGGGGAGATTCGGAGGCGTACGCAGATGGCCAAGGCTGCTATGAGCAAGATGTCGAGGATATGGCAGAACAGAAATGTCTCCAATAACACAAAGAAGAGACTCGTGAGAACTCTGGTATTCTCGATATTTCTTTACGGCTCGGAATCCTGGGCAATTCGCACGGTGGATCGGAAAAAGATAGAGGCTTTTGAAATGTGGTGCTGGAGAAGAATGCTGCGCATACCATGGACAGCCTAGCACACGAATAAGTCCATTCTCGACCAGTTGAACATTAAAACCAGACTCTCTACGATCTGCTACCAACGAGTCCTAAGTTACTTTGGTCACATCGCCCGGAGACAGCCAGACAACCTGGAAAAACTCGTTGTATCGGGCAAGGTGGATGGAAAAAGATCACGCGGACGTTCACCTACTCGCTGGTCTGACCAGATCAGGGCCATTACGGGACTCACGGTGACCACTGCTATGAGAAGAGCTGGAGACAGGGTGGCTTGGAAGCAGCTCGTCGTTGACTCCGTCAAAGCTTTTCAAGACGGGCACGACCTTCAGAAATGAAGACAACGAATAAGAAGAGAGTAGTGGATTCGAACTCAGGCAGGCTTTTGTAAATTATTTCGTCAAGACTTCTCTAAAACGGTAAGGGAAATATCGTGAGACAACTTGCATGTGCTGGAGCCAAATATTCGAAGACATGTGACATTTACCAACCCGCACTGGCCCCGCGTTGTGGATTAAGGTTCATTCTCTCTCTCAGAGAGAAGGCTTGTGTCCCAGTGGTTGGAACGTTAAAAGGCTACTTAAGACTATGTTTTTTATTTGTGATGGATTCTGATAAATGAACATTGAAATATGAAATTTTAGTATAGATTTCGAAAGAATGCTCCATCCTTGTTTATACAATAATAATTTTGATGTCTCGTATAGTGCCTGGCACTTAAGTTGGCAAGGTTTTGGCGTAGTGTGGGTCAGTTCGCGCATATTACGCGAACTGACCAACCACCATATAGAGCGAACGGAACGTAGACGCGAAACGATTGGTCAGTCGATCCTTGTGTCAACTAACAAATAAATCGCGCGCTCGGAACGGTGCTAAACGTTCCCCGCGCCCCGCTTCACTACCAAAGATACCTAAAAAATGTCTCCTGCGCATCTAACGACTCTTGCCAACTTACGTGGCGGGGATTATAATAAGTCTAAAGTTAGTTACATCTTTAGAATATTTTTCTCTAAGGCTGGTGAGTTGTTTTTAAAAAGCTTAAATAAACATTGTAAGTCCATGGATATTTTATACTAAACCAATCTTTACGCAGGCTTCGACTTAACAAACACGAACGCACATAAATTAGCCAAAAAACCATACAACGGTAAATTAAAAAGTTTCTACAGAAGTTGGAAGCCCCTGTCTGTTTTAATTTGACCTCAGCACGTGCCGATAAGGAAAACAGGTTGAAATAATACGTATACAATATGGAATAATGAAGTTATCTCCAACAAAAGTTTTAGGAATAAATAAAAAGCTTTTTTAGCGGGAATGATGAATCTTATTTTTCACGCAGACTGAGCCAATTAGGATCCAGTCCGTAATTCCGTATAGGTAATTTTCCATCGAGAACATTTTTAAATCAGTACTTTGACGAAATAAGCTTGAATTGGATTGAAAGAGAGCTTTATCTCGTTGAAAAAATAAAATTGATGAAGATGGTTTCTTTTTTTCTTGAATTTCCAATCTAATACTATTTACTATTAATCAAACTCGATTATACGGAACAAAACCTTTATTTGCAAGAGTTATTGTGACGTTACACTGTAGATAAATTGTAATAAACTAAATCCTATGTAGATACATAACTCATATATTTCTTATTAAGCCATTTCCCTAAATTAAAGATGTTTTCATGGTATTTCGACACTCTATCTAACATTATATTCGTACATGAAAATTACGTGCGAAATTCTCATAATTTAATTCCGAATACGCATCCCGAATTCACGCAGCTCTTTTATTAAAACTACCACCGAAACAGAAAATCTCATCACGAATAAAACCGACGAATACCATCCGTCTGTTCGCATGATTCCTACAATAATCTAAATAACTATTTTTCAATATAGCCCAGCAATATTGCCGACTTATGAATTTTCGTGTGGCCTACTCCGCGTGGTACGTGCCCAAAATATAAGATATTAAAGGGAAAAAATCCGGCCGCAAAATTCGGATAACACTAAATATAAATATTCCGAGTTCCGAGGATATTGGTGGTTGTTGCTTTTTGATTGTGTTGTGTATTTTTTTTTTTCATAATTCGCGTTAAAGTGAAAGATCGATAAAGCGCAGTTTCTGTCATTTCAACGACAAAGTACATTTTGTCAACAATAGCGTCGATAGTAAAAAATATATATATGCAAACGCTATCGAAGTGCCACGTAATCAATCCCTTATATTTATGCATTTCGACAATCGCTTTCGCATGTATAACAACACAATTTGTATCTAGAGCCTTTTATAATTTACATGATTCTGCCAGCGGCTTCGCCCGCGTCAAAGTTGTTTTCACATCCCAAGGAAACATTATACCGGGATGAAAAGTAGCCTATGTTCAATTCCAGACTATAATCTATGTCTGTGCCAAATTTCATCCGATATATAGATAGATCCGTTCGACCGTTCTGGCGTGATTAACAACATACATCCTCACAAACATCCTTCCAAACTTTCGCATTTATAATATTAGTGAGATTTGCAGCATTTATTTTAAAATCATAAAATTATATTAAAAACTTTCTATTTTTAATACGACCTCAGTCAGAATAGCACTTAGTTGGCCAAACAACTACTTTTTAATGCCATATAATAACAAAATATAACTTTAAACTTGATTGCGTTATAAACAATACAAACATTCTTTATTACACTACAGGCCACACATATCACCCACACCGTTCACATTACGCTTTAATAATTACACACAGCTAATTCACAGGTAGGTTGTACCGAATTTATGGCCTTTAGTGTACTTTAGCATGTTTATTAGGCCCATAAAATTAATGAACACCACCTCACGACTCGCTTGATGAAGCGAGCTCATAATTTCATCCAATATGCTGAGAAAAATGTCGCAAATTGACGACGTTTTGAGCGAAAATCTCTGTTATTTTGTAAAGGTTATGTGATATGTTTTACTGGGTATATTTTTTCGGCATTGAGTGAAAATATATATTTATATGAATTTGAATTACAGCAGGTATTAAATCTGACACCAGTATTGCTACTAGTGAAGGTCAAATAGATTATCGCTCCATGAAAAATACTGGTCCAGTCTAACCGGAGGCAGATGGGTATCTGTATCGTTGTGGATTAAGGTTTATTCTCTCTCTCAGAGAGGAGGCTTGTGTCCCAGTGGTTGGAACGTTAAAAGGCTGCTTAAAACTATGTTTTTTATTTGTGATGGATTCTGATAAATGAACATTGAAGTATGAAATTTTAGTATAGATTTCAAAAGAATGCTCAATCCATGTTTACACAATAATAATTTTGATGTCTCGTATAGTGCCCGGCACTTAAGTTGGCAAGGTTTTGGCGTATTGGGGGTAAGTTCGCGCATATTCTGCGAACTGACCAACCACCATATATAGCGAACGGAACGTAGACGCGAAACGATTGGTCAGTCGATCCTTGTGTCAACTAACCAATAAATCGCGCGCTCGGAACGGTGCTAAACGTTCCCCGCGCCCCGCTTCACTTTCACTACCAAAGGGTTAAAAACATGGACGACGATCTTTTTTTTTTAACCGAAAATTCTAACCTAAAGTGGGAGATGATAAATATATACGTAGCCATCTTAGTAATATTTTTGTATCTTTTGTAGCCTATCATAATATTCCAATGGACAAAATGTTTAAAATACCTACAATATTTAGTTTTTAATTTTTTTACTCACTCTCCATATCTGGAAACAATACAGCAATTTCCTTCCATAACTTATTGAGAATATTTCTGTTCATATGATGCCTGTGTTTACTTTGTCAAATCGGAGTTCTAGCCTGAACCGCACTGATAAACTCTTCTGTATAGAAATTCATGATGAAATCGTGCTACCGTTTCTAGCGACAAGTTCATACCGGTTGAACTTACCTGACGTCGCGAGTGAATCGCGCGCTCCGCCGCTAGTTCGACGTGAACACACACAAACATCTCATGCGTTTGATACAGCCGCGAGCGCGCCGCGCGCGCCTGTCGCTAGCTTGCCCGCTACTTAGACCGCATGTGCGTTTCGTACGTGAACACTTGGATATTACGCCATATGTTTGATATTTCGTGACCGCGCCCGCCACCGCGCCCGCGAGTCAGCGTGAATGAGTACTAATATGATTATGTAGTTGGGGAAAAGCAAGGGCGATTGATTAGGGCTAGTATTTTGCTTTGATATAATATTCTGACATAAACCCAATATTTGCCCTATTCTAGCCTCTAAAATGTACAAAAGTATTAAGGCCAAGAACACCACAGAACCTTTTCATTCAACACCTCAAGGATTTCATCCGCTACAAAGTGATATTAAAAAACATTAAAGGTTAGAGATGAAAGGGATTTAGAAAATAATATCAGAATGTCGCGGTAGAACGCAATATTAGATCGGGGGTAGCTAGTCTGTGTATACTTGTTATAAGTCTGTTATATTATAACTCTAATATCAAAGCTTGGTTAAATTCTGCACCCATTCCTATTTTTGGGCCTCCCGACAGATTAAAATCACTCGACACAGAAAGGATGTCTGAGTTGCAACAGTGGAAATTTTTAGGTTGACTAGTTTTTGCCCGTGGCTTGCCCGAGTGTAAAGTGTTTTATTATCCCAAAGGATCATTATACCCAGTTAAAAAGGATAAAAAGTGTCCTACGAGTATAATTATGTTGATACAGTTTGTAAACTATGAATAAACTATAACTTACTTGTATGTGAAAATTCATCTGTTTTAACACAAACATATAAATTTTACATTTATATTATTAGTAGGAATATGTTATCCCTGCTGTGTTGTGTTGTGCGCTTAGTTTGGATGACAATGCATGGTTACCTAGATGACGTCGTTCTAAATCCAATATGGCGGACGGCCCAAGATGGCGGACTAGTTATTTTTTGTGCAATGCCATGTTATGCTGCCTGTTGAGAAGAATACTATATTGCTTGTTTTATAATTTTATTTTTATCTAAAGTAAATTCATTAATTTGTTTCGTTGGAGGGGTTGTGTGTAAGATAATATTATAAGTGTTAAGGATGGCAGGATGATCATGAAAGTAAATACATTAAGAGCTTTTAAATTAAAGGAAGGAATACTTCGAAGGTATAAATTAAAACATGCTTGCAGTAAGAACATTCATCTGCTAAGCCACTGCCAAATTTAAAAAACCAGCCAAGTGCGAGTTGGACTCGCACACGAAGGGTTCCGTACCATTATCGCAAAACACTGCAAAAGAATCACGTTTGTTGTATGGGCGCCCCCCTTAATTTATTTTATTTTAATTTCATAATAATTATTTTTTTGAAGTAAATATACAACTAAACATTCTGTGAATATTTCAAGCGTCTTCCTGTAGCCGTTATTAATATCGAGCAAAAAACGGCAAAAATATCACGTTTTTTGTATGGAGCTGTTTTTAGTATTTGTTGTTATAGCGGCAACAGAAATACATCATCTGTGAAAATTTCAACTGTCTAGCTATCACAGTTCATGAGATACAGCCTGGTGACAGACGGACAGACAGACAGACAGACAGACGGATCGCGAAGTCTTAGTAATAGGGTCCCGTTTTTACCCTTTGGGTACGGAACCCTAAAAAAGAAACTTCGAAATTTAAGTATTGGGGTGCCAGTAATGTATGTCTTTAAGCTTCAGGTACTCGTACCTTCTGCCCTCGCAAAGCTTAGAGCCAAAAATATACATTACATTTACATATTTGAACTTCATCTGCTGAGAGCGTACTAAATTATCGAAAGAAATTAGGTACCATACTTACATACTTAGGTACTACTTATACTTTCAAAGTATAAAAACCGGCCAAGTACGACTCGGACTCGCGCAAGAAACGGCAAAAAATGACGTTTGTTGTATGGGTGCCCCACTTAAATATTTATTTTATTCTGTTTTTAATATTTGTTGTTATAGCGGCAACAGAAATACATCATCTGTGAAAATTTCAACTGTCTAGCTATCACGGTTCATGAGATACAGCCTGGTGACAGCCGGACAGACAGACAGACGGACAGACAGACGTCTGTCTGTCTGTCCATCTGTCTGTGGACTGGACTGCGGAGTCTTAGTAATAGGGTCCCGTTTTTACCCTTTGGGTACGAACCCTAAAAATGAGATGTAATTTAGATTGGCCTACAGTGTATTTCAAAGACCGCTCTGTCTAACAGACTTTAATCTCGGATGTGAATAGGGTATTTTACTCTATATGAGAAAAAATCTATAAATTTATTATTGAGATAGTTGAGGCAAACAGCAGTTGGAAAATGTTAGTTTAGTTTATAAAATAACAAAATAAATTTTAAAATTGAATTCAAAGTTTTCAGTTTTTTTAATCTGTTTTATAACACAATGAACTACGAAATAGTAGCCGCCATGTTAATACGTCATACGGTTGTGTAAATTAAAAAAACTGTCAACCGTCAACTGATCGGCGTATCGGCCTATCGGCGCATTTGTTTACAGAGCCAACTGACGTCATGACCACAGAGCAATATGGCGTCCACTGCGTCCAGCGTTTATGTCAAACAATGCGCGAAATTTAAAAAGGTGAAAATTATATGCATTGATGGCACTTATCGCTATATAATTTATACTTATTTAGGCTTAACACTTTAGAATTTATTAGAGAAAAAAAATCTGTTAACCATATTGTAACCTCGTGATGTGTTTGTGCATTGGAGTAGGCCTATGTCCGGTAGCGAACGCGTTTGGGCTCAAAAATATGCTGACAAATGTGTCTGAATAACATCGATACATTCTATTAAGAACCAAATAATAATAATACCAGCCTGTAACGGTCCTGCAGGGTAAAGGAAAGACCTCTTCTCTTACAGGGAAGGCACGAAGCATTAATTTTTCTTGATCTTTTCAAAGGTTAAGAAACAAAATCGTATCAAATTTTCCAGTTGAATAACTGTCACCTTCACGCTGACATTAAGATTTTATATTTACAGTTTAGTAAGTAATAAAATATCTAAATCCCCAAAGTAGGGGCTTAAGATTTTTCTAATAATACCTACATCAAAAATTCTTCGGCAAAGCCTGTCTAACCCCTAATAAATTTATTGCTGACTAGATGATACTAAGAGACGGTGAACATAAAAACATAATTATGATAGAACTTTATTTTTTTCCAAGCTTTTTTAAAGATATTGGACAAATTTATTGATTGGTTTTGATGAAGGTTATTTAGTTTTTAGTGGATTGGATGAAGAAAGAGCCTGTATAAAGCAGTAGGCGAAGTGAATTATTTTAATCCTCTTATGTCTATTCGTGATTTTATAATAGACTAGCAGACGCCTCACGGTTCCACCCGCATGGTTCCCGTTCCCGTGCGAATACAGGGATAAAAAGAAGCCTATGTTACCCGGGGATAGTGTAGCTTCCCAACGGCCCAGTAGTTTATTAAGTTTATTCGTTACATACAAAAATACAAATCTTTCCCCTTTATAATATTATAGTATATAAGTATAGATATAGGTATCAAATAGTATTTAAAAGTTGTTAAATTGATTACCCTAGAAAATATTCGAATGTCAAATGACGTCACATCTAATGCAAGTTGGCGATTGGAGGGGGATTGTTCGGACGCGAGGCAGGTAGAGTCAGTTCGGCAAACTAGTCGGGACTAGCTTAGAAGATGGTTGTGTTGACCTAAGTGTATATTGTATTGAGTTGAAGTTAACTTTGTGTGAACTGGAAAATAAATAATAGTTCAAAGTCCAAACTGTGTTTTATTTGTGAATTACCAACTACACGTGAGTTTTATTTATTCCTGAGTATTTTTCTACCCACCGTCCTTTGACTCAACGGCTTGCTTTGTACTAGCTCTGTTGTCTATCTAGTAATATATTACAATAATAAGCAAGCATCGCGATTGCATGGCAGTGGAACACAAGAAAGTTAGATGTGACGTATCTGTTATAAAAATAATGGCTTTTTCCTGTGTGTATTTTACAGCTACCATGCATTTTCTGGGCTCAAAACTAGCTCAAAGCACTCAGCAAATAGTGTAGCAAAGTAGTAAGAATTTTATTTATTTAATATTTATGCTTTATATACTTCATGCAACATCCTAATACATAGGTGGACTTAATGCCTGAGGCATTCTCTATCAGTCAACCATGGGTGGTGGAGAGATAACATGCCAGGTGCATAAAAAATTAAATATTTATTAAAAGAATATCATCATCATTTCAGCCGAAAGCCGTCCACTGCTGGACATAGGCCTCCCCCAGGCGTCGCCACATTGACCGATCCCGTGCGTCTCGCATCCAGCGCCTTCCCGCAACCTTAACCAGGTCATCGGTCCACCTAGTGGGAGGCCTTCCAACGCATCGTCTTCCGGTTCGCGGTCGCCATTCCAGAATTTTTCGGCCCCACCGGCCATCTGTTCTGCGAGCAATGTGCCCTGCCCAAAAGAAAAAAAAGAAAAAAAGAAAAGAATATATATAGTTAAATGAACATACATATATATTCAAATGACTGAAATGACTGAAAGCTTAGGCACAATATATGTTAGGAATTATCTAATTTAGTTTTGTTTAGCACTCATGAGATTCAATCACTTTTTAAAATAAATTTATTACAACTCATTGCTTCGGTTTTTGTGCGATTACTAAACAACACAAATAATATGCGCGCACGGTTGGCGCAGTGGTTGAGCGATTGACTGCTGCGCTGCGTGTCGCGGTTTCGATGCACGCACGGAACAAATATTTGTATGACTTACAAATACCTTTTCCGGCTCTGGGTGTTTGTGTATGTGAGTTTATATGTTTGTAAACGCACCCACGATACAGGAAGAAATTCCTAGTGTAGGGCAACGTTCTTTTAAAACAATACAATACAATAATAAATTAATAATAATAAATTATTTATTATTATTTGATTTTAATTTTCGTTATCGGATAAGTAATTCCAACGACCATCTCCAACAAATATACAATTTAAATACACCCACGATAGAGCACACACAAACAATTACTAAAGTCTTAGTGTGGAGAAACGTTGTGTAAAAATTACCGTTTATTGCCCATGGTCCACCCGCCTAGTTCACCTAGGTGGACCATGGGAAATTATTTTTGCCCATAGTTCACCTGGGTGTACCACGGGCAAATATTTTTGCCCATGGCTCACCTTACCTCCACATAAAAACTTGGTATAAGTTAAGATTCCATTCCAAGCAAGCATATCATAGTAATGACTCAAGCTTGCCCACAACTCAATAAAACCTTAAAAAACAATTTCATCAAGCATCCAAAAGTAACTCGAGCAGGAACCTTACATTGGAAAAAAATAAATTATATGAAAATATTTTCCCTAATTGTTAATTTTATGGATTCTTCCTCCGAACCCCTATAACCTCCTCCTGTTCCCTCACGAAGTAAAGTGAAACGATTATTTTTCATAATTATAAACAACTAACTTTGCCTGGCGTTTTCGTTTGGTAATGATCAACTGGGTCTTTATTTTCTTCGAAGTTTACATACACCTGTATCTATATGAATTCCATTTTAAATTGTTCATGGGCACGGTAGGTTTGACGATAAAATACAATTAGACTAGCAGAAATGAAGAACTAACTTCAACATTATCTATTCCCAATTTATTTGGTCACTAAAAGAGTTATGAATATAAATGTGGATGGATGGAGAGGGAGAGGAAGGCCAATGAAAAGATGGATGATCTGTGTGAGGAGTGATACGAAAGAAAAGGGAGTCAGTGCTAGCGTGGCAGGGGACAGGACGGTATGGAAGAAGAAAACGCAGGGCAAAGGGCAGGAAGATGATGATGATGTCTTATTCTTCCATACTTATATTATAGTTTCCATATCAGTAAGCACCCCCTTTCTAGCCTTAATACAATGTTGTACAGAAGAACTAATATACCACCTGGAATTAGCTTAGTTTTAATTTAAACAGCCGTCAGCTAAAAATAGAAAGAAAAAAAGAAAGAAAGAAAAATTGTTTATTCTGCACAAACTAAAAGACACACAAACAAAATAAAGAGTGGCATTGACTAAAGGTACTAATTAGCCAAAAGCCTCGTATATAAAACAAAAAAAATATAAAAATATGTCAATTTTGTCTATTGCTTGATGAGAGCAATACACAGTTATCCTTAGATAAAGTACCTATAGATTAAGCCTTAAAATGACCTTGATTGATAGAGCGAGATGGCTAATTGGCAGCTCCATGTAAATGATAAGGACAAAAGATTATTTTTTGTCTTTGTCACCGTGGCCGGTTTCTGTTGTTTGTCAAACTCTAATACAATGGCAGGTTTGACAAACAAACTCGGTTTTGTTTGATTTTCAATGATTTCGTGGTATTATGTGTTAATTGAGACAAGGAATTTGGGTTATTTATAGGTAATAAGTGTCAGTGCGATGGTAGGTTGTAGTGTTCTTGTTGTAACACCAGAACTAACTATTGCTGTCTCATGTGCGGCCACGCCAGTGCTTAATCTATAGGTACTTTATCTAAGCAGTTATCTGTGGGTGAGAGGCCAAAGACAATTTACTTGCGTAATATATTTCGACATTACCAAATGAAAACAAACAAAACAATCACAAATTAAACGAAATGCCGATTACTGAGTGGAAAATTATCCATCCTTGAAACAACAAGAACAAATAGGCTGTGCGTCGCATCTGTGCAAGAATAGGTCATTGCTCAGCTTAATGCCATGACTTCAGACGAACCTATCGTCAACAGCGCTGATTTTCAGCAAAAACCTCGAAAAGAATCATAACAATTTGCCGATGCAATTCCCAGAGCCAATATAACACAAAATGTCCAATGAACATTTTTGAATTCCCAAACGTCCTTCCATTCTTGTCATGCCATAACTTTACAAAGCAATATAACCATGAAACTCCCTAAAAATATTCTCCATTCAAAATTCCCGTCAAAAATTAATACAAAAGTGCAATTAGTGAGGATGTTTTCAACCACCCCTAATTCCCGGGGTGCTGGTATCGAGTGCCACCGCTCCCGCTCATAACCCAGTATATGCTTATGAATTTAATTTGGCCCGCCATCTTTATAGAGCTCACGTAGCTCGCATAAATGGTAAAGGCTCGGCCAGCTGTGCGCTTATGTCGTCATGAATGTTAGGTTATGTAAAAATTTTTGGCCTGTACTCTGGGTACTGATGGAGATTTTGCTGTTGCGAAAGGCTACTTAAAATGAAAATGTGTGATAAAATAGTCTCTTAGATTTTAAGGGGTTCCGTAACCAAAGGGTAAAAACGGGACCCTATTACTAAGTTTCCGCGGTCCGTCTGTCTATCTGTCTATCGTCAGGCTGTATCTCATGAACCGTGATAGCTAGCCACTTGAAATTTTCACAGATGATGTATTTCTATTTCCGCTATAACAAAACATACTAAAAACAGAATAAAATAAATATTTAAGTGGGGCTCCCATACAACAAACGTGATTTTTTTGCCGTGCGCGAGTTGCGCGTGCGCATTTGTATAGTTTTTTTTAAATGAATTGCTTATTGCTTCAAAGTTTCCAATAAATATCTCGGCTTTTCCGACTGAATAGTGGGTTTTATCAAAATGACACAAAAATACTATAATTTTCTTGACATCTTTCTATGATACCTGAAATGCTGCTGTTGTGTAAATATTCAATTTTGTCGAGTTTTACTAACACAAATGTACATATTGGACAGTTCTTTATAACATTCAGTGTTATGCCGCAGTAAAAGTTATTCATTTGAGTTCTTTCAACCCCTGAAAAATTACGAATGTATTAAACGTCACCCTGTAGAAGTGTATAGGACACAAACATTTGTTCACACTACAAATATCAAAGAAAATTGCCTAAGAGAAGATCTGACCATTTACTGAAATTTTAGACAATATGCCTATTGTCAGCTACTATGGTCGAAACACGATACGAAACTGATAAACATGTAACCAGTATTTCACCAGTGAAGCGTTTCCAGGAACACGTCGATGAGAACTCGCTAATTGTGAGATATTTAACTGATTGTGGCATTTATGAGCTTCTTTGATATGGTCAGATTAATTTACAATAGAGTAAGTATCTCGCAAAATGCATTATCATAAAATGAGAAAGAAAGGGATTTTTAAATAACGTTATGTCGTACTAAGAGATAACTTAGATTTTTCTTAAGCTTAAAACACCAAAAGACTTAAGTAATATTCTTTTTTTTTAAACGTTGCTCCACACTAAGAATTTCTTCCTGTATCGTGGGTGCGTTACAAACATACAAACTCACATACTCAGAGCCGGAACAACTATCTGTAGGTCATAAAAATATTTGTTCCGTGCGGGCATCGAATCCGCGACACGCAGCGCAGCAGTCAATCGCCCAACCACTGAGCCAACCGTGCTCGCATATTATTTGTGTTGTTTAGTAATAGCACAAAAACCGAAGCAATTAATTGTAATAAATTCCTTTTAAAAAGTGATTGAATCTCATGAGTGCGATACAAAACTAAATTATATAATTCCTAACATATATTGTGCCTAAGCTTATAAAGTATAAGTATACAAAATGAAAATTGATGATACATCAATAATATATTGGGCATGTATTCAAACGAATATTATAAATCGTCATCTTCAACGTCATCTCAATTTTCCATCCCATAAAACTCATTACTATTCCCACTCCTTCTCTGTTCATGCAGTACGATTGTGGAACTCACTTCCACCTAAGATTGAAGAAGCAAGTCAAAGAACATTAGTTTTCTTCCATCCTGTGATATTTTATATTATATATATGTATATTTTATTTTATTATAATGTATTTTTTTCTTCGATATAATTATATAAAGTGTTTAGGCACTTATTGTATTTTTATATACTATGTTTGTATTAGTTAAGTTTTACAGTCTATAACGTTTCCTGGTACTTCTACACACTGTGTCTATGTTTCTTATCCAACTCTCCTGTCGCAGGTCTACTGGAAGAAATTTCTCTAGAAATAAGCAGCACCCTTGTGCTCTTCTATCTTTATATGTATTTTCTCTTTTAAGTGTTTTGTGTATACATAAAAAATAAAATATAAATACCAGTCACACGAATTTTGAAAATATAGGTAAAAAGTACATAATATTATGCTGCAGATGTACACACAGTCACAATATACAAACCTACACATGCCCAGTATAAAATGAACTCGTATTGTAGAGGTTTTCCATATAATGCCAGGCTAGCTGATAGTGGAAAAGTGTAGCTTGATATGTAGTCGAGTGTACATATAGGCAGATATATAAGCCAACAGGTATGTTAGTAATATCAGAACATTGTCCCAAATTCGTTATGTGGAATTTTCGTGCGGTTCTCATCCGATTGTTTAGGAAAGTCAAATGAAATGGCTTGTATTTGTTCTGTGTTTGTTTTCTGGTCATAAAACAATACACAGTCAGAACGTTTATTTTAGATTGTGTTTGATAGATATGTTTGGTTTTGATGCTGCCTTTATATTACCTATATGTGGGCAAGTTATTTGTGTATTTGAAATTTGGTGGTGGAAGTGGATTTTCTAAATTTTACCTACTCGACGTCAAGGATCCGACTGTCCACAGTTTTCCTGTAGTGTATTTTGACATATTTCAGCCACATAACGCGAAGGATAGCGTAGAAAAGTTGGACATTGTTGGAAATACCGAAGGAAAGATACAACTCGAGGCCTGTCCCGGCGCCAACACGATGGTCTGACCAAGCGTACTAGACAGAAAGACACATTTCAAGGGATCCTTTAGTAAACACATATCACACACAACACATACATATAAACCCACGACTTTTTTCCCTTGGGCGTAGGCAGAAAGTACAGAACGCCACCTGCTACAATCCTTACATATTCCTATGACACACAACACTACATAAAAATCTACGTGGTTTGTACCCATGTGAAACATAATTATCCTGATGTAAATTACATTAGAGTCAAAAAAACAATTCACTGAAATGATTGATGTGGCTAGCTCTTAATTATTAATATACCAAGAGGGGCCAATTTTTCTCATCTCTCATTTAGATTCGAGAGTGGAATCACAGAAACTTAAACGTTTATATAATGCCTAAGCAACAAAAAAAAACCCGAGAAAAGTGGTCTTTAGGAGTTTATGAAGCCTCGATCTAATTAAAGTGTTTTGAAAAATCCACCAATAAAAGACAAACACGTATCCTGCTCGAAGGACCATGTTTAAAAAGCAAGATAGTTAAATATAACATTTTCAAGTTGTTTATTTTGCATTAATTTGCCTATGAATTCTAAGGGATTTCATTGCAACGTGCTAAGTATGTAGGTTGCGGAATTTAGATGGATGCGAGACGCACGAGACAGGTCCATGTGGTGATACTTGGGGGAGGCCTGTGTTCATCAGTTGTATGTTTTCTAAGAACTTATTGAAACTATCCAAAAGCTTTAACAGTATTTTTGGTAATTCAAACCAATCAACCTAACGGCCTGTTTTCTAATATAATTCGAAATATGCACAATACTTTAAAAGAAAGAAAGAAAGAAAAATTGTTTATTCTGCACAAACTAAACGCACTTTACAAAATAAAGAGTGGCATTCACTAAAAGTACAAATTAGCCAAAAGCCTCGTATGTAAAAACGAAAAATTATAAAAGTTTGTCAATATTGTTTATTGCTTGATGAGAGCAATACACAGTTATCTGTGGGTGAGAGGCCAAAGACAATTTACTTGCGTAATATGTTTCATTTGGTAATGTCCAAATGAAAACAAACAAAACAATCACAAATTAAACGAAATGCCGATTACTGAGTGGAAAATTATCCATTAATAGCTGTCAGTAGCATTTCCTGCTAACCAGTACGATATGTGAAGGTTTGCAACCCATGCGACCTTTGTCACAGTACCTAATGACTTTCTTAAATCATATCCTAAACTCTCCAAGTTTAAAAACTTCTTATTTTAAACGCCTTTAACATCTCTATCATAAAGAAATCGTAGTCAACTTGTTGGGACGTTCATTATTAACCGAATAGGACATAAATGGCCGCGACCCTCACCCTGCTATGACCAGGGCTTCGTTTTACGACGCCGGCGGTCGGTCGATGTGATTAAATGAATGTATTTAGCGATAAAGAGGGATTTTATACGTTTCTGTGGTAGGGGGGTGTGTACTGTATTGCAATCGGATTTAGTGGTTTTGCGAGTAAGTAACAAGTGGGGATGTTGGGTAAATTGTTTGTAGAATCGTTTATATGAAGTGTTTTATAATACAGGGTTGAATTGATTAGAGAAACCCCATGGAAGTGAAGGGTACAGTTATCTTATCTTACTAATGTATGTTTGTTACTGATTTACGCTAGAACGGCTGAACGGATCTGGTTGAAATTTGATACAGAGAAAGATTATATTTAGTCTGGAATAGTATATAGCTTGGGCGCACGGTTGGCGCAGTGCAGTTCGATTCCCGCACGGAACAAATATTTGTATGACCTACAGATACAGGAAGAAATTCCTAGTGTGGGGCAAAGTATAAAAAAAAAAAAATCTGGAGTAAAGTTCCCTGGGGAGAAGAAAACAATTTTCAAGAGGGCGAAGCAGAAAAATATAAAAATAAAGCGGCGTTTGACGCTCTACGCCTCGTAGTTAACTGGCGTTAGGTACCTTCTTTAATTTGACCGTGAATTTAACCAAATCATTAGTTCAGATTTAGACACTGATCAGCAGATTCAAAATTCAAGTGTACAGTAATTAAGAATATGCTAATCAGTGGTTAAGCTAGGATAGGATAGATGGACCCCCTTTTCCGCACTCAGACTTCCATTTACCCCGTTGTTCGTGCAGTCCTCCTCTCAGGAGGTTCTCAATTCGTCGGAATCTTTTTTTTTTAAATGTATTTTCCCCGATTACTGTAAGACGCTTGGACCGATTTGGAAAATTCTTCTTTTGTTTGAAAGGGTATACTTCCAAGTTGGTCCCATAGTCATCAAGTCAGGATCTGATGATGGGATCTTGGAGAAATCGAGGGAACTCCTCAAATATTATAGGCATACATATAGCGATTTTGGTATTTTTATCAACAATGCAATCATCTGCACTCAGAAAGTAACATTTGGTGAAGTGAAACTAGTGAAGAAGACCACAGATGGCATTGGCCATCTGAAGAATTCATTAATGCTAAGTATGGCATGGGTTATAAGATATCTCGAATTTTTTAACGACTTTGATGAAGCAAATACTTATAAATACATAGTGCTGATGAAAATTGTACCATCGAACTGATCTGATAATGAAGCCGGCTGGTAGGCACTGGTACTCCGAAATAACACAATGTATCCTAGTCGTGTATGGGCTTATTGGAATCGTCATGAGATGTACTTTTGCTATATATGAATTTTATGGCATTTGGAAGTACCTATCAAAACTAAAAAGAGATAAATAAAAAACTTTTTAACAAAAAAACAAACCGACTTCCAAAAAAACACTGCAAAACGAAAAATAACTTTCTTTGCCTAAGTCGGTGTCTTTGGTACCTATGTTTTTCCGTGTTTCGACACCGACTTCGGAAAAGAAAGTTATTTTTCGTATTGCAGTGTTTTTTTGGAAGTCGGTTTGTTTTTTTCATCGTTTCCTCACGATGTTTTACTTTACCAGTTATTTTTATATGATATGATTGTTAATGTTTGGGTTTTTTGTATTATTGTCATTAGATAAATATTGCTACTTAACACAGCTATGCTAGTTAATTTAAAGTGACCTTCTATTCTGTGTAGATCAAGATGTAACTATTCTTTTTGTTCTGAAGAACATTGTATTTCTATCAAAGCAGAAATTTTAGTACATTTCTGTTGTAAACTTGATTCTAGCTTCATAAATTCTATTCTCTGTATCGCTCAAAGGTTTGCTGTCTGAAACACAGAAAATTCAATTTTGAGTGAAGCTTGCCTTTATTCATGCTATTCAGTTTATTTTATTGTGAACTAAAGAACAATGAATGTAATTATATAGATAAAGAGTATTTGTTAACTTGCATATATTATTTTTTGTTCTATAGATTGTATCGCGCTTGACCCCTTTCTTTTGAGAATTGAACCTTGGGCGTGCCCCAAGGTTCAATTCTCGGCCCTTTCCTTTTTCTTGTTTACATTAATGATCTCCCTTTTATGATGGCCAAATTATCGGATATAATTCTATTTGCTGATGATACTTCGCTAATTTTTAAAATAGATAGGAAAGATACGGATGTCTTACATGTCTACGAAAGTCTGATTGTTCTCTCTAAATGGTTCGCAGCTAACAATCTTTTACTGAATGCGAAAAAAACAAAATGTCTGAAGTTTTCCTTACCAAATGTACCACAACGTGACCTAAATTTAAATCTTGACGGCAAAAATCTTGAAGTTATAAAGGAAACTGTATTCTTAGGGATTACTATCGATTCAAAATTGCAGTGGGGCGCGCACATTAGAACTCTTTCGGGTCGATTAAGTTCAGCTGCATATGCAGTAAGGAAAATAAGGCAGTTAACCGATGTAGCCACAGCAAGGTTAGTATACTATGCTTATTTCCACAGTATTATGTCTTATGGCATTCTGCTGTGGGGATCAGCTGCAGACGTTGACTCAATTTTCATCTTACAAAAGAGGGCAGTCCGCGCAATCTATAAAATGAGTCCACGAGAGTCCCTCAGAGAAAAATTTAAAGAGATCGATATACTGACCCTACCTTCTCTTTATATATTGGAATGTATTTTGTATGTCCGCAAAAATCGAGGGCTTTTCAAAACTAGAAGCGATTTCCATAATTTAAATACACGCAGTAAGCATGAAATTGTAATACCCAAATTCAGATTAACGAAAACTAGCAAGTCTTTTCTTATAAACAGTATACGCTTTTATAATAAGTTGCCAAAGCCAGTTATAGAATTGACCGATGGAAAGTTCAAAAACTACATCAAACGTGTCCTTATTAAAAAAGCATATTACAAAATCAAGGACTACGTTGAAGATAAAAATTTTAGCTCCTTCTGCGCATGCGGCTTCCCTGGTAACTCATAAACGGCACAAATATGTGGATGTCTCTAACTATTCTCAATCTCATTTTTACTTTTTTTCTTTCTTTTAATTAGACTTTTTACAATGATTTCAATAATCTTTATAGCCCTTTGCTATGAATAGTTACAGCACTGATAACAACATTTGTGCCACATGTTAAATTTAGTCTTGTTATATATTTTTATTTATTTTTTCCTTTGTATAGATTCTTTTACTGATTGTTTTGTGAATGTGTGAACATTGTAGGCCTTTTAGATTTCTAGACGCTTGTTAACATTTGTTAACTCTATCGTTTATACAATTATTTTTTTTAGTTTCTTACGACTTATTGTCGGGCCTACGTTGTCCCCCCATATCTAAGCACTAATACTGTAACGTGGAAATATTGTAAAAACAAACCAATTTTTTTAAAAGAGTAACCGTGGAGTTTCTTGCCGGTTCTTCTCCACAGGAAACGACTAACCCGAACCGTGCACCTTTTGTCGACGTTTTATAAGTGCCCATGTAGGCCTATGTGAAATAAAAAACATTTGATTTTGATTTTGATTTTGATTTTCTCACCTTATCAGGTGAGCTTTTTATTCCACATGTTCCATCATCGCTTACCATCGTAAGTGATGATGGAACAAGTGGAATAAAAAACTATCCAAACAAACATATGGTAATTTAAGCACCACGAGCATTTTCTCGAGGCTATGCTCTAGTGTGGCCCTGGCATATGCCAGATCGAAGGCATATAGGATTATCTTCTTTCAATCCTCAGAAATACAGTAGCTTTGTCCAAGTGATTGTTTTATCGAATCAGTTTTTAGAGACTGCAACCCATATATTTTTTTCGAACATATAAATAAGCACAAAATTTAAACAAACATACAAATTAAGGTACCCCATTAGGTATAATGGATGCATGATTACATTGAATGCGATACTCACAGTGGGTAAAGTAACATTGCGATAAATAAAAAAATCAGACAATATTCTGTCTATTCACGTTGTTCCCACTGAACAAAACAATGCTAAAAACAAAATGTATGCATAATACAGACATAACGCAAATAAAGCCGTCGTCTATTGAGTTTTCCGCTCAAATCCAATTATTCATTACGGCTACAATTTGTCTCGCTATACTACTAAATACTACTACGGGTCTCTATTGTTTTCTATACTTCATAAAAGATAGCTTGATCTCTGCGACATATGTCAAACTGACGTATATGTTATTGTTATGTTATTGTTAGCCTGTCAAGCGCTATTGTTACTGTATTGATGCTGACAGCTGTCGAAGAGATCAAGCTATATTTTATGAAGTATAGCTGCATTTTACAAACATATTTTTAACTATTATTTTTAGTAGTTTGCTTTGTTTTCACAAAGGATTAGGCAAAGTTATTTACAAATACCCACATTTCAGCAATCATAGAAGACGAACCTATTGCTATCACATAACAATGATAATATCATTTAAGCACTACACCAACCGTTTGCGAGGCGTATGTTTTAACCACATGTAAATTCATGTTATAGTATATTACCACCAACCGGACTTGACTCCAGGCAGCTAATAAAAAAATAATAATGAAGAACCCCTTTTCCTGACCAGGCAACTCAAGAAGGACCTCACGTTGCGACCAGATGAACGAGGGAGTCAGTGTCATAAGTATTGTGTTTTGGTACGAAATTCGCTTCTGGTTATATACTTATAAGTTAATAAATTGTTGCTGTAACAACAAATTATTAACTTAAAAGCACTAAGTGATAATAATCAAATGGATTTTATTCAGACTGGAAGGTCATTACCACAAAAGATCGTTTTAAAATAATGATTGTATCGAAACGGCATCTACGTGGCAACAATGGCAAAATGACACAATGGCAATGGCATATTTACCAAGTATGCATACAAAGCTACAAAAACTAAATGGCTGATACAAAATCCTTCGTGATCTAATTTCTTTTTGGAAGCCCAAGCAACAGCAATGAAAAAGGAAAATACGTACAGATCTATTCTGAAAAAACTCATTCATAATTCACTCAAACGACATAAATCAAGTCCTCATAAACACAATTCGAGGACACAGGGTAGCATCTCCGCGCAGCATCCAGTGAATAAATTAGATTCAGCAGATGTTATTCGCGATGACAATTACATTTTCGTCTGATTACTTCCTGCGATGCTTTAGAATAATAATGAGAGCCTTTTTGTGTGCTGTCAGCGGTTTTTATTGGTTTATGCAGATAAGCAGATAAATAAGTGGGCGGTTGTGTGTATTTTGTTTTGGCTGGTAATGATTTAAATTTGTGTGTGGATGGATAAAAAAGCTTCTAGATTGAAATTAGTCGGCTAAATATAAAAATAATCAAAGACTCGAGTAAGTAAAGACATTGGAAAATGTCGAAGGTAGCTTGAGATTAAAATATATGTTAAGAATCGACGACGACGTTGCATCAGGAACAGGGTCAGGTGGCAGGGGTCAGATGGTGGGGGGGGGGGGTCAGGGAAAGAGAAAAGAGAAGAAAAAAAAAGAGAGAAAAAAAAGATATATAAAGATATATAAAGATATATAAAGAGAATAGTTTTTTTGTTCAAATAGAACTACACTGCGATTAGATATTACGTTCACTAGTTTGGAAGAATAGTAAACTCGCTTATACTCGTAAGTCTCGACAGAATTAAGCCGTAAAGCTTTCAATGAAGTTAAGCGCAAGGCTAAGAAATCCATTGACAATTTAATGAAAAAGCAATTCCAATCCTACATATCAAGATTGACAGTACGGACCAGAGGGTTGTTCTTACACTTATTACGGCCCAAGTGAGTGTAACGTGCGATAAGGATCTTCTTTCCAAAAAACAAACACAACGCATCCCCAAAACCATACATTAAACAACAAAGTTCAACAAAACGAAAGTGCTACGTTCACACGCATTCTGTAAACCGAGTCAAGTGACTGGCGCCAGTAATCTCCCATCGGCGTTTAGTCGCAAATTACAGCGAGCCGCGAACGGCTTTAAAAGCCCCTAATATACGTGTGTTCACCCTAATGGCGGTTAGACTTTCTAAAGTACTTGTTATATGTCTGTCAGGAACTCAGGGAATGATGAGACAGTTTGAGAAAGTCTGTAGACACTTTGTCAAGGTTAGTGCAGTGTTTGAGATAGGTATCCCATAAGTATTGTTGTGTGGTCCTGTGAGGTTTAAAGTTAAGTTAATAAAAACTGATATGAAGTTATTTACGAAGGGGATCTTTGATCAATAATACACAAAAGGATCTATATATTTTTTTAAATAATTGCAGAACAGGTTTCATGACATACAAGATTCAGCATCACAGAGCACCGAGACATATTGGAGGCTGCTGCTAAAGACAGCACTGGCAATTTTTTTCTTAAAACATAGCATTTCAGCAAGCGTTACCGTTTACTCATAGGAATTGACAGCCAGTGACAATTGTGATTATCGCTATGCAACTGAAGCCAGTGCTCATCGCATATTGTGCGGGTATAATAATACCCGCACAATATGCGATGAGCACAATCAATAATAATAAGCAATGGCAAATCTAGTCGCTGCAGGCGGCCACGTCCCGTGCTCTGTGTTGAGGTATTTTTATTTTCCGTTCGAAATATTGCTTTTATATTATTTTCTAGTTTAAGGGACGTGTTACAATTTTGGTATACAATAAAGTATCATCCATCATCATCATCAGCCTTAATATTCCAACTGGTGGGACGCAGGCCTCCTCTCTGTGTGTGAGAGAATGGGCCTTAATCCACCACGCGAGCCCAGGGCGGGTTGGTGGATGTCACATGTCTTCGAATTCTTGGCTCTAGGATATGCGGTGAAGGAATATATCTCTCAGGATGTATTCCTTCACCGTTTTGAGCACTGGTGATGAAATAATTTACACAAATTAAAGTGCCTGCATGGGTTTGAACCCACGACCTACGAAACGTCAGTCGGGGCCGTTAACACTGGGCCACCACAGCTCTTAAAGTATATTCTATTCTATTATATTTTTATATCTTGGGTAACCTACTTAACTCATCTATAATATACAACCAAGAATCGTTCAGCTTTTATACAAGGTCAAGATATTTTCCCTGCGAGTGAGTAAAACACTTAACACTTGAGAAACGTTTCCGCGTTATCGCGTGCGTGTGGTTTACGTATGGTGACGTCATCGTTTTGCACCGTAATCCTATTTAAGTGGCGTTTTAGGGCTAAATGGTGTGACATCAAGTTAAATGTACATACAAATAAGTGGGGACATTTGTGCCTATGTTTCATTGACAAATTTTAAATTAATGATTTCACTTTCCTTAGCTGTGCGTTGAATATGTAAAGAAACTCAACCAACCGGATAGAAACCGCTACAAGGCTGCTTGTTGTTTTAAGCTGTGCTGGCAAGCTAAACCCCGTTTTTTTCAAAGCACGAAAAAAATACCTCGTTCGTATGAAATAATGTATGTGCTGAACATTGAGTTACAGACACAAATTTTACAGGCAAAACCTAAGCCACTACACCATTCTCTGAGTAGCTGACTAGCTATTAACTTAAAGTTATAAAAGTTAACATTTTCATATAAGATTAGAAACCACAGCCCAATCACTGTTCTCACCATGCTCAAAATGCAGAACAAAATCCAACTGTCGAAATATTCAAAAACATTAAAATGGCTAGTTACCCACGCGAGTTAACGTCGCCACTCGCGTTTATCGAGACGCGTAAACCGATGATTGTTAAATAAAAAATAATATTATTAATATTTTTATACTTCTCCTTTCTCAATTATATATTTGATATGTATTAGTTTATTATGTAATTTTGTATGTTTGTATTTTATGTTATTATGTTTAAGTAGTATTATTTATGATAATTTGTACACTGACAGCCCTAAATTCTTTGACTATCGTTCAGTCCTTCCAAAGGTTGGCTGTAAGAGATTGCCCTGTGTGATAAGACCACCCATTGTACATTTGTTATTGTGAAAGATTATCCTATACGTTTTTATGGTGTACAATAAAGTATATAATAAATAAATAACTAAATATTAAGAAAATCTAGTGCTCATTACCACCCCTACACCATCCCTTGAGCGAGAACACGTTTAATTTAGATTTGTAGAAATCAAAACAATCACTGACCGTTGCTCAAATGCCATAGCCAAAAAAATAGGAACCGTAAAAAATATTCAAAAAAAGATTACAAAAAATCAACATGGCCGTTTTCCCGTGGTCCCCTCAGGAAGCGAGCCACTCTACTCATCCGTAAGTTGGGCAAGTTAACGTCGCCTCTCGCGTTTATCGAGACGCGTAAACCGATGATAGTTGCGCCCTTCCGTGGACCGTTACCGCGGACTTTATGGCTGGGATCGGATTAAATAATGTAAGAGGGATTTTGAGTGGGTTAACATGTTAAAAAATAAAGTGTAGACTGTATGGTCTAAGAGTATTTTGCAATGAGATTAAGCGTTAAGGTAACAATGAGGTTTTGTTGCTGTTAATGTTATTAATGTCACTGATTCAAGACAAGGGTAGAGGTGTATCCATAGTACACCTACATTTCACCATAAGTTTCATGTAATATGGTGCGAGCCTATTGTCATAAGGTGAGCACCAATTAAGATTACGGGCTACTGAGAATAGGACACGCTGGAGCATACGGTGGAGGTCTGCCCCCGCTTGGGTGGAGCAACGCTGCGCCGTGTCCTCGTACAGGCGATCGGCGGTGGCCACCTCTCGCAGCCGGCTCTGGTTCAACCCTTGGTACGGGGTGAGAGAGCATGAGAAGCTGGCAGCATCATTCTTGGAATAGTTTTGATTATTGCTTGCTTTAAAACATTTAGGTTGAGTGGCAATTAAGTAACCTCATAGGAATACGTCAGCAGTCATGAAATCTGGGCTATTGGTGCAGCCATACCATGTCTAGAAATTTATCAACCCTTATTTTTTGGAGGCTATTTCAGCAAGTGATTGAAGATTTTAGTTACTGGTTAACTGAGTGTCAGGAAATGGAGGGAAACTATTGTTTATCAAAAACAAAATTCATAAACTGTTCCTCAATTTAACAGTAAATAAACAGACTTTGAACTTTACCCAGTGGTTTTTTTTAAGTATCAAAAACGAAAAACATTCTGAGACAACCTATATTATGGATAGTAAAAATGTGTGTCTAAAGGAGATAATATGGAAGTAAATACTGACACGATTGCAAAAATTCTACATAGATTACCACGGGCAAAACCTAGGCCATTATAAAAAGCAATCCATGTGCCACACATAACAATTTCACAACTGAGGTAGCCAATTCAGTTCACCTCTAAATTTTAAAATATTAAAACTCAATCGGAACAAAGCTCGCCACATTTCAAGATTACGACAGTTTCAGGAACTTTTCACAAAATTATGAACTGAACGTTCTAGTCAAGTGTGACCGAATGAACGCCACATTCAGGCAATCACATAAAGTATCGTTCATTCGTTCCGATCGGGAATGGCGAGCGAATGGTTTGAAATAGCTGTTCTTAAATCTGACCGCATACTACTTGCAGCAATTTGATTTTTCGTTACTATTAAAATGTGTCTTATTTATTGGACTTTTCTAATTGTTTACTGTGATCTTATGCCATAATTTAAACAGTGTCTGTGTTTCATTTCTATTTATTAGTTTAGAAACACTTTAAATCAAGCAGTTTGAAATCCACTTGAACAGACAAAACAAGCAAAACCACAGATATATAAATGCAGACGATAACATGGGCCATCATTGCATGAATTGAAAGTTAGGCATTTATACCATAACAGCTATTCGAAAACAGAAATAGACGTTGTAATAACGTTTAAATATAATTGATTTGAATCGCGAGCAACACCCGTATGAGAGACGTGCAAAACCACAAAGTATGGTTGAAGAAAGTGGTGGTCTATACCTACCTAGCATTATACATACAAACACTGAACACAATATTACCAATTCATCATTTTATTCTCCGCAAAAAAAATGCGTAATAATTGAATCATATGTATGGCATATTTCTTGAAGACATGTGACATCCACCAACCCGCGCCGGCACCGCGGCCACGTGGTGGATAAAGGCCCATCCCCTCTCTCACATAGAGGAGGCCTGTGTCCCAGCAGTGAAAGGCAACAGTGAAAGGGTGAAACATTGAAAGGCTAATGATGAGGTATGATGGCATATTTATGCTATTGATTGAGCTAGAAGATGTCAAGTTATCACAATTACAAAACCTAGTTTTCCTTTCAAAACTAAAGGCAAACCTACCTATCACTTCCGACCAAACTCCACCAATAGATCAGCTATCCGTGTACTTACATAAAGATAGTAATAACCTGTTCTACCCGGGTAGGGTCGACAAAAACATTGTCGCCGCAAATGCGTTCGTTCGATGATTTATCGAGGGCACTGGATATCTTAATATCAGCCCGCACATATGTTACCTTATCGGTATGTTCGTTCTTCGGTATCCTGGTCATTTTTCAGGGTGAGTATTGAATTAATTTGTTTAATTTGGATGGGCTTTCAACTTAATTTTTAACCGACCACAACTTCATCTTCTTCTTTTCGATGGTTAAGTTTGAAATAATTTGGGCCCATTAGGAAGGTACGATAATAGCAGCATAATTGGTCCTCAGAAGTGCAGGTATATATGTGGAGGTATGCAGAACAGGGTGGAAAGTCATGCAAACATCCATTGAAAAGGGAGGATCTTCCGACCAGATGGATTGGTGAGGGTTTTGTGTCGCTTCTTGGCAACTGCCCGACGGTTTTTGTTGAACTGTTGTGCATGCCCAAATCGCGCCGAAAACTTTTCTTGCGCGATGCAGGATGTCCTGTGCTCGCCCGCCAGCATGTGGCTCATATTCTAATAACACACAATTAATAATCTATCTAAATGTTACGCGGAGTCCCGGGAGGCCAAAGCGAATCAGTTAGTAATGAAATGTTAGTATAGATCTTACAAGTCTAACTCCAAAACTTGTTTTATAGTCTTGAAATGCTCAAAATAGTGGACTAAATCGTTCACCAAAACTTTTTTAAGTTTCTACTTTTTATTTCAAAATTATACGCTAAAATAACAAAATTAAACTTCGAATGCACAAACACATGACACTGCTTATAAAACTAAAAGAAAACTTTCACCAATGTCTTCTGCGACCCGTACAACATGACGGTCGGGTCAGACCGAGTAGGGTCGACAAAAACAGTCGGCAGCCACAATTGCATTTTGTCCAAACATGATTTATCGCCGGACTGGATATCTTAATAAAACTTCTGCATGTGCGACTGTGCGACATGTGTATTCTGTTGTAACTGAGGGTAGGTACTGTTATATAAAGTTCAGTTATGTGAGTTTATTTGGCATAGTTATTGGGTTAATGAAAAAGTCACATTGGTGAACCATGGGCAAAAATAATTTCCCATAGTCCACCTAGGTGAACTAAGCGGGTGGACCACGGGCAACAAACGATTGTAACTTACCCGGATTTAAACCCACTACCTCAAGCATGAGAGGCCAGCCTTAGCTAATGAGTCACCACTTAAGTTTTTAGACCCTTGTGCTTCACATCATCAGCCTATTAATGTTCCTACTGCTGGGACACAGGCCTCCTCTCTGTGAGAGGGAATGGGCCGTAACCCACCACGCGGGCCCAGTGCGGGTTGGTAGATGTCACATGTCTTCGAATTTTTGGTTCTAGGACATGCCGGTTTCCTTACGATGTTTTCCTTCACCGTTTTGAGAGCAGTGGTGATGAAATAATTTACACAAAGTAAAGCGCCTGCCTGGGCTCGAACCCACGACCTACAACTTGTAAGTCGCGGCCGATACCTCTGGGCCACCACTGCTCTCGAGAGGAGAGAGCTTACTTCAGTAATAATAAAAACATACAAATGAATACTACTTAAGTCTGACCTCAAAGTATAGTTCACTAAACGATTGCATAGTGCATATTATTATGTAACTATTGGTGCTCACATTGACCTATTCATCACAACCATCATCACTCTCTTTCCGCTATATCAATTTATTTGCGGTCGCCCAATATTTTTTCTAGATATACAATTTTCTTTCCTTTTTTAGACATACCATTTTTCACAGAGTCCATTCATCGTCTCCATTCCTCTACTCTTATAGCCAACCAAATGCATACTCAAGTTAGTATAATAGTTGAGGTTACAATTAAACTACTTATTACTCTTTCAATAAGGCTAGATTGTAATAAGATTATGGTCCTTCCTATTGATGAACTCTAGAATAAGGAAAAAAACACAAGCCCTTATCACGGCAATCGAATTCACACCATCTACTTCATATAACCACAATAATTCGTAATATTTCGTATTTATTATAATATTTATTAGTCTATTGTTTTGTAAATTATTTATACCTATACTCGTATTTTATAAGTTAGGTAGTTATATCCGACTTTAATAATTGTACATATTTTAGTTTTGTACTCCTACCACTGGTGTGTACCTTTTAACCCAAAGGTTGACTGGTAGAGAATGCCTTGCTACATTAACCACTCTGCTCGACAAGATTTTGACACATGACACACCAGCTGAGTCGACAGGTTGTTGCAAATTACGTCATGAAATTCAGGAATTTACTTGAACTTTCAACATTCGAATTTATTCAGAAAAATAAGTTTACGCAGCTATCTTACACAGTAAATTTGAAAAAAATATCTTTATTTACATGTTGCGCTCGGTTAAACCGCGTCAGTCTACTGCAAAATGTGTACAAAATACGAATTACTACACCTTTCCAAACGGTAGACAATTTAGATTTGCTCAAAATATGTATATAAACAACCTTTTCCCTTGCTGAAAAGATGCAAAAGGACAACACAAAGATATACTCATTTTATTTGCGTCCTTATGTTCCTAATTTGTCATACAAAAATTCATAAAAAAACAAGCCAAAATCTGGAACAAAATTGCTTAAAATTTTGATGCAACCTTGCAACATGACATTTCTTTGGTGTTGTTTTTTTTTGCTGTCCATTCACGCGCCTCATAATCGATTAAAACTGCATTCAGCCTAATCGATTAAGTGTATTTCGATTATTTAAAATTATTCATTTAAATAAAAAAGTGATTTTCAAAAATGTATTGTTTTAAAATTAAAATTAGTTTATAGGCACAAAATAAAATAACAACTTATAGTAATAATATATAGTAATAACTATACATAAATGCTTTCATAATGTTATCAGAAGAGTAAATTGAAAAAAAAATAGGATTCCTGGCTAATTTCGCGCCGAATTCGCCGAACGTAAAAGAATTCAAAATTCAAATTTGGAATGCAGTCGGTATTCAAAATATTTTATCGGGCACATTTTAATATAAAAGAGAGTTTTACATTGATCATTTCAGACGGTTTTATACAGAATGACCAGTATAAATATGAGTATGTTTATGTATGACTAGCACTCCGCCCGCGACTATGTTCGCGTGATTTCGTTTATCCTATAAATGATTTTCTTATATGCAGTTAGTAAAGGCAACCAAAAATAAGATATTATTAAAACTATTAAAAACTGGGTATCGTGGATTTGGGTTTGGGGTTGGTGGGTTTATTGGATTGGGACGATTCGTTATTTGACTTAAACAATAATACATTTTAGGTTATCGCCACAAAGTAAAATCCTCCCCTAAAAACTTATCAACCCTTTTTGCCCCGTTGAGGCTCTAGTTTTGAACAACCTAAATATGCTATTCACTCCTTTCTTCTCTTTTTACCCGACTGCCGAAGGAGGGTAATGTGTTTATCAGTCTATGTATGTATGTATGTAAGTATGTATGTATGTATGTTTGTTCCTATGTGGCGTTCTAGAGACCAAACGTGTTGGCCGATTTTGATGATTCATACGTCAATCGATTCGTCTTAACCCCGCGAGTGTCACTGGCTACATTAAAATTGGAAAATAGAAAAATGGCAGATTTTGGGCGCCATATTGCGGAGGACATTTTTTTTTCTTCCAAACCCATCGTGTGGGGTATCAAAATAAAGGGCTTTAAGAGGTGATTTCGAAAATATAAAACACATATGTTTAAATGTACCTAAATCTTAAAAACAGATAACTAAAAAGTTATAAATAAAAAAAGTTAATTCAAAAAATCTAAAAACCCGACTGCTTTAAAAGCGAAATAACTTAAACAAGGAGAAAATCTTGCTGTGCAGTCGGAGGATACATATTCGCGAGCTAGCTGACGAAAACCAGATGTATGCTCCGTCTGCAAAGCAGTCGGGTTTTTAGATTTTTTGAATTAATTTTTATTTATTTATCATTTTATGTTAGTCAGATTGCGCAGTGAGTTGCCTCAAAAAAAACTTTAACACCCCTAAACTCAATCTGGGAGGGAGTTTTCAAAATGTTTTATGTAAATTTTGATCATCAACTTTATCCCCAAAGAATTTGATTTTACATACAAACTAATTTTTACCCTTTTCACTTCCTTAAAGGTTGAATTGCCGCAAAATCGTGCCTTAGTGCTTCCCTAAAAAACCACGTCAAAAACGAAACCCTGTCCAGTAAGATTCTTAGCTTGAGTTAGTTTCGAAAAATGTATAATGACCACCTTTATTGTTTCCTTAGGTTGGTATTTGTGCCAAATTTTAAATTTATTAACCCGGGAAATAAAATTCTTAAAAGCACTTTAACTCGCCAAAAATCGTATTTTGGGACTAAATAAGTAAAACTAATAATGAAAACCTTTATGGTTCACTTAGGATGGGTATTTATGTAAATTTTCAAATTTATTAACCAAAGAAATATTTAATATGTGATTTATGGGGTGTTAAATTATTTTTTAAATATACGATATTTCAAAAATAATTTAACACCCCCTAAATCATCTTTTGGGGGTAGTTTCGAAAAACTAATAATGAAATCCTTTATTGTTTATTTAGGTTGGTATTTGTGCCAAGTTTCATGTTGATTGACTCAAGAAATCAGATTCTTCCATACAAACTTCAACATCCCCTAAATCGTCATTTGGGAGTTTCGAAAAACTAATAATGGCAACCTATATTATTTACTTAGAATAAGAATAATATCGGCAACTAACTCGCTTGGAAAGGAACCGCGCAAGAAGATACGCACAAGGTTATTGATATTAATAGTTTTCGGGGAATGCAGATGTAAATACAAACCAAACTTATGTTCTTAAAATGAATAAAAATAAAATTTTAAAAGTATGTATAGAATAACCAATTTTCATAACATTACAACAAACTCGACCGAATTCAAAACCTAACCATACCATACTCTCAACTCATTATTCAATATATAATTATAATAATAATACCAGCCTATAATTGTCCCACTGCAAGGCAAAGGCCTCTTCTCATACAGAGAAGGCACGAACATTCATCACTACGCTTGCTCAATGCGGGTTGGCGATTTGAGACTATAAGACCAGGTTTCTTCATGATGTTTTCATTCACCGTTGTCAACGATTTCTAAAATATACTTAGAAAGTACATTAATGAATTTGAAAATGGAAATCATTGGTATTTGTCCAGATTTGAACCCATGACCTCAGGCAAGGCGAGGCCTTTAGCCACTGGGCCAGTACGACACTCATTGCAATATAACGAATAATCACAAAATCGTTGGTTCCCCGAAACTAAATTTATCTACACTTGCGTTACAAACTTACGTAAAAATATACTAGGCACTCTGTATACTTCTGAGATTATCAAACATAAAGACTCAATCATTATTATTTTTATACAAAATAGTTTTGAATAGCGAACGCATTCCGAATTTGAATTTTGAATCGGATAGATAATTCGGCGCGAAATTATCCACGGTTCGATGAAATTGTTTAGTTGGTTGTAGTCAAATAATGTCCAAAAATCTATTAAGATTACTTTAAGAAATAATTAATAGTAATAATTTAAGTACTAATTGTATTTTATGCCTAAAACAGGATTTTTCTATTTTTTAAGAATCGATTTGGGATAATCGCTCATTAATCGAGTGGATAGCATAAATAAAATCGATTGCTAAAATCGTTTTGCCACACAACTATTACATTAAAAAAAAACAATCTACTTGACGAATTGGAAATTTAACAAAAATAAAGTAGTGGTAATGAATTTTACGTATTATTGGACTGGTGTTTGTTAATTATGTTAAAATCAGGGCTTCTTCTTGTTGTTTATTATATTTAGAGACATAATTGTCATATTTGTAATCAATTTTACATGTGGAAGGGTGATATTTGTGTAAAATAAAAATGTAAACTAACACGATTGGCGCCTAACTTCGACTTTGAATAACAAATAACTTCATTACCACTAATTATTTATTTTGAAATATGGATGAATTCGACCAATAATTAAATAATTAGCAAACCTTTACCCCTGTCGTGGAGTTTGGGTGTCCAAAATCTGCATTTTTATGTTTTTTAACTTCGACCACCACTGTCATCAAAATGGCGATTATCGTATTATTACACTTGTTTTTAACAAATGTAAATTAATAAACTTGCGCACTTAATCTAAAAAAAATATTTGCGCTAACATGTAAGCTTTTTATCCAACTATTTTAATTAAAGCCCCCAATTATGATTTGTAGAATTTAGCGCCTGCTTGGTTTAGCACTAAATTCTGAGTTGGTTGATTTGGTTGACTTTATCTTAGAATGGTAATGGTTTGGTTACTGGTTTACGACCACTGGTTTAATGATACGCAATAATATGGTTTTATGGTTATATTAAATACTGGTTAAAATAATGGTAAATGTACCGAACATGATTCGTTAGGTATCTTAATCAATAATTAAGTTATTAATTAGGATGTCGTATGACGTAAATCTGGGGTCCAAAATGAGCCGCGGCTGAGCCAGCGGAGGTATGCTTGTCAAGCCCCAAAATGTACCCCGTCCGAACTATACGGTTAAGTTCGGCTATGTATCAGTGTAAGTTTCAATAAATAAATAATTTTCCAACGCAGTCTCGTATTTCAAATTAAAACATTTATACTAATACCCAAACAGAAACTAGATCCTATAGATGATATATACAGGTAGTTTCAGACCGACACTAACATATTAAATTACACGTTTTCATTAATTAATAGTTGGTTCCTATAAAGTACTAATGTTACCTTTCCAATTAACAAAATTGATTCGAGATATCGATGTCTCGAATATCGGTGGATGGTTTCTGACATGTGTAATATATAATATGTAGCACGTAGTAGTGTGAGTATGTGGTGTTCATTCCACATGTCTTAGTTTACTTACGTTTTATAATATATTTTACAAATTTCATCACCGTTACTTTTGAAATTGTATTATCTCATGTTTTCCTTTTTTATGTATTCTTTACATTGGTATAAACCTGAAAATCATAAGATTTGTTGATTCATCCAAAACTATTATATTATTTTTAACTCTTGACATTTTTATCTGACATGACATTGTCATTATTTTATTTTCTTAAACCATAGACATACGATACCATTCTCTATAGCTTATTAAGCTCGTTGTACATTATATTTTTCATTATAAGGGCAGCGGCAGACTGCGCCTCTGTAAACCGTTTTTATTCGTTCATTATTTTTTAATTGATATTCGAATTTAAAATTTAGAAGACATATCGGAACGAAGAAAAACGGGTGTCACTTTTTTTAGTCTTGAATCTGCACTGAACTCTGAAAACGAACGTTTGACTACTTAGTACTACGTGTTTTACTATTGAATCTGAAAATCTCTTTAAAACTATTATATATAAGGCCTGTGAATCTACCAATTCTGTGAAAAACAATAAATATAATTTATTGAGTGTTGAACTTAAATGTGTGCATTTTACTGGTTCATAAAATACGTCGGTCACCGCTTCATAGTAAAGGGCTTGATTTATCGGCATATTAAGCCACAGCCCGACCTCCACACTTCTATCTGCCAGTGCCAGCCTATTCTATTGCCTAACTGACTGCCTGACTATTAGTTCAGCAGCCTTGACCATCTAACTGTGAGCCAGCCCATTCGTCCTGCTGGCTACCCTACTGCCTATCTAAGCGATTCATCTGCGAGCTCATCTGCCTACCTCGGTCATTCCACGCCTTCGTGTCCGTCCAGCTGCCTAGCCTGCCTGCCTGCCTGCTAAGAAATTTCTGCCCACGTCGTGTGAAGCCGGATCTTCCTAGCTGCCCACGTCGTGCGAAGCCGGACCTTAATTTGTTATTTATATCCTTTTCTTAGTTTTAATTTATATTTACCTTTAATTTTATTAACGTGGCTTACGTATAGTTCATTTGAACTATACGTAACGCTACAAGTAGTACCACGTACTCGTGCGATATTGATGGCATTGTCAATCCTGTAAGTGTGGGAAGGTAAGAAAGTAATCGGTTTAAGTGTCTTGTTTTGCTCTATAGATATTGTATCTTATTGATATAAATTTATAGGTTTTCCTCCACATTATTTTTAACACTGCCCCACTCTAGGAATTTGTATTGTATCGTAGGAGCATATTTAAACATACAAACTCAAGTACACAAACAATGAGACTGGTATAACTATTAATTGTAGGCCATACAAATATTTATACCGTGCGGGAATCGAACCCGCGACACGCAGCGCTGTAGCCGATCGATCAACCACTGCGCCAATCGTGTCCTTGATTATATTGATCGATGATTATGCTCATCATCGACGCTCCCGAGGACAATACAACAATTTTTTTTGTAGATTTGTTCTACGGATATATTTTCTTCGCTTCGTTGTCGCGCTTGTGTCTGGGAGACTTCATTTCAGCCTTTTCACCGACAGATAGCTGAGTATGGGCTTTCTTTCTGTTCTGCCATTCTTCCTGATTCTTTGCGACCTCATCAACTAGTTTCCATGGCTTAACGTTTAAGCTGCAGCCTTTGTTAGGTCAAACCTTGTCTGGCCAAGTATGCTGGCTCACTTGAGACAAGTTATTTTTTTTATATATTATTTTTTATTAGTAATTGGCTTGCGCTTGACCACTATCTCAGCTGATGGTAAGCGATGATGTGGTCGACGATGAAACACGCTTGCCTAGAAGAAACCTATTCACTCTTGACTTAAAGACTCCCAGGTTGTCCCACCTGCTATCGGGAAATACAGACTCCGGCAGGGAATTCCACTCTTTTGCTGTGCGTATAATAAAAGTATTCCCAAAACGTTTGGTGCGTATGGGTGGGATGTCCACCGTGTATCGATGATGCATCGCCGTACTTCTTGTAGTCCGATGATGGAACTTTTACTTGACAACGAATATCGGTGTTGTCTATGTTACTTGCTAGTGATTACTATTCAGCAAAGTATTTCCGGTTAGGAAGCCTTTATCTTTTACTTTCTTTATAAATTCAAACAGCTGGGTATGCATTTTGTTTTTCTTAAAAAATCTCATTAACAAAGTCCAGACCAAGTAATTTCGGAGTTATCAATAATAATCTTCGGCATTCACCGTCGGGAATAAATAACTTCGTTTAATTACATATTAATTAGAAAACTTTTTATTGGCTGTAAAAAGAAAGTATAATTTATCGCGACAAGTCTTTATTTTGAATTAACGTGAACTTGCAATTTTCATTGACTTTGCTTGAGAATTATCTTGCCTGAAGATATTTTTTATAGCAATTTCCGTAAACAACTTTTGTAAATAAATTTTAATTCTAGAAATATATTTTCTAGTAGCAATTTTTTGTGCAAATGTTTTCCTAGTCACATAATCAAGACTACTATTAGTATATACCACAGGTTAATATAAACTATCTTCTTTTTATTATAGACAGGCTCGCGCTTTACATCGTTCTCAGCTGATGGTTGGCGATGATGTGGTCGACGGTTAACCACGCTTGCCTAGATGTAACCTGCTCCACCTTTGTTATTTCGAATACCTACTCGTATAACCTACCAATTGCTTCGTTAATTTTGTGGTGGCAAGCACTACTGCTGACCTCGAGTGAAAGTGTTCTTCCATCCCGAATTTCTTAGTACCAGGCTGGAGTCTGGAGTTGTGCTGGATTGCTCATAAAGCATATCTCTGCCTGATCACGTTTCATGTTCGGATCATAAATTTCTTTCTTTCTTTCTTTCTTTATATCTTTCTTTCTTTCTTTCCTTCTTTCTTTTTTTCATTATTTCTTTCTTTCTCTTTTTCTATCTTTCTTTCTTTTTACTTATTTTCTTCCTTCTTCCTAACCCTAAGGGGAACAACAGGCGTTATGGTATGAAACTTAACCACCTGGATCGACCCACCCTCAGCTGTAGCGCTAGCAACCAGATCAACAAGGCACACACATTCACCATTTACTATCTATTTACAAAGAAAACGTATTCCTGATTTAACTGTATCGATTAGGTTTTCACATACTTCTATTAGCATATTACTCGACGAAAGTGGAGGAATATTAATGACTTCCTCTGTTATTCCTATTGCTTAGTTATTATTATTGCGTGCCGTAAATCTTATTTACGAGTTTAGGAACTTACAGTAGAATATTCAGCGTTATTTAAGCTATGACTGAAGTAAGGTTTTTTTCACATAAATATAATCCTCCTTGTCGATTTCGACAAAGGTGAACCCATGGGATTATTTCCTCGAGTGTGCCTTAATATAGCTCACCAGACCGCACTTATTTGCTTTTGAAAATCCGGTCACAAGTAATACAATACAGTTGGCCGGCGGAATTAAAGGTATAGGTGGGTTAATGATAAGTAATTCTAAAGTAAAGAAAGAAGAAACACTATATAAGTACAAAGGAAAACGTTACTCTGATCGAAAGGAGAATGCGCGATGATCACGATTCCTTGCAGTGGTAAACAATTATGGATATTGTTTCCTAGCACAATGGGCAGAAGAAATTATCGCCGTCCGCGTCGTGGGTAGAACATGGATAATGGTGGCACATAACGGACGAAACGGAGTTGTAGGATGAAAAGAAACTTCTTTCTAGCAGAGGGTAAAGTCAGGCTGTAGATGATGATGATTTTCTAGCTCAAACAACACCAGTATTTTGGAATCACAACCTAATATTTTAAACCTCGTAATGAAAACCAAAATGAAAAATGTATTGTTTTATAAGAATCAGAATCCATTTTACCTACACCCAAAACAAAAGAGAAACGTAAAAGAATTGGTAAAAAAAATGGTATAGATTTCAATTTATTAAACGAAGTGTTTCATTTCAAACAATCAAGTCGAATGGTTTCCCAGGTTCAGCCGAATTTGTATTGGGTAACACAAAAAAATTTCGTGGAATAATTCTGATTATTATCTTCACTTTCACCGGATTTGTAGATTACTTAAGCTTTTTTATTGTTCGAAATGTTGAAAATATCCGACACTTCAAGATGGGAGTGGCCTAATTTTAAAAAAGGCTGTGACAATGCTACAATGAGTTAAATAAAAATCTGCAGAACAACTTCTATGAAAACATCATCTGCTGTTGCATCTTTACCGCATTGTCGCGACGTCGTTCTTGTCGACGGGTTTTTTTTTTGTACAATCCCACCGCACTATTCCCAGACCACTGCAACTCCTGAAAGCCAGAATCAACAGTCGCGAACACCAGAAAAGCGCCGGGGCAACGAAGCTCGACGAAGTCCCAGAATGAATTTAACTGTCTTGATTCCGCAACGAAATTAATCAGAATAGGAAAGAAGGGAGGAGTAGGAAAGAAATACAAATTTCCACTTCTCTCCATATCAAGCAGGAGACAGAACAAACAAGGCCAATAGGCACAAAGGGTCGTTTACAACTGGGATAAGCCCAGTTGCCTAGCACCACGCATAAAAATTTGCATTGGCATTGTCTACGGGTTCCTTACAGCTTGGACATAACCTGACATGAAAGATCGCAAACAATTACATGATAATTGGAAACACCTTAGCATTGTTCCACAAAAACCCAAGCAATCAATCGGCTCCACCAATCAACACGACACATTTATCTCACAGCTAAACCAGTAAAAAGTCCACCCGAAATTGCCGGTTATCCCTAACAGCGGGGCCTAATGTTCACATGTACACCCCCTCTACCCCACACGCGTACACCCCCTCTAATTTACGACCACATACCATCCGCAATCTCCAGGCAACCATTATCCGAAGACTTCCAATTAGCTGTGATACTCGTTTATTAACATTTTCTGGGCTAGGAACGTAAAAACTTCAAATATTATGTGGCGGAATAATCTTAATAAAACTGTCTGCGTGAGTTTGATGGTCGCTTTTATCGCTTCGTAAACGAGGGTGTTAATTGCTTTGCACTTGTGGGCTGTAGTGTGTATTTTGTAAAGAGTATGGGTGACGAAAAAATGTATCCTGGAGTGTTTGAGTTCAAGGTTGTTTCATTATAACTAATACATATATTAGACGTAATTTTAGTTATGAAATACAGAAAAATTTAAAGGTAACCAACCTATGTCTTGTTATGAGCATGATTATGATGAGAAGGGAAGAAATGCATGTGATTAATATTTTTAGGTAAATGTGAAGACCAAAAAAAATATGGTTGGATTTTATGTGTATATGAAAGAAAATGGAGTAAAAGTTAACGTGACGGTTGACAAGACGTAATGGTTTGTCTTCTGGTTGCGACTTTGTTTCGTACACGTTTAGACATTGTTTTGAATTTTGATTTGATACAACTGTTAAAAAAGTGTGTTTTTTATATAACCACCGATTTTGATGATCAACAAAAAGTGTCAAAAAAGGAGAGCATTCCTGTGTACCAACGATTCATGCGTAAACGAATCTAAAAACTGGTGTATAGTGCATGAATGAAAAAATAAAAAGTGGAAAAAGGTGAATTGCAAAAAACTAATCCGAGTTCGGTTTTGTCAAAGCCAATCCCACTCTGTTCTGAACAGTTCTGAAACGTTTCTGTCAGTTTTTTGTTAAAACATATTACGAAAGGCTTTCTGTGGGATAGGCTGGAGCAGGAAGACTTTTGATTTTAAAGCTGAATTCAGTTGTAAGCGACTATTTTGATGGCTCGACGCGATTCGATTTATATCATACATAAGCAATTTTTAATAAGCGAAATTGCAAGTACGGTCACATGGAAGCAATGGGATGCACATCGACGAAATTGATTCGCGCCATCGGACAAGTCCCTTGGATAGTTTCTATTCTAGATCTTTACATAGCTATATTTTACTAGTAATAATTATAGTATTCTTAGGGCAGATATTTCAATCATCACATAACTTTTATCTGAGAAATAAAAATGGCGGTTTTAAAGCTTTTGTGTAAAAAAATATTATCTCAAACCACTATCATATTTATCTGCACTACAGCGTAATGTTCCAAATATGAATTCAATAAATATTGTATAAATTTTACCATTCCACGAAAAAAAAGATACGTGTTTACGTACCTTTTTTTGTGGAAAGGAAAAATTAAAAAAAAAACCTTTTGATTGTAGATAAATGTGTGCTATAAAAATAACAAAGTTCTTTTATGATGCAGTTGTTTGAAAATCGAAGAAACACATTATTTGATTTTCACACTCGCGTGATACTATTATCACACTTGGCTTCGCCTCGTTTGATTAACCTGCACTCGTGTTTTAACAACCCCTGTTATATATCCGTTGCATAAACTACTATTATGTTTCAGAAGTTATCTGAAAAATCAGGCCTTATTTTAATATATTCTTCTTTATTATTATTCCATTACCTAAACTCTAAGAAACATGACATCAAGTTGATCAGATGAATCGAGTTTCGCGATCAAGTAGCGACCTTCACAAAGTCAATTTGTTTTAGCCCTCACTTTTCCCAGTTTGACAGTTAATAACGACACCCGATAGAGAGTCATCTGAATTGCTAATGTTATTTTTCTTTAAATTACTTCGCCTTGAATTAAGTGGCGATTATATTCAGAGATTGTTTCCCGTATCGGGCCCCTATAGGTCCGTGACGGGCTCCTATTGGTCCGCGACGCCTTTATACAGCTTACGAAATTACTTAGCGCACCCGGTACGGTTTACATTTTTAATTTATAAAGATTTGGGGAAAAATGTTTCGAGATTGGAGTGTTGATTATGAAGGATTTTGAAAGGGTATTTTGTTTTTATTTTTAGCTTCTCTTAAAACGTCTTTTACACAGTGCAAAGTTGTGATTGATTATCACTCATATATCGATAACTGATCAAGCTGACATTTTACAGACATGTATTGTTATAGTACAGTACAATATGAAGTCATATATTACTTATTACTGATTCGATAATAGAGCCACATCTGAAGATGAAACATGGCGTAAGATTTATATGAGCGTAAATCTTTATAGATTGAAGTCGTTCATATTTTGTCAGTTGAGAAAAACTAAAACACTTCTTTGTATTAGTTAATCTCTAGAAGTACTGATCTAATTTCGAAAAACATTTCACTGAAAAAGCTACGTCATCGTTACGTACCACGGTACTACATCTTAAACTTTATCCCGGAATGAATTTACAGTTCCTGCGAGTGTGGCTACGGTCGCAAAGCCGCAGGATAAACCCATTTTTTATAATAAGCCTATGTAACAAAAAAAAACACCTTTAGCATACCACGAATTCTGGCATATATCCATCAAATTCTGCTGAATTTCGTCAGCAAAGCTACTTCCATTAGGTAGAGGTATGAGAGAACATATTGAATGTGTGTTGTCGGAGGGCGGGGCTGGTAATCGACGGGCAAACATTTGTCGATCGACGATAGATCGCGACGAGCACGTGATTGTTGGGGAAAAGGGAGACTGCTCACTTATGTACTTCAAAATTTTTGAAAAGTACGGTTGAGTTTTGAAAAAAGAAAGTAAAATGTTTATTTGGTACTTGTACAGGACAAGCAATAAAATATAGTTTTGTTCGCGACGATAGGTTGTGATGGAGCAAATTAAAGTAATAGCGGTCTTTATAACAAGATATGTATATTGACTAAGAGAATAGTAGTTTATGAAACTGTTGCATAATAAGGGGTATTAAAACATGATTGTGTGTTTAAAAACTGTGCCGTAGGCGAGGTTTTTAATAGTATTCTCACGAATGTTTTAATAACTAGTTATGTGCAGTTTCATACTCTACTTTATCTACACTCATACGTTGGGATTGAACCTATTTAATGCCTTTTTTTCATTTTCCATACCATAAAGTCGTGATAGCATTTATCATATAATTTTCTCGACTTTGCTGGTAATAGATTATGAGTAATTTCCTTCGCCGCATCAAAAATATCGGGTGAAGTAAAATTTTCTTCACATTCACTGTTAACAGACATTTTTAAGCAAGAACTTAAAAAACTCATGAAATTCAATACAGTAAAACCTGCAAAATATGAATGTCACAAAAACCCAGCACATCACCGCATTAACCGTGCATGCGCTAAGGTTTAGCACGCACTGCGATTTTTATTCGCGCGTATTTTTTCCGGCTATTATGCGACCTATGGAATTGTATGAAGCTGCTTGCATTGCGGTAAAAACATCGTGCGGAAATAATAAAATCCGTGTTTTGCCACAAAATCCATCGCACCGCGACGCGAATTTAATTTGCGCGAATATTTTGAGTTCTATGAACAGGTAGAAAGAGACAAAATTCGCGGGAATAAAAATAGCGCATGCACGGTTAATGCGGTGATGTGCTGGGTTTTTGTGACTTTCATATTTTTCAGGTTTTACTGTATTGAATTTCATGAGTTTTTTAAATTCTTGCTTAAAAATGTCTGTTAACAGTGAATGTGAAGAAAATTTTACTTCACCCGATATTTTTGATAAAGCTTAAAGCGGGCATTGTAATCATCATAGACAAGTAAAAATTGGAATCAAATCTTTTTAAATAGGTACTATAAAAATGGAATTACAAAAATATAATTGATGAAAACTTTTTTGGATTTGTCCTGTATCGTAATAGAAAAAAAAATATTATAGCATTATTTTTTAGAGTAAAATTTTATAAAAAGATTCTATTTTTAAATTTCGGTATTGTGTTTACAAAGTATGTCAATATAAACTCGTTTTGAAGTTTATAATTCGAATATTACGATATGAGAGTAGATAATAGTACATTACTGCAGCGGCCAGCAAAATAGGCATTGATGGACGAACGTGTAAATGTGGGCCGAGGCGAAGCCGAGGCACACATACGTAAGTTCATCAATGCCTAGTTGTGGCCAAGGCTTGTATAGTACTTTTCTCAAATAATGCGCGGAAATTAAAACTAAGTAGTACCTAGAACTCATTTTGTCAAAATCAATGACGAACAACAATAATTGTTCCCGCGTTAAAGTGTTCCTTTGTTTTTTTTTCAATAAACGGCGTTCTATTTGCAAGCCAGTTCGAAATTTAAATAAAACCTTTGATAAGTCACCTCCTTGGTTGCCATGTTTCGGAGTAAAACATCGTTCCATTTTTAAACTACACGACAGATATGAGTTTACTATGGAATTTATTTGGCCGCTAGACACGACAGATATGGATTTTCATACAACTTTTGCCGGCCGCTGCGCGCATGTATTTGACCAGTACAGCAATTTCGATTTATCTCGAAGAAGGTTGTCAAAATAATGATCACATTTCCAAGCATGTTTGAGAAAAATAAATTACATGACAACGGTGGGTTAAAAGGGTAAGCAAAGGATTTAAGATGTTAATAAAACGCGCAAGCACAACCGTGCTTGGAGTCGTGCAACACGATTAGTCTACATTTGACAGATTCTACTTTTGACATCATAGTCTACTTTTGACAGATTCAACATATGACAGATTCTACTTAAGACAGATTCTACTTAAGACAGATTCTACATAAGACAGATTCTACATTTGACAGATTTTGTAAAAAGTGAGATAAGTAAGGAACATTGTGTCATCAAAATTAATACTGTTATATCACTATCTACTCGTAATACTTTCAAACGATCAATTATTGTATATTATATATAATCAAATATATGTATGCAGGGGTTTTCAGGGGCTATAAATCGATCTAGCTAGATTTCATTTTAAGAAAACGTCGTTTTCTCTATATTTTTCATCCGAGCAGAGCTAATTCGCCCAGGTACTATTTATTGATAAGCATAATTTGCTTTTATACCTAGTATTAAATGTTTGTATTATAAAGTAAAAAAATATTTTTCGTTCAAGTTCAAGTTTCGTTAAAGCCGTTCCGTACAAAATGTATGAGAAAATGAACTGTCTCCTCATTTTCTTGATGGATGACAAAAAGTCGTGAGTAAAAATAATAATAATTATAAATGGCAAAAAAAGAACAAATATATATTTTCATGATTCATTATTAGAATATAACGACATATGTGTGCTCAATCTTGTGAATATTGACCCCGATGCTAGGAAATTCGTGTGTCATAGGGGCCAACCATTCGTCCGTTATGGTTATTTTACAAAACCTTTACAAGCAAAACGTGCAACATATCCTAAATGAGACTCGCAAGAGACCAAGGAACCATGGCTAGAAAGGAGGTTGGAATTAGATTGCTACTGATGACAATGATGATAAAAATAAGATGATAGATAGATATAGATGATAAGAAGTAAATGAAAATGAAATAAAGCCCAGTACAACGGACAAGGGGATATCCCCTCGTCCGTCAAAATCACCGTAGCGGCGAAACACAATGGTAGCGGTTGACAGGATAAACAATCCGGAAGCACCAAACTACCTGCCTATCTTAATTTCATAGAACAACTCCACGGCAATTGAAACAACATGCTCTCTAAACAGATTAGATAATAGACCCTTTTCATAATCGTATTAGCAGGGCTCGGATTACTAAACCTGTAAGCCAAAACTTTTGTTAATGTTGTTAATCATTGATAACTTTAAGCTGCAAACAAACTTGGCGATAGTGAGCAACACGTTAGCTACTCACTGCTCTTTGAAAGGAACTGTGATAAACTGTCAACAAAAGTTTCTGCCTATGGTATTTAAAAATAAACTTTAGTATAAATATGGGGTGCCAATCAAAAGTCGTCGTCCTTACAGCTAGGAGTAGGAGAAGAATGTAAGCCTAAATATTAAGTAAAAATGGGTTCTTTATAAATTCATTAAATTTATACAACATTAAAATATGTTACTAAAAGAAGAAGCGATATTTTAAAAAATCTATTAAAAATATTCTGTAATAATCTCACCGTGATAACTAAGGTGTAGGTCGTGGGTTCTAACCCAGGCAGGTGCATTACTTTGTGTAAATTATTATATCACCACTGCTCTAAAAACGGTGAAGGAAAAAATCGTGAGGTAACCGGCATGTCCTAGAACCAAAAATTCGAAGACGTGACACCAACCCGTACTGGGCCCGCGTGGTGAATTACGCGCATTCCCACTCTCACAGAAAAGAGGCCTGTGTCCCAGCAGTGGGAACATTAAGTGACGTTAACAGAGCTGGCAATCCATAGTATTAATTGGAATGGTACAGCTCACTTGATACTCACATCACCTATGTTTTCATGGTGAGTTTCGGCTGTTCACATCACAATACCGCTAAACAGTTAATATCACATCTTACTAAAAAAATCGCGAAAAATCCATAACCTCCCACATCGCCAGCAACTTAACCCCTCGTCCATGAACCTCTAATCGTGCAAGTTTTGTTCATTCGTAAACAATAGAGAGGCCCTTAATTGAGTAATCCGGGGTACGGAACGCGGCGTGGTTCAGACATGACCAAATGTATGGTTAACACGCCACTAGTCCGCTATGAAAGTATTCACGGCTAGGATTATGAAATGGCACACTATTTCTTGCAGACTAAACCGATTTCTTGAATGTGTTCAATTTGTGGGCTTTTTTGTGTTTATTTGTTTCAATTAAGGCAGTATTTAGCAATAATGGAAAATGTTTTGGGGATACTTACATTGACGAATCTAAAGGAGTAAAATTCTTTGCAGCAAAGACATTCACTTAGAAAATACTGACTCCAGCAGCTGCAGTCTGTGTTTTCTGGTGGCTGTAACCTGGAGGTCACGGGTGAAAAAGTACTAAACGTTTTGGAAATAATTTCATTATGCGTACAGCTAAGGAGTGGAATTTCCTGCCGGAGCCTGTGTCTCCCGATAGTTTTTTTTTTCCGATATGCTCGCGCTTGACCACTATCTCGCCTGATGGTAAGCGATGATGTGATCAACGCTGAAGCACGCTTGCCTTGAAAAAACCCATTCACTCTTGAATTAAAGACTCCTAGATTGTAGCTATCGGGAAATACAGACTCCGGCAGGGAGTTCCACTCCTTAGCTGTACGCATAATAAAAGAGTTACAACCAAGGAATATTTAAGTCAAGAGTATTCACTCTTGACTTAAAGAGCCGACTTAAGACTAACTTATTCAAGTTACTCATAGGCAAGCGTGCTTCACCGTCGATCACATCATCGTTTACCATCAGGTGAGATAGTGGTCAAGCGCGAGCCACTTAATAGTAAAAAAAACATCCATACGCATACTAAACCGATGACCGATGAGATTTTAAGTTAACAATCAGGTGATAATGGTGTTATGCGAGCATATCAATTAATGGTTAAAACTAATTTACCGAATCACATTTAGCAAATTGATAAAAAATAAAAAATTTAAGGCACTTGTCTCACCGTCGAGTAGCGAGTAAAGCTAGAAACTAAAAACGAGTTGGCGAGCAGTGAGTAGCGAGTGTGTAGTTCCGATAGTATTGTCGCTCGGATATCAGCGAGTGTTATTGTGTGACGGGAAATTACTCGCAATCAGCACGGTTATTTCCTTTTGGGATATCGCTGCACATGCTGAGATAGGAGCCTTTTTGGTCTCGCACGGGGTTTTTTATTTTGACTATTGTGTAATTTTTATGCTTATTTCTCGTGTCTCCTGTGCGGGTCACAAATAAATATTTTTCTTTCTTTCTTTCTTTCTTTCAATACTCTCTCGGGACGGCCGTATTGTAGGTAGTAATGTTGGTCTCTCGGCGTGGGTTCTGACCGCCAAGCGAGAAAGCAAGCATCACCGAGCGAGTATCGCTGAGTATAAATTTGATAGCTCTTGTCTCTACGACAAACTTGTGGTGAGAGAGTAGATACTCGCCGGCAGTGTGAACAGCCAGCGATCAACTATAATTATATGTGTCTCTTTTATTGCTCGGGCATTTATTGATTTACGGGATCCTTTATCTTTTGTTCATTTCTTCAGCGAGAAAATCTGCCGCCGCCGTCCGCCTATGTACCTGTATGTTGCATGAATTTTTCATAAATAAAATAGTCCAAAGCTAATCGCTTCGTCGCCGGCGGTGGGACCAATGCCTAATCCAGCCGGTGTTTTCTAGCTGAATACTCTGAGAAGACCAGAGAAACAAACCCATACGTCAATGTTTTCTACCTTAGGTAGTGTGGGATGACTGATATGATCACTCCCATTTGTTATACAAAATCATTAGTTTCGAGTATCTGCAGCCTAATCGCATAAGTTAATTCGGCAAGGCAAAGAGTTTTGACCACATCATCAGCCTATTATTGTTCCCACTGCTGGGACACAGGCCTCCTCTGTGAGAGGGAATGGGCCGTTATCCACCACGCGGGCCCAGTGCGGGTTGTTGGATGTCACATATCTTCGAATGTTTGGTTCTAGGACATGCCGGTTTCCTCACGATGTTTTCCTTCACCGTTTTTGAGAGCAGTGGTGATGAAATAATTTCAGTCCGGGGCAGTGGTCCAACTGCTCTGTCCAACTAGTTGGACCATGGGTCTTTACTAAGGGCAGTTGTCCAACTTTAAAAATAGTTGTACCACAGCACCTTTTAAGAGTTCCGTGGTCCAACTCATTTAAAAAATAATTTGCTAACTCTAAAAACCTCAACTGCATCTTTATGTGTTTATGGTACCTACTGGTTAGCGGTTATATTGAACCTCTTTGCAGTAAAATAACAAAATTAAAGTTATGTGACTAATTTTTAAACTTAATTTTTTTACAATGTTTTACAACATTCAACGAAATTTATCTAAATCATTACCAACATAATAACCTAATAAAGTAATATCACCTGAAATCAGTTGTAGCTGAATTTCTCGTACATAATCATCATTCTCAATTTGGACCTTACGTCTGGCGATACGGGAAGCACAAATGAGTCTACTAATGTTGCGCCTTTGGTTTTTGCTTTTCTAAGTGACAAAAAGCAATCGACTTATTTTGCGTTATTTGAAATGCTAAGATCACAGTTAAATTGGGATCCAAAAATATTACATTGTGACCTTGAAATGTCTATTCTGAACAGCATTAATGAATTTTGTCCGACTGTTAAAATTGTAGGCTGTTATTATCATTGGTCACAATGTATTTGGAGAAACGCAAAAAAATAGGTAAGTATCTCAAAAACTAAATCAAAAAGAGTCAAAAGAACTATTTAATTATGCTTAGTTTTTCCACTATTGCAGAGTGATTTGTAGAAGGCTGGGATTACATAAAAAAAGAAAGTTGTTTTAAGCTCACAAACTGATTTAATATATAGAGCGTTATTGGATTCAAGGAAGTTTTGTTGAATTTTCTCAGCTTATATAGCCAGAGGCATAGGACTAATAACTTTTCAGAAAGCTCACATACAAAGCTAAGTCGGCGCATTAATGCAAAAAATGTTACGTCTATTAAATGTTATAGAAAATTTTACAACTTTATCAAGCGAAATCGTACACAAAAGACGTAAGTAAGGTCCAAATTGAGAATGATGATTATGTACGAGAAATTCAGCTACAACTGATTTCAGGTGATATTACTGTTGGTAATGATTTAGATAAATTTCGTTGAATGTTGTAAAACATTGTAAAAAAATTAAGTTTAAAAATTTGTCACCCGACTTTAATTTTGTTTTTTTACTGCAAAGAGGTTCAATATAACCGCTAACCAGAAGGTACCATAAACACATAAAGATGCAGTTGAGATTTTTAGAGTTGGCAAATTATTTTTTAAATGAGTTGGACCACGGAACTCTTAAAAGGTGCTGTGGTACAACTATTTTTAAAGTTGGACAACTGCCCCTAGTAAAGACCCATGGTCCAATTAGTTGGACAGAGCAGTTGGACCACTGCCCCGGACTGAATAATTTACACAAAGTAAAGCGCCTGCCTGGGCTCGAACCCACGACCTACAACTTGTAAGTCGCGGCCGATACCACTGGGCCACCACTGCTTTAGAGCGTTTTGACCAATCACATGAAAATACACCATGTGGATTTCCGTCTATGAGATTTATCGATTAATTGCCTTACCGAATTCACTTACGCTACGCGAGAGAGTTTTATCAATGCAATATTAACATATCTACCTACCGACGAGTTGCCAGCCTGTCGGTTTTTTATCGGTTACACTTCGGTTATGCGACGGAACTGCACAATTTGATTCCGCCTAGCCCTTTCCATCATCGGACTACAAGACGTACGGCCATGCGCCATCGGTACATGGTGGACATCCCTCCCATACGCACAAAGCGTTTTGCTAATACTTTCATTGTGCGCACAGCTAAGGAGTGGAACTCCCTTCCGGGGTCTTTGTTCCCTGATAGCTACAACCTTGGGGTCTTTAAGTCAAGAGTGAATAGGTTTCTTCTAGGCAAGCGTGCTTCACCGTAGACCTCATCATCGCTTAACATCAGGCGAGATAGTGGTCAAACGCGAGCCTATAAATTATTAAAAAAAAAAAAAAAAAAATATCTCGTCCATTTGTTACTGTTTTTCTATTCAACTAAAAATACATAAGTGAGAAAAGAAAATATTGATCGAGTGTTCAATTCAGGGCAATCGACCAACTATAATGACTTCTTCATGAAACTACCAAAAAAATACCCCTTAATTTAGCCATCAAATATTTAAGCCAAGAATATGTTCCGTTCAATAATCTGAAATATGTCCCAATAATGTTTCTGCTTCGGAATTATTTCTACGTGGAGTTATTTCATACGTCGCAGCTGTCAAATAAAGGGGAAGTTAGCGCATGCCTCTCGGATGGCAGGGTAACCACCCCGGGGTAAATTGACCTCAAATTCGATGAAGTTTAAGGTAATTTAATTAAAATAGTTTGGTGAAGTTTGTTAGGTGGCGACTGGCGGCAGCCTTGAGGTGTGGAGTTTTGAACAAAAACTGTTTGGATAATAAACTCTCTCGGTTTTGTGGAATAAAATGCAATGTATTTAGAATCCTCTCGATGGCGCGAAGCAATTTAAATTGCGTCGATAGGCCATTTCTAAGAACATCACAAGTTTATTTTGATTAATACTTGAAATTTTCTTAGAAATAGCCTCACGATAGCGGTCGAAATGCATTGCATTGCGTTTATGTGAATTTCTCCTAACTTGCAATTTCTCTAAGTAAAATTGTTTATCAGTTTGATTTAAATCGAATTGCATCAAGACATCACGAAGATCTCTAAGAGTAGATAAACGGTTACTACGTTAAATCCGGCCGCAAAACTGATACCAACATAAAAAAAACAAGAAGATACTGCGGCCGATATTCCAAGTTCTCGATTAAAGTTATTCAATATAAGGCTAATGTCAATTTGATAATTCAAGGTGGAGGTCGAGTTCAAGAACGTGACTTAATATTAGTCCCTTTTCACACGCTCCACAGTTAGCCGGTGCCGGGTAACCGGCGGCGAAGTGTATAGCCATGTACGTAAGCTTTCACACGTACCGGCGTAATTTGTCCGGCAACCGATCGCTGGGTACACACCGGATCCACCACTGTACGTCCGGTCGCCGCCTACCGGTTAGCCGGCGGCCAAACGCACAGTGGTGTATGGAAGACGCACTATGCTTTCATACGCACCGGCAGCCCGTCGCCCAGGTACAACCCCGGACAGAGAACGCTTACACATTTTTTTCTTACACCCTCATATCATAATATTGTATCACCGTCCCAGGCGAATAAAATGAAAATTGATATTACCCTAATTACCATATTTGAAGTCTACGGTCCCGAATACATTTACTCAATCTTTTTTTCAATCTCGATTTCTTTTTCATTTTTCAATTTCAATCTTTGAATTCTTACGTTGCAAACGGTTTTTCAAACGGTGATTTAGTTGATCTAAAGAGGATATTGACATTCGGAAGTACATGAAAAACCTCTCTTCATCTTTTAGCAGGTTTGGAAATAAGATATAGAATACTCCACACTTTTCTCTTTTTATGTTTAGCGGATGAACCCAATAATTTCTTGACTTTCTTTCCACAGCGAAATAATTTTTTCGCGTTCTATTATTATTAAAAAAGATTAAAATTATATTATGTATACGTAGTTCAACGCAACTGTACTCGCGTTGACGGTTTAGACGCTACTGGATACAAAATCGGCTCGTGTGAAAGCTGAATGAGTTGCCGGACAGTCGGCACCGGTTACCCGGCAACCGGAGCGTGTGAAAAGGGACTTCACCGCCGGTTACCCGGCACCGACTACCCGGAAACCGGGGCGTGTGAAAAGGGACTTAACTTTTCACACGCTCTTCAAAATGCTACGGCGTAGCATTCCATCTACGGTTTCGTAGCACCGCCTACGGTTTCGTAGCAAATTTTCACACCGCGATTGCGCGAAGCGAGCCTATTGGGCACAGATCCAGACTCTGGCCTATTCTGCCTAATGAGAAATTCCAGATGGAAAAACCTAATAATACTTTGCGCAACCCGGGCATCAAAGCCAAGACGTCATGTTCAACAGTAGCGTTTGCGACCACTAGAGTAACGAGGCAGTCAGTATTATCAAAAACACATAAATATACATAATAAATACCTACAGTAATTTTACACGTGGCGCAATAAAATGGGACGTGGGCTTTTAGCCAGGTGTTAACTGTCACAAAGGGCGGAACTTATGGCGGAATACAAAGGGTGTTTATACTTTATCGAAAATCAAACAAAAACAGGATTTGGAACACTTCGATAGATTGTTTAGCAATTTAGCATATTTTTTTTTAGAAATGAACATGTTTCGTAGTAGTATTGTTTATGATAATTGTATCAACGAATCAGGGGTAAACATTTGCCCAGTAGTGGGACGGACACTGTTGGCTAACCAAAAAAAAAGCAAACGGACCACCTCTCTCCCAGTTCATCCTAAGATTTTTTGCTATCGCTATCAGCAATAAGACCAGCATTGTATTGATATAATTAGCAACACTGGACGAGTTGTGATACAATTTTGGTGTACTTACCTACAATAAATTCTTAATTTTTTATTGTACACCAAAACAATACATTTACACAAAGTGAAATCAATATTAATGTACAAAGGCGAGCTTAACTCCAAAATGGAGTTTTCTTCCAGCAAACCTTTGAGATTACAGATAATAATAATTGAGGGCAGTAATCTAGTATACAATTCTACAGTAAGATACTAATATAATAATAATAACACATACATAAAAGAACTACGTTCATAAATACAAATGTATATATACATTGAGAGGAAGAGAATAGACGCTCTGGAGATGTGGTGCTGGAGAAAAATGCTTGGAGTGTCGTGGACAGAGTTTCGCACTAACATATCCGTCCTTCAAGAGCTTGGTATCAGGCAGCGTCTGTCGGCTATAGTCCAAGCTCGAGTACTACAGTTCTTTGGACACGTGTCCCGACGAGGCAACGACTCTATCGAGCGGCTTGTGGTTCAGAGTAGAGTGGAAGGAACGAGAGCGCGCGGCAGGTCGCCCATGCGATGGACCGACCAGATTAAGTCTGCAGTGGGTGGCCCATTGAATGAGTGCACACGAATAACGGCCGATAGAGACGGATGGCGTCGCATCGTTAAACAAATTATGGCAACCCGAAGTACACTGCAATATGATGACCACACACACATGATGAATATATATATAGATATATATATATACTAATATTATTTATTAATAAAGAATATTCCATCTATTTAGAATTTCACTTAAGAGTTTTCACTGTAGTTTCACATAGCACTTTCCATGGTAAAGCCTAACTAGGGACCTTAAATTACCAAACAAATAGAATTGTGGGATTAATACTTGTACAACAACAGAAAAAAATCCGGCCAAGTGCGAGTCGGACTTGCGCACGAAGGGTTCCGTACTTGGTAAATTGCGGTTTACGATTTGTGACGTTTTAAAAAAACTACTTACTAGATCTCGTTCAAACCAATTTCCAGTGGAAGTTTACATGGTAATGTACATCATATATTTTTTTTATTTATTTATTTATTTATTTATTAACAAGGCACACCAACGACTCAATTACACATTAACATTACAAAGAAACATCTAGAAAAGATTCTGTGCAATCAAGTCACTAATAGGCATGCACATCATTTACAACGTATGTCGCATGCATTTTAAAAGGAATATAAAACAAACATAAAATTGAAAAAAAATAAACTAAAATTGGTTATAACATTCTTGTAAATACATTTTAAAATAAAATTAGAATGAGAGAATTAAACAATAATAGAAATATACAAATTATTATAATTTTCAAAAGTTATACCTATATATATAATTATGTCATTGATTAAATAAATAATTATAATAATAATAATTATTAATTTTTTAGTTTTATCATTTTCTTAGTTTAGAAGTTACAGGGGGGGACACACATTTTACCACTTTGGAAGTGTCTCTCGCGTAAACTATTCTGTTTAGAAAAAAAAAATATTAGAAACCTCAATATCATTTTTGAAGACCTATTCATACTCGTAGATACCCCACACGTATGGGTCGACGAAAAAAAAAATATTCAGTCAGTTCTAAGTATGGGGAACCCCCAAGATGTATTGTTTTTTTTTCTATTTTTGTATGAAAATCTTAATACGGTTTACATAATACATCTACTTACCAAGTTTCAACAGCATAGTTATTATAGTTTCGGAAAAAAGTGGCTGTGACATACGGACGGACAGACAGACAGACATACAGACAGCCATGACGAATCCATAAGGGTTCCGTTTTTTGCCATTTGGCTACGGAACCCTAAAAACACATTTAATTACATACAATTAACACGAATTCAATACTACAACATAACAGTAACAATAATAATAATCATCAAGCATAAACCTTTATTATAACATTAGGCATAACACAATCTTATTATAAGCCAATAGTAGTCAAACATGGCGGCTAACTCGGCGGGCCACACGCGATCATTTGCTACAATTACGGAGCACGTCCGAGCTTTATGTCCTACCCGCACGTGTGCAGTCAGCCTTACCGCGAACCGCTTATTTATTCATACAAAAGCGATATCTACACGCAATCCTGAATCAGTCCTTATAATGGCTTTAAAGTGGTTTTTAATTTTGATTGGAGTTATTGACTGATCAATAAGAGCTCAATTTTATTTGTAGGTTGGCTACCCTGTAGTTAGGGCTGTCGGTGAGTTGTCGATGGTAGGCAATTTAGTTTTTTTTGCACGTTATCTATTCTAAATTGCTTGCTGTAATCATTTTTAAATGTCATTTTCTTTCGTTTTAATTGAAGATGGGGCTTGACATGAAAATGGTTTTTTAACCCTACTATCCTACTTATTATTATAAATTAGAAAATTTGGTTGAATGGATGTTTGTTACTCAATCACGCCAGAACGGCTGACGCTGAACGAATCTGGATCAAACTAAGCACAGATATAGATTATAGTCTGGAATAGCACACAGGCTACTTTTTAGGGTTCCGTACCCAAAGGGTAAAAACGGGACCCTATTACTAAGACTTCGCGATCCGTCTGTCGGTCTGTCTGTCTGTCTGTCCGTCTGTCTCCAGGCTGTATCTCATGAACCGTGATACCTAGACAGTTGAAATTTTCACAGATGATGTATTTCTGTCGCCGCTATAACAACAAATACTAAAATCAGTATAAAATAAATATTAAAGGGGGGCTCCCATACAACTAACGTGATATTTTTGCCGTTTTTTGCTCGATATTAATAACGGCAACAGGTAGACGCTTGAAATATTCACGGAATGTTTAGTTATATATTCACTTCAAAAAATAATAATTATTAAATTAAAATAAAATAAATTAAGGGGGGCTCCCATACAACATACGTGATTTTTTGCAGTGTTTTGCGATAATGGTACGGAACCCTTCGTGTGCGAGTCCAACTCGCACTTGGCCGGTTTTTTCCTTTCTCCCGTGGCTGATCTACTCCTCATACTCGCTCTCGAATACTTACATACATTCATACACTCCAACATACATCCATATACTCCAACATACAATCTAACACTTCAACATACCTTTTTTTATATTTTAATTTTAAGTTTTTAATCTTGTTTTTTATAACTTTTGATATTATTTTTAACTTTCGACGGACTATCGTTGAGTATTCTTGGTAGGTACTATTAATGATGTTCACATCGTCTTTAAACTTTTTATTATATTGTATTGCTGTGGGGGGCCCTGGTGACCTGTAACACAGGCTTTTTTAAAAACCTACCTCAGGCACCAGTCTCTTACAATGGTGGAATATAGCATTAGCCAAAAACATTGTTAATTTTAAGATAACCTATTATTGTAAAGAGAGAACAAATAAATGAATTGAATCAAATGAATTGAATTTAACGGAGAACTGCATTAATAACATCACAAACAATTTAATCACGTTTCATCAGAAAAATATTGCAGCATTAAATAATAGCTGTGGGACAGATTAGGTTAGGTAGGTATATGGATAGATGTTGTCAGGTCTATAAACTATTTAAGACGATGAAAATTGTACTAGTTATTTTCACCTAAATTGTAAAATTTATTAACACCTTTTGAAATTTGATGTTTTAGAATTTCTAATATTGTCGTCTATTTTCCGTATAGTTGAATAGAATTTAATAGAGGAGAAACTTAATTGGTTATAAAACAATAGTGAGCTAGATAAGTAAGTATTGAATTTTAGTTCAACGGAGTTGTTTGTAATCCAAGTTTTGAAAGGAGATGAAACATTTTTGAAAGTGCCAGAGAGATTTCAGATGTTTGTATTTGATCTCCATTTTTCAATGATTGTATTCTCTTATAACACAAACCCTACATCTGCAAAAAAACATTGATAGCTTAAGATTTTTTAAGATTAGGTGAAGCAACTGAAGTAAACAAAAAGCATTGTATCTGTTACCAATAAAGACAAAAATTCAAAGTCTTTATTTCAATAAGGCCATTATGCGCCACTTTTGAATGTCAAAAATTTGACATTCATTCATTCATTATAATTGGTTGTACCGTCCATTCGCAAAGGTAGATTGTTATGGAGAAGAACGGACAAGAAACTCCACACTTGCTCTTTAAAAAAACAGCATATTTGTAGTGTATATGTGTAGTAGTATATATATGTTAATTCCTAAACGAAATACTCCTAATATTCTACCTAAGTCCACCACATATTTCAATTGGTCAGTGTTATTATGATTTTCTGCTTACTAATTCTCAGAAATAGTTTACAGATTTCAGCATTGCCAATAAATTCCAATTAGCTGGACACAACTAACTTAATTCGGAGAACTAATACCGGTATCGATAGATTTCTGGTTGCCTACAGAGAATACTTGTTTCATTACTCAGCTAATATTACCCCTCTCGATAACGTATACTCGGACACGCTCTATTTCAAAACAAATGATATTGACAAAACAAAATAGATTGTGTTGTAAATTATAAATTATCTTTGCAAGTAAATGTGTGTTATCAAGCTTGTGATTTGCATGCCTTCATGTGTAATATGGTTGGACTGTGCTATATTTATAACAACTTTTTGTAATTACCCATATAAGCAAATAAATGATTATGAATTATGAATATCATTTTGCCGAATCAGTAATACTACTTAAGCTATCCTACCAGTTAAGCTATCCTATACTACTTCCTACTAATATCATAAATATGAAAATCAGTTTGTATGGATCAGTCACGCATTAAATCCTGCACGGGTTTTAATGAAACTTGGCACACAGGTAAACCCTGGCCGGGATTAGTTTATAAATAGGTTGTCAACCGGATAAGGACCTAGGACACCTTTCATTCCAGTGGTAGGTATATTCCAGGTGACGACCAGACCAGAAAGGTACTAGTGCAAAGGATTTTTTTATTATTTTTGTTTTCATGCTTTTTTATTTTTTTTAAACATGTCTTTAACTAATGTAATTGGCCTTTGGCCGTGTTATGTTAAAGTAAATAAATAAATGAAAATAAAAACAAGCAATATCAGCACTGGATTATTACCCCTAGAATTCGATTTTATCGAGCCGTTGGCAAATGCTAGTACACAGATAATACCCATATCTATTACGTAAACTCGGCCAAGCTCCATTTCAAAGCAAATTATATCATTTAAACGAAATCAGAGATACCTAATATGTCACGGAAGGGTAGGTGTGTCAACACGAGTATTACATTATCAGTAATGACGAACTGATACCTGGTATTTTGTACCTGGTATTTATTTAGAAATGTAGGTATTTCTAAATAAATACCAGGTAGTACTGCTAAAATGACTGCATTGCGCTCGTAATTATTAATATGTGACATTATTATTTTAAAAGTGTTTTAAGGGTTGAGCGGCGAGTGGCAGCTCAGTTTTATAAATCAAAACCTCTACATTTGAACTCACTTCTACATTTAGTGAAACCTTAAGCAAGGCATATAATGTGGAAAAATTTAAACTCACAAATTATTATACAGCGCAGATGATGAACGTACCTGAAAAAATAAACACACTTTGTTAGAAAGTCATTATAATAACATATTAATCAAGATCTTAAACCTCGACGAAGTGGACTAATAAACATTCAGGCCAGTACAGACACTCCAGGATATTTGTAAGATTTTATTAAAACGCCGTCAAATACATCTAGACTAGGCAAATTAAAAATTAAAGCATATTTTACCTGGGACTAAGAAGTCGGATTTGACAGCTACAAAAATCACATTAATCACACTTCACACTAATATTATAAAGGCGAAAGTCTGTGAGTGTGTATGTTTATTACTTCTTCACGCTCAAACGGCTGGACGGATCTGGATGAAATTTGTCACAGATATAGATTATAGTCTCGAATAGCACATTGAATACTTTCTATCCCGGGAATATGTTCCCTTGGGATAATATTCGACATTCACGCGGGCGAAGCCGCTGGCATAAGCTAGTACTTAATAATGATTAAACTAGATGCTTACGAATGATACTCGTTATTATAGTATATGGGGTTACCCATACACTATAATAACGAGTATCATTCATAGTATTTAATTAGGATTATGAATTGGGTTTTTCAATTTCTTACGTGTTAAGTTATCGCGGCATGGAAAATGAAAAAAGTCGTCGAACTTCTTAGATTAACACGATTATTGATACTCCAATTTTTACGTGTATTTCCCTAGCTAGAATGCGATACAGAGATCTATCGCTGGCCTGTCACTAGCACTCTTTAACGGTCAATCTACCTAGCCTTAAGGTCGTAGCCGACTTATACGACACCGCTCCCACCCAGCAAAATAATGTTCAATAAAATGTGAGCTTCAGGACGTCCTCTGTTAGACATACTTTACATCAACAACACAAATTAGCAGACAGCTCGCTGTAAGCAAGCTTATCGCTATCGTACCACTCGACAGCTGACGTCTCGCTTACCGCATGCTTACCACGCACTTAAAGCGGGCGGCCCGCGCGCTGAACGCACGCTGACTGCTCGCTTGAAGCTCGTTGCTAGCTTGTCGAAAAAGGGAGGCCAAAGAGATCAGCGGGTGGACAGACAGTTGACTGCTAGCTGCTGGCGCGCGGACAGCGAGCAGTCAGCTCCGTTTGAGGTGGTGTTGGAGCGAGGTCGTGTATATGAGCTACGACCATATTGCCCGACTATGTTAGGCTCAGCTTCCAGCCCAACCGAACGCAATTGAGTAAACGTATTTTACTTGGCTTCGGACAACCGTAACGACTGTCAAAGATCTTCAAATGGCAGCCGGGATCTACGGCATAGCGTGCTTTCAGAGGCACGGAGGAGACTCGATGTGTAACTAAGGATCGTCACCCAAACATGAAACGTTCATAATCATCATCATTATTTCAGCCGAAAGACGTCCACTGCTAGACATAGGCCTCCCCCAGGCGTCGCCACATTGACCGATCCCGTGCGTCTCGCATCCAGCGCCTTCCCGCAACCCTAACCAGGTTATAGATCCACCTAGTGGGCGGCCTTGCAACGTATCGTCTTCCGGTTCGCGGTCGCCATTCCAGAACTTTTCGGCCCCATCGGCCATCCATTCTGCGAGCAATATGCCCTGCCCACTGCCACTTAAGTTTGGCAACACACACACTCACAGTTTGGCGACACAAAACGTTGCTTAGCCTAAAAGATAAACCCGTGCAGCCTTTATTACTTGGACACGAGCTCCACTAGTACTCTTCAAAAGTGATCATGTAAATTCGCCATCACTTTCCACCTACACCACAACCGCCCCACATAATATTCCCACCACAAATGAATATGTACCAACATTTATCCTAGCACTAAATACTGCCGTTCTGACGTTGCATAAAATCATAATGAACGTCCAGTAATGACCAGCATTCCATTATGTGACAGTCGACATGCAAGCGGGCATGTTCTAACTCGTTAGTCTGACACGTCAGAAAGTCAGACACGTCAGAATTGTCAGACAAATAATAGGTTGAGTGTGTCATTGTCGCGGTGGATATAATCAGCATAATGATGAACTGTAAAGAGATGCAGTATGGCATAGCATGGCCTTATTGTGAAGTAGTTAGCAATCACGCTGTCATGGGTCCACTCGAAAGTTGGTTACCACTGCATTAACTTACGATAACAAAGGGTTTGCCGATGTGATGACAACCTAAGATAGTTCGTTGAAATGTCTCATTTGTTTTTACCCGACTGCCGAAAGAGGGTAATGTGTTTATTAGTCATTTATGTTTGTTCCTATTTATCGTTCTAGAGACCAAATTGTCTTAACCTTGCAAGTGTCACTGGCTACATTAAAATTGGAAAATAGAAAAATGGCGGCTTTTGGGCGCTATATTGTGCGTTCCCATTATTTTTTTCCAATCCCATCAGGATATTATGATATCAAAATAAAGGGTTTTAAGAGGTGATTTAATAAATATATAATACATGCTTAAATGTAAGTACCTAATTCGAAAAATATGTAACTAAAAAGGTATAAATAAAAAAAGTTAATTCAAAAAATCAAAAACCCGACTGCATGCGAACCGAATTCTAAAGATGTAAATAAGAAGATAATCATGCTGTGCAGTCGGAGGATACATCTGGTTTTGGAAAGCCAGCTCCAAAAATTTGTATCCTACGACTGCACAGCTTGATGTTCTTCTTGTCTACGTCTTTTTAGTCCGCTTCTTAAGCAGTCGAATATTTTTTTTTTTAGCTAAAATATGTTTAATCTTTCATGTAGCATAGTTTGCATATTACAAAGTATCCGAAAGATAAATTATTAAAAATAATTTAACTGTTGTAAAAAATTAATAATCTCCTTATTTATTCAACCTGCTACGAGCACTGCAGATTGAGCTCCACAAAGCGTGCCTTAAAAATGTAATTACAAATATCAACAAAACAGGCTTTGATACAGTGAATACAAATATTACAAATGAGTATCTTCAAAGAGTACAAAACGTCTCATGATATCAAACGAAGAACATTTACTTACGAACTAAATGGCAACTCGTTAGGTAAGCGCATATAGGGTGTAACTCTTATAGGGGCATTATAAAAGCAAATAAAAAACATTTGGCAAGTTTGCCGAATGAATTCCTCAAACGGTTCAGTACATTGATTAAACAAATACTCTTAATATTATTTGATTACAACCCTCTCTTTGAACTACCTACTGGTAGTAATTGTCCATAACAACTACTTTTACTTTTGTACTCAATCTTTAGGGATGTTTCCTGGGTAGACAAATGCTAATTCTATTTAGTCCGTCAGTGAGATTATCAAATAATATTGGATCCATATTTTGCATTATAAAATAAATAAAAAAACCGGCTAAGTGCGAGTCGGACTCGCGCACGAAGGGTTCCGTACTATTATCGCAAAAAACGGCAGAAAACACGTTTGTTGTATGGGAGCCCCACTTAAATATTTATTTTATTCTGTTTTTAGTATTTGTTGTTATAGCGGCAACAGAAATACATCATCTGTGAAAATTTCAACTGTCTAACTATCACGGTTCATGAGATACAGCCTGGTGACAGATAGACAGACAGACAGACAGACAGACAGACAGACAGACAGACGGACAGACAGACAGACAGACGGACAGCGAAGTCTCAGTAATAGGGTCCCGTTTTTACCCTTTGGGTACGGAACCCTAAAAATACAAAGTTAAAGAGTTGGGCTTATGACGTCAATTTGTCTGTAAAAGTGTAGCACACCGTGACGTCACAGGATATTTCAATGAACTGTATCGTCGTAATCTTTTGTTTACGTGGCAAAAGAAAGATACGTGTCAAATATTTTTAGATTTTCTAACTGATGGACTAAATAGATAGTCTACTATCCTATTAGTATTAAGGGTCCATAATCAGATTAGTTAAGAAGGCTGTGTCTCAGGATGGTACTATTCGCTATGGAAAAAAAACTAAAAAATAAGTAATCAAATGATTTTTCTGATTGCCTTTTTTAAAGACGATAGGCCTCTTTAAAGACAACCTTTGGATGGACAGAACTAAGAATAATAAAGAGTCTGTGGTGTACTGCTACTTTAAAATATAATAGCTATATAAAATACTATACATAAACAAATCGGATTAAAGCAGATGGAAACAGACAATCTTTAGAGAAGAGACAGAAGAAAGGAAATGATTTTTAACTAGATTTTTAAAAGAAGCCAGTGAAAAAGATGAAGTTCTTTTCGAAGCTTCAGCAACCATACACTTTCCGGAATTTAAAGTATTCTGACACTGGGTGACAGTGTTGTTTTCTATAAGTGAAAAATTCGTATACGAATCAATATTTTCGGAACTTACGTTTTACAAAAAAACAATTTTATCTCTAGGTTACAAAACAAACCCGAAAAAAAATATGTAAAAAAAACATTGAACCATTTATGTAACCTACTCTTAAAATGTAATTAAACAACCCTCAAAAACATCCTGCGCACAGCGTTACACCCTATGTTCTCCTACATAAACGATCATAATAAATATCCTACCAAGGCTCATTAATTCAAAGCGGAACATCAAAGAGAAACATTTACATCATAGTACAAAGTTGATTGAGCCGTTCGACGGGCCTTTTCGCTTTACCCGCGATTTTTCTTCTTGTACCTAACCGTCACGGATCTGATTCACTTGAATGGGGAAATAAATTAATATTTGAACGGCTTGTAGACGCTCTGTGGGGAGAACTGGAAAAGATTTAAGTGCCCCGGTAGTTGGCATTACGATCTTACTTAATATTATAAAGGCGAAAGCTTGTAAGTGTGTTTGTGTGTGTGTTACATCTTTACACTCAAACGGCTAGATGAATCTAGATGAAATTTTGCACAGAGATAGATTATAGTAAGGAATAGCACATAGGATACTTTTTATCCCGGGAATATGTTCCCGAGGGATAATCTTCGTCTTTCGATCGGGCGAAGCCGCTGGCAGAAGCTGGTCACACTTCACACTAATATTATAAAGGCGAAAGTCTGAGAGTATTTTTGTATGTGTGTTACATCTTTACACTCAAACGGCTAGACGAATCTAGATGTAATTTTGCGCAGAGATGGATTATAGTCAGGAATAGCACATAGGATTTTTATCCAGCGAATATGTCCTCTCGGGATAATTTTCGACTTTCACGCGGGCGAAGCCGCTGGCAGACGCTAGTATTTATCGTAAATGCGAAAGTCTTTTTACTCAACTGCCGAATTATCTGTCTATGTATGTATGTATGTTTGTTCCTATGTGGCGTTCTAGAGACCAAACGCGTTGGCCGATTTTGATGATTCTTACGTCAATTGATTTGTCTTAATCCTGCGAGTGTTCATTCAAATTGGAGAAAACTAAAATGGCAGATTTTGGGCGCCATTTTGTTGGGGAAAATCATCTGGTTTTGGTCCGCCAGATCGCGAATATGTATCCTCCGACTGCACAACATGATTTTCTTCTTGTTTACGTCTTTTTAGTTTGCTTTTTAAGCAATCGGGTTTTTTGATTTTTTATGTTTTGAGCACGCCCTGGCAATAGCTAGTTTATCATATTTATTGGGTTGGTTAATAATTTTGGTAGTGTAACTTAAGACTTTCAAATGATAAAACTCCCAAAAAATTTCAAGCATTTTTAAGTAGTAAAGATGCTACGAAACGTCTACGATTTTAGCGTAGCGCGTAGCACCACTACGAAAACGCTACGTCAGCTACGAACCACACCAAACTAAAATACACAACTTTGATTATCAAAGCAAAATAAATGTCTGATACTCAACGCTGTACTAAATTAAAAGTTTAATTGTTTTAGCCTCTAAAATTAAACAACGTATAAAAAATCAATTAATCTCCCCTCTTAATTATAAACCACGGACCGGCCCGATAGCCAGTGGCTAACCAATGAGTCTGCGAATTTATAGCCAACTTTTAATAAACCTTCTAAATAATTAATTACGAAGTTCTTCAGAGTAAAAAGCGGTGACTACATTAACCCCAAATTATTTAGTGCTATTACACAAAAATACCCTTTTCATTACGAGGCATCTAATTTAAGTCTCGTGAACAAAAACATGACAAATGATCGCGGACCTTTGTTTCGAAGTTTTACAACTCTCGGCCCTCTTAGGCGGGCTACAGACTATCAAACTTGCTTGACAAAACTTGTTGAGAAAAACAAGCCTTCATTTAATTAGAGTTAAGGATTCTACGATGTAAGAAATGGGTCCAGACTTTGGAATTACTCACCGAACTTGAAGTTCTTGTTACAACACGGTTTGGAAATTACTGTAATGCCCTTGTTGGGACGTGTTCGGGTGATGCTTTATAAATTATTACTGGGATCTTGTTAATGTAATAAGTTAGGTGCTGATATCAGTTTTATAAGTTTCTTCACTTGTTTGACCTTGCTGTCGGGCTTGAATATTCTTAGATATATTGTTATATCGGTATGATAAAGCGACGATCAATATAGTACATTGATCGTCGCTGTTCGAAAATGTTTGAAACTTCTTTCTGTCATAAATTAATGTGATTAAAATTAAGTAGTATTACCACCATATTATGCAGACCACTGCCACCAGCCACCAGGCCCATTGGTAACGGCCCCGATTTACGTTTCGTAGGTCGTGGGTTCGAACCCAGGCGGGCGCATTACTTTGTGTAAATTATTTCATCACCACTGCTCTAAAAACGGTGAAGGAAAACAACGCAAGGCAACCGGCATGTCCTAGAACCAAAAATTCGACGACGTGTGATATCTACCAACCCGAACTGGGCCCGCGTGGTGGACTATTGCCTATTCCCTCTCTTACAGAAAGGAGGCATGTGACCCAGCAGTGGGAACGTTAAAAGGCTGATCAATCAATCTGCCTAGCCTTTTCCCAACTATATTGGGGTCGGCTTCCAATCTAACCGGATTTAGCTAAGTACCAGTGTTTTACATGGAGCGACTGCCTATCTGACCTTCACAACCCAGTAACTGGGTAACACGGTAACCCTTGGCTAGACTGGTGTCAGATCTCAAGCTTCTGACTACTCGTAACGACTGTCAAAGATCGTCAAATGACAGCCGGGTCCAACGACTTAACGTGCTTTCCGAGGCACGGAGGAAACCCGGTATGTTGAAATGGTCACCCATCCACGGACCGACCTCGTCAAGCGTTGCTTAACCTTGAAGATCGACCCGTGTGGCTGTTATTATTTAGCCACGAGCTCCTCACGAACGTTAAAAGGCTGATGATGATGATAAATACACAGTATTATCTATATCTTAATGCGGAAGAGATCTACATGTTTGTCTACCTGTTACCATTTCACGTCTTAATGGATTTGGATGAAATTTACCACACGGGTAGACCGATTCCCGGTCAAACTTATGATATATTTTTTCCCGAAATAATATTCGCTTGGTATAATTTTCGACTATCACGCGGACAAAGACGCTGGCAGAAGTTAGTTAACTATAAATAAATAAACCTTCTACCCAACAATTACTCAAATAAAATTACCAAACTAAAAAAACCGGCCAAGTGCGAGTCGGACTAGCGCACGAAGGGTTCCGTACCATAATCGCAAAAGAACGGCCAAAAAATCAAGTTTTTTGTATGAGAGCACCCCTTAATTTATTTTATTTTAATTTAATAATTATTATTTTTTGAAGTGAATATACAACTAAATATTCTGTGAATATTTTAAGCGAACCTGTTGCCGTTATTAATATCGAGCAAAAAACGGCAAAAATATCACGTTTGTTGTATGGGAGCCCCCCTTAAATATTAATTTTATACTGTTTTTAGGATTTATTGTTATAGCGGCAACAGAAATACATCATCTGTGAAAATTTCAACTGTCTAGCTATCACGGTTCATGAGATACAGCCTGGTGACAGACGGACAGACAGACAGACAGGCGGAGTCTTAGTAATAGGGTCCCGTTTTTACCCTTTGGGTACGGAACCCTAAAAATGAACACTACATTTACATTCAAATTAAGTCGAACACAAAAATACAAATATATGTCAAGCCAACACGATAGCCCCGATATGAATTACATTCAGCAACGCAATGTAAAACACATTTTTTCGCCACGTCACCAACATTTGTGCCAGTCTTATGAGATTCGCATTAGGAACTCGCTGAATTGAAAAATTCATGTTGTTATGTAAGTTTTGACAACAGTTCGAGTTTTGAATGATCGTCTGTTAACTGCTTTTGCTAAATAGTGAATAGGTCTTTAGTCTTGATTCTTTTTTTAAAGAAAAATGGTGAAAGTAATGGTGTTGACCCTGAGGTGTTGGAAGTTGATAGAAATTAATGTTTTTTTTTTCTTCATTCGATTTTTTTTGTAGGGAGCAATTTTTTTTGTAGACGTTTTAGAAGATGCTACTGTAGAATTGAGTATACTACTACCTCGGGCCCGAAATTACAATAAAGCATTTCGTCGTGTGTCAAAAATTCTGGTGCCAACGGCGTCGCCCGCGTGAATACAGCTATCCCAAAGAAACGTACTACCGGAATAAAAGTATGTTTTATCCTAATCTAGGCCATGGTCCATCCGTGTTCCAAATGTCATCCAAATCTGATTAGTCGTCGAGGCGTGATTGACTTACAAAATTCTGATTTTCACATTTATTTTATAACACTAGCTTCTGCTTGCGGCTACACTCGCGTGAACGTCGAAAGTCATCCCAAGGGAAGAAATTCCAGCTTTAAAGCTGTCTTATGTCCGTTCCAGGGTCTCAAACTATCCCCATACCTTTTATCTAACATGATTCAGCGCTTAAAGCATCAAAAGGTAACAGACAGACAGAGCTGCTTTGGATTTATATATTGACTAGCTTCTACCAGCGGCTTCGCCCGCGTGAAATTCGACAATTATCCCGAGGGAACATATTCCCGGCATAAAAAGTATTTTATGTGCTAATCCTCACTATAATCTATCTCTGTACCAATTTCATCCAGATCCGATCAGCAGTTTGAGTGTGAAGAAGTAACAAACATACAAACACACACACACTCACAAACTATCAGCTTTATACGAGTAAATATTAGTGTGAATAGTGTGATTATCAGTATTAGTATGTATTAGTAGGATACAGGTGCTTAGCAATGTGAACTTATCCATTTATCGATTTGAGTCCAATTCAAGGCTCATACGTAACTATTCTTAACATACGAGCATGTTTTCCAAATCTCAAACACGACTTGAAAACGTGGAAAACAAGGTAAAGTCTAAGCGTTCCTCGTATGACATATCATGTAACTGGCGGCGACCTACATTCCTAGAATAGCGCTCACCTCCACGGCATGACACTCGATTAACTATCTTCTACTTTACATAAACAATATAAATAGGTATGTAAACTTACTATTACTAAAATGGTAATAATGATTAACAGGAAACCAATTGAAGAAGTCGGACTTAAGTTGTACGTACCATTATAATGGGCAAAGAATACAGGGCATGGACCAAAGCACCATTCAAAGCCCAAATGTATAAGATTGGCATGCGGTATAGAAATTCCAAGAGGTCAAATACTTTGGACTTTTGACAATCATTGGCCTAGAGGCCCAGGTTTGAACTTAAATAGAGAAGATATTCATTGATCAACACGCTTTCTTACTACGTATTTTCTATTTTATGACAGGTTTTTCATTTGTCCTGGTATGGTCATGTGATGAGGAGAGATGAAACGCATGTTACTAAAAGAGTCGATGGAGAGGAAGAGGACGGCCAAAGAAAAGATGGATGGACTGTGTAAGGAGTAATATGAGAAAAAGGGAATCAGTGATGGCATGACGGGGGACAGGACGGTGTGGAAGAAGAAAACGTGTTGCACCGACCCCAATCAACATGGGATAAAGGCAGGAAGATAATGATGATGAAAAGTTTTTGCCTGAGGTTTTCCTATACCGAGGATCAAAGGAAAAAAAAACTATTTTGTATTAGTTTACATATTTATAAGATTGATTTTTAAGCTAATAGGCTTATATAAAGTAAAGTGTAAAGGTTAGCTTTGAATCAACATAAGTATCTACATAAAGGTACATAATATCATTTTCTTGATAACCAATTACAAGGTATTTGAAAACAACTCTCTATACACATATTTCAAAAGCAATTGAAATCGGTTTTTGCAACATTAATAAATTCGACGTATTTATACCGCTCAGCAACAAATACGTTCTACGAAATCTGCTTTGAAATGATATATTTACTGCAAACTTTATGGAAACCTTCGCTTGACAAATGATGGCTTCTTCCATTTATCATATTTTGCTGAAACAGCACAAAATAAATGCAGTATTTTTAAACGATTTTAGTTCTTTTTAACGTTAGCATTTAGTAGTATTATGACAGTTATTAGATAGATGATTCAGCGGTTTCTAACGATCAATCATTTTGATAAAAAAGCGAATGAGACTGCGCTTGTCACATTAAAGATGTCTATTTCAAATTACATTCTAGGGTTACGTGACTTGTGATTGTGACGAAGTTACCTAGGTTTAAAAATGTTTGATCTAGGTTTTTTACCCTTTTTTCTGTAAATGTTAATGTAACTAGTATACCGAGTAACTTTTAACTTTTAAGATATCATTTATAGGGTAAAAAAATCTGACAAATATGACCAAAATTTGTGAAAAAAAAACAGATTCTTACTCATTTGTTGAGTTGTGTAAACATAAGTGTACTGAATAGTTGTTTCTTTCATATTTGAGAGTAGATTTCATACAAAAAATTGATCATATTCATGAGTAATTTCAGTCTTGAAAGATTTCCTGTGAAAATCATCCTCTAGTATTGTTGAACCTTGTCAAGTCAGCCTAGATCTGAGATGGCCTTATTTAAAAGGATAACAGCTTGAATATGGGTCAAGCTATAACTGAGTGGGACAAGGTGAGGAACTCTTTAACTAAGGGCTTTCTGCAATATCAGACTTGAACAAGTTCTTTCTATATTCATTTAGCTTGTGAACTTTTGGAGTTTTTACTCTATAAGGCTTTTGTGCATAGTGCAAAAGACTAATCTATCCTGATGGATAGATGCGATTCGATTTATTTCACATTGATAAGCTATTTTTACTAAGCGAAATTACAAGTGAGTTCACATTTTTTTATAGTCTCGCATTTGACCACTATCTCGCCTGATGATAAGCGCTGATGTGGTCGATGGTGAAACACGCTTGCCTAGAAGTAATCTATTCACTCTTGACTTAGGGACCCCAAGGTTGTAGCTATCAGGAAACAAAAATTCCGGCAGGGAATTCCACTCCTTAGCTCTGCGCACAATGAAAGTATTAGCAAAACGCTTTGTGTGTATGGGTGGGATGTCCAGCTTGTACCGATGGCGCATTGCCGTACGTCTTGTAGTCCGATTATGGAAAGGGCTAGGTGGAATGAAATTGTGCAGTTCCATCGCACATTCATCGAAATGTAACCGATAGGATGGTAACTCGTCGTCGATGTTCGAGGACTCAAGGACGCAATCCGACTGTGCACTTGAAATTTTCTTAGAAAACACTTACTATCGCCCATCGACGCAATTTTAATAGCGTCGCGCCATCAGGAAAATCCGTAAGCCGTAGATCACACGGAATTGTACTCCACGTTTTTGTACAGTATAATGCTAGGATCAAACAGAAATATCCCGCTGTTGATACTGTAAAAAAGTGTAGTGTAAAAGCCGTTTGACGTGATGCCCAGTATTATACTCCAAAAAAACGCGCAGTACAATGTCGTGTGAACCAGCCTAATAGGTAAATTAAGTACCTATACACGTGTGCCTCTTATGTTCTTATTTCCCCAATATAATGGATACTTACCAAGAAAAAAATGGAGGTTAAAGATAGGAAAATTCAAAAACATACAAAGCCCCGATACGCATCTTCTCAAACAAACAGCCATAATAGAATTAACCAGAATTAAGAATACTTCCTTGTACTACAGACAACGTATTTTGTACACTCTATAGAAATTAGGTCACACAACAATAGACTCTATTAATGCGATAAAAGGTCTATTTTCCACTTCCTACCCATTAATGTCGGGTCAAAAGAACACCGTTTATGGCTAACGATGACTTATTAGCGATAACAATGTTGTTATTCGCGCTTTCTTTGCCTTTTCGGACCTAATAGGCGGTATTTGACGGTTGATTCCGAACTTTATTCCACGGAGTTAAGGTAGGTTTTGGGTTTGAAGGTTTTGATGAATTAACAATGTCTACTTTGAAAGTCGTTGTTCATGTGATACGTCGTTGATTCTGAATAAATAGTGTTTGTGTTGCTGCTAGTGAGGTAAGGAAATGGAAAAGCTTTTGATTTGAACAAGAAAAACCTTTTAAATGGATGGATATGCCTGATTATTTTACAGTTAGTTAGCTATGCTAGTTTTGAAGGCAAACAACCATTTTTTTTTCTTCTAGGTAAGCTCGCGTTTGACCACTATCTCAGCTAGAAGCCTGTCTAGAAGTAACCTGTCCACTCTTGACTTAAAAGACCCTAGGTTGTAGCTATCGCGAAACACAGACTCCAGCAGGGAATTCCACTCCTTAGCAGTACGCATAATGAAAGTATTTCCAAAACGTTTGCGTATGGGTGGGATGTCCACCATGCGATTTTTTAAGTTAACACACCCGATCGAAAAACATCAATGTGTGTATGGTTCTGACACGTCCAGTAATTACACAACGTCGTACATAAAATTATAATTCTTGGCTATAAGTTGGACTACTATAGTCTACAGATATAATCATGATCATCATGTTAGCCTAAAGAGGTCTGCTGCTGGACATAAGCCTCCAAGCATCGCCACCTGTGTCTCGCATCCAGCAGAATCCCGAAACTTTTATCATGTAATAAGTCATCCTAGAGGGAAGCCATCCAAAGCTACGTCTTCTAATAAGCGGTTGCCACGCGTTCTGAGAGCAATGTGGCCTGTCCACTGCCACTTTATTTGGTAATTGTTCGGGCTATGTATCCCTGGTTCTCCAGCAGATATATCCTGATGGGACCCTATTACTAAGACTTCGCGATCCATCTGTCTGTCTGTCTGTCTGTCCGTCTTTCACCAGGTTGTATCTCATGAACCGTCACAGATGATGTATTTCTGTTGCCGCTATAACAACAAATACTAAAAACAGTATAAAATAAATATTTAAGGGGGGCTCCCATACAACAAACGTGATATTTTTGCCGTTTTTTGCTCGATATTAATAACGGCTACAGGTAGACGCTTGAAATATTCACAGAATGTTTAGTTGTATATTCTCTTCAAAAAATAATTATTATTAAATTAAAATAAAATAAATTAAGGCTCCCATACTACAAACGTGATTTTTTTACAGTGTTTTGCGGTAATGGTACGGGACCCTTCGTGTGCGAGTCCGACTCGTACTTGGCCGGTGTTTTTCTTAGCGTGTCGACAATCTATCTACATGGAATTGGTGGATTGGTTTACAACTAGCTATGTTTCTGACGCCATCAGCGGCGTCCATCAGTTCCTGTAGCGTGCAGGCAACAGGACACGCAGGACCTAATATCAAGGTGTCGCATCATTTGTAGAATATAACGAAATAATTTGCACTCCAGGCTGGAAACTCTATGAATTTTCACGTGAGTATTTGTTTCTCTTGTAGTCTGTCTTCTATTCATAAAAATGTCATGTCTTATACTTTCTCAAATCACGTTATGTCATTATGCTCTATAGTGAACTAGCCAGCGGCTTTGCACGCGTGAAAGTCAAAAATTACATATACCCAAGGGTACATATTCCCGGGGTAAAAATTCTAAAACATATGTGCTATTCCACACTATAGTCTATCAAATTTCATCTAGATCCGTGCAGCCGTTTGAGCGTAAAGTAACAAACGTACAAACACACACAAACTTTCGCCTTTATAATATTAGTGTGAGATGTGATTTTACAGTAAATAATGTTGATTTGAATTATTCGACATCAAAAAAGCCTGTCCAGAAACTGCCTACCCATTCCCAATATGTTAGGTTCTACTTCCAGTCAAACTGGATTCAGCTGAGTAGGTACCGTATTTTATATGAAGCGCCTCTGCGGAATCTATGTTCCTAACAGAAATTATTCGATACTAATCCTAACAAAATCTAAACCTAGCGTCCACGTCCTTAACAATCTAACTACCACATATACACACACATAACGACGATGTATGAATCAATCATTCATAAGTGAGGACGTAGGGAGGGGGCGACTCGATAAAATCTGGGCCCGCCCGGGCCGACAAACTGAATGCTAAATGCGTCTTTTCATGCACCCTTATGCTGTATTGTATGTCTTCAAAAGGGCAACGCTTGAGGCCGTGGCAACTTAAGATACTTCAAATTGATTTAATTTTGCATGTCGTTTTATTGTGAAAATTGGGGTTGGTTTAATCAAGAGTGGGTTTCTGGTTTATTTATTTTCTTTAACAAAGTTAGCAATGAGTAGTAGAATAGGAAGTCGGCAAGCGGCGCAGGTAAAAATCGGTTGTATTTTGTATGAGCAAGTTTTGCAGCAAAATGAAGAAAAGGTCAAGATTAAAGTTTTGATTGTAAATGTGGATGGCTATTATAAAGCAGAAGGCCACTGTTCTCGCGGCCGACCACCCACAAGATGCATAAGACCTCATTAAATCGGCCATGAAGTATTTTCTCACAGAGTGTACACGCAGTGCCAGGAAAGATGGAGACGTCTCGCAAACCGCAACCAACCTATTAGACGATCCATGACCACGATCACTCCACCAGGAATGTACATCTAAGAAGAAGACTAGGAGTGGGGTAAATCTAAAGAAAAGTTAGGTGAACCGAGGAAAAGCAAGAGAACGGATGACTGCTAGTGAAGTATGGAAGTAGAAGACAAAGACAAAAGAACGACGAAGGTTCCGAATGAATGTTATTTAAAAGAAAACAAATATAAATAAAGGACTACATAATTAATATAGTTAGTCTTACAAATTGGTATAATGGTTGGTAAAATGGTTTAATAGTTAGTACATGAACATAAATCATAATGTTTGTTTAATCGCTGAAGTTTACATGCTTTAATTTTAAGCAAAAAACGTATTTTGCCCTACTCCGCTGAAGAGAAGGCAAATTTATTTGCCTCTCTTTTTGCGGCATCTTCACGTCTGAATCGCCCCCTCCTCCTCCTGATGGATGCGAGACAGGAATGTCGGACATTCGCAACCATGAAAAGGACGTCCGTAGGGTACTGCGCAACCTCGACGTGAACAAAGCTAGCGGCCCTGACAGAATACTAGCAATAGTTCTTAGAACCTGTGCGCCTGAACTGTCTCCGATCTTGACACGCCTTTGCCGACATTTTTTTTATGAACCTGCTTCCAAGCATTCGCCACTATTCCTTGCTTCGAAGCTTGATGAATAGCTTGCTTCCAAGCTAACGTACAGCCCGTGCCCAAGACGGGCAGTCGAGCTGACCCGGACAACTACAGACCATCTCTGTAACGTCCATACTTTGTAAGAGTACGAGCGTGTACTTAACACGAAGCTCCTGGCATACCTAGAAACTAAAGATATCCTTAGGAATCGCTAATACGGCTTCCGCATATGCTAAAATAATACCTATGCCGCACGGGATCGGTCAATGTGGCGACTCCTGGGGGAGGCCTATATCCAGCAGTGGACGTCTTTCGGCTGAAATGATGATGATGCCATGTTTTACGCAAAACTTAACTTACTAACTTATTTTATCTTATCTTATAAAATGAACTATGAAAATACATACACAGCTTATCAAATTCATAAACCTAAATAACACTTATCTTTTGTGAAGATGCCTACATAATTATGCTGTCATAGATCAAAATATTGTTAGCAAACAACTCGTCACTGATTAAACTCAAATCTGTCTCACCCCTGCCTGTCTAGAGGTTAAACAACTGTTGTTTATAAATGCCCGGGGTTCTATAAAAGTGAGATTTTATCAACGAAAGCGTCGCGATAGCGATTAGCAATACATCAAAAATGTATGGGATTGTCAAGCGCTATTGAAATGTCTCGTGATAAATCTATACTATATCTATACTTCTAATTAAATTAATAATATATAATATAATATAATATAATATAATATAATATAATATAATATAATATAATATAATATAATATAATATAATATAATATAATATAATATAATATAATATAATATAATATAATATAATATAATATAATATAATATAATATAATATAATATAATATAATATAATATAATATAATATAATATAATATAATATAATATAATATAATATAATATAATATAATATAATATAATATAATATAATATAATATAATATAATATAATATAATATAATATAATATAATATAATATAATATAATATAATATAATATAATATAATATTATATTATATTATATTATAAAGAGGAAAGATTTTTTTGTTTGTTTGTTTGTACCGAATAGACTCCGAAACTATGGACCGATTTAAAAAAGCTACATTATTCTTAATGACATAGGCTATTTTTTATCCCGAAAACGGGCCCTGTGGGGTGTTCCACGGGAGCGAAGTCGCAAAGAACAGCTAGTTCCTTATAATTCTACATTTCGACCATCGACATTGCCATTGATACTTTGTCTAAAGACGGAAACACACTTATGTGACGTCGCGTGGTGTGGCTTCTCTTGGCGCAGTTGATTGGCTACAAAACTCGTTGTGTTATGACGTAGGCGTAGAGTAGTTTGATTGGTGGATCCCGCGTCACGCCACGCCACGCACGACACGTAGGTGTGTTTAAGTCTTAATGCCTCAGTTCAAAACTTAACGTGGAGAAGCCAAGGGGTTGATTAAAAAGTCGAAACAGCTTCCTGTCGTTCACTAAATCAATTAACGGCAACGAGTTAAGGGAAACAAATAAAAATCTATGGCTCCTCAGACACCCCCTCCAGCTGACTATATTGAGCCTGCAGAAAAGTTGCCTGCGGGCCACCAACTGCCTTGACCCACCTGGAAATCTCTAAACCTACTACGAAGCCAGGTGGGTCACTGCAAGCACAACCTAGTTAGATGGGGGTACTCCAATGACCCGCAGTGCGATTGCGGAGCTACGTCCCAAACAATGCCTCACCTTTTGTCGTGCTCTCTGTGCAACAACACCTGCACCTTAAAAGACCTTTGTGAGGCAAATGACAACGCTGTTGGCGTGGCTGAATTCTGGTCAAAATATATTTAACTAGCTGTTGCCCGCGGCTTCGCTCCCGTGGACCAACCCACAGGACCCGTTTTCGGGATAAAAAATAGCCTATGTCACTCAGGAATAATGTAGCTTTCTATTGGTGAAAGAATTTTTCAAATCGGTCCAGTAGTTTCCGAGCCTATTCGGTACAAACAAACAAACAAACAAAAAAATCTTTCCTCTTTATAATATTAGTATAGATGTTGGAATCATCGATACGACGAAGAAGAAGAAAACTTAATGATTCATAATCGTTGTGTTATTACTCTGGGAATTTAAAGTGTACCTACTCTAGTAGAGTTTAGTAATTAGATGACAATTAGATAGTGAATTATTAAACTCATAATTGTCCAGTTCAACAATAATATTTGTTTTAAATTTTGACGCATAAAGTAATAAAAAATAGGTACTTTTTTTTTCCTCGATCCTTATCGTAACAGAAACGTGGATCCATGCGAGACACATGGCTTTTTAACAAGCTACTTTTCCGAATGCACGGTAGAATAAATTTTTATAACTAGTAAATTTTCTAAGCTGACATGGTCACAATCATTAGAATTAATATTTGTTTCGGGATATAAATATACATGACAAAAAATAAACAAAATATACATGGTAAACATGTATATTTTGTTGAGAGCTCGATATTTCAGCACCGTTACAAGCGCCAGAGAACTGTGTTCTCGTGATCAATGGCGCTTGTAACGGTGCCGAATATACATGGTAAATATCCCGAAACAAATATTAATTCTAGTAAATTTTCATTTTAATTTTTAATTGTTTGACGTTCAAAAGTGCCGCTTATTGGCCTAGTTGAAATAAATATATTTGACTTTGACTTTAATTGTTCCGGTAATTACGGCATTCAACCAGTTAAAAGATAAGTAGCCTATGAAATTTAGCAATATTGTAGCTTTTTGTCAGCGAAAACATTTTTATATCGGTTATGTATCTACTTTATTATATTTTTTTTCACTTCATTCTATAAATTAAGAGCAAGACTAGCTTTTAACCCAGTTTTTATTCTAGACAAATAGTTGCCTAATCCCCAATTTTTTTATTAAGCATTTGCAGTTGGTTATTTGTGAAACTGTAAGTTATCCTGAAAACCTGGTAAAATTTGCACCAAAGTAGGGTTTGACAAGTTCTGAACCTCAAATACTCAATTCAGATATTTGCTCTATGACACTATGCACCGATTTCTGAATTAAGCATTTTATGTTGAGTATTTGTAATACTGTACATCAATTCAGAAAACGGCCCTAAGCAAGAGTGTAGCTTTCTATCAATGGGAGAAGTCAGTATTTCCAGCTAACATTATCCAAACAAACCTATAAACAAACAACTTAACTAAACTAATATTAAACCTTTGTTTTAATATTAGTTAGCAGCGATCTTCGTTACTTTGTAAATACGAATATTTAGTCTCTATAGCAACCGCGGCGACATCTTTTCACAATTACTTTTAATTATTTCACAGGAAAGTACTTGACCTCTTTATGAATACAAAATGAGCCCTCCTCGGAATATTTTTCAGGTACACGGCTGTTTCTGTCGACGTCACATTTCAAGATGTAATATTACGTTGAGACGGAGAAAATGCTACAACCTCGGGGTTTTTAAGTCAAAAGTGAATAGTTTACTTCTAGGCAAGCGTGTTACACCGTCGACCACATCATCGCTTACCATCAGGTGAGATAGTGGTCAAGCGCGAGTCTATCTTTAATAAAAAAAAACAAAAGTCTAAAATGTGTGTTACCATAACTTCTTAATTTTTTTAATCGCTATGGCGACGCTTTCTTTAATAGAATGTCTAGGGCAGGGGTCTAAATGTTGGGTACTTAATGTGGACCTACATCCACACAAAACAAACAACACAACAACAAACAAAAACCAACAACAACAACAGTTAACAGTACAATATAATTTAATTGTGTTACTTGAGTACGTAATTTAATTATTCATCCCACACTTTGTCTTTACTGCCGTTGATTCAATAACGCAAGACCGCGGAGCGCGAGATCATCAGTCGCCGAGGTAGGGAAGAGACTTACCGATGAACATCTCCCCAATGACAATAGCCTGAACCAACTTTAGTTTAAACTTCGAACCGATATTATTTCAAGGCAAAAATTAAATTTTTCACCTTGTTTCAACATTTTTAACAAAGTAAATACACGTGACGATGTAAAGGCCGGGATGAAGGGTAATCGGCGATCATGTTATTTTTATGAAACGAACCCTACATTGAAGTAATTGGTAACCCCTGGTCTAGGTGCTCAGAGCCTAATGAACAAAGAAGAAAAGCGTCGCGACAGCGATTTGTAAAATATCAAAAATGAAATAATATTGCCAAGCGCTGTCGAAATTTCACGTGATCACGGTCGAAATACAAAAATATATGTAATAAAAATTTTGTATTTCGACCATCGCCATCGTTTGTAGAATGACACTTACTGTAGAACCACTGGTCTAGATTTTTAAAGGGAATATAAAATAATATCTCTCAAAAACGTTAATTACATACATATCATCGCTTACATGAAGTGAGATAGTGGTCAAACAATAATTTAAAAATAAATGTCACCTATCTTCAAAAAGCGCAGCCTTCACTTGCACTCTAACCACACCCTAAGGTCAAAAGATAAGATCAAGTCATAAATTACTCGTTACCCACAACACAGTCTTATGAATAAATGTGGAGACGGCTCTAAAAAGATAATGCGTTTTAAGGGTCCAGTGAAGACTACTGAAAAAATAATTTTGTAAAATTTTCAGAAAATGAATCACTTGAACAGAAGATTTTTATTATTTACCTACTTACCCCTACTTTTACCCACTAGAAGGTTGCCAATGACAAAAGTCAACCTGTATAAAGAATATTTCTATCAACATTTTCATTAATTTTATCTCCTACGGTCGGTGTCCAAAGTCGGAGCGGACCTAGTGGTCCACCGCGACTTTGCCTAGGTCAGAGTCACCATTTTTCATTTTTTTCATTCATTTGGGACCCGTTTTTTTAATTAATATTTCCGCTGTGGTCTGTAAGTTTTAAAGCCAACTACCAAACTTAAATAAGTAAATATAGATGCAATATAAATGAAGATTTTGATGTGATGATTCGTCCGTTGTCGAATCGACGGCATGCGGCAGTACCTGTAGCCAAGTTAAAAATCTACAATCAATAACACCAGTAGAAAACTAATCAATGTATGGAAATGACATATCTGAACGTTAAGTCACGTGGTCAGACCAAACAAATAGAAGGCGTTAACGATTGTAGAAAGTGATTCGATACGAAACGTTTGTAACTTGGCTAAGAAAATACAAGGCGCGGGCATATTATTAAAAAAATAAACGTATATTGTACTGTTTACTTGATGATGATGGTATCTAGCCTGTTTCGGCCACAGCGACCGCAATCATTGGCTACTCAATGTGGTTGAGAGCTCAGATTTGCTGCTCTGTTATGTGCTCTCATGTGACTTGCATATCCACCCTTGGCCGAAAAACTCCGAGCACAAAGCGGACACGTCAGAACACCGTTGACTACGTGATAAATAGTAGCTGTTGGTGGTCTAGCTTTGAGGTCGTCGCGTTTCTGGTCCAATTCCGACCTCCTTCTATCCTCAAAGGCGTGCCACTCCTCCACTCGGGCCGATTTTGTTCCTGATTCTCCCAAAGTGTGGGGTCAATGTTGCCTCTCTTCATGTGTCTATTATGTTAATTAGGTCAAAATTATTTATAGTCTATAATCTGGAACGTTGTACCTTTCAAATCGCTAAAGATCCAGACACATTTGAACAAACACACAAAATTCGGGCTCTCTGTTTATAAAAAAGCGTAGCCTTCGCTTACACTCTAACCTCACCCTAAGTTCAAAAGGTAAGATCAAGTCATAAATTAGTCGTTACCCACAACACAGCCCCATGAATAAATGTGGAGACGGCTTCAAAGAGATAATGCGTTTTAAGGGTCCAGTGAAGATGGCGAGAGGTCTTCGTAAAAATATGCGCCAACAACGTTTAGTATGTAAAGCAGTGGCATTGTGTTTCGAGAAGAATCACTTAATTATGGTAAGTTGCTTAACTGTTTATAAAGATGCTGTAAATAAGTTAATGTTTGAATTTGTGATGGTTTTCTTTAAGGCTACCTGGCCGTACCTCAGTACTGAAATGGGTAAGGGAAAAATACATATAGGTAGGCGGATTAAAATAATTGTTAAATTAATCTGAAAAGAGAACTTCAGTGTGCGTTTCCACCATAGATGTGCGAAGAAGCTGAATGCTGTAAAAAGGCGTAGCAGAGAAACGGTGTGCCTTCCATCAAAGCTGTACGAGAAAGTTGAGTAGTGCATGGCGGAGGAACGGACTCTGCTGTACGAGGAAACAAAATTACCTATAAATTAGTTTTTTTTAAAGCGTCGGCACATTTTTATTTCATAATACATAATTTACGCTTCGATCGACAATCTATTAAACACGTAATTATGACACGATATCTTGCGAAAATACCCCGATTTAAACATAAAATTGCTCTTAACTTTTGAACGGCTGAACCGATCCGGTTCAAAAATCAAACAAAAATAACGAAATCAAAATCGGTTAAGCCGCTTAGGAGCTATAATGCCACATACAGATACACAAATATACAGGTACACACGTCAAACTTTAACACTCCTCTTTTTCCGTCGGGGGTTAAAACAAGTTATCATATCTTATCTTGTGGAGGGGCCGAGAAATAACTCGGACACTTCGACCCATTGGGATCTATTGTGGTACCCTAGATAACCTATTCCTCCCCAATCTCGTTGAAATCTCTTTTCATGAGTTTTACAACGTGACTAGGAGATATAAGTCTATAGTCTTCTGGTTTTAGATATCCAACCCTTAAGAGACCCATTCGCTTACCAGCCAGTGCATAGCATGTGCACAGAAGGTGCTCCATGCGTTCCGTATGTTCCCCAAAGAACCTGCACATGGGTGTCGCGGATAGACCCATCTTCATGAGCATGTCGTTGGTTTTTAAGTGCCCAGTAAAGGCCCCAAGCAGGTAGCGGATTTGCCAAAAACAAGTTACTCAAGATAGGTCGAACATATATCCCACGCGCGTGCTTTTTCTCGCATATTTTATTCGAGTTAGGTACTTGTTGTATGTGCAAGATGTCGTCAGTCACCTTCGTTAAGTCCTTTTTCAACAGAGACAGACAAGTACCAATGAAAACGTCTTGATAGTGATAGATTTTTTTTTCTTAATTAATAAAAATGTCAAGTGCTATCGTAATGAGAGTTCAACTATGGCGTTCGCTGATAGAATACAGTGTGAAGCTAGGAAAATTACGTTATAATACTATTGATGTGTATTGCTAACATTCTTTGCAACTCATGTGTGACAGAAACTGACATGGCCACTATCAGGGATTTTAAACATTATAACACAAAAACTTCCTCGCTAATTAGTCGATATTTGTCGCCAAATATCAGAATTTGGCGTTTACTGGTTCAAAAGTTAGGAGGGTTTATAGGTGGGCGATCTGGGGAGCATCTCTCAAGCTTGGCCACATTTATATCTCAAAAGCCAGGGCATCTAGCGAAGATGTTTTTCCCTAATTTATTATATAATATAATTTAGTCACTAATAAGTCGCAATTTGCGACGCCAATTTGCGTTCGCCAAGTCACAGATTTAGTCGGGTCGTAGTTTAGAACATATAATTAGTAAAATTTTTACTAATTATAATTAAATTAAATACTCAGAAATATTATCAAGCAAAAAATAGCTAGCTCTTGGACAATACCTTAAAAATTTATCTTATTATAACTTTGGCCAACTATAAACCCTACAAACTTTTGAACCAGTGACTGAAAAATTCTGATATTTGGCGAAAAAATTCGACAAATTTGCGAAAATCTTTTTGTGTTATCAAAATTATAATCCCTGACGGTGGCCATGCCAGTGTCAGTCATAGGCTATGCATCCCTTCATCTGGAAACGAACCCTAATTTGGTCTATCTATGCTTACACACGTTAAGTTGTTTAAATTCTATCTATACTAACAAAACAAGTCTTTGAAAGCATCAAAACCAAGCCTTTAGTTAAAGTTCGTTCCCTTTTAACCCTATAAAGCGCGATTGTAACCGGCTAATGGAAAACTTATAGATTGTTCGGTCCATAATCAGATGCATTAGACTAACAATGCCTCGTTCTACAAGGCAGGCTCTTTGTACAAATAATATAACAATAAGCTTTCTGTTATGGTTCAGAGTAGGGCTACTTTCGGTTTATATTTTGTTAGGAATTGAAAGAAAATATATTTTGTTGTATGTTGATGGGAGTCTCTATTACGGTCCAATTTTAGGCGCTTTAGATAGATTTCTTGAAAAAGGATGTATTGGTAGATTTCTTAGAAAACTAAAAAACCGGCCACGTGCGAGTCGGCCTCGCGCACGAAGGGTTCCGTACCATTATCGCAAAAAAACGGCAAAAAGACACGTTTGTTGTATGGGAGCCCCACTTAAATATTTATTTTATTCTGTTTTTAGTATTTGTTGTTATAGCGGCAACAGAAATACATCATCAGTGAAAATTTAAACTTTCTAGCTATCACGGTTCATGAGATATAGCCTGGTGACAGACAGACAGACGGACCGCGGAGTCTCAATAATAGGGTCCCGTTTTTACCCTTTGGGTACGGAACCCTAAAAAGAACAGAAGAGGAAGAGAGACAGACAGTAGCATGGTCCTATATTGACATTCTTGAGCTACTGACTGATATACTTACTACGATCACTAATCCTATCCTATTATGCTAAGTGTGGCAATTACTGCAATTAAAACGCTATCATAATAATTATAAAGAACATTTTCAACATTAACATGGAAGTGCCTGATACCCTTTGAATAATATACTATGTCCATTCAGCTCTGGCCTGTAGTGTAAGCCAAAGTCAACTTCACATACCCATTAAAGTTCCAATCTAAACTCTACCTACCCTCTAAATCCCAAGTATGAATATCCGTTCCAAACACGCAAGGAAGCCGCAAGCTTGTCAAAGCACACGTTTACACCGTTTTATCTTGTTTACCCAGAGCGGCCGCCATATTTGATTACAATTGAAATTCGTTGCGGCCCGCTTTGAAATTCGTTGCGGCCCGCTTTGATAAACACTGGAGGTGTGACGTTATACTAGGTGGTACTCCTCTGTTTATTCGAAGCCCTTTTAATTTATGTAAGTGAGTTTGTGACGATATTATCGATTTATGGGTTTAGTGTTAGTTACGTTATCTGTGGAGAGCTCTCCGTTGTGGCGATCTACACATTCTGAGAGTTATCTATGAATTCTTTTATTATTATGTGCGTTTATCAATAACAGGCTTTTGTATGTAAGAGTTCATAGTTTAGAGACATTTTTGTTTCTGCTCTCAAAACGTCGAAGGAAGGAACACGTCGTGAGGAAACCGGTATATCGTAAAATAAACGGTAGGAAACATAATGTATTGTGATATCTGCCAAAATGCATTGGCACGTTTAGTGGATTATGTCGCACTCCATGTTATAAAGAGCACGTCTGTACCCCAGGAGTCACCAGTGGTAACTTGGTGGATTTAATCTTTCTAGGCTATTCTTCAAAAAAAGTGTGTCTTATACCACCACGCATTTTTCTCTTCCTTCCTGATATAACTGTAAATAAAATAAATTAGAGAGAGCAGAATATAAATGTGGATGGATGGAGAGGGAGGGGAATGTCAAAGGAAATGATAGATGGACTGTGTGAGGAGTGACATGAAAGAAAAGGGAGTCAGTGATAACGTGGTGGGCAGGACGGTATGGAAGAAGAAAAAGTGTTGCGCCGACCACAAGTAATATGGGTTGAGGGCAGTAAGAAGATGCTCCCTTCTCATACAGATACCGCAACGCTTGGTTTTCTACATACTTAGTAGTAATTGCAAACCCAAAAGCTTCTTACCTACCATATTATCTATGACATACGTCTGAGGGAATTGCAAATTACTGTACCCATGAATGGGTATTTAGGGTCAGTATGATGGATTGGTTCAGTACAATGACCTGATGTAACAATAATAGTTACCTGAATGTTTTCCTGTGTTGTGTTGCTCATTAGTTCTTAATCGATGTTAGATAAGCATCTGTTTTAGGGATTTTGTTCGATGGAATTGGTTATTTTGTTTTCGGGTTCTTATCGATATTCCATTGTTCTAATTAGGTAAAGTGCGTTGTTATGTGGATTGATTTTTTGGTTAATTGATTAGGTGGAAAAAAATATATTCTTTTGACTTGATAAGTCAACAATATTGATTTAAAAAAACAATATATCACGGGAATTTAACCAGACGTTTCGACCGTGTTGCAACGATCGTGGTCCCGGGTAGACTGGTGTCTCGGTGTACTGGCTCCGTTGGGGCAGAAAATTCTTCCTTTACCCTCACATTTCTACACACAACACTGACCGTGTCCTTATTTATTAATTCCCGTGATATATTGTTTTCCATTATGAAAAGCGAAAGTTTTAAAGGTAATATTGATTTATATAAAAAAAGTGAAGGAAAAAGTGAATCATAGGCTTTAGCCTATGATTTTAGGGCGTGAGAAAATCCTTAAAGGTTTCGGAAGCGAATGAAATTCGCAAGTACCAGCACCCCGGCTAAAGGTAGCTGCAGAACACCGTGTGGTTTTAGTCAGTTAGAGTCTGACAGACCCCTCTGATCACCCGGGACGGAGGACATCCATGAAGGCTTCCACACGTTTAAAAAAAGGATCTGTAGCAAACGTGGGGGGAGGGGGTTTATGTCAGATTCCTAACGACTGAAACCCTACTTACTGTTCCTACCGCTACCATGAGTCGGGGGCCGGGCGATACTCGTATATTCGCGTTCAACCCCGAATGGTATCAGCCCACTTGCCTTACGGGTCTCAATGTGGCCGATTTTTACCTAGCAGAACTGTGGAATTATCAAACTTAAACCAAATAGACGCTTGAATACAACTCGCAACAAAAAACAATAGTTTTACAACAACAGTATTCACAAACATACCGACCAAAAAAAAATCTGAAAACCGCGTAAAAACGCAGCAACATAACATACACAAAAACAATACCGGAATATTGACACAAACTCGTTGCGCACTGAAAATGTTTTGGCTGAACGAAGATGAAATGCGCAAAAACTTTGTTGTTGACTGTTCCTGGATGTACTATTCATATTCCAAGTTATATTTGGTGAGGGCTAGTTATATCTTTTCGCATGAAGATTCTATAGGTTTATTTGAAAGAAATAAATGCTTATCTTACGAATTTCACAAAGTAACACTTTCCCAGATATAACTATTGGAAGATTACAATTATGTGTACGTTTTTCCTGTCTCACATTGTTCACAGTCTATTACAAAATTACACGTTGGTCTAGTGGTCACACACCACACTACATCTGAACATGAGTTCCTGGGTTCGGTTCCTAGGCGGTGCAAGTGATATTGGGTTTTTCTTGAGTTCTTTAGCAGTAGCCCGGAGTCGGGATTCTTGTCTGTTTGATGGCAATAGACTCGCCTCTATTACTGAAACTGGTAAAACATACTATAAATATACCTTTCCTTACCTCTTCGAGCCCTGGACAGTATATCGAAATCCAAACGAATCAACCTACAGTGGATCAAGGGGCATAGTGGATCCCTATGCAAAGAAGCCGCAGATAAACTTGCGAAGAGGGGCTCCGAGATGTTAGTGCTAGGCTTGTACCCACTTTTCCCCTTGCCTATCTCTCACTATATTGCGTGGATTCGCCAAAGATCAACAGAACTACATAATTACAGATGGTCACGGGCAACAGACTGTCGACAGTCAAAAATGGCTTTGCCAAACGTACACCCGCGTCTTACTAAAAATCTCCTCAGCCTGAGTAGAAATAACCTAAAAATAATTATAGGGACAATTACGTCCCACACTCTTCTTAACAAATACCTATTCAACATAGGCGCTACGGACAGCCCACTTTGCAGGGGCTATTTTAATTCCGAAGAATCAACCGCCGACGTAATCCTGGATAGAATTGTAACCGTGGTATCTCAACGCGAAGAAATCCTCGGGACAGTGAGGTCACTCCATGAAGCCTGTGAAGCTCCCAGGAAGCTTTTGAGCTTTTGGATGTAGCTAGGCTGGCTATGTTAGCCAGTGTCCCCACGCACAACGGACTAAATGGGAATATAAATGCGGCATCAGGAGTCCCTCCTCACTACTAACCCTCCAAATAATACTGGCATAATATTACGAGTATATTATTTCAAAATGTTCTAGCACAACAAAAACTCGTACAGAAAACGAAGTAACGCGAACGCTCCCTAACAACAATTGTAACAAATGAGTGCGCTGTAAAAACACACACGTTTGTTATTCTTCCGACGTTTACGTGCGAAAACATTACGATTCATTATGATCCGCTTTTATAACGTTCCTTAGGGGATGAGCAGAACATAACAAAACAAACGTCTATATTCCTAGAAGGATTTAGCACGTCTGTACCTCTAGGACACTCACAAAGTACAATAGCTAGTCAAGTGTGAGTCCTTTTCGCCTGCTATGTTTAAGTCCAATGAATACAGGGGACACGCCAGTGACAGAAAAGTTGAAAGGAAACCGCTTGTCCTGGTATGGTCATGTGATGAGGAGGGTTGAAACGCATGTTATTAAAAGAGTTATGAATGTAGATGTGGATGACTGGAAAGGGAGAAGAAGGCCAAAGAAAAGATGGATGGACTGTCTGAGGAGTGATATGTAAGAGAAGAGAGTCAGTAATAACGTGACGGTGGACAGGACGGTATGGAACAAGAAAACGATGGTGATGTAATAGGGATCACGCCTATTGCCATCACTCTGGCACAAATCTAGTCACCGAGCTGCTATTGAAAAATCAAATTGCCCGCAAATTGTAATCAATACATAGAATAAATCTGTAGAAATGTCGTTTTTGTACATCGAAAATATTTCCAAAAAAAATTGCCAGGTTGTTAAAGGATAACCAACAGAACCCATTTCCAGCATTTTTGAATTTTTGTATTTTTATCTGTTTAGTTGTGCACGCATCACGTAAAATGTACGAAACCAATATAGATAACTTTTAAACAGTGCGTAACTTGAGGTTTATTACTAAGTTGTTGTTTCATCGCAATCGGTTAATTCCATCAAAAGTCGGATGATTTTAAAGTGTTCAAGAAGTAAAATATCACAACACACACAATTCAGATACTCGGACAGCTGAACTCCATATTCGATAGATGGCGTTGTGCATTTGACGTCATTTTCTGAATGGCGTCAAAACAGGCGGTGTTAAGATTGATTAATTATTCTCCGCGGAAAAACAACCCAAGAAAAAAAATTGGTGGGTCGGTAGCAAAGTAAGTACGGTAGGTAGGTAAGTATGGTAGGGTAGGCAGTTGACGGGAGCGAAGCCACGGGCATTTATAACAGTCACATATCTATAACAGCTCATCATTTATCCTCTCCCAACTAAACTATAGTCCTTTAAACTCAAACTCTATTTACGACATCAGCACCCTTTTAACAGCTCTAGTTAGAGCAAATAGTTAATCAAATAGAGCGTGGCTCTACATCCGCGTACGGGATTAAGTAGAGCTCCTTACTGTCCTACTCTCAGCGCTATTCTTGCTTTAATAGCTTTTAGATATATTTTTTTAATCAAAAACAAACAAAAAAACAGGGCATGCTAAATGAAACCGTTTAACAAGCAAAAAATTTAATTAAAAACTGTAACCTGACTACGGATTTTATTTAATTTTATGTACCCGGGCCATAATAAAGAATCGACTGATACCTTATTCGTCAAATTCGGATGAATAAATTTAGGTGCTAACTTGCCTTTTTGATTGGTGATTTGAAAGTTTACTTTGTTTTAAAGTGGATTGTTTCTGGTTGAAAATAGCAGGGTTTGATATAATTTATGCAACATCATTTAACCGTAATGGATGTTTATAGTTTCATATTTGAACAAACGCAGCATTTTATTGGTGGGATGTAGATACCATTAGGACACCTCTATCTAACTCTTCGGAGAAAACAGGCGTAATGTTATGTTTTATTGTACAGAGGGCGTAATGTTATGTTTTATTGTACAGAAGGCGTAATGTAATGTTTTATTGTACAGAAGGCGTAATGTTATGTTTTATTGTACAGAAGGCGTAATGTTATGTTTTAATGTACAGAAGGCGTAATGTTATGTTTTATTGTACATAAGGCGTAATGTTATGTTTTATTGTACAGAAGACGTAATTTATTTATTATATGCTTTATAGTAAACCATAAAATAAAATTATAAAAACACTTAAAATTAAAACACATACAATGGGCGGCCTTATCGTATTCCGCGATCTCTTCCAGACAACCTGGTATGGACAGTAATTGTCTGGACATAAAGTGGGGTTGTCATTGGTGTGACAACAACATTGTTTAAATACTATATTATAATAGATACACAGACACATATGACACATGATATGTAATGACACAGGTGCTATGTAATATTTACATACTAAATATGATGGCAATAACATAAATGATAAATGACTCTATCGAGAATTACAATCATAGTGTCTGTTTAAAATCAACACGCTAAGATGAAGAGAGCGACAGCGTAATGTTATGTTTTATTGAACAGAAGGCATAAAATATGTTTTATTATGTACAAGGCAAGGGGGTTTCTGTAGAAGGGGTAATGTTATATTTTATTGTACAGAAGTCGTAATAGTGCATATCTATTACTACTAAGCTACCTAGACTTTTTCCATGACATGGGACAGGACGGTATGGGAGAAGAAAACGTGTTGCGTTGACCACAAGTTATATAGGACAAGGGCAGGAGGATGATGATGATGAACTAGGTAAACATAAGTTCACCACACACACCACCACCAGCACCACCACCACCAGCAGCACCTACACCAGTTCTTAAAACCCGGTGAAAATATGTTCAAGGGAAAACTGAAAGACCTGACTGAAAATACCTATTTTAATAATAATACCTAGGTACTCCAAAATAACACTGTGTCCTTGATAACACACACACACACTGTTATATTAACGAATCATCAAAGACATTTTCAAACAACGAGGCCTAATGAAAACATCCAGCGAGACAACTTAAATATCTCCTACACGACTGTCTAGTATCGATTTAACTATAGCACTGTAATTTTCCAATTTCTAGTCGGTGGGAACTAATATAATAGGCATGTTGCTGAACGGATAGCCGACTGGGTTGTAAGGTTCTTGAATGACCACGTATCGGAAGACGCAGCGTTGGAAGGTCTCCGTCAAGGTGGACCTGTAACCTGGGTACGGGCCACAAGCCGAAGTACAATGGATGCAAAAACACAGGACCGTTCGATGTGGCAGCAGTGAAAGTCCAGCAATGGAAGTCCTTCAGTTGAAATGATGATTTAAATGAAGTTTGTGTCCGACCGAAACTACCATCTTCGGCCAAACCTTCAGATTTGGTCAAAATGGATCGAAGTTTTGGCCGTAGCCGAAAGTTTCCAGCAAGTCTCATAATTAGTAATAGGTAATTCTAATTATCTCCATAAGTTGTTCATATGCAATATCAAATCTTTATTTTTTTACGTTTAGTCAATCTTGAACTGAGTTTCTTAGAGTTATTAGACTTTCGGTTTTGACTTCGACCAGAAATCGGCCTAAAAGATTTTCTAAAGTTACTGAGTCATGTCCAGCCATAGATTTAATGAAACGAAAAAAAAACAGTTTTACAATCGCCCAAAACTCTTCAAAGGAAACAATTGTCTGCGAAAATCGTGTGTCGTAGACATTAACAATAAATCTTTGTGAGCTAAATGCTTTCGCCTAGGCATGCCCGACTAAAAGCTAGGCGTAGATAAAGACGAGCAATTACAAATAATGTTACTGCCATTCCACTAAACGTGCCTAAAAGTTTTTGGTCGTTTTGTTTGCAAAAATGTCTTACTTTTGATGTTGAATTATTAAATATTTGCGATTTTGTACCAAAATACCACTTTAGGCTGAAAATAATGAACTTTTGAGTCTTTTGGGACAAAATGTGACACTTTTATGAATTAAATTTTTATTAAAACTGAAAACTAGTAGGAATACCGCATTTTCAAAAAGTAAAAGCTTTAACTATTTCATTGCTTTTTTTTATTGCTGAATTAAGTCCAAGTTCACTTTATGTAAGTTCATCGCCTTTTGTGGCGTTTTCTTTATTCAGTTTGAACACCGTCGCACAAGTCATGATAATTATTATCACCTTGATAAAACGTCATAAAACTACAATGTCCTAGAGATCTAATATGTAACATTTAGATAGTTTCCGTATGGTGTAGTGGATGCGTGTTTGTTTCTATACCGAATCTGTACGTCCATGTGTAGAGTCGTTTCTGTATAGAAACAAAAACGCACTGACCCGGTGAGGAAGGCGCCTTAGTTAAGTTTCAACTGAGTGATTTATGTGAATATATCGGATTTTACAATAAAATATTTTGAGTATCTATGGCGGATACAAAACAAGGTTTTGTATGTATAGGAATTTAATACAATGATACAAAAAAGTATTTTCCATGAACCCAGAGTAAAAACTACAGTAATTAAAATAATAACAAACCTTGGAACGACCATGTGTCTACATATTTTCTATTATTTGGTAGAAATAGTCAATCGATTTTGACGTGACGTGTCATTGGATTCGGCGGTTGATATCTTCAAATGATTGATGTGAAAGTCCTTGACTTCTTTAACTAGCTAATAACGATTTGTTTTCATTTATTATACAATAACTTGGACATCTATATTCATATTATGAAGAAGTCGAGTTATTTGTTGGTTATCTCTGGAACTCGTCATCATCATCATCACCAGCCTTTTTAATTTTCCCACTGCTGGGACACAAGCCTCCTCTCTGTGAGAGACGGAATGGGTGTTAATCCACCACGCGGGCCCAATGCAGGTTGGTGGATGTCACATGCCTCCAAATATATGGTCCTAGTACATGGTTTCCTCACGATGTTTTCCGTTTTTAGAGCAGTGGTGATGAAATAATTTACACAAAGTAAAGATCCTGCCTGGGTTCAACCCACGACACGTAAGTCAGGTTACCACTAGGCCATCACTGATCTCTGGAAAATTATTTCATTGATAGAAAGCTAGACTTTAGAGTTATATTAGCTAGACTAAAGGTACATGTTGTGCTGGAAAACATCACGGTTTCTGTGGGATAGCAGAGCCACGGGCAAAGCTGGATGGAAAAAATATACTGGATTTGTTAATCCTTCAAAGACTATTCCGCCTCTTTACCGTGCGAGTCCAAAGGAAATATACCAGTGTTTTTCAAATTGTCGGCCGAAACCCCCAGGGGGTCCTAAAGTCTTGCTTCGTCGTCGGACTCGCGCATGAATGGTTCCGTATCATTATCGCAAAAAACGGCAATAAAATCACGTTTGTTGTATGGGAGCCCCTCTTAAATATTTATTTGCTGTTTTTAGTATTTGTTGTTATAACGGCAACACAAATACATCATCTGTGAAAATTTCAACTGTCTAGCTACCACGGTTCATGAGATACAGCCTGGTGACAGACGGACAGACAGACAGACAGACAGATGGACAGACAGATGGATTGCGGAGTCTTAGTAATAGGGTTCCGTTTTTACCCTTTGGGTACGGAACCCTAAAAAGCGAGGGTTAGTTAAAATTCCTACAATGCAATAAAAGTTTCAGTATGAAGGATGTGCCTGTTTATTCTTCCACAAATTTTCTAATCTTGGTTCTATTTTTAACACGCAAAAAGTGTGTAATTAGAAACAAAGAACACACAGTTCGCTCCCCGCAGAGATACTAAGTCTAAGGGGGCACAGGATATTTTTTACTTTTAAACGACATAGTTATCCGCGAATACACATAAATATATATATACGGTTCAACTTCTTTTTTGAAGTCGGTTAAAAAGGGGTCGTATGTTCAAAAAGATTGAAAAACACTTATTTATTCTGTAAAAAACTGAACACCACTGAGGAAGTGCTAGTGAGAAGACATTACTCAACCTGGGGATCGAACCTAAGACTTGCAATCAGTAGACCAAAGAGATACCTAAGACAAGATAAGGCATTTATCCTAACATTATGAAATATTATACCTTCCGGTGTGTTCCGACAGCAGCACTTGAGAGCCAGTTCCCTTCTAGGCTTTGTGTGCTTACCACCTCGGCCACATCATCACTGACCACGGTGAGATTGTGGTCAAACACAGGCCTATACATAGTAAAAAAAAAAAAAAAATATCAAAACTAATCAAGCTTAAATTAAATAGAACTAGCTTATTCACCATAGCTGTCTACTTAACATAATAATAGTGACACGTTCCACTAAATCTTGTAAATAACCGACATACTACTAACATAGTCTGCGGACATTTGTCTCCACCGGCTGCGTGATGAAATTCCTCCGCACTAACATCGTGGTCAACATTTGTTTGACCTAAAGCTTACACATGAACGACATAGCTTGTTCGTTTTAGGACAACTTATTTCGGAACTAGGAATGTCATTATTTTCCTAGAAAATTTGGTCTATGAAAATGAAAAAGATATAAGTAAATATTACAATTTCGTGCGGCATGTTGGTAATCCTTGGTACAAAGAATAGGAATGAACGACAAAGTAAAAAAGAAGTAATAATTGGCAATGGTGGGCTTGAATTTCTTCAATCCTCGGTCTTTTTCTCCTCTTCCCCCCGGACCTCTGAGGAGTTCAGACGCTTTTAACGACTCAGTATTTATTATTTTTATTCATAAATTTGTAATTTTGCTCCAATTAAATACTTTCATAAAATAGGAGTGCATAAAGTTGAGGAGCTTATTTCAACATCGATTGCCCAGTTATTCACCTGCAGTGACTCACCGCTTGACCAGTGACAGCTCCGCCCCAACGCATTCACCGCCTACTGCTGCTAGTATTCCGACAAAAGGGGCGTTGACGAGGCCCAACAAATAAACAGCGCGCGCGCAAGCTCATCACTGCGCAAAGGGAGGTACGTAACTTTGCTCCTGGTACTTGCTACGCTACTACGTCAGTACGGCTCACACCACTAGATCGTTGCTACCACCGCGCTCCGCTGCTATCCTGGTACTTTATCAATAACATTTAAATAACCACAATGCCTATGGATCGTGTGCCTTCGAAGCATCAAATTGTAACGGAGACGGATTCTGAAAGCGTCGACCTGCAACCCACCGAAACCCGGACCAACATTAATGCGGGGCGTTTGAAGAGAAAGCGTGAAAATGACTTAAGTTCCTTCATGGAAGAAGTCCGTGATATGTTCTCAAAATTTTCTTCGGAACAAAGAACCAGGCTAGACATTTTAGAGTCGTCTTTGACAGAAATAAAAACACAAAACGATACTATAAATTTATCTATGTCGACTTTATCTTCCAAATATGATGAGTTGCAAAAAGAATTAGAAAATTTTAGACAGGAACGTAAGGAACACATATCTTACATAAAATTACTGGAAAATAAGTTGGAAAATCTTGAAAAACAGTCGTGCACAACCAAGCTAGAGATCAGAAATATTCCTAAATTTCGAAATGAAACCAAAGAGCTACTTTCTGATACCGTTAAAAAAATTGGTACCACATTGAACTTGCAATTACAAACTGCAGATATAAGAGATGTTTATCGCCCGTTCGCAAAACCAGGCGTCACTAAACCCATTGTCGTTGTTCTCACTAAAGAAACCTTACTTAGTAATCTCAAGAAACTTACACAACAGGAGAAAAATGATAAACTAAATACCAAGTTATTTGGCCAAGAAAACAATGAAAACACACACAAACCAATTTACATTTCGGAATGTCTTACTCCTAAGGGAAGGCGGCTATTCTTCCTTGCGAGAGATTTTTCTAGTTCGAATGACTACAAGTATTGCTGGACATCTTATGGTAAAATTTATTTAAGAAAAAGGGAAGGAATGGCACACGTCCGCATTGAAGAGGAGGCCGATCTCACTAAGCTGAAGGCCAGCACAATATGACTATTGTTAATTATACTAGTATGTAATTTTAAACCAACTCCTTATAACGTTATTTTTCTTCAAGGACACTCAATTTGTCTTTTTATGTTGCATGCTGTTTTAATCGTGATTGATATTGTTATTTTATATTTTTTTAACTGTGTATTTTACTTACATATTCTACACTACTCAAAAATCTTTCTGAGGTTTTCGTTTTTAATTGTATCATTCGAGCACAAACTTATCACACCTACTATACCATCAGCAAATCATAAGCAGAGAAAAATTTCTAGGAATCTATATTGCAACTTTTATGTAAGGATTTATGTTGTTAACTGTACCACACTGAGTGACACCTACAACACCTATATCGCGTTCCTCTCATGTAAAAATAATACCTGTTCTATTATAGTTGGTCATATGCTATTACTCGTATTCGCAAATGGATGATTTAGCTACAGAAATAGATAAAATATCTGTTTCAGAATCTCGGTCTTGTGATGTTGAGGATTGCAAGCAACTTATAGCGCGTCCCGTTGAATGTATCACTGTCATAACTCAAAATATACGTAGTTTGTCTCGAAATTTTGATAATTTCGTTATAATGCTGGGTAGGCTTGGTTTTGAGTGTGATATAGTTGTTGCCCCAGTCAAAATTCTAGACTTCATATGGAGTACCTAAATTTGTGTTCATATCATGGCCTTTTACCAGCACATACGTTGCCTACAAGACATGGCAAGGCATGTCTTGATCACGTGATACTAAAATCGAAATTTCCAGCTCTTACTTTGGTATTGCATTCTACGATAACGGATCACGAGGCAGTTCTGCTGTGTCTCAATAATAAACCAAAAAGAACGTTTGCTCATGCCAGCGTTATTAAGTTTAATATGAGCGGATAAAAAAATGACTTAGCCAGCATTGACTGGGAACCAATTTATGTCTCAAATGACGCTAATTATGCCATGGAATACTTCACCAATTCCATCCAGCATGCTATAATTTGTAACTCTGCCATGATAAAGTTATCAAAACGAAATAAAATTATCAAACCGTGGATAACACCAGGACTAGTGCGATGTATGAGACATAGGGACGCGCTCCACAAAAAAGTGAAACAGTCACCAGAAAATGATTCTCTTAAGTTGACGTATAGTAGATATAGAAATTTCTGTAATGCTTTGTTGAGAAAAGTTAGAATAGCTTATAATAAAAAATTGTTGGAACAGGCGGGTAAAAATAATAAAAAGATATGGGACGCAATAAAAAATATCACGAATTCGACTAAAGTAAAAAATGACGCTTTAGAACTAATAGATACTCCTTGTCCAACACAATCGATTGAAGGTGTGAACGAATTCTTTGCCTCGGTGGGCAAATATTTAGCTGACAAGACTTTCAGTTGCCAAAATCCTCTACACTCCGTTGCGTTCCATCCAAAATCTAATAGTTCATTAAACTCTTTTGTTATACTCGATACAGACGAGACAGAAGTGGAACGCCTGATTTTGGATCTTAAAAATGTCTGTTGCACTGGTTGGGACTCTATACCAAATAACCTCCTTAAAGAAAACAGAAATGTGTTTATCCCTGCTCTGACCCATATTTTTAACATGTGTTTGGATGAAGGAACATTCCCCTCTGTTTTGAAAAAGTCAGTTGTTCATCCAATCCATAAATCCGGTGATAGAGACCGTGTCACCAACTACAGGCCCATCTCTATCCTCCCAGCGGTCTCCAAGCTCTTGGAACGCATCATCAACAGTAGATTAGTAAAGTACATGGAAACAAACAACCTTCTTTCAAATAATCAGTATGGTTTCAGAGCAGGCAAGTCAACTTGTGATGCTGTCCACGAGCTTGTAGATTACGTGGTTAGGAATATTGATTCTGGTAAAAAAACTGTTGGCATATTCTTGGACCTGGCAAAGGCCTTTGACACGGTCTCTGTGCCACTGCTCCTCAGTAAGTTGGAGGGGTTGGGCGTAAGAGGTAAACAACTAAAATTTTTTGACGACTATCTCTCGGGTCGCTATCAATGTGTTAAAATTGATAAGCTCGTTAGCAGTGACTTACCGGTCACTTTTGGTGTGCCACAGGGTAGTATTTTGGGACCCAGTCTCTTCCTTGTGTACTTGAATGGACTCTGTGGACTTACCTCTATAGGTGGAAAAATAATTTCTTATGCAGATGACACTGTTCTTCTGTTCTCGGCTGATACGTGGGAACGGGTCTATGAGGATGCTCAATGTGGTTTGGATATCGTGTGCCACATGTTGGGGAGTAACATGTTGACACTGAATGCTGACAAAACACAGTACATAACGTTTTCAATGCGCAACTCTAACTCACCTCCTACATCACTCTCTTTAACTGCACACAACTGCTGTAACAGTGGAATCTGTCTATGTCCAACATTGTTCAAGACTAACAGCATAAAATATCTAGGAATAACAATAGATAACAACCTCTCTTTTAAACCGCATATTGAGTTAGTAACTGCTAGACTAAGAAAACTGATATACGTTTTAAAAAATCTGAGACATATGGCTAGTCCCAGGTTGATGAAGCAAGTATATCTGGCGCTTGGTCAATCCATTCTGTCATACTGTATTTCTGTCTGGGGTGGTGCACCAAAAACCATACTTAAACCACTTGAGGTGGCCCAGAGGGCTATTCTCAAGGTAAGCACTTTCCGGCCATATTTGTTTCCAACTTATCAGCTGTACCAAACTTGTGAGGTCCTCTCTATTCGTCAATTGTTCATTCTATACACTGTCTTGATGCAACATAAGAAAACGACCTACAAAAAACCAATCACAGCATCCAGGCGACGAAAACCTATAGATACCACTGACAGATCCATGTTTAAACACCCGTTCGTTAATAAATATTTCTGTTTCTTAGGTTCTTTCCTTTATGACAGGATTGATAAATTTATCGACATACTTGCTTTGAATAACAGAAGTTGTAAGAATAAAGTGTTTGAGTACATTCATAAACTGACCTATGACGAAACCGAAAACCTCATAATTGTACCACATTAAGGTCACATACTCACCCTCCTACATACACTCACTCATCTACACTCTACCCAAAAGGAGGTCTACACTACACGTTACTTTTATTGTTCTTTAATTTATTTTTATTTATTTCTTATCTGCTCCTAGTTTATGTATAATTTAATATAATGTATAAAAGCAGGATTGAACTTGCAAGCTTTTAAATGTATAATGGAAGAGCACTGTTGTCTGAGATACAGATATTAAGTTATCTAGTTCAGACTCAGACGTCTTGTGGAATTTTGGTTAGCTTAAGATCATTAAAATTGTATCAAATTCTATGTACCTTTTTCAAGTTACATAAAAACTCATCTGTGTTACACCAACTTACGAGAGCCCAAGTTTGTTTTATGGTGAAATAAACTTATAGTTTATGATTGGTCTTTTCTTGAATTCTTTTGTAACGAAATTGAAAGTAAAATTCTATTTTTAGGGTTCCGTACCCAAAGGGTAAAAACGGGACCCTATTACTGAGACTTCGCTGTCCGTCTGTCTGTCTGTCTGTCTGTCTGTCTGTCACCAGGCTGTATCTCATGAACCGTGATAGTTAGACAGCTGAAATTTTCACAGATGATGTATTCCTGTTGCCGCTATAACAACAAATACTAAAAACAGTATAAAATTAATATATAAGGGGGCTCCCATACAACAAACGTGATTTTTTTGCAGTGTTTTGCGATAATAGTACGGAACCCTTCGTGTGCGAGTCCGACTCGCACTTGGCCGGTTTTTTATAGCAAGTTTAGGGATCAATTCTATGACGTGTAGTCATAGAATTGATCCCTATGTTTATTTCACTATAAAACAAACTTGGGCAAATATTGGAAAATATTGTTTTCCATCTGGAATTTATCAGTACCAATTCCGAGTCTGAATTTGCGCCTGGTTGATGCAAAAAGCTCGTACCCTTTCACACGATTGTGACTTAAATATAACTAACAAAGTGTGAGTTTACTATAGATATATCTTTTCCTGACCCTTCAATGAATACATCCAGGCGAGGAAAACCAATAAAGGAACAGCACACGCAGTTACAAAGCATACAAAACATTTTTGATGGTCAATGTGTGCCCCTCGACCAAATGTAAAAAAAAAATAAATAAAAAAAATAAAAAAATGAAATAAATGAATTTTAAATTTAATTTTTTAAATGTTTTACAATAGAAAAAGATTAATTCGTATTTTTTCTCTGAAAAATTGTATTTTTTTATTTTTTATACGTTCGCGCCTGGCCACTATCTCACCTGCAGCTGTATTGCGTAAGTGCGCAAAGAAGTTAAACTCTATCCAACCGACCAAATCGATCAATCACATGCGAGATGAATGACGCGATGTTTTTGTGTGATTGGCCGATTTGGTCGGTTGGATAGAGTTTAACTTCTTTGCGCACTTACGCAATACGGCTGCTGATGCGATGATGTGGTTGAAAATGCTGTGAACTTTAAAAACGAAATGACAATGCTTTGAACTTTAAAATCTTTGAGGAGGTATTTCCTAGTCTCTTCCGCCAGTAATTTACTCATTGCCCATATATTACTCCAAAAGCGCGAAAAACTTGGGCGTCCATATAGACACTAACCTCACTTGGGATCAGCAATATGAACCCATATTGCTGATGGGAGTAAGAAGGTCTTCTACTCGTTTCATTCTCTTAAAGGTCTCCAAAAATTCTTACCATTTCACACTAAGGTCAATCTTGCACAATCTCTTCTTCCACTGCTCATATATTATTCGGATGTCTGTTTTGTTTTGGTACTCTTCAACAAACTCGAGCGATTGCAGAACTTGTGCATCCGCTTTATTTTGGCCTCCGCAAATACGACCATGTGCCGGAATTTCGGACCAGATTGAAGTGGCTGCCGATTCGGCGTCGACGAGTTACCCATATCCTATCCCTTTTCTATCCTTTTCTATACTATCCTGCACAATCCTACTTCTCCCCAATACCTTCGCTAACGGTTTGAATACCTCGTCCCGAGGGGCATACCTTGTTGCACAGCCACTTCAATTCTCCTTCGTACTCTGCGTCACACTTCCAGCCGTTATGATGGCTCCTTCTCTGTTACTGCAGTGCACCTCTGGAACTCTCTCCCACACTCCATACGCGATAGCCCTTCTCTCGATGTCTTCAATAGGAAAATTAAAGAGCATTTCTTTTTTACGCAATGTTAGTAGATATATATATATTTGTATTTATGATTTATTTTTATGATTATAATTATGTTATTTTAAAATTTTACACTGGAGGGTAGGACCCTCTTTGTCATTATTCTCTGTCACTCTAGGGTTTGCTGTAAGAGAACTCAACATTGAGTTAAGCTCGCCTTTGTACATGTACAGTCAAGGGTCAAAAGTGCAGTCATACTCTCCCAAAACTCAAATGGCTAGTTTTTGTAGAAGAATTTAAATTATCCATACTGATTTAACATTTTGTATAGAAATTAAAGCATAGATTATTCCTACTAACCGCGAAAAGTTGAAATTCAGCTGCCGACAAACAAAATGCCTTTTCTGTTTTGGTGTGACTGCACTTTTGACCCTTATATTATAGTACTTTATTATCACATTGTATTGAATATTGTTTTTGGTGCACAATAAAGAATTAAGAGAAAATCTAAGCTTACTGTAAGTACAGTCATGTACACTGCATCTGAAGTTTAAAATAATAATTCTAATTTAATTTATTTATAAAGTTCCAAATTAATTTTTCTTTTTACATGAAAGGATTTCTTTTTTACGCACAAGTCTAAAAATGTTCAAGTACAAATACATTAATTTTAAAAGAGCTCCGGAAGGCGTAATAATAATTAAATTATTTCGCAATATTTTACGCTCGCTATTCTTTTAGAATTCTTTCTTAATTTTTCCTTACTTATCTTTAATAAGTAAGTGCGGAATATTTTACTTCTAAGTAACCAAAGGAATGTTGTTTTTAAACACAAATGTATCTTTGTTGGAGATATTGTTTTTGCTTTAGAAAAAAGCCGAAGGACCGGTTCATGACGACCAATTTATCCTTTTTTTTTGCAACATCAACGCTGTCTTGTTTTTTTCTGGCAAGAAATTTATTCAATATAAAGCCCATTCATTTTAAAATCAAAACTAAACTTGAAACCGTAATATATTGTTAATCATATTTCTTATGCCGTAAAACAATATCTAAATATTTGCCATCAAAAATTCAGTCATCTATCTATCAATCAAAAATCTATCTAATAAAACAATGAGTTTTTTTGTTAATTTTTAAGTTGAAAGTATGTATGAAATTTTTAGTTTGTAAAATGGAGACAAATATTTTTAGATTTACGCTCTTGGTTGATAAAAATAATTCATTTATTTATTCCTTTTTGGAAATTCCATCCGTAAGGAGGCAAAAAGGGGGTTAAAAGTTTGTATGAATTTTTTACAGTTTGTAAATTGGACACAAGAAATTTTAGATTAACGCTCTTGGTTGATAAAAAGAATTATGTATTTATTGGTTTTTGGAAATTGTGGGGTACAATTTCCAAAAACCAATAAATAAGGAGGTGAAATGGTGGAAATTTGTAGGACTTTTATAATTATTTGAAACTTGGCATAAATACTAATCTAAGTACCTAAATACTGAAGATTTTCATTATCAGTTATTCAAAACTGCTCCTAAAAGATGATTTAGGGGGTATTCAAGATTTTAGAAGAATTTTACTGTACAGGGCTTCTTTTTATGATGTAAGAGAGCACTAAGAAGGGATTTTCTGCAATTCAACCTTTAAGGGGCTGAAACTAAAAAGTCTCCTGTAGGATAAAATATGGATCACGCGAACGAAGCCGCGGGCGAAGTGCTATTACCTTATATAACCATAACTAATTTGATAACTTATACTAGACCAGAATTCCATCACATAAATTAGGTGCTAATTACACATTTATTCCTGATTCATGAAATAATATCACGACTTGCTATCAAAGATTCAGTCATACCCAACCTCAAAATAAACACCAACCCATCAAACTCCATTTTCGCTATTTTTATAAACTTGAAAAAAAAAAACGAAACACATCGATATTTTTTCCTATCCTCTAACTAAAACAATATAACCCAAACTAGCTGCTAACTATACAAGATTTGTTGTTGTTTTTTAGGGATAGGTATGTCACCTATTCATAAAAAAGCAACTAATTTTATACATTACTAAAATTAAACAAAACTTGAAATCATAAAATAATAATTCAGTACTGTGAAGCAACATCTAAACAGGACATTTAAAAAAAAAATAAACCTAATCTGAACATAAAACCGTCTAAAAAACACTGACCGGTAAAACAATATTTACCCAAACCAGCCTCCAGCCATCCAAGTTTCACTCACACCTACTTCCAAAATAAACACATCTAATTTTGAAACCAAAACTAAACTTGAAACTAACTTAACTTATCGAAGTTAGCGCGTATGGTATCAGATGTAAACCTAAGACCTAGAACTACTTAAGATCGTTACCTAGATAGCGCAGATTGGTTTCGGTCGGGTCTCGCGTAAATCATCTTTAACCCTATATGAGCTAATGGCAAGATATTTAGATAAGCGAGCTTGATATGGGTTCTGAAGATCAAAAACCTATCGTACTAGACGTGAAAATTTACAGACAGTTTTGTGTGGTCCTGTAGACGGAATATAGGAGCAATTTTACAAGTATATAATTTCTTAATAAATTTGCATTTTTTTTGCAAGTAAGCCAAAATAACACTTTTACTAGTTAATCTTTAATGTCAATTTAATTTAGATGAGGCCAGTGTTTCCTAGCTGACTACTCTGGGAGGAAACACCGAAACAAACACAGACATCATTCTTTAATAAAAAAATAACCTAGTAGACGGTGTAATTTTACTGAAAATTCCTAAAATTAAGTGATATTTTTTCCCGATGCTTCCTTCTTGTAGACTATCGAGCAAGAACCGTATATTTTACCGGCATAAAGTATTTTATACCGGTAAAATAGCGATAATGTAGCCTTTTAAAAAGTAAAATAAGTTTCGTAATTATATCAGTAGGTACTTCCCGTGATTACCTTTTATAAATATATTATAAACAAACAAATAATGTTACCTATTTACAAGAATGATTACGGTATCATATTCTATGTTAAGACTGAGTTTCTATTATTAAAGAACTTTAGCCAATATCGGTCGAGCACTGATATTGGTTTAGACAATTTGACAATCAGCCCACGTTATTAGGGTAAGTAATACACTATCTCTAATCTTATGGTACACGAGGTTAACTGCTAAGGAATTTAACTGTTAACTGGTTAACTGCTATTGCTAGGCTTAGTTGGCACGAGTGAATCTTAGTATACATATTAAAATATTTTTATTATTTCCAATACATATTTTATTCTATATGTATTTGCGTTATCTTTTTTTAAATAAAGACTAAAGACAACAAAACATTAGTTTTGTTCGTATTTTTAAAGTTTTGCATACAAGCAATTGTCAATATGATGATACTATTTTTAATTTTACCTTAACAATTGTGTGTACTCTTTTTGCCCATATTTTACAAAATATATTAATTTTAAGTTTATCAATTTTCAATACACTTAAGCAATACTAACATACCAAGGTAACATTAATTTCAAGGTTTAAAAGGACCAAAATTTTGCAATATAGTTTTTTGCAAATAAGTTCAAGTCACGTTTAGCAATAAACGCAGGCCTAACTTCAGATAATTACTTCAACTTGACTCTGAGTTAAGTCGTAACCAGCAGCTGACACGTTATGCACACGATATATTTTTAACTTGAACGCAAGAAAACTATTAAAACTCAACACATTTGAATTAAGTTTTGTGAAACTTTAATCTAAGTCTGAGAATGTTTGGCATACTTAATGCAAATTGGATACTATTATTATGTGCTTAATTCTATTTTATCGACTTCAAAAAAGGGAAGTAATTTAGAAGTTGACTTTGACATTTTATCAGCAAAACTTATTAATTTTAGTTTTGCTGATAAGACAAAGTAACATTTCATAAATAGAACTAAGCAAGTACATAATAATAATAATACAATTTTACATTTATAATATATAAATCAAAGTTACAATTATTTCCGAATATTCTTAAATAGTTGTAAAAATCTTATCCAGCCATTCTCGTAGTCTACTTGTCTATAATAAAGATAGGAATACCATTAAATTCATTCGAAAATAAAGCAACATAACATTGTCCTTTATATTAAAAAAAAAAACATCAACTAAAATTCGTTTTAATAATGTTCTAATTTCGTAATATGCAGAATAAGTCTTCAATGCTAGTGTGCATAAGACAAGACATAGCTCTTGAAACTTGAGAAAATACTAAATCTGCTGATACGATGAATTTTCATAAACCTGTATTAGAATTCATAGTTGCACGTGCCTAAATAAAAGAAACAAAACATAAACGTTCGAAACATAAGCCTTTCCAATCCAATTCATTTAAAAAACACTAAATTCATATTTTCAGGACGCAGTTTCCAAAAATACAACAGATTCCGAATATTTCTCCTGTTTCGTCAACAGTATCAATTAAATAGAATGTTGAACCTCTCTTGTATGAAGTATTTGTTTTTTATTGAAGCATGGTTTGCCGGAATTCCAGCCGTTCACTGAGTGTTTTATTCGTTTGAAACATAAATATCCTTCTTTTTAACAGGAAGGAATACTTCAAACGTAAAATCCGAATTTTCAATCTGTTTACAATAAACATTGAAAAAATAAATCGAAATATTTTAATCGAAACCAAATCGCAGCAAAAATAACAAAACGGAGAACCTAAAGAAAATTTTCCGCTTATAAAGAACGAAATCTGAAAAGGCCCCTTAACTAATTACACAAAATTTTCCTCTTTCAACAGCTTTTCTCTCAATTCTACTTTCTTATTAAAATGTTCACTTACCTATTCAAATCCTTTAATAGCTAAACACGGCACGTTAAAACACATTTATTTTAATCTAATTATTTACACTAAAAATAAAATTTACGAACACTCTAAAAAATAAACACGATACGATACGTAAAACGTATTTTGGGAAAGTTGCGCGCGGCCGTTCCCTCTGGCAGCCAGCTATCGACTGTCACAACTGGACAACACAACGTGAAACACCGAGCTGCAGTGAGGACTGCGCAGGCGTGGTGCAACTAACTCTTCTCTGAGAACATCTTACTGTTTACCAAGCGCTTTTACACATAACTCACTCAATTTTCAGCTGTAATCATTTGTGTTAGAGGTGTTGGAGGGTGCGTGTGTAAATTATGCTGGTATGCAAACGGCGTGAAACGTTTAAAGAAAGTTTAGAACCACATGTCGGTCCAAACGAACTCACTCCGAGTGAAGTTGTTGTTCGTTTTAATGAATGAAATCTGTGCGCAGAGAATGACGTCTTACGGGCTACGGGCCGTGTTTGAGTTTGTATTTTGTGCGAAAAGTTTCTGTGTTATGAGACGATTCGTTGTCTTTGAAGAGTTGTTTCCGGAATCCTAAAGCTAATAGAGGCTTATAAAGTCGATTATTCTTTCAATTTATGAAGGGATTTGCTGTTGACATTTGATACACTGTTTTTCCGGATCAGACAAGGTTTACGATTATAAGCTTCTGATATAGAGAAGTTAACTGTTCTATTTTTCTTAAATATTTGTTCACTGGAGGATTTTTATTTGTATTATTCATAAGCTCGCGTTTGACTACCAATAAACCATCTCACCTGATGGTAAGTCAGATGTGGTTGACGATGGAGCAGCCTTGCCTAGAAGTTACCTAAAGCAGCTCTTTTGTCAGAAAACTGACAAAAAAGCTGCTTATGGTTCTGACCAAGAAAATTAGAGCTTTTCTAATTTAATAGATGATAATTTTAACTCATCAATAACTGTTAATTAAATCAACCACACCACGTACATCACAATGAATACAAAATTCGCAATAGATCTTTCAAATATTTAATTACATTACGAATTCTACAACCACCCCATACAAAAGACGATAATACACTTAACTGCTTTTATAAACATGGTGCCTTGGTACACTCCGTCAAATTTAACGCTCTAGGGGTTCAAAAAGGATATTATATTCAAAATTGCGGAATGTCACGGGGGTTAAGTACTATAGATTTCGCACCCCTATATCACACCCCTAATGCAAGTCATGATCTATGGTGTTGCAGAACCACCCCTGCTTGGCACCTCATTAGGTGAGCGTGAAGGGTCGCGCTATGAATTTTTGTGTATTGAATTAAATATGGATTGTTTTTTGAATTATGAATTATCTTTATACGTTGGGGAGAGAATAAACATATTATTTTATCAAATGTATTCAGTTCTCGTTCTGTGAGAATATATTTATAGTAAGACATTAATTGTTAATTAAAACGATTTAAAAAGCAAGCAACATCCATATGGGTTAGTAAATAAGAAATAAAAAGCATTTACTTATAATTTCAGAAATTATGTTAACTTTTTTGCTAAAATTCAAAAGTACCTTCACAACTAGCTTCACAATGACAGGTATATATAGGTAGTAACAAAAATACTAAATTAATTTGTTTAGTAACAAATACAATAGAAGAATTTGATTATATTATATCTGTATCAGAAATACCCAAATGCTATGCAAACGTAATATATCTATTGTCGGCAAGAGACAGGTACAATCCTCCAATAATTTGCCATTTCGAAGTTTTTTCCTCTATTTACAGAATAGGTCATTATTTGTTTCAGTAAGTCTTCGGGGAAATAACGCAAGAAAGAGGGTAGATGAGAAAAAAGTGAAAAACAATACGAATGTTTTGTCTGCGTGTCTGTACGTTCGGTTTTGTATAGTTGAGAGGAAAATAAACGATATTGGACAAGGTAGCAAATGAAAATCCAACAAGGAAAGAAAATGTTTTGTTAAATTGCGGATTTATTTGCATAATACGCGTAAATCCTACTGTGACGTTCACATGCTTTTGGTTTATATGGAGTTTCTAGCGTTTTCTATTTCTTTTTTTTATTCTGACCGTTTCCTTGGCAACACAAAACTGCCTGTAAATTTAATAATCTAGTTGAAATATATGCTTTAAGTTTGAGTACATTCTAGCGGTTTTGAAGGGAACGGATTCTTTTTCGCTCGTATCGGGAAACGCTCATGCTTATTGAAAACCAACAAAAGTTGTAGCGTGTCCTATTGAATCTACCTGACAATGTGACATATTCGTCACAATTTTTTTTGCTAGGGTTGCTAGTGTTAACTAAAGCAGAAACGGTAATCAAAACCGTACGAAAAGAAAATACAAGATTTGCCCCAGTCCTTCGTAAGAATATTGATATTCTCTCTTCATCTGGTTGACTGGAAGCCTAGCCCAAAATGATTGGTAAAAATCTAAGCAGACTTATTGACCTGTCGGCTTTATTAGATTGGTCTCTGGGGACGTTCTACTATGTCAATATCTACAGTCTGAAATGGACCTATAGGCAATTTATAAAAACTTGGTTTTTCTAGGGTAATTGAAATCTACAACGCGTATTTTATACATTGATATTCCATGCACTCTAACTTCTCCAAGGCCCTCGTTTTGGATCGGAAGCTCGATCACATCCTGTGCTGTTATTTTTCTTTATTGATGCAATTTCCGTTGTTTTATATGGAACCATAATTTAGTGGATGCTAGCTCCTGTTAGAAGCTGCTGCTGTCACTGGAAGTAAACAAAATTATTATTTTATTTATTTATGTATGTACACACAAAAACACTTTACACAGAAAATAAATAATACAGATTGAAGAGCACAAAGGTACTGCTTATATCTTTTAGAAATTTCTTCCAGCAGACCTGCGACAGGAAAGTTGGATGATAAACGAAGACACAGTGTGTAGAAAGAACAAGGAAGCTTAAAATAGTAAATAACTTAACTAATCATATATAAATTACACATATACCTTAACTTAATACATATAGAAAATAAAAATACATACATATACTTATTATATAAAATTACAAGGTGGTGGAGAGGTAATGTTCTATGACTTGTTTCTTGAATATAGATACATTTTGGGAGTCCCGGATTTTAGGTGGAAGTGAGTTCCACAATCGTACTGCATGAACAGAGAAGGAGTGAGAATAAAAATGGGTTTTATGGGATGGGAAATTGAGATGTAATTTAAGGCCTATTATGTGCCTACTACATATTGTAATATTATGCATATTGATTGTTTAACATAGAGTTTTTTACAATAGATGGTTTTAAAATTTTATTCAACTTAACAGCATCAAAAGGGGATAATGTTTTTGAAGACTAAAATTTCTGTTGATATAATAAGAAGATTATTTTTTGACAGAAAATGAATCAAAAATTAAAGTTTACGGGACGATTTCTGAATTTAGTATTGTGATTTTAAAAGGGGTTTAACCATATTTCAATGCCTAGGTCTGCAGGCTAAAGACGAATTTAAAAATATTCAACTTCAAATTCTTACAGGAATCAGTCTACTTAATTCGGAAACACACACACTCTCACAATCTTTCTTAATTTTTATATTCAATTTATTTATTTATTTTTATTTATTTATTTACTTTAACATAACACGGCCAAAGGCCAATTACATTAGTTAAAGACAGGTTTACAAAAAATAAAAAACCGGCCAAGTGCGTGTCGGGCCACGCGCAGTAATAGGGTTCCGAAGTTGCATAATAATGCGGACTAAAAAGAGGGTTTTGTTGAACAACAACAAAACCATGAACATTAGAACGGTTTCAGCGGCTCACAAAGTCTAAAAACGGGCCCACATAGGATGGTGTTCTTTTATGTCGCGTTTGTCCACTATCTCGCCTGATGGTAAGCGATGATGTGGTCTACGGTGAAACACGCTTGCCTAGATGTAATCTATTCACTCTTGACTTAAACTAAATAAGGACTAACTGGTAACTGAAGAAGGAGTTTTAAATCCAACTTCGCAACTGAAGTTAGAAAAATATTATCTATTTGAGTACAACCGCGGGTGCGAATTGCGAAAGGAGCCGATACGAGTGCGCGTTAGAGCCACGGGGAATGGTATAGTTTGTTCCTGGATCCTTGCGTGCACGCTCCTAGTTTATTTCTCTTTTGGAATTAGAAAAAAATCGTATGTATTCACCTCTAATCTCATCTAATACCGCAGATTAGAGGTGAATCCTCTAATCTGCAGTATTCACTATTTCATTCTGGAAAGTTTTACGCTACTCAATTAGTAATGAAGTTGGATCGAGTATTGACTTTTAGAAGGATATCGACAAAAGAAAATAAGTAATTTGCTTGGAAATCTAATATATATTAATTTTTTAATACCATTTGTACAAAAATTTTACTATGCCAAGTACATTTTATAAGTTGGTCGACTATTACTCGTAAACTTGTAAAGCCTTGTTATCTGTGATAATTTTCCTTTAAATTTCGTTATATTTACTACTGCCGTGAATTTTTTCACATAGCCAAGAGCAAACATTTCGCTGGCAGGGGGGGGGGACACTTGACTCTAACATAAATTTGCAACTTAAAGCTAAATTTTACGCAAACGAATCTCTGAATCGAAAAATGGTTTTAACAAACCCATAATATTTTTGAATGGCCTATCCAACGATACCCCACACCATGGGATAGATGGGGAAAAAAAATACATCCCCACTTTACGTCTATGGGAGGTACCCGAAAAAAAAATATTTTTCATGATTTTATGTTACCACTTTGTCGGAATTATTAATATGTATATACATGCCAAATTATAGCTTTCTAGTACTTAGATTCTCTGAGCTAAGCTGCGGACGGACAGACGGACAGAGCGAAACTATAAGGGTTCCTTGTTGACATCGGAACCCTAAAAAGCATGAAAATAAAAATAATAAAAACAAAAATAAAGAACAATGATAATATCTATAATTACACGGCAGTCATACGCTCATCTCACAATACTCCAGACATACAGACAAAATCTTCTTCCATTCATCCGCGAACCCATCACAATCGGGCTTAGCATCCAAGAGAGCGTTGAGCGCGGAGAGATTACGAGGGATGGGAGACTGGGCTCGAGCGACGGTTCGACTCCCCGGTACGGCGAACAATCTGTGCCTCCTACTACGTCTATAGTTGACCGGGGCAAAAAGATGGGATAGTTCGTCGTGTAGTTCAGGAGCATCAGTTTTCCCGTGAATGATTTTACACATATTTATGATTTGGTCATTTTTCTTTCTAACCTCGAGAGAATTGTAGCCTAAACAGCCTAAAAGGAAGTTAGAAGGGTATAAGAGCGGATAATATCCATATAGACGCTTGTACAGATACCTCAGAAAAGCTTTCTGAACCTTTTCCAAAAGCAGTGTGTATTTCTTTTCATGAGGGTTCCAGACACATGCACTAGACTCCAGCTTACTGCGTACTAGTACATTAAAAATCGATTTGATTGCACTGATGTTCTTGAAATCCTTTGCATTTCGTAGAATGAAACCTAATCGCCTAAATGAATCTTTTGCCACCAATACCATGTGATCGTGGAACGTTAATCTCATGTCAAAAGTGACACCCAGATCCTTCATTCCACTTGTCCTGGTAATGGTGCTGTGATTCATTATGTACGCAAAATTGATAGGGTTTCGTGCGCGAGTAAAACTCATGACGAAACATTTGGCAGAGTTAAATTCCATTTTGTTCCTTTTTTTTTCTTCTAATTAAAAAAAAAAAACAAAACATTAAGATTAATTAATTAAGATTGTACAGTTTCAAGTTTATGTTGTACCATTAAGCCAGAATTAAACAAACACGTCATAAGCTAAGCCACACATAATAAATCTCCTACTATTACATAATGCAAGCTAAGAGAATTTATCACGACACCGCGTATGGAACGCAACATAAAATATGAAGAGAGCTCGCTATATCTTAACATTAGGCGGAGGGAACGCGCCCCGAGGGGAAGGCCCCAACTATTCATATGCGTTTTGTTTTAAATAATACATTCTGTATGAATTGGATGGTACGGCGTTTTATATGAGTGCCATTCGTAAAAGGATTGTGAAACTACGGCCCTGTTTTCTAACCCTTTTTGTAGAAAACTTCCTCCACTCCAATCACCCCGGGAAATACACCATCGATTAATGGCTCTACATAAAATGACACAACTGTCAATAACACTGATTCGAGTGGAGGCAAAGACTTCGAATATAGGGGTTAGGTTAGTTAATATCGCTACCCCTTACGTCCACACATATCAGGGGCGTGCCCGGGACGTGACAGGGCCGGGTCCCGTCAGGGGCTCAAAAAAATATCAGTGTGAACATTTTATATGAACTCGTTCACACACGTCCGTGCACGGGACGTGCCCGGGCCCGTGCACGGACGTGTGTGAACCCCCTGACGGGACTCGGTCTGTCCACGTCCCTTGCACGTCCCGGGCACGGCCCTGATATGTGTGGATAGACCTTAAGTTGGTAATACATGACACACAATAATTTAACATACAAAAATATTGCCATCATAAAAATATGTCGTTAAAATTCATAGAGATATATTAATTTTAGTTTAATTATATTTTTGTAAAAATGGCATCAAATACTACAAAGCTAGGTTAATACTGAGATGACGAATTTTAATATAATATTTTTAAGCATGCATTGATTTGTGCTCATGTGGAAAATGGGACTAAACATGGACATTACATTGACGATATTCAAGCACTTTTCTTCATCAGATCTCAAGTTGACATGGTTTAAGCAGATATCTCCAGATTTTCGCTCAGTCTATACAAGAGCAGAAACAACATAATGAATATGTTTTTAGATGCCAAGTTGATTTGATACTACGTTCACCCGTGTGTAACATACAATTAAAAGTATTTAATTCATAATTAATCTTTAAAAAAAACACTCATTTATGACACTGTCCAGAGAGCAGTGGTGGCCCAGTGGTATCTGCCGCGACTTACAAGTTGTAGGTCGTGGGTTCGAGCCCAGGTAGGCGCTTTAATTTGTGTAAATTATTTCATCACCACTGCTCTAAAAACGGTGAAGGAAAACATCGTACTACATGTCCTACATGTCCTAGAACCAAAAATTCGAAGACATGTGACATCCACCAACCCGCACTGGACCCGCGCGGTGGATTACGGCCCATTCCCTCTCACAGAGAAGAGGCCTGTGTCCCAGTATTGGGAACATTAATAGGCTGATGATGTGTGATGTGATGACACTGTCGCGAATGACTTCTTATTGTCACCAACAACTACTTACGAAACGGTTACTTACGGGTTTGCCGTAAAAACATAAAGATATGTACACACTAAAGTTAATAATATGTTACATGACGTGGGACAATTCAATACTTGATCTGTCTAATGTGCACAAACCTTAAAGTGACCCGTATTACATCAGTTCTTAATAATTGACAATCCTCTATAGTCTATCATTTATTCATAAGTTCATAAATCAATAAAATAAATCGCAAATAAGTATTTTCGCTGAGAAATTAGATACAAAATGTAAATCCATAATTTATAAAGTAATATTTTGTTGAATAAATAATTCGCATACCTCTCGATAATCTTATAAAATTAATTAGTTGTAAACTTGTATAATTTTCACAACGGATCTTTGTGTCTCTGAATTGGCTGCAAGACCCTGCACAGTAGTGTTAACGAATAATTATATATTATAAATAGATAATTTAAATACCGATATTTTGAATAGTGACGTGTTATCTGTAGGTATTGTAATTTTCGACGTTCAAATATGTACCCTAAAGTAAATTTGCACGTCACGTCAAAGTACCGCGCCGCGACACCACACTGCTCCACGTTGATGACGTCGTGACGTGGTGATGGGGACAAGTCCTTAGTCCAGCCTTAGGTCTGTTATTTACGATGGATCTATGATATGAATATTGATAATATATGATACCAATCTGTCTTGCCTTTTCCAAACTTTGTTGCAGTCGACTTTCGGTCTCACTGAATCTGCATTCGAAATTGCTGAGTACCAGTATTTTTCATGGAGGGACTGCCTATCTGACCTCCACTGGGTAACACGGGTACTGTGTTACACCCGTGTTAGATTTCGTGCTTCTGTCTAACGTAACTTTTTCAAAAATGGCTGTATGAAATTGGATGCAATTTTCACAGTTGTATTATTATTACTGATCAAACTTAAAATATGGTACATGTTTTAACTTGATGCGCCGCCTAGAAGTCGAGTTATCTATAAAAGAGTGTTATCCTTGACTGGTTCAGTACGGGGAAATCGGAAAGGTTTTTCATAGATTGCAAGCACAACTGCTGAAAGTTGCACCGCTGCAGTCGACCGACACGATACGTGTTTTTTTGAGTATGAGCGAATTTTTGGATTTGTTGTCTCATATTTTTTATCGACTGATTTGTACATTATTAAAATTAACAGCCGTTGGATTACGTGAGCGAAGCCGCGGGCACATCTAGTACGTAATATATTTTATGGCAGCTACTAAGCCCATAACTACCTCAAAGATCTACTACCAACAACCAACGGTTTAAAGTGATTTTCAGGGCACATCCACTAATAGATCTCAGCAAGCAGTACACCTGTCATGACTCAGCCACGAGCTCCCTATGAAATAAACGTTTTTATTTTACAGAAACACAAACATGAACAAACCTGAAGTACTTAAAGACATTTTAGTTTTCCCCAAAATGCTGACTGTGCCGTCTGTGCGGGCTACATCTTAAACATCTCAAATCATCGGCCGGCACTAAAGTAAAGCACCGTCGAAAACGTGCCATTAAAATGTAAAAGTCGACGCGCCGGTACAAATAAACTGTCTTCGACCCACGACACTGGGGCTGGTCTTTGGGCGAGATGAGCGAGAAATGAGCTGAGCTAACTAGATTAGAGATACAATGTAGAAATATTTAAGACTTAGTATGGTAAATAAAGGTTACTACAGTACCAATTGCGTGATTATCATATCGCAGTTTGATAAAACCATTTACATATAAGTTCCAAAAAAAAAAATCGGATGAACAGCTGTTCTCGGATTCTCTAATAGCTATTAGAGAATCCAATTCGGGGTTAAAGATGCCTTTGCACATAAGTTAGGCTCTCTTTCAAATCAGTTCAAAAAGTTGTCAAACTTAGTAAATCTTCACTAAACCGACCCAGCTCATTTCCCACTGCCACCGCACTTTACCAACCGAGATCTAATTCTTTAATTATAAAATGCAAATTGAACAAAATCTGAGACGGCAATCAATGTGTCCCACTGGGCGTTTATGGGGTGGAAACCCGATAGAGACCCGATGGACGGTGAACGCATTGTACCAACTGTTTGCGAGATTAGTTCAGAGACGTGTCCATGAAAGAACTTGGGCTCAATTTATGGGCCAGTAGAGTGAGCACTTTTTCGTGGAAGTGTGTTTAACGGATTTTTTTAAAGGACATAATAATTTTATTTGTTAATTATAATGCCTTATGAATGATGATGACCTGGTAAAGGTTTCAGGGATTCGCTGGATACGAGACGAAGAAGACCATTCAATGTGGCGACGCTTGAGGGAGGCCTATGTCCACCAGTGGATGTGTTTCGGCTGATATGATGATGATCAAGATAATAATGCCTTACAAAAAAAAAACAAGTATAAAATTAACAAGGCAAAAAATTAAGATCTTCATCAAAATCACTATCCAAATCCGAAGTAAACATTATGTACGTTTAAATATAGCAAAGGCTCTAAAAATACGACGCCTGACGCGCGAGTCAGTTCCCCACCATCCCAGCTCCTCAAAATTAACACGGAACCACCGTCAGCCTCTGAAGTTACGGAGGCAGTCCGCTCTTTGAAGATAGGCAAAGCACCAAGACTCGACCTGATGACTGCGAAAATGCTACAAGCCGACTTACCCACCGCAGTCGACGTCCTGACACCGCTCATTGAAAAGATCTGGATCGCCGAAGAACTCCGAGACGAATGGCACAAAGGCCTTCTTATAACTGTTCCTAAGAAAGGTGATCTTAGCCAGCGCGATAACTGGAGAGGTATAACATTGCTCTCGATTCCCTCTAAGGTTATTTGTAAGATCATCCTGGATAGACTGTCGAAGGCCGTGGATCCTCTTCTACGCAAGGAGCAGGCTGGTTTCCGCTCGAGCCACTCCTGTACGGACCAGATCAACACTCTCCTTATCATACTGGAACAGGCATCAGAATGGCAGAGAGAGATTTTTCCAACCTTTGTAGACTTCGTAAAGGCCTTTGATACGCTAAAGTGGTCTAGTATCTGGTCCCGCCTTCTGGACATTGGAGAGCCGCCAAAAATAGTCCGTCTCTTGCAGAGTATTTACAAGAAATATTCCTGTAAGGCCATGTTCATAATGACCTCATATCGGAAGACGTAACAGTGCACGCGGGTGTCCGCCAAGGCTGTCTCCTGTCGCTGCTCCTCTTCCTAGTTGTTCTTGATGGAATTATGCTTCGCATCTATGATAACAGGCGCCGTGGCATAGAGTGGGGATTATCCAACGTCTTGGAAGACTTGGATTACGCCGATGACTTATGCCTGTTGAGTCATACCCACGCAGATATGCAAGCAAAGCTAATCGATTTACGTCAGGAAGCGCTAAAAACGGGGCTCAAAATAAACAACCGGAAGACCCAGGCAATGAGAACTGGTGTGAAGAACCACACACCGTTGTTGATTGGCACAGAGGCATTGGAACGCGTCCACAAATTTACATACCTCGGGAGTGTCGTGTCAGAGACTAGGGGGTAGTGAAGAGGACATCGCTTCACGGATCGCCAAAGCCCGAGCTACCTTCGCGCAGCTGAGTTGCCGCGACTGCCAAACAGGTTGGCAGTCGCGGCAACTGACCCCAATCTTATCTTATCTTATGGAGGGGCCGAGAAATATCTCGGACACTTCGACCCATTGGGATCTATTGTGGTCCCCTAGATAACTTACTCATCCCCAATCTCGTTGAAAACTGTTTTCATGAGTTTTACAACGAGACTAGGAGATATGAGCCTATAGTCTTCTGGTTTTGGATATCCATCCCCTAGTAGACTCATTCGCTTACCAGCCAGTGCATCGCATGTGCACAGAAGGTGCTCCATGCGTTCCGTATGTTCCCCACACAACCTGCACATTGGTGTCGCGGTTAGACCCATCTTCATGAGCATGTCGTTGGTTCCAAAGTGCCCAGTAAAGGCCCCTAGCAGGTAGCGGATTTGCCCCCTGCTCATGTTCCAAATGCATTCCCGGGCTCTGAACGTAGAGCCTAGGAATTTCTTGGAGTGTTGCAGACCGGTATTAGACAGCCAATAAGTTCGTTGTCTGTGATCTGCAAACTCCCTAAATGCGGCTTTTACGAGACACGTCGAAATGCCTACACATGGTTCTGGACCCACAAAGTCATTTGCTGAGCCCTCTCTTGCCAGTTCATCAGCCACTTCGTTACCATGGATTCCTTTGTGTCCAGGGACCCACATCAGTCTTACCCTGTTGTGCTTCCCAAGCCTGTTTAGGGCCTGGATAGCATCCAGAATAAGCCCGGAGTCCACTTTGTAGGATGCCATGGCTTTAATTGCAGCCTGACTGTCACTAAGAATATATATGGATTTACCTCTGGTTCCTCTATCTATATTCTCTTGAGCACAGGTTATTATGGCAAATGTTTCCGCTTGGAATACAGTTGCCATCTTCCCTAAGCTTTTGCTACATTTGTAACCTTTTGCGTATATGCCCGCTCCTGTACCTGATTCCATTTTGGATCCATCAGTGTACCACACCAGACTGTTTTGTTCTGGTGGATCGAGTCCCTTCTTCCAGTCCTCTATTGTAGGGATTTGGACCTTAAAAGACCTTTGAAACACAAATATAGGTTGAATTTTATCGGATAACATGCTTGTTACCCGATCCAGGCCTTCATTCTCATCAAACTTTGTATGGTTAGTCTTTGGCTTGGAGGCATCCCACAGTCCAGCAATAGCAAGACGATGTAATGCCCAAGGATTAAACTCAATATCTTCGGGTCCAATGTCAAATCCGTTCTGCTCTACGGGTGCGAAACGTGGAAGATCACAAAGGACATCTCACGCCAAAAATATAAGTCTTCGTCAACCGCTGTCTTCGTCGCATTCTCAGAATTTACTGGCCGACCTGATCGACCGGCAGATCAAGCGTCACAAGTGGAGATGGATTGGCCACACGCTCCGAAGGGATCCCAATCACATACCCAAGCAAGCTTTGGACTGGAATCCCCAAGGGAAAAGAAAGCGTGGCCGTCCCCGTCAAACCTGGCGTCGCACCGTGTTGGCAGAAGCGGCGAGCATCGGTATGACATGGAGCGAGGTGAAGCGTGAAGCTCAAGACCGATCGCGATGGAGGACATCTGTGGACCCCCTCTGCCCCATCTAGGGGTTATATGACATTAAGTCAAGTCTAAAAATATTGTTCAGAAATAACGCCAGAGCGCGCCATGACACGACAGATTAGTGTGCACACTCACCGTCACGACAGTAAGCACCACGCCACGACACGTAGGTATGTTTCTGTCAAGACTGGTTATTAAGTAAATATGCAATAGATACCACAATTGGTGTATCATAGATCTACTGCTGATGGTACATAAAGTTAAAATAAATAAAGAAACACAGATTGACAGAAAGTATTCTAGACAGTTAGCTCCATTGTGTCTATTACACAACATAGTTATGGGCCTAGAATCATCATTATACTTACTTAATTGTATAAACATAATAAAGAGTGGGTATCGTCTGTATAGCAGCCATTTCCCCATTTGTTTTGAGCCCACTTCCAATCTGGTTGGATGCAGCAGCGAATAACATACTCCATTTATCCATCTGTCAAAAGTACTAAAATTTAGGAGAAGAGGTGTAATTTTTTTTGGGGATAAATATAATGACCACCTAAAATTACTTTGTGACCATAACCTCTATTACCTAAAATTGTACTATGAAACCCAAATTTAGTAAATTGATCACCAAATTTAGTAAATTGATCACCAAATTTTAATAGCAAATTATTGCGCTATTTAATGTTGTAAAATAGGTTAGGTTAGGTTAGAACTGTGACCAACCGCGCGCGAGCCGAGCGAGCAAAGCGAGCGGTGCCGCGGCAGCGGCCGGCGAGCGCTACTTCCAAGTTGCTCCCAGAAATTTTATAATCTTTTTGGTCATTGGTTTAATTTTGGTGATCATTTACTACTTTTGGTGATCATTTACTACTTTTGGGTTAACAATGATTTATTTGGAGTCATTTTGCCTAAACAGGATAGCGAGATGTTAAAACTTTGGTTATAATTTTACAATAAGATGCGGGTTTAATTTTGGTGATCATTTACTATTTTTGTCTGTTATATGTTACTATATCTGGTGGTAAGTTAAACATAAGCCATTTTTTTTTAGTCTGATAGATGCCAACATAACATAACACCTGACACTAGGTGTAGGCGGGAACAAGTGACAATTTCAAAAAGGAAATGTACCAAGAAAAGGTTGATATTGGATTTGTGAAATGAGAAATGCAGTGATAGTTACCGATTGTTGGTGTAGTTGTTGGACTACACCAACAATCGGTAACTATCACTGCATTTCTATGTCATAGGTTGCTATTTGTCTGGTGGAATTTTATTTACGTTATTCTTCAGTACTTAAAGTGATTAGTTACTTTGTAACCCTACATACAAGGAAAGAAATTTATTTGTTTTCTCCTCGCCCGTAAAGGACCCATACAACATATTGTATGGTAATTACAAGTATATGGTATTATACTAGTTGTACTCCCCACATATCTATCGTTGTGTGTTGTATTCCCTACATATCTATATTACCCAAATATTTATCTATGTTCAGCGCAGCATGCCTTCTTTCAAATATCTCTACAGTTAAAAGACTGCGTAAAATACGTGAACTTGTGTAGAAAACTCACAAAATCTGTAAAGAAAACTTTCCAAAAATTCGGCAGAAAAATACCACGTAAAAAGGCCAAGTATCCTTATGAAACAAAATAACTTTTTGTAGGTCTATTTGCTATAAAATCCCAACAATCCCGTGACAGTAACATTGTAAACAGTTGAATGCAGCGATAAAATCGTTCGCATTAATTCCGCTTCGGTTTAGCGCCCAAGGCAACAGATGTCGCTTTAATAAAACCAAATCATTGTTCGCTCAGCGCTCTGTGACGTGGAGCTACGAAGGAAGCTGCAGTTTTGTTGTGATGTTTAACAAACATTTAATGTAAATGATATAAAATGAAAAAGTTGTAATTTGCTGTCATTGCAAGCATTTTCAAGCTTTTGGCAGCTTCATATCCCAACAATCCCGAATATATATAGTTATTAAATAGTTTTCATATATGCCACGTAACAAATACGAGTAAGATTTATACACCTAACCAATAGGATATCGATATGTTTCTTTCTTTTTATGGTTCCGTACCCAAAGAGTAAAAACGGAACCCTATTACTGAGACTCCGCGGTCCGTCTGTCTGTCTGTCTGTCACCAGGCTGTATCTCATGAACCGCAATAGCTAGACAGTTGAAATTTTCACAGATGATGTTTATCTGTTGCCGCTATAACAACAAATACTAAAAACAGAATAAAATAAATATTTAAGTGGGGCTCCCATACAACAAACGTGATTTTTGTGCCTTTTTTTGCGATAATGGTACGGAACCCTTAGTGCGCGAATCCGACTAGCACTTGGGAGACACGGATGGACTTGCTCTTGACTCTAGTCTAGGTCAGAGGATACAGAGACCAAGTCGACGAGCTTACCCATAAAAAGCCTGTTCATTATAACTTTGAAGATATTCGTGTTTTTAATGTAACTCAAAGTAGATATCTATGGAATTATGTTAAAAACCTTTTACTTGGTTTTTGGTCTGCACAAAGGTGTAATGCAATTGTATGAATACAAAGCTTTTAGGACTAACCTCTATAATCCAGGTTATGTCCACCAACTCGACTTTACCACGAATCATCAAATTGACAGTTAAAATAAAAAATATATATAAAAAGCCCTTTATTTCTTATCCATACTTATACTCCATTTGAAATAACGTTAGACGTTTTTACAACTCCTTTTACAGTCCGTTCAACCGATTTTGAGTTCTATCTCGTCCACATAAGGATGACATAAAAAGCATAAACCTGTTACCAAAACCAACTGTTTTCTACAGCTTCCATTTGTCGTATCACTAACGCAATAGAAGTCAAAATCGGTTGAACGGGCTGTAAAATGGGCTTATTTAAATGTCTATTGTTATAGTAAATGGAGTTTAAGTTACTAACAATTTTTTTTTAATATTTTTTACATTTTACCTCACTTAAATATTAGTTATATAACTTACTACTTTCTGTTTTCTATTTATTACTTATCTAATCTAATCTCTTACATAACTAATCTAATTATTAGGGATTGAACCCATTCTCGGTTATTGGCCTCCTCCAGCTTGTTTCATTTATCTCTATCGGCAGCATCTTTTATCCAGCGTTTTTAGGCCTCCCTTGTCGTCTCTTGCCGCTGGGTCCCGTCCACTGAGTTGCCTCTATGGTCCATCTCTTGTCATTGTCCGGCCCATTTCCACTTGAGCTTAAGCGCATAATGCAGAGCATCAGTAATTCTTGTCTGCTTTCGTATAAAATCACTTCTGACTTTCTGTATTTTTCTCAGTTTTAATATAATTTTTTCCTTAGCTTTCTGACATATTACTAGTTTATTTTGTATTTTTGAAGTATACATCCACGTCTGACATCCGTAAGTGAGGGACGGAAGGATGCATGTATCCAGCATTATCTTTTTTGTTGGAGGGAGAAATCGCCTTTAAGATTTTCTTGAGGACCCAGAATTTCCTTCAACTTAGCTGTACTCTTCGATCAACCTCTTCTTTGGTATTTTTGTTGCTGTTTCCCAAGTACACATAACAGCTCACATATTCCAAAACCTTGCCTTTTAGATTGATTGGGGCAGCTATGCTGTTCGTCATAAGTTTTGTTTTGTCCTCATTAATTTTTAGGCCCACTTTTTCACTTTCGACACTTAGTACATATATTTCTTCCACCTTGAGGCTAGTCTCAGCGAAAAGAACGATATCATACGCAAATCTCAGGTGACTTAAATTGACAGGTAAGTGAGTAGTTTTTAGGTAAGTGAGTAGTTTTTGGTTTAAGTGTTTATGTTTGTAGTCTTAGTTAATTAAGTATTTTATACAGTGTATATACTTGTATCTTTGTAAATAAAATAATCCTCAACCGTTAATTGACAGTTATAGCTGTCTAATTTATTGCCATAAATTGAGGGATTGTTCTGTTGTCATGGCTGCTGTGGCGAGTAGAGGTCGTTCAAACTGTCCTGGAATATGGACCTAAAACTCAGGTCAGAAAAGAAACACAAAATAATGAAGAAATAAACTAATCTCTTAAGTTTTTATAAACATCAATCACTTCTTTGTAAGTGAATTCTATTCCATCGTAAAAGTTTCGTAGCTCGCTGTAAACTCAAATCTATCATACAAAGATTTCATAAATTCGCGCAAGTCGTCCAGTGATCAATATCGTGAATTATGATCATTAACTATCACTTAGACATCAATCACACCTTACAGGGAAATTGAATCGGGAATCTTGACGAAATCGGTTTCGAAGTAAGTTTAATTTAGGCTAGATTCTTGAAAATAAACCGTTTTTGCAACTGGTTTTGATTAAGGTATTTTTGTCATTGTCAACTGATTCGATTATTTTTTGTTAACTCATTGCATTACATGATTCTGTTAATTAACTTTGCTGAACAGTAATTTTACCTGCAAGAAAAACGAAATCTTCTACAAAAATATTTCACTAGGATATCTTCAGCTTGCTTACTATACGTTCATTTCAACAAAAAAAACACCATAACCGTCTCTAATCAACCAATACTAATATTGTAAATATGAAAGTCTACCTATCTCTTTATTGGAGTATTATTACTTCATGATGCAACAACCACATATACAGGTTCTACAACAATCGGCACACGACTTTAGAACAACTCAAAGAATAATAATTCAAGTAGTTAAAACTTCAAATCCAGGTTCACAATGAAGAAAAAGTCGAATAGTCGTTAAGATGCATATGAAACCACAGGCATCATCTAGACAGTCATAAAATATGCCACCACTCAAACAAACACACATATTGACACACACTAACAACTAATTACACACAGTACAGCAACCGCAGAGAAATTCATTAGCAACGCTGGCAACCGAAGTTTAGTGGTCCGTTTATTAAAATCGATGCGACCACGCCACGGCCACGCCACAGCCACGCTACGACCACGCGGCGACCACCGAGAGTATTCGCAAAGAGCGCACGCTCGTATTGTTTTGTTCAGTTGCAAGCGTACAGATTTGAATTTGAGACTTACCGATTCGCATGAGGTTTTCCTTTGGCAAAAATGACAATCTTTAATTTTTCCCCTTTTTTTCAATATTGGTCCCCTTTAGGGTGTGAATTATCAAAACACCTTCTCACCAATGCAAACACCATTTTTATATAAGGTACTCTTCTTCAAAATACTATTTTTGATAAGTTTCTAGACCATAAGCCACTGTATACTATGAAGACAAAACGAAACTTGAAATTTAGTTTTCGCATGTACAACGTGGGGTGTTTAGATTCTCGTTTCTGGGTTTTTGAGAGTCTCAGCTCACGGACTTATTTTTTAATTCAAGAGTCTCAACTTTTTTCTGCACCCTACATTAAGGCTTAGCACGCACCGCGATTTTTTGTCGCGCGGTTCCTTTCCGCCCATTCTGCGACCTATGGAATTGTATGAAGCTGCACGCATTGCGGTAAAAAAATCGCGCGGCAATAATACCGCATGAAATCCGTGCTTTGCCATAGAATCCACCGCACCGCGACGCAGATTAGATTCGCACGAATATTTTGAGCGCTATGAACAGGTAGAAAGAGAAAATCCTCGCGGCAAAAAATCGCAATGCGTGTTAAGCCTAAGAAGCTAGTCGCATTGTACCAGAATATTCCACATTCCCTTGTCACGCCGTCGACTCTTCTCCTGACCTACCATACTCAACCATACTTTCCACACACGATGCACACATTAATTTTCCGAACCCAGTGACATCCGCTTCAAAAGAGAGTAGAGTGACGTAGCGTGACAGTCGATATTTTCGTATCATCCCTGTGATATATGGCTGGGGTGACAAATGACAATGATGGCACGCTCCTAGGTCTACCCCAGGAGCGTGCACAATACGCTATCGTACACAGTCTACTGTGTACGATATATTTGGTGTTTATTTTTGTAAATGTTAAGCTGACGGTTTATAAAAGTCGTAATGTTAAAGTTATGCTATTTAATTTTAGAGTTGGCCGTTCTAAGCCTTCGAAGACTTTTTTATTTAGTAGTTGTTGTGCTTGTGGAAGGCATTTATGAGGCAATGTTTGAACCACAAATAAAGCATCGTGCTGTCTGCATTCAAACCCCGTCAATTTTTTATTTCATGCTACATAATTTATCTAGTACATAGTATATACGCTTTGATCGAAAATCTATTGAACACGTAATTATGACACGATATCTTGCGAAAACACCCCGATTCAAACAGTAAAATGCCCATAACTTTTGTACAGCTGAACCGATTTTATTCAAACTAGCTAAGAACACTCTCGACAAAATCAGCTTTTAAATAAAACAAACTAAATCAAAATCGGTTCACGCGTCTGGACGCTATGATTCCGCAAACAGACACACAGATACACAGCAACAAACGCCAAACTTATAACACCCCTCTTTTTTCATCGGGGGTTAAACATGGCATGAATAATGAATAATAACTAGTCTTAAGGGGCATTTGTCACAAAAAGTAGTTATAATGCAAGCATTTCGTTATTTATTTTTATTGCCTTAACTTTGTTTACAAAAAACTGGCTTTAAATTATATAAAAACACAAACACATTGTGTGTGTGCATCAACAAACATGAACTGCGCTCAACTGGACCACATGAGTACACAAACGGAACAGAGATAAAGCTTCATACAACCGCGCGAATCGGTTGCACTACTACAAGAACGTGGACACATGAGTGCGTGACCACTGGCCGCTTGTTGCATACGCGGCGAGACTGGAAAAAACCAGTTTACGTTGGCACAGCCAGTGTACAATCTCAGGGTCTGTGCAATTTGTGCATGTTGTTTGTTTTGTTAGTTGCAAGTTTAAATATTTTAATGTAAAAACGTTGTATTTTATTATTAATAATGGTTGTTTATTTTACTGTGTGTATGAATAATACTATAAAAAATAAAAATATATCATACTTTAACTATCCCAAGGAGTACAATAGGTAAGTAAATATTGGATTATTACTTTTTCAATTAATTACCTTTATTTTATTGTATGATCCTTTTTTGATATGAAGGGGGTACTACACGGTGTGTTTTTACCATTTCATTGTTATTACAAACTTTTATTAAACATTTGTAGGTATGTGGGTGGGTTGGTATATAGTAGGTATGTGTTAAGTTCAAATATTGCAAGTAAGATTAGAACCACATCCCGATGTCTGATTGAGCTGAAATTTTGTATACCGTAACTTCAGTGACAATGAAATAATATGATAAATATAACCTGATGCTGCAGCCAGGATTGTCTCTTCACTAGGGAACTCTTCAACGGGTAGTAGCACGGTCACGAAATTTTGCATGTTAGCTTAATTTTGATAGTTTAACACGATGTTTATAATGAACTGCAGCCAGCATTATCTCCTTACGAGGGAACTCTTTAACGGGTAGATTCATGGACTCGAAACGTTGTAGGCGTTTAAATTTAATTTTGTTTGCTAAACATGATCTCTATTATAAACTGCTGCAGCAGACAGGATCGTCTCCTCACGAGGGAACTCCTCAATAGCTATAGTAGTATGATCATGAAAGTTTAAACACGCGTTTATAAAGCATTTTAATGAAAACTTATCATTAATACCTACATCGTTCTTATTTCTTGCTACTAGTCGGTCTGTCTTTAAATTAAATAAATATATATTGTACTTGTCCGGTTTCGTACCCGCAACCTCATGCATGAGAGGTTATTTAGGCTATGTATGTAGGTGTAGGTATGGTTAGGTTCTATCATACATAATAAATAATAAAACTATTTAACAAATGTTTTGTTTTCACCTACTGTGACAACCCTACCAAAATAGGTAATCATTTTACACGTTCTTAGGAAGCTTTGTCTCTGTTCCGTTTATCTACTCATGTGACTGGACACCCAAATATTTACGCTACAAGTTTTCTCTCAGGAACGTGCCCAGTCTAGCGGTTCTTAGATATCTTTCCCCTAATCGAATTAAATAGTATTTTTGTATTACAACTTAAACTTAAAATCATTTATTTCAATTAAACCATTTAAAGCTTATTTTGAATTGTCAAGCAAAAGATGAAGCTAGTTGCATATTTTCAAGCTTCAGTAGGTCTCTATGGAGAAAAACTTGCAAAACACTCTACGGGTACACTTTTCATACATACATACATAAACGCGTACCTTTTTTCCATGGGGGTATGCATAAACTACAGAACGCCACCTGCTATTATCCTTACATACTTCTTTTGCTTGATCTACTTCATAGTATTTTCAAACGGTGAAAAAATATTATAAAGTTTTGGTTACAGTAGCATCTATTTCTTAAATCGTCTTTAGGATCTTTTTTGTCCGATAATCTAATTTCAATTAATTAATTTGCTTACTTCTCAAATATGAAGATTTTCCATAAGTTAATTAGTGTATTTTGATATTGATATTTCGCAATGGATATTGAGAGATGACGTGTCTGTAATTTTCAGATGGTGCCGGTGTCTTCTTATCGTGGCTTCGGTGATGAAACGAGCTGTAAACAATAAGCTCATTTATTGTGAATGATTTTCTTTGTAACAATAAATCCGTAATTTTATTAAGTTTACATAAATTAGAAACAGCAATTAACTAGATAGTGAAAACCTACAACAAAATAATGACACTTTATTCTTTATAATCTCCTTTCCACTGAATAAGGGAACGAACCTCATAATCATATGCATTAGACACACTCTGAGCCAGCGGTTTGTCTACCAGCTCCAAAATTACAGCCCTCCAAGCCAATGTGATCGTTAAGCACATTACAAGTGCTATTAAACAAAATTATTATCGTCTGCACCGTGGAGATAATACCAGGACCCTTGATTACTGATTTTGTTTGTTTATACGAGTAATAGAGGCAAAGGCATTAATGCTGTTACGCATTTTAAGATACCATATTTTCTTTCAAGGTGAGTAGCGATTATATTGGATTAGTGATTTCCTAAGGTCTTTTGCAAGTTATTTCAATTATGTATGGCCTTTAGGCAAGTATTCAACAATCGAGAAGAGAATCGCATAATTTGCTAATGATTTTTATTTTTAGGCACTTTTCAATGTTTGAAAATGGATGGATTTCAACAGAAAATCGAGAGGTTGTATGCTCAAGCTCTACTTGAAAAATTGTTTAATAATTATTACCTTTCTAAAATAAATCCTGTGTGAAGTGTTTCATAACTGTCCCGTCTTATTTCAAGTGTTCTAATGACTTTGCTCACAAAATAAATTTATTTAAAAGTTGAAAAGGATGCCCGCGGTACTTAGGTGTGCATATACCTACAGTAGGTTAATTGGTCTAAGTACGCGTAGTCAGTGGCGGCCTTAAGGGGTGGCGAACAGGGCAATCGCTCGAGACCTCGCTCTTGCAGGGGCCTCGCGCTACAACCCAAAACGCAAATGTAAGCGTTTTGGGTTGTAGTGTATCCACAGCAAACAGTTAATCGTAACAATAAAATAAAGTTAGTCGTTTAAGTACTTCATAGTGTTAGAAAAATAATAAAAAAAGAACTTTATTTTATCAGAGGTCAACAACATTGTCCGTTCTTAGTTCAGTGGATATTCAATTTTAGAACGCTGGTTTATTTTATTTTGTTTCATCTATGATTGTGTCATTGTAAAAGACAGAACTTCTTTTTGGGATTGAAAAGTGTTCTAATAAAAATATATTTAATTAAGAAGTTCGTTTTCTTTGAAGAAACCCTGATACATAGTAAAGTATTAATAACAATAAGTGCCAAGTATTCCATTTCTCGTATATCATCCCTTATCTCATACAATGTAAAAAGGACAAGGGCCTCGCAAATATCTGCTGCCCGCCCGGAGCCTCGCAGCGGTTAAGGCCGCCCCTGCGCGTAGTACAATTAATTATATTGCAGTAATCATCTAAAAGTCGACTATAGTCACTACCACAGATGTCATCTACCAGATTGAAATGCAAAGTGTTAAATCCCCATGTTGATAATTTTAATACATTTACTTTGCGCAAGCCTACGCATGCATGCATAATACTGTGTTTTAATCATGCAAGTGCTAACATACATTATTTAAATTATTAAAATATGTGGTTACAACTATACTAATATTATAAAGCTGAAGAGTTTGTTTGTTTGAACGCGCTAATCTTAGGAACTACTGGTTGGAATTGAAAAATTCTTTTTGTGTTGGATAGTCCAGCAGTAGTAGTAGTCCAGTCCAGTAGTATCGTGGAAGGTTATAGGCTATATAACATCACGCTACAACCAATAGGAGCGGAGCATACATGAAAAATGTTGCAAAAACGGGAAAACAAAATCCTTTTTGAAAACTTCCGTAGCGTGCGCTGCGTAAACGGTTTTAGTTACACAAATATCATGTATGATGGAATTGTTCCTCTATAAAAGTTCTAAAAAAAGTCTGTGACAGCATATACTCTATGTCTATCTTTTAAGATTAACTCACTCATCATCATCTTCCTGCCCTTATCCCATGTTACTTGGGGTCGGCGCAACACGTTTGCTTCTTCCATACCGTCCTGTCCCCCGTCACGTTATTACTGACTCCCTTTTCTTTCATATCACTCCTCACACAGTCCATCCATCTTTGCTTTGGTCTTCCTCTCCCTCTCCATCCATCCACATTTATATTCATAACTCTTTTAGTAACATGCGTTTCATCCCTCCTCATCACATGACCATACCAGGACAAACGGTTTGCTTTCAACTTTTCTGCCACTGGCGCCACTTTCAAACTGCCTCTAATATACTCATTTCTCACTTTATCCATTCTCGTCACGCCGCACATCCATCTCAACATTCTCATCTCTGCTACATGCAATCTCCTTGCATCCATCTTTTTCACAGCCCATCATTCCGATCCATACAGTATGACAGGTCTAATCACTGACTCGTAGATTTTCCCCTTTAACTTCAGGGGCATCCGTGGGTCGCAAGTTGTTCCAATGACCTGTCGCCATTTCATTTTTTTTTTTTTGTTTTATATTATTGTCGCTTAATCCAAGTTTTCTTTTTTTTTATGTATATTTTGTGTGCTCTGGCTTGTGTCAAATAAATGTGTTTTCTTTCTTTCTTTTTCTTTCTTTATTTCATCCATCCTGAGTTGACGAGTTGAAAAGATTGACTCACTATAATCTTTTTTTATGGTAATCAAATTTGTTCATTTGCGAAGGAGTTTTATCAACATCTATACTAATATTATAAAGCTGAACACTTTGTTTGTAGGGTAGGTAGGGTAGGCAGGGTAGGCAGGTAGAGTAGGTAGGTAGTGGTAGGTAGATAGATAGCCAGTTGACGGGAGCGAAGCCGCGGGGGTCAGCTTGTTTGCAATATAAATACTACGTACGTATAAGTACGCCGATTGTTTTGTAAATAAATGCAGCTTGTTTTAATTACCTAAATTTGATTAAAATAATTTTAATAAAAAATAGGATCATAATCTGGACCGCATTCTTAGCATTTTAAATAAAACCCAGTCAAAATCAAAATCATTTATTCAATAGTACTTTTGAATCGTCAAGCAGGTAATTATTATCTCCTCTTGTGCTAGGTTATGGAAGTCCTAGTCACATTAACTTATTCATTTCAATTATTGGATTTACAGGGTAGTGTGAGGTTTTATTGTTAAGGATTCTGAAAGTTTGTTGAGAGATATTTCAATTATTATTCAGCGTCTTGTGTGAAAGAAACAAGCTTACTCATCAAACACACTTACACACACTTAAAAAATAAAAATAAAATAGGGAACCCCAAACTTTGGCGTCCAAAATCCATCACGTTTGTTTATTTTTAACATCACTTATTTAACAACACTTTTGGGCGGTCAAGACGTATCTAACGAAATCTTAATTACATAAATCCGTCTAGTGGTTTGAAAGATATGATGTAATAAAGAATATTACATACATACAAGATACGTGAAAAAACAGTTCTGCCACAGCAAAAAGTTGTGAGATCGACCTTAGGTACATTAATAATTGGCAAACAATCAAAAAAAATAACCGACCTGTGCGTCAGCTACGGATTTTCTCACGTCCATGCATTAGGTATGTATGTTATGGACCAAGTGATTAATACGGCATTATTCATAATGCCCAGATAATTTGAAAATTCTCAATGTGAGTAGTCAATAATATGCTAAAAACTATTGTGCCCTTATACTTTATTCATGAACGCATCCTACGTCGGCGAGACTCGCTGCAACTTCACGGCGGATTTCACTTCACTCAATATATTTTGCCGGACATACCGCCATATTTAAGTCACGACAATACCAATACTTTCTGTACAAACTGTTTAAAAATAAACTAATGAACCAGGGTTGATTTTTCAATGTATCGCCCACATATTGAAATATTTAAATTGACCGGGCTTTCAGAATAATGGACCGGGTAATAAAAGACATGTTTTTTTTTAAACTATTTTAATGTTGGCATTGGTTTTAATATATAATAGGTAAGTACGATTACTATTGAAGCAACAAAGTCGACGGGTCCCTATTTCTGTCTGCAGGGTCTAAAGTAACCTAATATGAAGAAGATGATGGGAGCTGAATTCGCCCGCTTTGCCCGCTTACTTCAGCTCCCGTCATTCCCATCGAACCTAACCTATCTGTGTCGGGGTGCCTTAAGCTCCTGAGCTCGCTTCGCTCGCTGTTGGACTAATTAATTGAACATAATCATCGAATTTCTCAACCGTTACGTAGCAATATTCATAAAGACCAGACAATGTGATAAATATGGAAGTTATAATCAGTATTCATTGCCCGATTTTACTTGACTTTATTCATAATGACCGTGCATTATACAAATTTACTTAGTAACTTAGTGCACTGATTAATCACTTGGTCCATGACATCACTAGGTACCTAATCTGTAATGTAATTGTAGGTTGCGCAGGTGATAAATAATTTTACAAACTGTTCGTTTAATATGAATTGTAGGTTGCGCAGGTGATAAATAATTTTACAAACTGTTTGTTTAATATGAATTGTAGGTTGCGCAGGTGATAAATAATTTTACAAACTGTTTGTTTAATATGAAAATACCTTAACTATATTTAGTCTGCTATAAGATCATCAAGTCCCAGTTTATTTATCCCTTGTTAACTCAACCAATGGTTAAATATGAAAACCAATCGTTTAAAATTTCGGTAAAATGCGTTTATTCATCAATTTTTAGTCTTGCAAATCGTCAAATAATTCATTCTCCAACTTATTTGAAAGGCTAAAAAAGTGACAAAAAAAACACATTTTAGCAAAATTTTAAACCATTGATTTTTAATTTTAAATCATTGGTTGAGTTAACTACGGATAAAAAACTGGGCCTAAGATCACAATCTTATTGCTCGCCTTCGATACACTGCACCGACACTAGTATACGGTAAGTATACGGTAGGTACCTATAGACATTATATTAAATCTGTGACTTACCTACTGTAACTACCTTTATCCACTATATATCTTACTTATCCAGTACCAGCAGTGTGAAAATTGTATGAAATGTAAAGATAACTTTGTAATCGCATATATTGCCTATCTATGTATATAGGATTACAAAGTTACTTATGCAGTTTGTGTATCTTGGAAACGGGATTGAAATTGCGGGATGATTTAGTTTTTTCTTGCTTTATAGGCTAAACATTAATAGTATTCACAATTTGAAGCTTGTGAGTCTACTAGAAGTACCTTATAATTTTGATGATCGGTGAATCAGTGAATGACGAAATTAAAGAAATTTGACTAGAAATAGTTACAAAACTACAAGTTCAAATTGACTGTAATTTAGGAAATGGCCAAGAAATATAATGTTCTCTTAGTAACAAGGGGGAACAAAACATCCTTAATGGATTCGAGAAAAAACTTTTTTGCAAAAAAATACTACCGACTTCCAAAAAAAAACTACAAAGTGAAAAATAACTTTAGTCTTGGAAGTCGGTGTCTTTCGTAGGTCCCATTTTTTGCGATATCCCAAAGGATGGATGGTGTATTTTTGACTTTTCGGCTGTGTCTTCGTTTGTTCTACTAATTACTTATTATTATTTAGATAAAATATATAATTAACTTGATACTCCTATACCAAATTACGAAGTACTATATAATAGCGCCTGCGTTTCACTTACACCCGTTCCCCGGCTACATTACCTAATATACGCCTCAAACAAAAAACAATTCTACCAGGAATAACATTACTTTACTTAACATTATCTCCGACCCTTTCTCTACCGCAGCCTTACAAAAAAATATCTTAAACAAACAAACACTTAAAACAATTGAAAGCACGCAAACTGTCCCACCGTACTTTAACATTAAAATTGTTCGCTAACCCGTCAGTGTACACGGACAAATTAACAGCAGAACGTGTCTTATCAGTTAACCCGTACAGAACAACCGGACCGGTTGTGTTCGCAACAATCGTTAGCCGGGAGCGTACAATTCATACGAATTGGCCCTCGGATCCCAGACGCAGCAGTCGAAAGGGGCTTTTATATGTTACGGCGTGGAGGATTGTAGTTGGATTTCTGTGAGTAAACAGTAACATACGCTCAGACTTTATGGGAAGTTTTGATACTACCGTATCTAGTCAGGTGCTGAGGCGTCTCCGTATGGGTAATGGTATGGACAGAATTGTAGGTATTGAGGTGATATAAAATTACTGCCTTATTGAAGTGTATCTGAAATATCACACTAAAGCATTAGGGAAAAAAACAATAACATAAGTTAATCCATACATCTATGATATAGGTACGTAGTCCTGCATTAGGGAAAAATCTTTTACTACTATCTTGTCTAATATGTAACACATGGCCTAAGAAAATCGTTTTAAATATGACCATTTAGACACAAGATTATAAAATATAAATTAAAAAAAATAAAATTACATAATAACAGTTACGAAATGACTTTTGTATGGATTATTATGTAACTGGCAGAATGATACTGAACCTGTAACCTCTCGAAAAAGCACGTGTTGATTGTGTATATATAGTCTGTGGTTTTTAGTATGAACGTTTCTAATAAATTGTTGTTAGAACTTATTTGTATTTAATTAAGTAAGCTCATCAGGTAGTAGAAAAAGAATCGTTCGTGTCTCGCATAAAAAGGCTTTATTTTCACATTCGCATGTACAATGTAAATATTAAGAGTTGAGATTTTAACACGAGCGATCTAGCCATACATCGCTCGTGTTAAAATCTAAACTTTTTATGCTTGACACGAAATTTACTATTTTAAAACCTTCAATTGAGCACCTTGACGCTTTTCATACAAAGGTCTCATGTTAGCCCTGGATTAGAATACTATACCTCGTTTTCAAATCCAGTAAAATAACTGGTTTCACGATATCGCCCAGACACAAAAAAAAAAACCTAAAAAAAAAATTTAAATAAATAAATATTATAGCCTCGTTATCTGTAAGTAAAAATAGCAAATAAAAAATTTCGTATAACAAAAAGATCATTACAAAAAAAAACAAGAAAATCCATGAGTAAAAATAAAATGCTTATGATCATAAAAATACAATCGTAAGGTGTAAAAGCCTCATCCGTCCCGCGGGTACGACCTACTATTAATATTTCAAAGTTCATTTTATTTTATGGGTTGAAATGAAAAAAGGTCAAGTGCGAACCAGTAGTATAATTAAAGCTTGTTTTTACATTAAAAGAGAAGTAATAAAAAGCATTTTATGTGAACACGTTTTTAAATAATAATGCTAAATGTATCTGCGAAGTTGCATTAGCTGTAATTTTTTTTAAACTGTTATTGACGTTTATGTTTGTAATAAATTAAATCATTGAATAGTGACTGTTTTGTGTTAATCTGGTTACAGTTATATTCGAAAACATACACTGTCCTCCTGTCCGCCAAAGACCTTACAGGAAGAGTTCCTGTAAGACCTTTGGCCATCAGGAACTCTTCCTGTAAGTCTAGTTAGTATAGTTCCTCCTCGTGCCTTCTCGAACCAGCCTTCGTAGTACGCGTCCAGAGTGCCTAGCCACCTCTTTCTGGAATGACCTAGAACCAAAAATTCGAAATACCAATAGTAATCTTTCCTGGGTAGAAAATTTATAATTATGTTTAGTCCGTCAGTGAGATTATCAAATAATAATGGACACGTATTTTTTTCTTTATCTTTTAAATAAAAATTGAAAAGATAAAGCGCATCAAAGTTCAGGAGTGGGGGCTTATGACGTCACTTTGTGAGTATAAAGAGTAGCACACCCTGACGCCACACTATATTTCAACGCTCTGTATCGTTGTAATTTTTTGTTTACGTGGCAAAAGAAAAAATACGTGTCTAATATTTTTAGGTTATCTAACTGACGAAGTATATAGATATTTTTTGTCCAACAGCGGGAACGCTATTAGGCTATGTGTGCATGCCTACTCAAAGACGCGCTAACTAACATCTCTCTTAAAACAACGAGTGTTTTTGGAAAATTCACAACAGCTAACCGATCCACAAGCCTTTTACGGCAACTCGATATAAAAACCGGAACGCCCGGAGGCATTATTAAAATTTCAAAGCATGATTTCATAGAAAGCCCTTTCATTAGGCTTAGGGCGATTAAATGGCCGTTCAAGCCTTTAAAATATTAATAGTTTTTTATAACCGCCTGCGGTGCTTCCGATTTATGTAACATTATAATGAATTTAGGTCTATTGGAGTCATCATGAGCAAGGTGACATTTTCCTCCACCTGGGTAAAAGTGTCAGCAAATAAAAAAGAACTCGCTTCATCTCTGTAGAAAATACTAGACAATTGAGTATGATAATTAAAGTAACCTTAGGACGAGGTGAGCATCAATTTGTTCGATGGTTTGTAGATTTTAAATTAAATTAGAAATTTCTGCCTTTTCCCTTTCTCTTCAAAATAGCGATAATCTGACTTATTAGCTAGACTATCGCTCAATGTCATATACTTTTTATACCAAAAACATATACATACTGTTCCTGCAGAATAGCCAAGGAAGTGAAGAGGTGGGGAAAACCAAGTTCTTTATAAATGTTATCGCTGTTTTATTGTTGGTTTGACCACCTTTGCCATATCGCAAACTGGCTTACATACACCCAAGTACATATTTTTGCTACGACGTGAACTATTCTCATGTTATTCTAGTCGATAATTTTCTGCACAAAAAGGCTTTTTTGTCTTTTACCTACAAAAGATCAATAATGGCTAATGGATTATTACCAAGAAAACGCATCTATAAAACATAATCTTAAAGCCTGCTGGCGCAACGTAGCAATTTATGCAAAAATCTAAAGTGAATTCACAGTTGCACGTGAAGACGGCACTCTGTCTCGCTAAAAGTTGCCTCTGATATTTGATTATCTATTTTAAAACTTTGCTACATAGGGCGTGGTCATACTTGAGAGCTTTCTTGCTCTGAAAATACTTAGGTTAACAAGAAATTGGTTTATTTTAAGGTATTTTGTTACTGTTGCTAATTTTATTGTTAGCTTTTGTTTCTGCTGCTATTATTAGGAATATTTTGACCTTGTGTAGACCATTCGCTTTGCTGGCTCGACAGTTTCACGGCATCGTCGGTGGCGCATAGGTCACTTTGGTGTTTTGGGGCCTAAAGGGCAGGACAAGAGTTGGGGCATGGTTTGCGACTGGGCTCCACGTCCTCAATCTGCTACTGTTCCTTCAAGGTAGCCCCACTTAGCGAGGTTGAACTTACAACTTTTTAGCAATTCAAGGACTGACATGTGGACTACGACAGGTTTGACCCCACGGAAAGATGCTCCCTTGGCGGCAAAATTAGAGTGGGTGGAAGAAGTGTCCTGCCAGTTTGTTGCAGGTATGGGCCCGTCAACGGACAGGAACTGCCGATTTCGCGAAGCTCTGTCTACTTCCCTATCCTTGCATTGGTAATTGTGGATGTAGATAAACCACTTACTACATCTTTCCCAAAGAAAGTAGTTGTCAGACAGGTGGCCAACTGTGTGTGTGTATTGGATATTAGCACCTAGGTCTTACTGCGAACACTAGGAATTATGTATTTTGAAAGCATTCATCTTTGCCAAACATATTCTTAAATAAATTTGCTCTAAAATACCAACTGGGCATTCCTTCAAGAAGATATAAACAAAGAGGCCATTTCAGTAGACTTTAAGAAGCTATTTACTAGGTTGTGATGACAAAGTAAGCAAATAAAAATACTGTTTATCGTATAGCTTCTCCATCTAGTTAAGCTTTATAGACACTCAACCTATAAAAGAGTTCAGGATAGCTGTAAGAATACTAGATACCTCATAACCACGGAATTAGTGTCGCTAAGCTAAGTTCAGAATTATGTAGTGTTTTTCTGTAAATAGCTCACCGTGAAAACTTAGGTGAAATGAGCCTGAAATGAGCTTGAAATAAGCTTGAAATAAGCTGTCAATCACAGGCAACGGTAAAGGAAAAAATCGTGAGGAAACCTGGGCTTATTATAGTTAAGTCTGAAATAGCCAAGTCAGAGGCTTGTGGGGTACCCAGAGGTGGCTTAATTAAGTCTGACACCAGAGGTAGCCACATGCTCACAAGAAAAAGAAAGAAACCATAATTTCAAATATCGGAGGAATAAGAGATCATTTGAAATGACGAGGACCTGGTTAAGGTTGCGGGAAGGCGCTGGATGCGAGACGGGATCGGTCAATATGGTGACGCCTGGGGGAGGCCTATGTCCAGCAGTGGACATCTTTCGGCTGAAATGATGATGATGATGATGAGAGATCATTTCAAGCTCACTTCACCTAAGTTTTTACGATGATATTTTAACAGAACAGGCTGGCTGATTTGCCTAGTAGTGGTAGAGGATTTCATGCCTTAAAAAATAAACATTTTGTTGGTTTTTAAGCTTCTTTTCACGGACTTAACAAAAATCTAGCAGACTTTTTTGGCCACGACCATACACTATATAAGTATAGAATTTTGCAACTTCTTGATTTGTGGTGAAGATACCCTGATAGTAGAACGGAAAGTATGAAACCGCTTTTAGTTGTAGGTACCATTGCTGGGCATAACCTCATTTGTGGATACATAATAAGAACATTACTTTAATGATTACTTTTTAGACCTCTACCTTTTAGACTTCCTCGTGCACTTATTTCGTACAATTTCCCACTTATATTGGACTAATAAACATAATGTTCCCCTCTCACAGCGAATCACTCAGTGAGTACACAGCTTATACAAGAGCGGAATGTACTCTTTTATTTGTATTCATGACTCGCGGTCCTCCCCAGAGAATTAGCGGGAAGCGAACCTAATCACGAAAACGCTGGCGTACTCCCGTTCCTGCTGACCTGTTATTGAGCTTAGCGTTAATATGTAAAGCAATTGGCTGCGATTTGTATGTTTATGCAATGGGAAGGTTTATTAAGAAACATTAATGGTGATTGCGAATGGGAAGAGACGTTAAAAGGCATATATATATATATATATATATATATATATCGCCGCTCTTGTATCGCTTGATACATTGCTATTGCATCATCAAACATATCCCGAATTTATCCATTGCTGAGTGTAAGTATCTCTTTGTTAATTTCTATCTCCATGTGCCGGTGCCACCCTGATACAGGTTCAAATTAAATTTATTGCATCCATAATGTATATAAGCAGGTGGTACGGAAACTATTATGGGCCATGTCGGACACAGCAACATTCTAGATATAGTTCTCGCCAATCTTCTTGGCCGCCCTGAAGTTGGCTACAATGGCTGCGCAGTAGTAAATCTCATACAAAATTAGTACCGTTTTGTGCCTCGCGCATCCGGTAAACCAACTTCAGGGCGGCTAAGAAGTTTGGCGCAGACTATACAGTCTGTGTCTGGGAGAGAGGTATATCGCTTAATATTTTCCTTATGACCTTTATATATAGAATAGAATAGAATATACTTTATTGTACACCATAAAAGTCTATATATCTGTTTTTATTTGGTTCAATCCACAACGGCAACAATGGCCTCCAGCCATCTCGCAAAAAACCAACTATAATGATCTTGATTTCTAGGTGATTTGGATTTGAATCAAAGACTGACAGTGATCTCTTTGATTTTTTTAAATTGTTAAATCAAACTGCAGTCTTCATAGATACGTATGAAATTTCATCCCGTAGGTATAGCTAGTTCCAATTTTAGATTACCAATCCGGTTGGCCCAGTAACTCAATACGCACTAGAAAACTCAAAAAACTCATTCGCGAGTGTTTGCTGTTGGAGTCATCAATCAATCAATCAAGCCGGCTATCACAATTGCACAGCTGCAAACTCGATTTTATGAGTGACGAGTTTACAAAAAACAATTTGATTTTGATTGCTAACTACTTGCTTGTAGAACCTTCTGCTACCCAACTCATAGATTACGTTTAGTGTCATCACCATTATGCCAAAATTCTTAAAAACATAAACCACCTTTTTAGCTAGTAACCAAATTCTTAGCACTCACTTATTTTGGGATGAAAAACCAACCGATTGCCTGCCTTGATCATCGACCCTCGCTGCCTGCTCACCTGCCTACTAGCCCGATTGCCTGGTTGTCCGTTGTGGTGACTGCTCACCTGCCTAACTCGGGCATTCCACGTATTCCTGCCCGTCCAGCTGCCCACGTCGTGCGAAGCCGGACCTTAACTTTGTTATCCATATCCTTTTCCTTAATTTGAATTTATAATTACTTTTACTTTTATTAACGTGGCATACGTATAGCTCATCTGAGCATTACGTAACGCTACAGTTTATTATCATCTCAAGGGGTACCCCTTAAATTGATAATAATCTGAAAAAAACCGTTTTTGCCGTGCTCTTAGAACAAAGGACTAAAAAAGTAAAAGAGAAACCATCCGACTTGTCATTATCCTGTATATACCTGATCTTCCGACTGCACAGCATGATTTTCTAATTGTTTATTTATTTATTTAAAACTTCATGCAACATACAAGTACATAGGCGGACATAATGCCTCAGGCATTCTCTACCAGTCAACCAAGGGTGGTGGAGAGATAACATGGCAGGTGCATAAAAATTGAAATAATTAATGAAGTAAAATTGAATAACAACATATATAGTGTAGCTAAAATAAACATACATATTTACTATAGTAAATACCTTTATATATATATATATAGATACATAACATTTTTTACATCTTTTTAGTTCTCTTCTTAAGCAGTCGGTAATAAAAAAAGTTAATTTAAAAATCGTTTTTGATTTACACCTTTTTAGTTATCTATTTTTTTTTTGAATAGCTTATATACATATAAGTGGTATATATGTTTGTTACCACCTCCTAAAACCCTTCATTTTGATACCCGAATATATGGGTTAGGAAGAAAAAAAGTGAGACGCCCACAATATGGTGCCCAAAATCCGTCATGATTGTTTTTTTTAACGTCACTTATCTAAAACACTTGGCGGAGACGTATCTAACGATGTCTTAATTGTATAAATACATCTAGCGGTTTGCAAGATATGAGGTAATAAAGAATATTACATACGTACAAACATACAAGATACGTGCGAAAAACATAACCCTTTTCTTGCAGTCGGGTAAAAACACAGAATAAAAGGTGAGAGTAGTAAAAAAGTACAAAGATAAATTGCACTGAGCGTGCTTAAACCGAAAGGGAAGTACGGTTCATACAAGTAATTTCAAACTACTATCTCTAGATCAGGGGTCAACAAGTTTCATTTAGAGTCAGTTTTTAGGGTTCCGTACCCAAAGAGTAAAAACGGGACCTTATTACTAAGACTCCGCGATCCATCTGTCTGTCTGTCCATCTGTCACCAGGCTGATGAACCGTGATAACTAGACGGTTGAATACTCACAGATGATGTATTTCTGTTGCCACTATTACAAAAAATTGTAAAAACAGAGCAAAATAAATATTTAAGTGGGGCTACCATACAACAAACGTGATTTTTTTGCCGCGACAACGGTACGGAACCCTTCGTGCGCGAGTCCGACTCGCACTTGGCGGGTATTTTTTTAATAATATGACTTTCGCGGTGCGTACCTAAGGTGTAAAGGCCCGCCCGTCTTTACATAGTCACGTGTATTTACTTTGAAATATTAAACTTTAATTAAACGTAACTAGAGATACAATCTTCAATTTTGATGAGATGATTCGTCCGTTGATTAAATATCGATGGCGCTAAAGACAACGCACGGGATGAATGATTAAATTACGTACTCAAGTAACACAAGTAAATTATATTATACTGTTTACTTGAGGTTCACACAAAATAGGCCGGCGGTCCGCTATTAGGTAACCCCTGCTCTAGAAGGTAAAACTGATATCTTATTGCATTCGAGCGTGTCCCAATAGCCCTCAAATGTCTTAATACTAAACCAAGGCTTCTTCAACTACAAAAAAGGAATATCTTCGCTCAGTTTGAACAAGTCCTTATATCCGCGCCTTAACTCCGGCCGCCCCGAGGCCGCCAAGAGGCTAAATAGGTTAGTTTGAACTTAAAATTAGCCTGAAAGGTACCTCGGCGCCGTGCCGACTTGACAATGAGGCGTCATGTTTACTGGCTGGGCGCTGGGGGAGTTTACTGGTTCTTAGAGGAAGGTGGCAGGATGCTGCAGTTGTGATTGTTTGTCATTTTAGCCGTATTGCCATTGTTTTAGAGAAGAATATAATAATTAATTAACACATTAAGTTTATCTTGGACATCACAGACAACGGTGAAGGAAAACATCGTGAGGAAACCTAGATAAGTCTGAAATCGCCAACCCGCATTGAACAAGCGTAATGATCAATGCTCGTGCCTTCTTTGTATGAGAAGAGGCCTTTTCCCTGCAGTGGGAAAGTTACAGGCTGGTATTATATTATACATTTCCTGTGAGAGAATAAACGTCTTTATGAAATTAAATATATTTCAAAAATGCGTAAGTACTATCAAGAATTTAAGATTTAACAAATTAATATAAAATTACCACAATACAGATAATATATTTTTGTTGCATTTGCTTTAAAAAAATTACACAAAAAGTTTGTCTTCAAAGTTGGACAAATTATAATTATTTATTAATTAACACTTCATGCAGAAAGGTACAAAGCCGGACTAAATGCCTTAAGCATTCTCTAACAGTCATTCAAAAACAATGCATATTTAATTAAACTTAGTGAAAACTAGTAGGCAAATAACAACAAGAAAATTAGTAATAAAAGAGTAACTTTATGATCTTCACTGTACCATAGTTATTTTCAGAACACAAAATCATCTTGTTTTCACAATTAAAATAACATCGCGAACAAAACTAAAACAACATTATCGCTCCAATTCACTCTAATAACATTATCGAGCCATCAAATTACATCGAAAACAACCAGCTAATAACTTAATTCAATATAATAATTACGACAGAGTGATTGATTACTACTACATACAAATTACTTGATCTAAGCTTAGATATTACGGGAAATTCACTAGGAAATCTAAGTTTGTTAGTGTTAAAGGCTTATTATACGAAATCAATTTTATTAACACAACATCACACTCATATTCGCCGAATAATTCTGTTAGACTGAAGATTCCGGAGTACTGAATTGTGGTGAATTTTTTGAATGAAGTGACAAGCATGTCCCAAAAAAATCCCTTAATGTCTTCATGAACAAGTCGATCAATTTTCAAATTGCGAGCAGCTTCTTATCCGGCATTGGACGTTTACAGGCTAATATTATGATGCTAATCTCTTAATTAAAACCAAGCAAAGGCATCACAATCATTATTCCTAGTTCAGCTAAATGTTCATCCACTCATATTCACATGGCACCCTCACTCATTTGCTTCTCAAAGCGCTTCGAATTAAACGAAAATGTCATTAATGGTACAAATGTTGCCATGAAAATTAGCATTTTAAACGAATGAACACACGTGCCATATACGGGTTCCACTTCCTAACGAGAAAGAGTTACTGGCTTTCTTTGAAGAGCGAAGTAATAGAGAGATTAGCATTACCTCCTGTCTTAGAATTATATCTTAGAATAATTTTAAATGTCTTGTCTTTGTGCGGAAACAATTTTGGGTGTAATGTTGGCTAAATTAATTTTGTTTAGTCTTGTTACCTTATGCTGTTTTGGTGAATGTGTAGCCATGTCAGCAACATTAATTGGGTTTACTTTTCAAGGTATTTGCTCTTCCAAGCGGTGTACTTCCGAATAAGGACTGATGATGACTCCTTTATTGTAACCCAAGGGTAAGTTTAATAATTCTAGTCACATCTAACCTCAAATGCCAACGTATAACACGGAATACCTTTAGTTTAGATAAATAGTGGGGTCCACACTTTCTAAAGTAGAATATCATCACAAAAATATTTGATGATTTTCAGAGAAAGTGGAACTAGATATGGGTAGGTATTCAGCACAGAACACGCAGTGTCTAGGGGTCTCCATGCTCTGTGATATTAAGATTAATCAAAGATCTTGAGATTATTCTGTATCTTCATTGGAACACACATAAATTAGTGTCCTTTTAACAAGATGCTATTTTTCGTAGGTGCTAGAATAATTCATCAACATCGGGTGCATCTTATTTCTAAGTACATTTCTAGCAGTCCTCAAAAGAGTTCGTGGTCAAGTAATAGTAATAGTAATATCAGCTGCATGGGTCGATCCTCAAGGGTAAGCAACGCTTGCCGAGTTCGGCCGTGGATGGGTGACCATTTATTACATACTAATTGTCTTTAAGGTTAGTCAGAAACCATGAAATCTGACACCAATCTTGCTAAGGGATATTGTGTAACCCAGTTACTGGGTTGTGGAGAGGCAGTCTCTCTAAGTACCTAAAATAAGAATATTATTCAGACTAACGGCTCGAGTACACCTTATCCGTTACCGGCCGAAGTATGGTTGAGCGTCGTCGACTAAACCCAGCCGATCGAATCATATACATGTCGGGTTTAGTCAATAGTACGGACGTCAAAACAAATCACAAGCACGCCACCTGTCGGCAAAGCAAGAACAACTACGCTTTGGCCCGATTTTTCTAACTTAAGGGAATACATCCTGACTTCCCGATGGTTTGCATCTATCGGCCAGCCTTGATGCGACATACATGTAAAAGAAAGAGCGCGTACACTACTACAACTGCCATTGTCCGATGACCGAGGCTGATCAACCGGTGGATCCGAACTTTTTGGGATTCCTCGTTATTTTGCCGGCTACTTTGTCGCTTATAGCAGTGTATTTAGAAAAATGGATACAGAAAAAAATATTCGTTGCATTTATAATAGGCCACTACTGTGGGACAAACATTGAAAAAGTTACAATAATCGAGAAATTGCAAAACGGTTATGGGCCGAAGTTGCATCGGAAATGAATATAGCTGTTGTAGACATTTAAATAAAATGGAGCTACTTAAGGAACCAATTTCAATAAGAATATAACACCAGTCAGAATAGTCATTAAGACGGGCAACGTCCGATGTCGGGCATTGTATATACAGACGAACGTCCGAGACAGTCATCCCATGAGTTCCGACCCGAAATCGGCTGATGACTCGGTTCTGGTGTACGCGTACCGTAAGCGGATTGACTTTTGATGTGTGTTTTAAATTCGACTTCGCATAGGTGCTAAAATAATTGCATTTCGTCAGTGCATTTCTAGCAGTTCTCATCCATAAGCTATTTCCATTACAACCGAACGTAGAAGCAATAAAATGACGAACTCGAGTATATTGTAATTAAGTAGAGTGCAAGCAGGCAATGCAGTTGAGTGTACCAGTGAACGATATCGCTCGCCCATGGTATTAAACACTAGAGATTCAATTTCATCGACAGGCAATTACCTGATTTACTTTGAAGGCAATAAATCTTGTTATTCCAGATTCTGTTTCAGTTTTGAAACTATAAAATATCGCCGCGTGAATTTCTTCCAGAGTGGCGTTTAATTTAACGTCTAAGAAACATACACACTTGCCTACTTTCTGTGTTATTATGTGAAAGTTATACTGTAAGTATTGTTTTTATAAGCATCATTATAGTAATATTTTTTTATGCTTATGAATAATATTAAGATAATATATATATATATATATCTGATATATTATCATATGATCTGTCTAGGCTTTTCTCAACTATGTTGGAGTCGGCTACCAGGCTAACTGGAAGGCTCGCACTTGAACACTACCTCTATCACCCCTGACCCCTGACCACATCATCCCTTACCATCATAAGGGATGATGTGGTCAACGATGGAGCACGCTTGCCAAAAAGAAACACAATATTTATATATCATTTCCGGGAAAATTACATATGAGACTGCATAATGCACCTCTACTCTCCTATTGGCACAAACTATATGGGCATATCTCAGGCCGTGATAAAAAATAGACCGCAAGGCTGTCGCAAGATTCATTCGGTAAACCTACTTAACAATATTGAAGTATTTAACTTAACACACATAAAAAATACAACAATCAGATACATACAGCTATATCATTAAGAATCAAATAAAGTTTATGAAGAACGAACACGTTTGAATAAACAATAGTGTTTTCAGCGGCTGGTTACAGACGTTTTATTTAATGCTTTTAGTCGAAATGCTCTTACAAACACGTTACTAATGGATCGCGAAACTTACTCCTGGGGTGAGTTGTAACAGGGGTGGGTTGAGACAGGTTTGAACACACGATTGATTGGGAGAAGGATTGTTTGGATGTGTTTTTGAGTGGTAGTTTAAGTTGGAAATGTCGTCACGTTTACACTTTTATAATTTAATTGATTTTAATACTGCAGCAAATATGTAAACACAGATATATATAATTGTAGTCCGGTAATCATTATATTTCTTATGTGATTAGTAAATGACTATTTTAGAAATCTCAAGGAAAAAATAGCTGGCAAACAACAAGATCGCCTGATTGACGAAGGTGCACTAGGCATCATCATCATCATCATTTCAGCCGAAAGACGTCCATTACTGGACATAGGTCTTCCCCAAGCGGCGCCAGACTGATCGGTCCTGTGCGTTTCGCACTCTAAAACTTTTCGGCGTCAACGGCCATCTGTTCTGTGAACAATGTGCCAGGGGCCCACTGCCACTTAAGTTTGGCAATTCTTCGGGCTATGTCGGTAACCTTGGTTCTCTTGCGGATGTCTTCATTTCTGATTCTATCACGCAAGGAAGCTCCGAACATAGCTCTCTCCATTGCCCTTGCACAAGGCATACCTACATTTAAATATTGCCCCACTTGGAGCCAAATACCCATCATTGTGCTAGTAAAAATTTACTTACAAAACCATGTATGATTGTAAAAAATAAAATTTAATATTACGAATACAGTTTGTGGCTGGTTACAGAGCCAGCCAAAACTTTACTACATTGAATCAAAACAGTGCACTCGCCACTATAATGAGGATAAGAGCACCTAAATCATTAAAGTAATTACGTTTAAATTTTTGACTGGGCTTTCTGCGTACCGATTTCGTAGCCGATTAAAATCTCGTAGCTGATTTGCTACGAACCGTAGCGCCGTAGCATTAAGCCGTTGTTCACTATACACTGAATTGCACGTTTTTTTTTTTCAATATAATTCTGGGATTACGCGTCACAAGACAACACTGCACATTTTTGAAATGTTCTGGGGAAATTCATCGAACAGGAGTTAGTGTTTAAGGCACAAAAAAGTATTTAAGAGTCGTATGCCAAATAAAAGCTACTGATAGTTGGAGACCACACTTGATTGAGCTAAAAATAACGACATTTCCTTCTCTATATACATTTGAAGTAGCAATATTCATTAAAACACACTTCAATTTATTTGAAACCCGACAATTTATTTGTGACTACTAAACGTCACCGGGACAAAATTCACGTTAAGGCTCATAAAACAGCGTTATACGCAAAAAGCTTTCTGGGAATGGCTCCAAAAAATTATAATAAGATACCCACGACTATAAGAGCTCAGAATGATATTATCAAATTCAAAAGAATGCTAACAGATTTTATGGTTAAAAAAGCTTACTATTCCTTTGATGAATTTTTAACAGACAATTCAAATAAATAATAGGTATATCTTTGTGTGAGTCAAATGTCCGATTTATTTATGCTCAATTCGATTTAATGAGATGTATTTATCTAATTTAATTTGAATAATAATTTAAATAATACAATGCATAATAAAATATTTTAAAATTGGAATTATATGTATCCAAAATTTGTATGCCTTTTAGATTTAGCATAGCGATCCTAACTTTAGAATTAGATCTTATTATATTGTTATTGATTTGTGTGTCTCAAAACGGTAAGGAAAACATCGTGAGGAAACCAGCATGTTCTAGAACAAAAAATTCGAAGACATGTGACATCCACCAACCCGCACTGGGCCCGCGTGGTGGATAACGGCCCATTCCCTCTCACAGAGAGGAGGCCCGTGTCACAGCAGTGGGAACATTAATAGGCTGATGATGTGATGTGTGTGATGTGATATTGTAACTGTGTATACAAATAAATAATTAAAATTAGAATTTTTACAAGCTTATTTTTAATTTTATCTTTCATGGTGTCGGTTATCAAATCTTGCAAGTTAAATTTGACTCACTTCCCAGTGGCCGATTGAGCCGAAAATTTTGCACACACGTTTGTTTCTTGTTACAGTACAATTTTAAAATATAAAGCTTGTTAAAAAAACTGTTTTAATATGATAGTATATTTAGTATCAACTGCGGGCTGTTACCGTTTGATCTCAGCTTTACACTGCAAAATATCGTGCAGTGAACCACGCAATGTAGTGTGATCCACCGCTTACCATAGGAAACAAAATCGCAAAATTAACATCTGCAAAGTTCCTAATTGCAACAGGAATTATCCCGTATTTCAGTGCAAGGATCGCAATAGTTTTTGAAGTTAGCTCCATTCCATATATCAGTAAGTTGGCGGGATACTCTGTTGGCAGTTATCCTAATCACTTTCGAGGCTTCGAGGCTTCAGTGTTCGAGTAGTGGGACTGTAGTAGAGCGCAAAGTCGTTTCGGTTTTTCTGAATATTTATACGGTGCTATACAAAAGTTGTAAGTGCAACTCGTACGAGCTTCAGAACCATTAGATTGTGAAATTTTAAGCGTATGAGGAAGATTAATGGCGGCGCGAAGGGCTGGTTTAGTGGACTGTATCTGCGGTGCGGAGCAAAACGATTGACAAGAGCTTGATGATAGGTAATTCGACTGCGGGGGTGTGGGACGACAGAATAAAACCCGAAAATAATCAGGGACGGAAGCACAACCCTTTTGTGGAACGCCGGGAACCGCGTGGTCGCGATGTCGGTGCACTGATCACTTCACCAGAGTTCAAGGGCAGCTGGGCTTCAAATTACTGTCATCACACGTTAAACACAAACTGTTGATTATAATCTTATTACATGCGAAAATGCGATAATTCCAAAGTTATCAATATTTTTCTAAGGAGCTTGACGACGCCATATGCGTACGCGGTGCGGTCCATATTCGGAAGTAGTTTCCACAAAAATGGCGAGGCAAATCCTCTTATTCACTCGCGTGGCATGTGCGGGAAAGGGTATAGGGAAAGCGGCTGTCAATCAAATTTTGAATGTTGGCGCAACCAATTAATGTTGTATTTTGAGGGACGTGAATTGTGATGCGCTCATTGTTCCTATTTCGTTGTTTTGAGTGATATAATTTGTCACTTCACTTTAATACGAATGAGGATTGACATATTTTTATTCTCGTAAGAACACAAGAATTCAGTTACATGAGAATATGAAAACTTAACATAGACCAGTTACTTTTCGGAGTATAAAAAGTTTAACTTGAGTTAACTATTAAAAAAACTATTTTGAATTGATGCTAATCATAAATTCAACTACCACTAGTAGTCATATTATCAATGGATCTTCCTGTTAGGTAGAAAGTAATATATTGTCAGGAACAAGAAACATTGACATTATAGATAAACAAACAAACCATATATTTCCAAAAAAAAAATTCTGCGCCTACGAATATAACAATCTTACCAGCACACTAGAAAATCTACCGTCAGCAAAAAGCTGCCTTAGTGTGAGTACAGTCGGCATCAAAAATCAGTGATTCGACGAAGGAGGTGCAGCCCCAGCCTATAAATAGCACGTGACCTTACTGCTAAGCTCACTATCTCCCCTCTGAATTATCGACGATACAGATTGGCCATTATCTTTCTATTCTGTTATTATCAAAGATAATAGTTTATCAGACATACATATTTTGTTTTGGCTTAAAGACATAGAGGTTCCGTAGCCAAATGGCAAAAACCCTTATGGATTCGTCTGTCTGTCATGTCTGTCTGTCTGTCCGTCCGTATGTCACAGCCACTTTTTTCCGAAACTATAAGAACTATGCTGTTGAAACTTGGTAAGTAGATGTATTCTATGAACCGCATTAAGATTTTCACACAAAAATAGAAAAAACAACAATACATTTTGGAGTTCCCCATAATAATTAGAACTGAGAATCAAATTTTTTTCTTTCATCAAACCCATACATGTGGGATATCTATGGATAGGTCTTCAAAAATGATATTGAGGTTTCTAATATATTTTAGTTTTTTTTTAATACGTCATAAATCGTAAACCGCAACCGTCGTTACCAAGTACGGAACCCTTCGTGCGAGAGTCCGACTCGCACTTGGCCGGTTTTTTTGATGAGTGATTTATGATTTTGTCTTCAGTCAATGGGAGATATAAAACATTTTAACTATATTTTTTACTTGCTTTGTTTGCGTGGCTTAGCTACAGTGGCCTATCTACATAATTACAGAAACCAACCATTTTTTGCCGGGATAAAAAGTAGCTTAAGGTTACTCTTATTTAGCGATAGTGTAGCTTCCTGTCAGTAGGAAATGTCAGTTCTTTAACACTTTGACAGCCGAAGATTTTAAAACGCGGATTCCATGGTTCGCCGGCGAATTCAACTCCTACCAACAAAAATCAAATTAATCTTAATAATATTAATTTTCTCATTCATTAAATTAGACACATAAAACATTTTCACAATATTTTTATCTAGCTTTATACGAATTATCTTTAAAAAAAAAATAATTAATTATTTCTCAACTATAAATAAAACAAATTATTATAAAAACAAAAAACCCAACTGCTAAAAAATAATTAACTGAAAAGAGAAAAACAAGTACTAGTTAAAACTTATGAGGTGCTACCTCATAAGTTTTAGCGGTGAAAAACGAAGTTATGGTCGATATTTCTAAAATGTTTGTATGCTACACGTAGGTAGACCGATTTTGATGACTATTTTTTTATTTGAAAGCTGGTACTTCTCATGTTGTCCCATTTGGTCAAGATCTGACGAGTAGTTTTTGAGTAATCCATAATAATGCGTATTTTTATGGCAATATAAGAAAACGTCGGTATCAAAAAAGAAAAAAAGAACAGGTCGGTACCAAAGACACCGATTTCTGAAAAGAAAGTATTTTTTTGCTTTGTAGTGTTTTGTTTTGGAAGGTGGTTTAATTTTTTTGTTAAAAAGTTTTTATTCTACGGATTTATCATCCTTAGTAAATTATCATTCTGGTGGTCCGGTGGCTAATACCTCGCCTCTCATGCTCGAAGTCGTGGGTTATAAATCCCGGCAAGTACCAATGTGACTTTTTCAAATTCATATGTACTTTCTAAGTTTATCTTGGACATCACAGGCAACGGTGAATGAAAACATCGTGAGGAAACCAGGACTTATATTATTATAGTTAATGTAAGTGTAAAGTAGCCAAGTCAGAGGCATGTCTGCTTCACATCACATCACATCATCAGCCTATTAATGTTCCCACTGCTGGGACACAGGCCTCCTCTCTGTGAGAGGGAATGGGCCGTAATCCACCACGCGGGCTCAGTGCGGGTTGCTGGATGTCACATGTCTTCGAATTTTTGGTTCTAGGAAATGTCGGTTTCCTCACGATGTTTTCCTTCACCGTTTTGAGTTTTCATCTCTGCTAACTGCGTGATAACTTAAACGATCTCTTATGTCAAAAGGTAAACAATTGTTTTTTCAAATTTTCCTCTTTCAATACAAATTGACGTTTACGTTAGCTTGAGACAAAACTCGCACTAACCTACTAACTACTCTGAGAACTCCATCCTCGGTGGGGTTCTCAGGGGCGGCATAATTAACTCTGACACCAGAGGTAGCCACATCCTCACACGAAAAGAAAAAGAGTACATTTCTATAAAAAAAAAGACTTCAGACGGAAGCATTCATTCAAGAATCATACTATATATTTTCCAGTACAAATTTGACCAACTCTCACCTCAATATGAAATACAAAATACATCATTGCAATTCTTACATTGTAATCATGATTCGTAATTTTAACTTCCCCAGTTAATTCTCATTTGCAGAACAAGTACAGTCACATAGCCCGGGGTGTCCCCTCAGTGAGTAAACTCCCCGTTTGGAACATTGCCCATTGCTTCCGTTACACATAATTCTTGATTCAGCTCCACCTTTTAATATTATTGTATGTCTGTCTGTAGATTTATTGATATGACTTCAGTTGATCTTGTTATGGGCTGTTTGGTAACTAGGTTTACTGAATAGGTTATGACGTAGGTGTTTTCTGTGATTTATTGTTGCCTGCTAGAATATTATGGTTAAATTTAGAGATTATAGAGGTTGAAAACTACGAAAAGTGAACGTGTTTGTTTTATAAAAATAATCTACTGCTAAAGAAAAATGTAAAGAATTTTATCTTTTGGTAATTTTTTACCTTTACGTAGGAGTTTTCTCTTGGAAACTTTCTCACCTGCTGTTAATTAATTAGACTTCAAAGATGACGCAGCTGAGCTTTCCTATCAGTGGTTTCATTCAATTGAAGACTCAGGTTTTAGGTATAGCTATACAAACTATAAATAAATAGAGATCGGAGTATGCGATGAGGCCACTCGTTGTATAGTTTTTAGTTTCTTTTTAGGGTGCCGAAGTCTACAAGGAACCCTTATGGTTTCGCTCTGTCCGTCTGTCCGTCCGCAGCTTAGCTCAGAGAATCTAAGTACTAGAAAGCTATAATTTGGAATGTATATACATATTAATAATTTCGACAAAGTGGTAACATAAAATTATGAAAAAATTTTTTCGGGTTCCTCCCATAGACGTAAAGTGGGGATGTATTTTTTTTTCTCATCTATCCCATGGTGTGGGGTATCGTTGGATAGGTCATTCAAAAATATTATGGGTTTGTTAATACCATTTTTTGATTCAGAGATTCTTTTGCGTAAAATTAAGCTTTAAGTTGCAAATTTATATTAGAGTCAAGTGTCCCCCTCCCCCTGTCAGCGAAATGGTTGCTCTTGGCTATGTGAAAAAAATCACGGCAGTAGTAAATATAACGAAATTAAAAGGAAAATTATCACGGATAACAAGGCTTTACAAGTTTACAAGTAATAGTCGACCAACTTATAAAATGTACTTGGAACAGCAAAAATTTTGTACAAATGCCATTGAAAAATTACTTAAATAAAGTTAATAGCTGTGTAAAACAGAGTAAATATACTGCTTACGAACCATGTAAAAATATACAAAAATTAAATCATAACAGGCTTTAAAAGTTTACGAGTAATAGTCGACCAACTTATAAAATGTTCTTGGCACAGTAAAATTTTCATACAAATGCGATTGAAAAATTACTTAAATAACGCTGTTAGCTGTTTAAAACAGATAGTAAATATATGCTTATGAACCATGTAAAAATATACAAAAATAAAATCAAACATTCTTAATAATAATGATTTCTAAATGAATAATATTTAAGCTCGAATAACGCATTGGAGTGGCCGGAGTCGTTGGCAGTACCAGAACGTAGTCCATACGGCGCATTGCGCGCGGTGGAGTCTATTTTGTGTTAGTGCAGAAGTATTTTCGACGTTTTGTAATTAAAACGTAAAAGTAAAGTCAAATTAGATTCGATTTCCAAGCAAATTACTTATTTTCTTTTGTCGATATCCTTCTATAAAGTCAATATTCGACCCGACTTCATCACTAATTGAGTAGCGTAAAACTTTCCAGAATGAAATAGTGAATACCGCAGATTCACCTCTAATCTGCAGTATTAGATGCGAGATTAGAGGTGAATACATACGATTTTTTTCTAATAACGAAAGAGAAATAAACAAGGAGCGTGTACGCAAGGATCCAGGAGCGAACTATACCATTCCCCGTGGCTCTAACTCGCGCTCGTATCGGCTCCTTTCGCAATTCGCACCCGCGGTGGTACTCAAATAGATCATCGCTTACCATCAGGCGAGATAGTGGTCAAACGTGAGAATATAGATTAAAAAATCCTATGTCTAAACAAGTCAAAGTCTAACAGGCCCCCGTTAGACTTTGACTTGTTTAGACTTTGTGAGCCGCTGAAACCGTTCTAATGTTCATGTAACAACAACAAAACGCTCTTTTTAGTCCGCATTATTTTGCAACTTCGGAACCCTATTACTGCGCGTGGCCCGACACGCACTTGACCGGTTTTTATTTTCTTGTATATTCTGATGTACAATAAAGTGTATGTCGTGGATTGATGGCGCCATGGTGCAACAAGCAGCGCCATCTAACAATTAGTCTTGTAATCTAATAATATCGTTACTGGAAACGCAAACGCGACCTACCGCTTGGACACGATCGTCGGTAGACGGGATGCTGCGAGGACTGGGGAAGGGACCGAATGTTGCGAGAGTCGAACTCCTATAGTCTTGGGAAGCGCTCAGTACCAACGCACATGTTTGTTTCTTAATGTAAAATCGTTAGTTCAAATAAAGTTATTTTGATTTGTATTATCTTTCATTCGAGTGGCACATTTACGTAAAACTATGTCGGGTCGTGAAGAAGACCAGCTTCGCATCTCGTCCACCCATGATGCGACATGTATATAAATAAATAAATAACATCACGCCAGTATTCCCCAAAAGGCAAGCAGAGGCGCACCTATAATACCTACCTAGAGTTTCATGCTTGAAGAATTATTTTTAAAACTGCTGCATCGATACCATGGCTGTTAAATTGATCAAGAAAAATGGTCAATGGCTCAATTAGGCTTCATTTGGTTAACCACATGACTAACGAACACTGTTTTTTTTTTGTTCTCTTTTGCACCGCCATAAGTTAGATTCTTTTGATCGCAATCGTATCTTGCGCATTAAGAAGCCATTTGTAATAACCGGCGAACAATTTGTCTTATCTTAATGTCTGAACTTGCGGTGTTCCTTATGTGTGCAGCGTGGTGTGGGTGCGTAGTGCAAGCGATGCTTTGCAAAGCTACATATATAGTTAGAGAACCGAGATATTTTTAAATGAAAAGATGGCAGCTTGAAACTTATTTAAATACGCAGCAATATCTTTTACAAGACGTATCGTGTATACCTCAAAGCTGTAGTGTTTCTAAGCGATTCTTTGTACCTGCTGAGCATCAACTCCTTCCATCTTTTACGAGCCCGCACTTCATTCTTCTCGCCATCTCCTGCACTGTCCGCCAGGAAACTGCGCCTTTTCGTCAAGAAAATAAGTTTAAAGGTCTTCTGTCTGTACCCCTAGTACCTACTTATCAAGCCATGCATGCAAAGCAAAAAATATAGGTACTATGCCATGGAATAATCATGCGCTTCACAAATTGCGCAATAGAACATTAAAGCCTCGGAATGAATTTGGCAATATCTACACAAAAAACTGGGCCATCCTATTCTTCGTAAACATTCATGACTACCCTCGCATTCAAGACGTAACCTTAAACATAGCTTAAATATGTTATAGCCTAACCTTTGCAGTGAAGTCCCGACCTAACCCCGGAACAGTCCCATTAATGGATAACGATGTTGTTTTTCCCATCTACTTTACATTTCTTACGTTACATCTCTTTTTGAACAAGTTTAATTTTAAAATTATTCTTAGGAACTTGGTACTCTTACCTGTTCGTAGGAAGAAGTTTCGAATCATTTTTCCTCGGGCTAGCTTATAGTTTTAATAACGCGGATAATTATCTTGAACTTCCGAGAAAATGGAATGGGAATATAATGCATTGCCGCTAGTTGTTTATTTAAACAATGGAAAAACAATGGTTTTGATAAGATGCTTTTTGTGGCTCTGAATAGAGTTAAGTGTTGTTGTGTACATTGTAGCTTTTAAAAAGGTAAAATTTACATGGTACCAAAAATATCCAGCAAAAACATAACATTATAGGTAATAATAAATTGTAATACAGGATTTCCTACTACAAGAGCCAGGGCTGCACTGATATTTGTATCCTGAACCGTGTTTAATAAATACCATTTGCCTACAAAATTTCCAATCGCACTCTACTTACTCTACTTATACAGTCAGAAAATTATTTGTTTATCACCATCTATCTCTTACTATAGTCCCGTATTCATTGTAAACATTTGTTGCACAACAGTTACTCAACACCAATGTTTCTCAACATCAAAATGTTTTCGCTCGCCGAGCGGCAACACTTTAATATGGCGTGATCAACTACGCAACACTAATTTCAGCAACATGTTTATACAATCATGTTTTGTAAACAAATGTTTACAATGAATACGTGGCTTATACCTAGTTATGCATAGCCAATAATGATTGACGTGATCGCCCACCCACGATGCACCTAACCGTAATAAAACTTGAGTTTTAATCGCTTGGAAGGTTATTTGATACACAAAAAACCGTGAAAAAGTGCGAGTCAGACTCGCGCACGAAGGGTTCCGTACCATTATCGCAAAAATCGGCAAAAAAATCACGTTTGTTGTATGGGAGCCCCACTTAAATAATTATTTTATTCTCAGAAATACATCATCTGTTAAAATTTCAACTGTCTAGCTATCACGGTTCATGAGATACAGCCTGGTGACAGGCAGACAGACACACGGACAGTGAAGTCTTAGTAGTAGGGTTCCGTTTTTACTCTTTGGGTACCATACCCTAAAAACTGTTTTGTAAAATAAAGATTACGACATATTTGTAATAAATTACCAAGTAATGATGGCTAAAACAATTAGAAGTCTGATCTGACATGCGTGTGAGTGTTCCTACAACAGGTTCACTGTGAGATCCAGATACGGACACACACATGTACACCTTTCCACTAGTAAAATAGCCCATGTAACTTAGATTTTAGTGTTCTTTATATTATAACGCTCATGCTGAGCACACGTGTATTTAATTAAATAAATATTTTTTTATCAAGTCTTCCGCGTTCATATTTGACTACCTAACCAACACGCAATACGTGGCACTTTTTTTTTTTGGTTTGGATATCATCCAATGACTTCGCCCGCTCTGGGTGAAGCGGGAGGGCGTGTCAGACTTATACTGACTAAAACCCACCCGTGTTCCTTCAGTTGCTTGTGCCAGGGCCGCACAGTGTTTTATAGACCCAAAAAAAGTGACATCGGCTTTTTATTGGCTATTTCTACTTAATAGTTTATAACAAATGCACGAGTAGAACTCCCATGTGTCAATTTTGTGTACTTGATATTTTAAAAAATCGTAAAGTTTTCGTAACCTTGTGTTATCAATAGTAAATTATCTAGCTATTTTTCCAATTTAATATGTTTAATTAAACCTGATTTTAATATAAAAAAGTATTGTATTGACTATTGTATTACCGACTGAGCTTGGGTATGGCACGACTAACCAATCAGACCGCATTGGTTGGAATGTAGGCAAGATGGTGGGGTAAACGTCACTTTGGTTGTCGTGCCAGGGCTCCGAGCTCAGTCGTGATTATAACGTCAACTTGTGCACTCGTGAATATAAATATTGTTGGTTGTATTGTGTTTCGATTCGAGAAATATAACAAGTAAGTACATGAACAACTATCTTTTATTCTTTGTTTAACCCTGAATAACAGTTTATCAAATCATTACTTGATTCTGCGTAAGAGTCAACATTTCAGAAGTGAGATAAAGAATCCTGTTTTGGCCAGTTTATTCGTTATACTATCCCAATTTAAATTACCTGCGAGTGTATTGAGATTTTATTATTTTTGACTAGTTGTGTTATTATTTTTTTTTTCTCTTTTTCCATTATTTACTGAGGATTATGATTACTAGTGGATGTTGGTATGGGTGGTACTTTATCTGGGCTATATATTTCTATTCAAAAATTAGTAAGTCGCTTTCCCCCTAAGTCATACTCAACATGGACTAGCTAAATATTAGAAGATGATTAAATCATACTTGGTTGCAAGTTCTTCATAAAGAACGTGCCTATTATGTGTTTGCTGATATAACTCTTTTGATTTATGGCTATTTTTAAGAACGAATTCTTTGGGATATATTTTCTGTTCCAGAATCACCCCATGGAGAAGGACAATCGAGAGAGTGTTCTCTACACCCCGACAGATCCTACAGGATCACCTGCTCCTCTTCGTCGCTCACACAGCCCTGTTAGGTGTAGAGTTGGCACTGCTGTCACCCGGGATGTGAATCGGTCACGCAGCCGGCTGGGTCGTCGATCCGAAGGGCGCCTTAGTCGATGCTCGCCAACCCAAGCCGTGCATCCTCGAGGCCCGGATAATAGCCGTTCACGCAGCCGGGTGACACGCCGATCGCGCTGTCCAGAGGCTACTCTGCGAAATGAAGGAAGGAGCGGCAGCCAATTGGACCGTCGTGGTTCCAGCCGGGTGGATCGCCGGGCCGGCAGCCGAAAGGACCACAACGTGGATTACCGGGCTTCCAGCCGGGAGGTTCACCGCGTGGACCACCGGGCTCCCAGCCGGGAGGTTCACCGCGTGGACCACCGGGCTTCCGGCCGGGCGGTTCACCGCGTGGACCACCGGGCTTCCAGCCGGGAGGTTCACCGCGTGGACCACCGGGCTTCCAGTCGGGAGGTTCACCGCGTGGATCACCGGGCTTCCAGCCGGGAGGATCACCGCGTGGACCACCGTGCTTCCGGCCGGAAGGTTTACAGGGCTTACAGCCGGGAGGTTCACCGCGTGGACCACCGGGCTCCCAGCCGGGAGGTTCACCGCGTGGACCACCGGGCTTCCAGCCGGGAGGTTCACCGCGTGGACCACCGGGCTTCCAGCCGGGAGGTTCACCGCGTGGACCACCGGGCTTCCAGTCGGGAGGTTCACCGCGTGGATCACCGGGCTTCCAGCCGGGAGGATCACCGCGTGGACCACCGTGCTTCCGGCCGGAAGGTTTACCACGTGGACCATTGCGCTTCCAGCAGGGAGGTTCACCGAGCTTCTAGCCCAGAGGTTCACCGTGTGGACCACCGGGCTTCCAGCGGGGAGGTCCACCGCATGGACCACCGGGCCTTCAGCCAGGAGGTTAACTGCGTGGAAAACCGGGCTTCCAGCTGGGAGTACCGCCGAGCCACGGCGCGTCTCCCTCCTGGCACTGTAAGATCCCGGTCACGTAGTCCAGTGAGGCAGACCCGGGCCTGCGCTGTGAAGAATGTCCAAGCCTCGACGCAGGAGAAGACCACGGGTGAGTCCACTTCTCTATCAGCTTTAACCAGTCTTTCGGACCTTGTCAATGTTTTAAAATCCATGTCTAATAATGATTCCCATAAACTAGGTTCCCTTAACAATACGATTCCAGAGTTTGACCCAAGTAAACGAGAACAGACCATGACTATGTGGCTAAGTTAATGAGTGCGCCACCATTTATGCGTGGTCAGAAAAGCAAGTAATACATTTTGCATTACCAAAACTAAAGGGATTAGCCCAGAGATGGTATGAGGGCCTTTCGTCCGTCCTGTTTACTTGGGCCGAATGGCAGGAAAAACTTTTGGCTACTTTCCCATCGGAAGAGAATTATGGCCAAATGCTAAGCGACATGTTGGCCAAACGAGCTAGGTTCACAGACTCCTTAGAAGAATATTACTATGACAAGCTGACCCTTATCAATAGATGTGGTATAGGTGGGAAAAGGGCAGTCGAATGCATTTTACATGGTATTGATGACCGATCGGTTAGGTTAGGTGCTGAGGCAGCTCAATTTGAGGATCCAAACAAACTTCTCTCATATTTACGTAATGCTCGAAATATAAAATTCAATAACGAGCGTAAATTATCGAAAGGTCAACCACAAAAACTCCAAAATGGCTCCAACCCAAGGCCTACAAGATGCTCAAATTGCAAGAAGGATGGTCATTCTACATCTCAGTGCACACAACCAATAAGGAAGTGTAGCCGGTGCAATAGAATAGGACATGAGGTAGGACAGTGTTATGCTAAAGTCCCAACGACTGAAGAGAAAAAAGTCATGCGAGTAGAGGATAGGATTAATAAAGAGGCGACTGCTTCTTCAAAAATAACCACTCCCGTGTCGGGACCAAATAAGAAATACTTCAAAACTGCTACGGTAAACGGTTTCTCTGTCACTGCATTTTTAGACTTTGGAAGTGAATGCTCAATGATTAGGTTGTCAGCATTTCGAAATGTAGGTTCGGAGTATAGTGTTGATAATCTGCCGGTGCTGAGAGGTTTCGGCAACTCAGTTGTTTCTTGCATAGGTAAACAACGCGTTCAAATAATCATTGATAATGTCAAAGCTGATCTAGACTTGCTGATAGTCGCAGACGATGCCATGCATGTGCCCCTATTGGTAGGCCAAACCTTTACGGAACAGCCACACGTAGTCATACGGAAAACTAGCGATGCCTTAGAAATTTCTGAACTTGATTACCAAAATACAGTACCCAATAGTAAAATAAATTTATTTTGTAAAGGATCTGTCAAAGTTTTGGGTCTTGCCATTGTGGATGTGTATGCGGATCCGCCACATCAAGGCGACATCTTTGTCAATGGCAGTATCCGATTTTTGAGGGGCATTAGCTATTCAGTATCTGACGGATTGTTCCAAATGGATGAACGCGGAACAGGACATATCGTTGTCAGTAACAGTTCACTATCACCATTGGTGCTTCCAGAAGGCACTTTAATTGCTCGTGGTTGTGTAGCTCGGGAAGAGTCCAGTGTCCAAGTCCTAACAATTTCTTCAACGATTAGCAGTGATTCTAAATCTATTACTGAGGCAGATTTAAATCTGAACGATGAACTATCTTCTGAGTATAGAATCCAACTACTCAATCTGCTGAATAGGTATCGATCTTGCTTTGCTTTTAATTTGACGGAATTAGGGAAAACCACGGCTGGTCACATGACTATAGATCTCCAAGATAACGAACCCGTCGTATATAGACCTTATCGTTTGTCTTTTAGCGAAAAGGAAAAGGTTAGGGAAATGGTTTCCGAATTGCTAGCAAATGATATCGTAAGACCATCAACGTCATGTTATGCGAGTCCTATTGTTGTGGTTAGAAAGAAGTCCGGCGAGCTTCGCTTATGTATAGATTATCGTGCACTGAATAAAAAGACTGTCCGTGAAAACTATCCCATGCCACTGATTGACGATCAGCTAGATGTCCTCTCTGGTAATAAATATTACACTACTTTGGACCTTGCTTCAGGTTATTACCAAATCCCAATCCAGGAAGCAGACAAACATAAGACTGGGTTTGTAACGCCGGACGGCCACTACGAATTTAATCGTATGCCATTCGGCCTTGCAAACGCCCCAGCTACGTTCCAACGTATTATGAACCAAGTCCTTGGGTCATTGCGTCATAAGGAAGCTCTGGCTTACTTAGATGACGTTATTATTCCTTCAAAAGATATAAATGAAGGGATGTCACGACTAGAGTCCGTGCTGCGTCTATTCATGGATGCTGGTCTTACATTAAAGCTTCCCAAATGCTTCTTTTTCTGTAGCTCTGTCGAATATTTAGGCTTTGAAATTTCTGCTAATGGCATCCGGCCAGGCGAGAGGAAGGTAGAGGCTGTGAAGCTCTTCCCAATACCTCAAAACCAACATAATGTTCGTCAGTTTCTTGGACTGTCTAGTTTTTTCCGCAGATTTGTTCGGAATTTCTCGGTTATTGCAAAACCTCTCACACAACTCTTGAAAAAGGACGCTATATGGTCTTGGGGACGCTATAGATCAGGAAACCGCATTCCGTTGTCTACAGAAAGAGCTCGTCCAGCGTCCCACTCTGGCTTTATACAATCCGAAGGCCGACGATACTCAGCTTCATACGGACGCTTGTAAGATTGGAGTGGCAGGTATCTTGTTGCAAAAACATGGAGACGATGTACTTAGGCCTATCGCTTACTTTAGCAGGCAGACAACGCCTGAGGAACAAAACTACTCGTCTTATGACTTGGAGACCTTGGCCGTAGTTTCTTCCTTGCAGAAATTCCGCGTTTATTTAGTGGGTATCAAATTTAAAATAGTTACTGATTGTAACTCTCTTCGCGCAACCTTTCAGAAGAGAGATATGATACCCCGAGTCGCTAGGTGGTGGGAACAGATGCAGGAATACGATTTTTGCATCGAATATAGGGCCGGTCATCGCATGGCTCATGTTGATGCACTCAGTCGAAACCCTATGCAGCAGGCTCATGACGTTATGGTCGTTGGTGAAGGTGATTGGTTAGCTACTGTTCAAGGCGCGGATAGTGAAATTCAAAGGATTGTTGGTATTTTAAAAGATCCTACGTTTGATGACGTGGTTGACATTAAATCAAATTATAAAGTGAAGTATGATAGGCTCTATAGGACAACTAGTGAGGGCGATAGGTGGGTCGTGCCAAAGGGGGTAAGATGGCAGATCGTAAAACAAAATCACGATGACATAGGCCACTTCGCTCTTGACAAAACTCTGGAACGCATCAAAGCTAAATATTGGTTCGCAAAGATGCGTAGTTTTGTCAAGAAGTACGTCGGTTCTTGTCTGGAATGCGCTTATTCGAAGGCTTCTGGAGGTAAGAAACCTGGCACTTTACATCCTATACCAAAAGTAGATATCCCCTTTGACACTATTCATGCAGATCATGTGGGCCCCTTTGTACGGAGTGCGAGGGGTAATATGTATGTTCTAGCCCTGATTGACTCATACACTCGGTATATTTATTTGAAACCCGTAAAGAACACAAAAACATCTACCTCTATAAAGGTTTTCCGTGAGTACTTTGGTTTGTTTGGCGTCCCAAGGAGGGTCATAACGGATCGTGGAACCTCTTTCACTAGCAAAAACTTTAAAGCGTTCATAATCGATAAGAACATTAAACACGTGTTGAACGCCGTTAGTACCCCAAGAGCTAATGGTCAGGTAGAACGATATAATAGGACTCTTGTTGATGCTTTGACTGCAAAATGTGTTGGCTCTCCCGAAAATAAATGGGATGAGCATCTGCCCGATGTGCAGTGGGGCATGAACAACACGTTCAACAAGGGCATAAATCGGACACCATCAGAAGCTCTTTTCGGCACTAGACCATCGGGTCCAAGTGACTGTAGAATTGTATCCGAACTCTCAGACGACTTATCAGCTTCTTCTAACAGTCATGACTTGTCACGAATTAGGGAAGAAATTAATTCTCACGTTAGCTCGTACCAAGAGTCGCAAAAGAAGGTTTATGACTCTAAGCACTGCCCAGCTCCTAAATATAAAGTAGGCGATCTTGTTAGGGTTGAACGTCAAGTCCCAGCTACAGGAAATAGTAAAAAACTTGTTCCAAAGTTTCAGGGACCCTATAGAATTACAAAAGTCTATGATTTCGATCGATATCAAATTGAGGATACTCCCCTCACGCGGAAATCTGGCCGGTCTTATTCGACAGTAGTTGCAAGTGACAAAATTAAGGCATGGTTGAACTTTAATAGACCACATGACGAATCGTCCGGCAATGACAGTGATTGACTTAATTATTTTGCCATCACGTGTCTATATTATTAATCAATTTGTGATCATTAAACCTAATCTCGGGTTTCAATTTCAGATTCTTTATTTTTATGGGCCATGAAATAATGCCCTTAATGTGTAAAACCTAATGTTTTATTTTCAGGTTCTTTCTTTCTAACCCTGGCCATGAAATAATGCCAGTTGCTCGTGGGCCATGAAATAATGCCCTTATATATTATGTGTACATAGAGCCATGAAATAATGCTCGTGGGCCATAAAATAATGACCTTAAACGTATTTATCTTCCAGGTTAGCCTTTTGGTATTATATATGTATGAATTAATACCCAAAACTATGATTTCTGATGTAAAAAGATTAAAATCTACCTTTCACTATGATTATATTTTCTTTTTTTTAGATTATTTTAATTGTAAGTAAGAATTTGATTATTATTGTTGATAACATTTGGGCAATCAAATCTTGTTTCGTATGTCTTCTTCTATTTATGAACACGAGGACGTGTAATGTACCTTGGATGGCCGACTGTTATCAATAGTAAATTATCTAGCTATTTTTCCAATTTAATATGTTTAATTAAACCTGATTTTAATATAAAAAAGTATTGTATTGACTATTGTATTACCGACTGAGCTTGGGTATGGCACGACTAACCAATCAGACCGCATTGGTTGGAATGTAGGCAAGATGGTGGGGTAAACGTCACTTTGGTTGTCGTGCCAGGGCTCCGAGCTCAGTCGTGATTATAACGTCAACTTGTGCACTCGTGAATATAAATATTGTTGGTTGTATTGTGTTTCGATTCGAGAAATATAACAAGTAAGTACATGAACAACTATCTTTTATTCTTTGTTTAACCCTGAAGCCCTGACCCTGAATAACAGTTTATCAAATCATTACTTGATTCTGCGTAAGAGTCAACACTTGAAGCCCAAAAGACCAAAAAAATTGTTAAAAAAAAAATTGTACATATTTGAGCTTTATTCATATTGCAGGTTTATGAAGCAAATCAAGGAGAAAATTATTCCGTATTTATATAATCAAAAACGATTATTGAACCCACGAAAAAAAATGTTTTACCAAAATCACTAATTATTTTTTTATTCATTTTCTAGCTCGAAGTAGAACCTCTGTCTGGTACAAATAGATTGCTTTTACTAGGGTCTATCACCCATAAAAATATGACTTTCAACTTGGGCCTAGGTTTCGAGAAAATGATTTTTATGTACCGAGGTCAAAATTCTAAATTTAGGGGTGTCACAAGGGACAATTATTATTGGCTTCTTATAATCAACTAAAATTAATTATAATTTAGTTTAAAAGTATTTATGACTTATCGATCATAGTACATGTTGCAGATATAGTCTATTGAATCGTAAACAATAACACCCATGATAATTCTGATAGGTTAAGTAGAAGGTAATCGCGGGGACTCCTGTGTATTTATTTGGTAAGTAGTAGACAGACTGTCGCAGAGAACGTCATCATAGGTACGGCGTCGGTATCATGTCTTCAACAAGCCTACAATGTCACAGGACTTCGGTCAGTAGCGCACTGAACTGACCCGTGACCGTGACCTATATACGATTAGATAAAGATTTCGACGAGAAAGCAAAATATAAAAAATCGAACTTAGCTATCTCTTTCGCACTTACCTAATTTCATGACACAATGACATGAGTGCGTAACAGGAAGTAATAAATTTCGCATGCATTCTTTCTTTATCTAGTTAAGATGGCACGCTTTGACTATTATGGCTCAGGCATAAGATATAATTTGCACTAAATTGCATCAGGAAGCGAGCTGGCAACGTGTGGACGTGTGAGTCGTTAATCTGTCGGTGCTCACCTATTAACAGATACATCATGTAGAAAATGCTAAGAATTAAAAAAAATGTCCTGTGGCTAAATTACTGGATATATTCGTTTGCATTTTTATGTGTAGACTGGAAATATCATGACTTCTACGGAGTTTAATTTATTTTCATATCTACCCTAGAATAGTATAGGCAGGTGTTTACCAGACAGTAATCAAACTAAGAAGCCAAGAACCCAGTTATGGGTTACTTTGGTACTTCTTAGTTCTATATATTTGTATGTTTATATATTTTGTGTACAATTTCACGTGTTTAGTGTTTTAAAATTAATTTTTAGAATTATAAATCATTATAGAAGATAAAAGACCTGCTGATTTTATGTAATAAAAACTAATCATCACAAAAGGTCAAAATCGTGACAACCCTAACACATATTTTTGAAAATCATTTTCTCAAAACCTAAGCCCAAGTTGAAAGTAATATTTATATGGAGGATAAACCTTGGTATAAGGAATCTGTTTGTACCAGACAGAGGTTCTACTTCGAGCTAGAAAAAAAATAAAAAAATAAATACTGATTTTGATAAAACATTTTTTTTTGCGAGTTCTATTGTCGTTTTTGATTACTTAAACACGGCATAATTTTTTCCTTGACTTGCTTCATAAAACTGCAATACGAACAAAGCTCAATTATGTACAGTTTTTTAATACGATTTTTTTTTGTTCTTTTGACCCTAAAGGTCACGAAAACTTTGCGATTTTTTAAAAAATCAGGTATTCAAAATTGGCACATGGGAGTTCTACTCGTGCATTTGTAATGAACTATTAGGTAGAAATAGCCAATAAAAAGCCGATGTCACTTTTTTTGGGTCTATAAAACACTGTGGGCCGCGGTAACATTCTTTCTTTATCCGAGACCCAATACGTGACACCTATAAATGCAACATAGAAAAGAGAGGATCAATATATATCTACCTTTTCTGTTATTTTTGAATTGTGTTACTTTTCAATAACCAGCGCTGTTTCTTCACATAGTCTTGGGAAGTTTTATTTATACTCTGGAAAAACTTGAATAATAAAATGCTGCAAACATATAGTCCCCGCAGATCATGACACGTAATCATGATGTATAGTCTTGCTCTATGGTTTATTTCTTATTCTTTACCAACAGACCGCGGTTATGCCTTATCTGTGCCAAAAGGCACGTTTCCGCCTTCGCTTAGCTTTCCAACATTCTTGTAGTTCTTTCAAGAACACAGTCTTTGTTTTAATCAATTACAAAACAACACAGTTCTCAGAGGATGCAACTTGCTTCTGTAACTGAGAAACTGGCCAAGTGCATGTTGGTCCAAGCAAAATAAAGTGTTCCGTAGACGGAGTTAGTGAGTTTTTATATTTCATAGAATTTCGCAAACAAACTAATATTCATAGAATTTCGAAAATAAAAGATAATAATGTAGTTATTGATAACAACAATACAGCAAACATTGATAGAAAAAAAAACAACGAGGACAAAAGACAAAAATTCTTAATTTCAACTAGGCCATTCTGAACGTCAAAAATATAAATTTAAAGTTAATAATAATTTTTGGGGGCAAGCGGAACAAGGTGTAAAGTCCCACAAACCTCCATAGAAAAGGGAGGATCCTCCGACCAGACGGGTGTTGTGTCTGGTCCGGGGAACTGCCCAACGATTATTGTCGGACTGTTGTATGATAATGCGATGCAGGATTTGTGTGACGTCTTGTCATTAGTTTGTAAGTGGCGGCGTCGGTGCCCCTACATCACTCCCCTCCGGAGACCGGAGGTCGATAGCAGGTTGAGTCGTCCGTACATCTTGTGATGCGTGCCTGGTCAGTGGAAGGTTGGTTCCCGTGAGTCGGAACCGGAAGACGCAGAGTTCGCGGTGAGTAGGAACTGTATGCGGTTGTGACCCAGTGAGTCGGGATGATGATATCCCAGTGAGTCGGGATAGTGTTGCTAGCTCCAGTGGTTCGGAGCGGTGATGATAGAAGCTGAGAGTGATGACCAGGAATGCGCGTCCGCTGCATGCTGGTGGTCAGGGTACCCTCGTAGATGCCGTGGATACTGGCTGGCTGTGTGACTCGCTGCTCGAAAGCTTGAGGAAGTGATGATGATGTCACGATGAAGTAGCTCTGCACGAAGGCTGCGCTGATGTTCATGTTCGAGGGTCACCAGTTTAGGGGCAAGTGGAACAGGGTGTGAAGTCCCACAAACCTCTATAGAAAAGGGAGGATCCTCCGACCAGACGGGTGTTGTGTCTGGTCCGGGCAACTGCCCAACGGTTATTGTCGGACTATTGTATGTGTTCAAATCTCGCCGAAAACTTTGCTTGCGCGATGCAGGATTTTTGTGACGTCATGTCATTAGTTTGTAAGTAGCGGCGTCGGTGCCGCTACAAATTGATTCTACCGTCCATTCAGAAAAGTAGTCTTTTATGGAGAAGAACGGACAAGACACTCCATAAGAACGGACAAGAAACTCCATAAAGAAAGGACAAGAAACTCCAGGGGAGTAAATGTATCGCTTTTTCCACTATCCCTTGTTGAATGTTGTATATAATACACTTTCCATCCTTTCATCGATATAGTGACAATAGTCTCCGAGCAAACTAACTGAAACATTCGGAAAGACGGCATAAACGAAATTGTAATGGTTCCATTTTCGCCATTTGGCTACGGAGCCCTAAACATTTAACAAAAACTTAGTTCTTCGCCAAATACTGTTTTTACAATACAACTACCAAGTTTAAATACAACAATGCTATACCTACATTGGTCTGCTGTACCGAAAAATGCGTTTCCTTCTACTAAATTTTAACTGAGATTTGGTTTGCAGCCAGGAATTAAATGAGTATTTTTATAGACGTTTGAAACGTTATCGAGATGGGGTTCGATTCCGGTTATTTGATTTTGATATGGTAGTTCAACGTGATTTGAGAGCATTGTGTAAGCTTCGTAAGAAATCAATGGATTGAAAATGTTAGTTTCACATTTTCAAACTATTCTTAAAAGCAGATAAAGTTATTGGATTTCACAGATAAGTGGTTTATTATTTTATAGAAAGGCGATAAAGAACAATTTTAGGTATTTTGAGCTTTAAATTAGATCCTCACATCGACAATCGCAATGAAAACTGGAATAGAAAATAATTGATTTTAATTTATCACGAATTAATATGTTTACGAGCTGGGATTCAGGGATAAATTATAACAGCAGACTTTAATTATTCACTCTTTATTACTGAAAAACTGTTTTAATAGTTATTCTGTTATCTGGACGGAGATTAATTGAACCAATTAAACATTATGTAAATCGGTCCAGCTGTTCTCGAGTTATAAATGGTGTAACTAACTCGACTGTGTTTTTATACATAAAGATAATCATAACGTTAAATAAAACCACACTAAAACGTGAATTAACACTAAGGAACCATTCACTACAACCACTTCCCCATAAAAGACGAATCACCCACAACAAAACCGCCGATCTATCGGTACCTCGCGTAAGGAAATAATTACGCAGCGGCGGCGGCGCGCTGTCTCACGCGCCTAATCAACCAACTTTCCACAAGTTAGATGGAGTTACCGTGCGGCGTAAATTACTTCGATAACGCGACGTGACCCGACTAGGTGTGAACTTGCTCTTACCGTGACGTAATGCCTTTTTTATGAATGACTATTTAGCACGTACAAGATTAATGCGTTCGGAGTTATACATTTTTTCTCGTGTGTGCCAGTAACATAAACTGATCCTGAAACTCCATAAAATCTAAGTTTGGGTGAGTCGTCATAGGTGGAAATGATGTGTGGTGTAAGTAATTTGTTCTTATGGAAAATTAATAGTATTGCGATGAAATAAATTGCTTAATTAATTCTTAATTATTTTTTGTACACTAAAAACAATATTTAATATAATGCGATAATAAAGTACATGTACAAAGGCGACCTTAACTCAATGTTGTGTTTCTCTTACAGTAAACCCTAGAGTGATAGAGAATGATGACAAAAGAGGGTAGGATCCAGTGTACAATAAACTGGTTGTTTGAAGTAGTTCAAAACGTTATGTAAATTTAGTTAAGATTCTGGCCGATAGATGGCGCTGTACCGGATTCCTTTAAAGTTAAATCGCGGTGCCGTTTAATGACCTTAATTATACTTGTTTAATAAAAAGCCTTTCGTTGACATACTTCCGAGTATTATTTCAACCTTTTTACATAGTAGCTAGATCACCCCCGAACACTGGCTTTAATACAAAAAAGTAACATAATGTTTCTTCTTTTCGTGTGAGGATGTAGCCACCTCTGGTGATTAAGCCAACTCTTGGGACCCCACAGGCCTCTGACTTGGCTTTTTCAAGACTTACATCTATCTAAACATATAAAAGAAGAAAGTGACTGACTGACTGACAGCCCAAACGGCTGAAGCTTCAATCATGAAACCGTAGGTTCCTTTGGTAGTGTAGGTGAGCACTAAGAAAGGATTTTTGGAAATTCCACCCCTAAAGGCGTGAAATAGGGGATGAAAGTTTGTATGAAAATCCGTCAGTTTTAAAGTCAGGCTGAAGATTAAAAATAATTTTCACATGTCTAAGCGATTTTAAAGATTCCACCCCCAAGAGGAATTAAGTCATGTGAATAATGAAATCATCCAGAGACTTTAAATTTTGCACATATATACTTTATACTGTGCAGGCATCCATTAAGAAAGGATTTTTGTGAATTCCAACCCTAAGGGGGTGAAATAGGGGATGAAAGTTTGTATGAAAATCTGTCAGTTTTGAAGTTAGGATCTTCGAATTTTGGGTTTGGGCTGAATATTAAAATCTAACGCAAATAAACGTTTTTTGGGTATTCCGTCCTTGGGGGGCGGATCATGGGGGATGAAATGTTGTGTACAAAAGTCCTTCATTTTCAAAGGAAAAATATTAAAAATACTTTCAAGTCTTTAAAGTCTGTTGGTAACTATAAAATGGCTCAACCCGTAAATATAGGAATTAAATTGGGACGGGATAGGGATAGACCTATTATATAAGCTAACTTATCAATGTTAAACGTTTACGTGTAACAATTGTATTAAAATAATTTTCAGTTTATTTCGTTTTAATTTCATTTAAGCTGTTGCATTAGGGGTCAGCAGTGTAGCAAAATAAAAATAGATATTCTGTAAAGAATGTAGTACCTAATAATAACTTCTGTAGGTAGGTAGGTAATTAATTTCTAACTACATAATAAATGAATCAGTGATAGGACTGCAGTTTTGGATTATTTCTTCACTGCATTTAGGTAGGTAAACGTTTTAATAAAAAGGAGTTAGGTTAATTGCTTATTCATTATGTTTGTAGGAGCATTTTAGAAGAAGTGAATCCATTTTAAAACATAATTCATTTATAAGAATATTTCAACTGTCTAGCTGTCACGGTTCATGAGATACAGCTTGGTGGAAGACGGACAGACAGACGGATCGCGGAGTTTTAGTAATAGGGTCCCGTTTTTACCTTTCGGGTGCGGAACCCTAAAAAAAGTTACACGCGATGTAAACATTATTTTAGATATTTTTTTTACACCTAACCAAGGTGTAAAAAAAATATCTATTAATAATATACATTATTGGAGTTTTAGTAAGGATCCCTATTTTTTTTTGAAAATATAATATAGCCTATGTCACCCGGGGATAGTGTAGCTTTCCAACAGTGAAAGAATTTTTCAAATCGGTTCAGTAGTTTCGGAGCCTATTCATTGCAAACATACAAACAATCAAATCTTTCCTCTTGATAATATTAGTTTAGATATAAAGGAAAAATTCCTAAAACCTTAAATTTTTAGTTACATCACATATTTTTAGGGTTCCGTACGATTGAATCACGAGCATAACGAGTGATTCAAGTGTTAGAATCCTGAACGAAGCGAGTGAATCATAGCCCTCGATATAAATCCGTTTTATTCAAGAGTTGCATACTATATTTTATACCATGACTACGAGAAAAAAAAAGATTTAAGCGAAAAGCACAAGGAATAATAATAAATAAATTTTTTCTTACCTTAAAAATTTACAAAAAGAAAAAAAACTCGGGGTTTCACATTTTTTGTAAATTGAAGCTGAGCTAAGTAACAGCATCTGTATTTCAGGGGCCAGTGACCATCTCCTTTACGTTACATAATTATAATTAATTAAACACCAATGCAATTAATATTAGAATTACAATCCAAATAAGTATTCACTAAACATCCCAGACTAAAATCAAAATCATTATTAATATCCTAAATATTAACAAACTGAAAATTAAATCGATTTGGTATCGAGTATTTTATGCGCAAGGAGGTTGTATAGCATTGAGATGGACGTCGAATATATCAGGCGCTCTAGTACCAGAGAGAAGTTTCTCCCAAGCCCTGTTTTTACAAGGATTTTGAATCGTCGTATCATACGAGCACAAAACATATTATATTATGTAGAACTAGAAAGCCAGGGGTTAATGCAAACGTTTTTATATTGATTTAAGGTCGGGGAAAAAGTTTCTTCGCATTTTTTAAGAAAATTCAAAACATTTTTTAATATAGTTTATTTACATTTAACTAAAGTATGTAGGTACCATTTTGTTCGATAACTTTTTGCCATCTTGTAGGTGATCCCATTGCTATAGAAATTTTGGGACTTCAGATCAAAATACCGCGACAAGTGGTTTTGGCAGTCCTCTCGTGATGTTAACCTGACACTGCCTAAAGAATTCTGAAGATACTGAAACAGGTGGAAATCTGAAGGTGCAAGGTCAGGTGTATACGGCGGATGCATTAACACCCCCCAGCCAAACTCTATTAATTTTTACTGAGTGGCTAAAGATGTGTGAGGTCTAGCGTTATCATGATGAAAAACCACCACCTTCTGTTGATTAATTCCGGCTGCTTTCTCTCAACTTCTTGCTTTAATCTCATCAATTGTTCGCAGTAGAGTTCAGAATCGATAGTCCTGTCTGGTGGATTCCCACCACACACACAGCATCACCTTGTTGCGAGTTAACCCGGGTTTCGCCACAGTCTGTGAAGCCCGACCGGCCTTGGACCACGACCTTTTTCGCACGTTCTTGTCGTACGTGATCCACTTTTCATCACCAGTTATCAGCTTCTTCAAAAATGGTTCGGTTTCATTACGTCGTAATAAAGAATCACAAATGAGTACACGGTTTATTAGGTTTATTTCAGTGAGCTCGTGAGGTACCCAAATATCGAGCTTTTTTGTGTACCCAGTTTTTTTTCAAATCGCCAGAACTGTTTTGTGGTCAATTCCCAGTTCTTCAGCAACGTCGTAACTACTGATATGCCGATCTTGCTCCTCTTTTTCAAAAATGCCATCCATTTTATCTGTAATAGGGCGACCAGAGCGACGTGCATCTTTGACATCAAAATTGCCGGATTGAAAACGCTTAAACCAAATTTGTGATACTCTCACAGACACTGCACTAGGTCCATAAACATCGCAAATGTTTTTAGCGGCTTGCGTTGCATTTTTACCTTTTTGTAGTAAAATTTTAAAATGTGTCGAATTTCTTCATTAGATTCACTCATCTTGACGGTACGAAAAACAAATGAAAATCACACATTTTCCTAATTTGAATTTGTAATTATGTTCTTTAAAATTTAAACTTTCAATGATACCAAAACCAGCCAGATATAAATAGTATAGCCAAAGAGATTTTATTACAAGTTCATACATACTTTAATGCGAAAAGACTTTTTCCCCAACCTAATATATTGGTATGTTCTATATTCAAACACCAAAACAGTGATTAAAAGTGCTTTTTATTCACTGTTTTCAGTGAATAAAATAAGCGTTTTAGAGGGGGAATGGTATAAAATACATTAAGCATTCTATTCAGCACCCACCCACAAGAGATAGTTGTAAATTTTTTGCACGGCTGCTATGTTTTCATTGTTCACAATTTATAATATTCCCGACAGGGTACCAGGGAGGCAGCGAGCGAAGATGATCGCTTTTTCAATTTAACTTATCTACGCTTACTGTGCTCCGTCACTAAGGGTATCAGTGTGTTGGTGTGATTACAGCAGGACAAGTCGAAACACTTATATAATGGCAAGATTTTTTGGCCAGGTTTAGTTAATATTTCTTTATAATGATGTGAACCAAAATATGTGATATAGGTATTGATTCCTTGGGGGTATGTAAGGGGTTCTCAATTACATCCTAGGAACCCAAGTCAATCTCACCTGCTCGTGGTATGCAGGGTGCATTCGACCAACGAGGCTCTGGCGATCAACCGCCAACACTCACTGGACCAGCGCGGCGATTTTATGGTCCAAACCCCCCACAATCATGGCAAGCACAACAGTATTATATCCCCAAGTGACCGGGGACCCCAGCTGCTCAGCTGGCGGTGACAGGCGCCAGCTCAGCACTGGAGTCCGGGGCCAGGTGAATCTCCGGGCGGTATCGATCAACCGTCAAACGACTTCGGCAAGAAGACTCAAGGACTCTGACAATCTTAATATTCTTACTTATAATGGTCGAACACTGATGAAGGATGAGCGTCTTATAGAGCTGGAGAACGCTTTGAAAGACATTAAGTGGGATATTATGGGACTGGCGGAGGTGAGACGACAGGGAGAACTTACGAAAGAAAGGGACGACGTTATATTCTTCCACTTTGGGGAAACCCAGAAATCCAACACCGTGAATGGGCATTCACGGTGTTGGATTTCTGGTTGCTAAGAAGTGGAGAGACCACATCATCGAGTTTCTAGGGTATTCAGAACGAATAGCTATTCTTAAGTTTCGCATTAGACCCGGTAAAACATTAACAATAGTTCAGGCATACGCTCCTACATCAACATGTTCAGAAGGAGATCTAGAAGATTTTTATGATACCCTTAATAAGGCATGTGAAGAAAATCGTGGAACATGGAAAATAGTCATGGGAGATTTTAATGCGAAGGTCGGACCGAGGCAGGAACTGGTTTGTGAAAGCATCCTGGGATTATACGGCTTAGGAGAACAAAATGAGCGAGGTTCAAGGCTACTTCAATTTGCCTTCGCACAGAATATGCATGTTGCTAACAGTTTGTTCCCAAAGAAGCCACAACGAAGATGGACTTGGATCTCACCAAATACTCAAATTAAAAACGAAATTGACTATATCCTAAATATACTAACACACAGATAATAAGGGACGTAGGCGTTATCAATCAAATTAAATACAATTCCGATCATCAGCCACTTCGAGCAAAGATTAGGTTCAGTTTCAAAATTCATCGTGCAAAGTCATTTAGAAGACCAATTAAAAAGCTTACAAGAGAAACCCTTTTTAATAATTCAGAAAAGTTTAATATAGAGCTCTCTAATTACTTCCGGGGCCTGGACCCTGGCGTTATTGATGTCGATGAAGAATATAACAGAATAGTTGAAGGCATCCACAAATGTTCCAATCGGATAGAGACAAAAAGGAAGAAAAACTCACAACTATCCAGTTTGACCATTGGAAAAATATAGGAAAGAAGCAAATACGAAATTGGCTCCGAACAACGCAGACTTTTGGATAGACTGGTCAAACGAAGTATTAGACGCGATATCCGAAATTTTAATACACATAAAGTTGAAATAGCACTACAGAAAAACAAATCTCTACGAGTAGCTAAACAAGGCATATGCAATACCAAGCAATGGATAAGTAGCCTGCAGGATAGTAATGGTATCAAACACCACAACGGGGATTAAATCTTGGAAATTTGTACGGACTTCTATAAGGAGCTCTATATGGATCCAGCAGAAATAGCATATGAATGCCCTCATCTCGAAAATATCCCATCCATAACGGGTTATGAAGTAAAAGGGGTTTTATCGAGTATGCCTTACGACAAAAGTCCGGGCGAAGACGAAGTTACAGCGGAATCCCTCAAAATTGGTTCTCCCTTTCTTCTTCCTCATATCACCAACATGTTCAACACCATTCTGCAGACCGGAAAGTGCCAGCAAAGATGTGCCACTCAAACATCATCCTACTTCACAATTAATTCTGCAAACCGGAAAGTGCCAGCAAAGATGTGCCACTCAAACGTCATCCTACTTCACAATTAATTCTGCAGACTGGAAAGTGCCAGCAAAGATGTGCCACTCAAACGTCATCCTACTTCACAATAAGGGGGATACAAGTGATGTTAATAATTACAGGCCAATAAGCTTAGTGTCACACCTATACAAAGCATTTGTTAAGGTTATCCATAACCGCATCGATGCAAAGCTTCCCACCTGAACAAGCTGGATTCCGCCCCAGTTTCTCCACTACTGATCATCTTCAAGCCCTAAATCAAGTTATGGAAAAGCATTTAGAATAAGAAACCTTTGTATTTGGCCTTCGTGGACTATGCAAAAGCATTTGACAGCGTAAAGCAGTCAGCCATATTCTCGTCTTTGCAGAAAAGTAAAGTTGCGGTAGATGGACAGGAAATCCATTATGTCGATGAGTAAATTTACCTGGGCCAGCTAGTACTCGTATCCTTCGAAAACAGGCAAGACAAAGAAATCGACCGCCCGTGTCTGAGAACGCCTGGAAAAGCTACTGGTCCATGAAGTCACTGATGAAGGGAGACCTACCCTTATCCTTGAAGCGCAAGCTCATCGACATGTGCATCCTACCCATCCTAACTTACGGAGCTCAAACTTGGTCTTTGACCGAGTCTCAAAAGTCCAAACTCAAGGTATGCCAAAGGGCGATGGAGCGTAGCGTATTGGGTATTAAGCTCAGCGACCGAATATGTAATACTACGATACGCTCCAAAACAGGAATCGCCGATGTGGGCAGCAAGACTGCTGGGCTTAAGTGGGATTGGGCGGGTCATATATGCAGAATGCGTAACGATAGATGGGCCAAAATCGTTACGCAGTGGGAGCCGGAAGATGGGCGTCGTCGCCGTGGGAGACCTAGGAAACGCTGGCGTGACGACTTGGAGGCGTTTACGGGAGATTGGCAGGAGATGGCAAGTAATAGGGAAGAGTGGAAAGCTATGGGGGAGACCTATGCCCAGCTGTGGGACAAAATAGGTTGAGCAAAAAAAAATTGGTTCCTTGAAACTGGAGGAGATTCTAACAGACAGCATTACACTTGCAAAATAACCTTTACAACGATAAAAGTAAACATGATTTAATTCAAAGTTAACAGACATAGATTCTTGCTAACTATGGACATCAAAACACAAATTCATGGATGAATTAACCTACTGATCTAAATATTAAAGTGGCGAATGCAATGTCCCAGAGTCGAGAGGGTGAAATCACACTGATAAGATTGTAAGCCTTCAGATAATTATACCTATATCGCGATGATTTAATTTTTATAGGTATGTCTCTACGATTAAATAAATGATGAATGGCTTTACGAATGGCCTGCAGTTTTAATTTATGTAACTATGCACATTATTTTATTTCTATGAGTTTCCCCAGTAAAGAACAATGGTGTCCCAGTGGTAACTGTCCAGATTTACGTGTCGTAGGTCGTGGGTTCGAACGCAGGCAGGCAGTTCACTTGTGTAAATTATTTCAAAATCACTGTTCTCAAAAAGGTGACAGCACCACCTGGGACCAAATAATTCGTAGACAAATATTGCACCTACCAACACACTCTGGATCTGGGTGGTGATTAAAAGCCTATACTCTCTCACAGAGGCCTGTGTCTCAGCCGTGTGAACTATAGAGACTGACGATGATGATGATAAGGACAAAGTGAAAAAATTCAAGAAAACCTAATATAGAATGGAATAGAAAACATTAATTCGAAAAAAGACACAACACAACAGTAACAATTACAAATTAACAGGGAAGAACAGTAAAAAAGTACAGACAAGGTTCAAGAAGAGCTGCGCTGGGCGTGCCCCCACCGAAAGGGTTACCAACTAAGCATTTGCTGGGCGTCAGATACCCGGAGCGGATTTTCGATTGGCACCCCGCTAGTGACACACGGACGTGGGTAAATAAAATAGATACTTTACATAATGTTAATATGTTGGTGCTAAACTTATAATTATTAAAAAGACGTAAAATTGATAAACTAAATAAAAAGTATATCATTTACAATAATAAAAAACTTAAAAAGTTTATAAAGTGCTATAATTATGACGGTATTTTTTTTTCATAATACCTCAATATAGAATTCAAAACATCTAAACGCCAATGTCAGCCGGAACACAGAAACAGTGAAAGTGTGGTACTCAGACCAATATTAGGCTGAGCTCAACTACTTCCCGACTACCTAAGATTAGGCACATCACTTAAATGGTATATATCGATAAGATAACATAACATACTACAATACTTACATTTTAAAAAGAAAATACTTAATAAAAACATTCACACACAAATACAATTTACAAACAAACATCAAATACACATAATTAGGCTCAGAAATGCAAATGACAGACGGCTACGACATACTCACCACGCACCAACTATGGCAAAAAATGTGATGTACAAAGGTGCTGCATTGTATAGTAAACTACCAAACAACATTAAAAATGCTAAATTCATGTCAATATTTAAGAAACAATTAATCTTACATATTCTTAAAAAAGCGAGCGCACACATACCACTTCTGTTTGTCTGTCTGTCTATCACCAGGTTGTATCTCATGAACCGTGATAACTAGACAGTTGAAATTTTCACAGATGATGTATTTCTGTTGCCGGTATAACAACAAATACTAAAAATAGAATAAAATAAATATTTAAGTGGGGCTCTCATACAACAAACGTGATTTTGTTGCCGTTTTTTTGCGATAATGGTACAGAACCCTTCGTGCGCGAATCCGACTCGCACTTGGCCGGTTTTTTCGATTACCCTACACTTTTAGAATATTTTTGTACATTTTAATTTCTTTTAGCTTAAATTGTATGTAAAGCAATAATGTATATTTAAGTTAGTCATTTCTCATGTAAGTCAAGTAATTTCTTATGGGAAATAAAGACATTTCAAACCTCAACATCACACCTGGTACTCCCAGAAAGGTTAAGGCCACCAATATGACAACCATATTTCGAACACAGGACCTCAGCCCCGCATCAGCGCTTCCGATCGATAAGATTAAGTTTATGACATAATTTTGCAAGTTTGTTAGACAGATTCAAATTGATTGATTGAAAATTAATTGGGATAGCTCGATGTAGAAACTCCTTACAAGCAAAAAATGGTGCTCTCATTATAACTTTTATTCAAAGTTAAACTCGTGGGGCAATTTAGGTAAAATAATTTAAATTTAGCGTGTCTCACCGTCGACCATATCATAGCTTACCATCAGGTGAGATAATGGTCAAGCGTGAGCCTAAACAATATAAATGCAAGAAATATATTAAATTGCTATGATTTCAAATATCTTTATTCATTGTAATAATAGCTTTTCAGCAGCAGCTTCACTACCGTGGCGTATCTTACAGAGCCCTGCATTTTTCTGTGACTAAAAGTACTACTTCTTCTTCTTTTAAAAATATTAACAAACAATTTTACGTTATAATAATATCTTCGGTTTATTTCGTAAAGTTCGTATCTCCGTTACCGCTTTTGAGCCCACTAGTTGGCGCCACGGGCGAGTAAGGTCCTTACATACATCTGTTAAACGTTGCTGTTACGTGTACAGAACCAAAGTAGGAATTAAAATCACAATGTCGTACATAACATCGAGTATGCCGCAGTTTTAGCAAAAACTTGATACTAGAAAACTTGAAGACGGTATGGAAGCAGAAAACGTGTTGCGCCGACCCTAAGTAACATGAGATAAGGCCAGGAAGATGATTATGATACCGGTGTTTTGCGCAGCCCTTTTTTTTTTCGAAAAAAATGAGAATAAAATTTTCCGAAACATACAACTCTATTAAAGTAGTGATTGGTAAAACCCATACCAATCTTAACATGCCATATTTGGAAAATATTCACAACAATAAAATCAATCTGGCTAGCCTTTTCCCAACTATATTGAGTACCAGTGTTTTACATGAAGCGACTGCCTATCTGAACTCCACAACCCAGTAACTGGGTAACACGGTACACCTTGGCAAGACTGGTGTCAGAACTCAAGCTTCTGACTACCCGTAACGACTGTCAAAGATCTTCAAATGACAGCCGGGACCAACGGCTTAACGTGCTTTCCGAGGCACGGAGGAAACTCGGTATATTGAAATGGTCACCCATCCAAGGACCGACCTCGTCAAGCGTTGCTTAACCTTGATGATCGACCCGTGCGGCTGTTTATTTCGCCACAAGCTCCTCATTCACAACAATAACAATGTTCTAAATAAACTCGCGGTAAAAATCTGAAATTTCTCATTTTGAAGACCTCACTCTACACCAGCGCCCCTAGCGGCAAATTCAAACGTGATAGCCCTCATTAAAATAGGTTACTTAACTTCTCAAAGATAAAAGAGCCCAGATTTTCTTCTTCATAAAATGATATTTGACAACAACAGACACTCGTACCTTTTTCTAAGCATGACAACTAAAACAAAAATAACTGACGGTACGCCTTGAACACAATAGAAATATGACAAAAGAAATAAAATGAGCTAAAATAATATATTCATCGAACATTCCGCCTGGATGGCTCATGTACATGTTGTACTCGTACTTACAAGACATGAGCTGTCTCTTATCTTTTTGTTTAGTTATCTTTATTTTTCTTTTGGAGGTTTTACTTGATACATGTTACATTGTCAATGTATTTAGTTCGGTTATTTTATTGATCTATCAATTTTTGGTTTTTCTACCTTGATCATCTTCTAGTTTTTTCCCAACTGAGTTGGGGTCGCCAAGTATTTTAGAAAGAGCTGCTACACAACCCAGTTACCAAGTAGCTTAACAACCTTTCCAAAGAGTGGTCACCCACCAACGGACTGACCCCGGCCAGCAATTCTTAACATTCTGAATTTAGTCACGAATCCCTCACGGTTTCACTAATAAAATAATAATTAAATGTCGATTTCTTTGCTATTTTCGATTGGATAATTTTCAATTAATATCATAGCCCTGGAAAACAGCAAACACAACTGTTTTTAATTGTTTTTGCATTGTATTTCGCAAAATAAGCATTAATAAAAATACAGCAGTATTTAGGGTCCTAAAATGACCCAACTCAGAAAATCTGATTACGATTAAAATAAAGGTAGAGCTTATTTTAACCATCAGCATTACTCTTAATTACAATGTAATATTAATTAATTTAAACCTGTCCTTTTAACTCTCTCGTTGTCTTTAGTGTATAACTTGTTTTTTTTTTGCAAAATTAAAAGAGTCATACCTGTAGCTTTAACGTAAATGAATTTTACCAAAAATCGTCCATAATTAAAAATGATTCCTATAAATTAATTCATATCTGTGAAAAAGCAAAGTAAATAAATCATTAAATTTTCAAAAGATATTAAAGAGTGTTGCAGAGTTATCAACTAAAATGATACCTACCATATTAAAATCTTGTGAAATTATTAACATAACTTTTTCCAACATAATGATGTTGTAAAATAAAGATTGAAAAATATAATAATATTGTAAGTACCTAAAATTATAAACTCGATGAAAGTTTGCAGACATAGAACGTGCTTCAAACTCGTGTCAATTTTAATTTTACTCGAGAGTTATTTAGGTAACTCAAAAAGATATTTTGGAGCACTCTTTTTAACTAGTAAACTTAAAATAATGTCTATGTAACGTTTTATATCGCAACAACCATTTTTAGGGTTGACCGTCTCTGCTACGCAGCTAAACGTTATTCCTTTTTGGCGCGTAACCGTCACATGTAGTTGTTCACCTCGCAATACATTGTGAAGTAGTTAATAAGTGATTTTCCATCCCCAGCTTGGGGTTCAAGGTCCGGGTTAGAAAAATACCCCACGCGGTGGTGCTTCCAGCTGGATTTACCAGTGACCAACCTACGCCCTACTCCAGGCTACTCGCCGAGCGCCTGCTTCCACCTACGGCTTGACTCAGGACAGTACTGGACCACTGAGGGATAAATAGAATACTGCACCTAAGCCATTAGCAGCCCACCTCCGAGAGAGCAGACAATTACAATTACAAATATTTCAATTAATTCATTAAGCGGCACTTTTGAACGTCAACAATTTAAATAAAAGATTTGAAATTTAAAAGTAATAATAATTAAATTGATTCTACCGTCCATTCGGTAAAGTAGCTTATTATGGAGAATAACGGACAAGAAAATCCTTACTTACTCTTTAAAAACACTCATTCACTCATCACGAAATATCGAAAACCGCTTGATGTATAAAGATGAAATTTGGCAGGGAGGTTCCTCAAGTGACGTAAGTGCGCGCTAAGAAAGGATTTTTGGAAATTCCTCTCCTAAGGGGGTAAAACGGGGGTTGGAAGTTTTTATGAAATTTATAGAGTTTGTAAATTGAACACGTGAAATTATACATTTACGCTCTTGATTCATCATCTTCCTGCCCTTATCCCATGTTACTTGGGGTCGGCGCAACACGTTTGCTTCTTCCATACCATCCTGTCCCCCGTCACGTTATTACTGACTCCCTTTTCTTTCATATCACTCCTCACACAGTCCATCCATCTTTTTTTTGGCCTTCCTCTCCCTCTCCATCCATCTAAATTTATATTCATAACTCTTTTAGTAACATGCGTTTCATCCCTCCTCATCACATGACCATACTAGGACAAACGGTTTCCTTTCAAATTTTCTGCCACTGGCGCCACTTTCAAACTGCCTCTAATATACTAATTTCTCACTTTATCCAATCTCGTCACGCCGCACATCCATCTCAACATTCTCATCTCTGCTACATGCAATCTCCTTTCATCCATCTTTTTCACAGCCCAACATTCTGATCCATACATTATGACAGGTCTAATCACGAACTTGTAGATTTGCCTCTTTAACGCTTTTCGCTCTTGACTGATAAAAATAATTCATATATTTATTTCTTTTTGGAAATTCCCTACGACCCCTTTTACCCCCTTACGGGTGGAATTGCCACTAATGGTTAATGCAATGGTTGAATGTTTGTATGAAATTTCTACAGATTGTAAGTTGGACACGTGACATTTTAGATTTACGCTGCTGATTAATAAAAAAAATTATGTATTTAATGGTTTTCAGAAATTTCCACCCCTTTGTTGGTTGGTTGGAAAAAACTTATTGGTGGTTAATAAAAAAACAATGAGTTTTTATTTCGGAAATCTACAGCTATGGGAGTCAAAAGGAGGTTGAAAGTTTGTACAAAATTTCTTTCTTTGTTTGTACAAAGTGTGCTTATAATAAAAGTTTTAAATTTTCTTTCATTTTTTTATATATCATCGCAAGGTATTTTGTTATCGAATTTAACACAGTACCCCATGAAAGACGTGTGTACTTTAGCTAATCTATAAGAGGATTGATCTAACTTATCTTTATTTCTAGTATTACAATTACTACTTTCTAGCATTAGGTATATTATATTTTTTTACACAATCCGTCTATCGTTTCTTTGGTCTTCCTCTGAATCCTGCCTTTAAACCTTCTAAAGAATAATTTTCTTTCCCTTTATTTGCATGTTCTATTTCACACATCCTATTCAATCGATTATTTCATTCATTTTCTTCCTAACAACCATTTTGATGGACTGATAAATATAATAACGTTAGAAATGATATCCAACACGTCTTTACAATATCGATGCTTCATTGCGAAGGAAAATGTTCACGTTCCGAGGAAATTGGATTCTCCAATGAGGTTCGCATGCATGAGAACATGCTGAGCGTGCCGCTATTGTACACATACGAGTACGTTTATGTTGGTAAACAGCTCGACTGTGGAATAATCAAATAAGGAACAGAATATTATTGTTTAAAAGTAATGGCTTTGGTATTTAAACGTTAGAACGTTTGTCGACTTTAATGCCTACATCAATTATTATTAATATTGCTACAATTTAAGACTTACATTTTTATAATCTGTAGATTCGCGCTTGACCACTATCGCACCTGATGGTAGGCTATGATGTGGGCGATGGTGAAGCACGCTTATCAATAAAGTGTTTAATACGAGTGACCTGCGCTGGTTTCGCACGGATGAAATTATATACTCAAACATTCCTGTTTAAATGTTCTTTTTTATTCGTGAAAACTTAATCAAAAACAGTTAAGAGGCTTTAAAGAAGTATGTGGAGAAACTGACACAGGCAGACAGTAACTTTGTTTTATAATATTTGAACACTAGAGAAGTATGATTTTGAATTCACCTAAATTAAAATGATCTTCTTGAAAAATATTTAGTGAATATATTTACTGACAGACAATTAAAACAACGCACAATCTAAACCACAGGGGCATGGAAGAGCATAATTATTACAAAGATAAGCAAGTATTTAGAAAATTGTTTTCCCATAGGAGTTACGAGTTTACTTTTACTTATATGCTCTTTTCAAATTAGTTCCAGTGCTTAACATTGACTCACTGCTCACAGCTTACCATGGTTTGGTTTCTTCACATTTAAAATATGGGATCATCTTTTGAGGTAATTCAACAGACAAAGATATACCAGGTGCATTAGGTCTATGTTTAGATTGGACTCAACAGAAAGTTGTAACCCTTACTTTAAAAAATATAAAACATTGACTCTGCCATGCCTTTACATATTAGAAATTGACATGTTTGTAAAATGTAATCAAAACTTATTTCCACGGAAATCAGAAGTAGTCAATCGTAACAGACGTGACGACTCAATTCTTTGTTTACATAGATCGAGAACCGCATTGATGCACAAAAGTGTTTTCTGCATGGCTCCTAAAATATACAACAAACTTCCAAAAAGTTGGAAGGAGGAGAATGCCCGTATATTAAAAATAATTTAAAGTTCCATCTTGAAGGGAAAGCATACTATAGTATAATAGAATTCCTTAACGATAAAATGTAATACCATATAAGGTAGGTGCCTAGGAAAGTTATCGATGCATCTTTGGCCTATTAGGCAGTGTAGTGTAGTGAACTGACAAGTACCGTTAAATTTTACTGTTTACTTTATTTTTTAACTTAATTGTTATATTTTTTAGAGGCTTAAACTTGACATTTATTCGAATTGCATTCAAATGCACAATTATTATAATCGTATTTTATATTGTAGGACATTTTTTGATTCCATTGACATTTAAATGTTTTTATGCCACAACATCAACTTCAACATCTCTTCATGCTGGCGATTTGTTATGTATGTATGATATTTGAGCGAATGAACAATGATTTGATTTGATTTGATTACTATTCCGAAAAAAAAACATGAAATATACACCTTGTAAATTTTACAACTCATAGTTGCTTCACTTGCTCCTAAAAATTTAAGCTTAAAGAAACGGTCATGATTCCACCGACGAGACAAACACACATAACTCACTCCACTACCTATTGAGCCGAGACTTAACGAACCCGCCAAAGAGGAACTTAAACAAACAACAAACACAGAGTCAACATCAAACTCTTTATTTTATTTTCCGTTCAAGAGAACAAGGTTGAAAGTTACCTACATCAGGGACTTGGGAACTCGGGACAGTCCACCTACGAAATCTCCTCTTGAACGTTGCTTAAAACAATTTCCTGCTATCAAAGTTGAACAAGTAGTTTTTATTTGTTCATGTCACGTAAGTCCCTGGAGTTGTTTTGCTGTTAGTGACGCTATAAGCGAATTTACTGGAGTTTCGCTTTGACTAAAATGGTGTATAGGTAAGGGAGAGATAAAGGGCGTATAAATGTTATTACAATATTTTTTTCTAAATAAAGAAGTACAAAAATAAATAAAATAACGAGTGTCCTAATATACATTTTTTTCTTCTGGAATTTTAAACTTTTTATTTTACGAAAACTTTTTATTTTAACAGAAGACATTTAGCAAGCTCCTCCTTCGCATACTAAACTCTATACTATGCACCGTGCATATCAAATCTGTGATCCCATTTTCTTTAATTATATTCACAATACACTAAATACACAAGCTACTCACAAGAACAACGGACAACTTAAACATCCAACATCTTAAAAATCTTCTCCACATACCTATTCGTCAGCTAGCGTCATTTTAGCGACCCGGCTACCCAGTACGTGCACGATCCCTTGGGCCTGCAGGAGTCCGCGGGTCACGTCGCGGCCCTGGATATACTCTGTTTATTGTTGCCTAATATAGAACCTAATATATAATATTATTTACTCCACACATTGCCTGACCTTACCTCTGCTGGGATCAAGGCTAAATGGAGGAATTTTGATGAATAACCTAAAGCTAGGGCCATCTTAGCCACATCTTAACAAACTAAATTGACATATCCATCTTGCATTTATTGGCAAGAAATGCCATACATATCCACGTATGGCATTTTTGCGTACTACATTCTAGAATGGACAACTAGAATCGAATGTTTTTCTTTTTCTTACTCAATCAAAAGTGCCTTTTAATTGTATATTGTGTGATATATTGTTTCTACTTTGTTAATCAAAATGGACCTTGAAAGAAGGAAAGGAAAGAAAGTTTGTCTATATAATAACAAGACTCTATAGGTAATTATGACATGAATTTACCCAAAATATAATGCCTTATAAACAAATACAAAAGTGGTAACCACAAGACCCAAAACGACTACCTTCTCGTCAGACGCAACAGCATACAGCGCGTCAAAGATTGCAAAGTGTCGCCAGAAGAAGAAATGGTCTCCCAGCACAGACTCCTGGTTATGACACAAGTAGTAAAAATACGGTGTACAAAAAGCAAAGAGCATCCTCCTCCTAAAATAAAATGGCATGTGCAGAGAAGAATGATTATGCGAAGCAGTTTCGAGAGCGAGTCGTATACAAAATGATAGAGATGTTAGAAATGGAAGATCGAAGTGTAAACGAAAGTTGGAAGGGGATTGCTAATTTGAAAGTTGAAAAAAAGGGTGAGTATGATGCTGCGAAGAAAAAGCTAAGAAAGCTGTGGCAATAGCGAGAGCAAAAGCTCAGTACAAGCTATATGACGCGCTGGATAGTACAGCAGGCCAAAAGGACCTGTACCGGCTTGCTAGAGTTAGCGAGAAAAAGGCGAGAGATGTCTTTCAGATAAGATGTATAAAAGATTTAGCTGGAATGATTTTTTCTGATGATGAAAAAATTAAGGATAGGTGGAAGGACTACCTTAAGAAACTAATTAATGAGGAAAATAACTGGAGTGGTATGTTAGAAAATAAACCTGTGAATGAGGGATTAGTGAGAATGGTTAGTATGGAGGAAGTAAGAATAGCAGTAAACGGAATGAAGAATGGTAAAACATTTGGTCTGGACGGAAAACCGACTAGTAGATGGATGGACGTGGTTTTAGCTTTATTTTTCAATAAGTTGTTACGGAAAGAAGCCATACCTGATGAATGGTGCAATAGTTCGCTGGTGTCCATCTTTAAAAACAAATATGATGTGCTGGAGTGCAACAACTATAGAGAAATAAAGCTAATGTCAAATAGTATGAAAGCTTGGCTTGGAGAAAGTTAATGAAAAGCGGCTGAGAGAAGAGAGTGAAATATCTTAGAACCAATTCGGTTGCCTGGTCGGGGTACAACGGATGCCATATTTGCAATCCGCCAGTTGTGCGAGAAATATAGAGGTGTTGACATGAAAACTTGCACATGGTGTTCATTGACCTAGAGAAGGTATACGACTGGGTCAAGGCCATAGATGGTAAGTTAATGCCTTAAAGCAAACTTAAATTTATAGCATTTATTTCAATTAAACCATTTACAGGCACGCACTTTTGAATTGTTAAGGAGTCGGACAGTCTGAATAACTACTTATTTAAAAACTATTTCGTAGAGACGTGGCTCTTTATGTAAGAAAGCTATATATTGCCAAATTTCAGTGTGCAAAAACTCTGTTCCAGTTCTGAGTCTTGCATAAGCATAATCGGCCTACAATATTGCCACACCTGGGATGCAGGCCTATTCTCTGTGAAAGGGAATGAGCCTTAGTCTACCACGCTGGCCCAGAGCATGTTGGTAGATGTCACATGTTTTCGAATTTTTTGTTCTAAATCATACCAGTCTCTTTACGATATTTTTCTTTACCGTTCTGAGCAGTGAGCAAAATTTAGATCCTTCATGATGGAATTTTTCATTGCCCCTTAAGTTGTATTTACTTAAGAGGCAATTATATGACTTTAACAAATTTTGAAATAAACATCATACGTATATATTATACTAAACAACTATAATAAACAACAACGGGTGTGAATTGTGAAGCGTTTGCCTGTTTTAATCCCACAAGGTCGTTCGCAGAAGTTGTTGTCACCTTAAGATTGAGACTATGATCTTCAATTGTTACTCGTGCAAGAAGATACACGCGTATCATTTTGTTGCGTCGACCCGGGGGAATACTTGGAATCATAACGCAGAAATCCTCTGAAGGCTCTACATAATAAAACAGTCATGTTCTAGTAATACCCAGTCACGTTTACAATCAATATGTCACAGATAGAAAAGAAATATCAATAAGATTACGTGCAACGAAGATAGTTACACAGTAATTCAATTTTATTTACTAGAAGATAGCTACTTTACTAACTGAAAACTCACTCGTTTGATATCTGTTTCAGCTACTTTATCTTCAATAGGTTAGTTCTCATGTTTTACGAAACGTCTGGATTTGAGACCTTGACCTTTGAGTTTGATTCGGTATTTTTATCTGAGGTAGAGTAGGTAAGAAACACATCTTTATTTTACAAGACAAGTAGTACCTTCGTATTTTCGTTCGTTTTCTTTCTTCGTTCACCATGAACTTAAGACTCATCATTAAAAACTTAATTTTCGAACAGCTGATTCTCAGTGTCGATTCTATCAAAATTCATCATAATAATGATGAATAATTTATCATAATAATTAGCAGTAGAATCATTTTTTTATTACATATAAATTTTTAAATGTTTTAACGTTCAAAAGTGCCGCATAATGGTCTAGTTGAAATAAATACATTTGACTTTGGCTTTGACTTTGAATAAAAAACCAAACATCCGTATTTTTATCTGTTCTTTTTAAGATCCATTCCACTCGACTAAATTGCCTGGAAAAAACACGTTCATAAAACAATGTGTGTGGTTGGAATTTATATATAATTAGTTAAGTTATGATAGTCTATATAAAGTTTCCTTATTTCTTTCTACACATTGTGTCTTCGTCTATAATCCAACTTTATTTTCGCACATTAGCTGGAAAAAAATTCTATTGAAATAAGCAGTATCTTTGTGCTCTTCTATCTGTATTCTTTATTTTATCTTTTAAATGTTTTGTGTGTACATAAATAAATAAATAATAAGCTACCTATAATGACCACTTTGCCTTAAAGAGTCAGTTGATATTGAGGCTAGTGGAGGAAATTACTAAGAATACGAGTGTTATTTATCAGTTCATTACAGATTCAAGTAATGTTACCACTTATTTATAATCTTAACTACTATTCACCCATTAAAACCCAAGCATCCCCATACAAACGCAGCCTCACATAAGCACACGAGGGGTAACACAACACCGGTAACAGAGCTCGCGTCAGACGGCGGCCGCGGTAACAAATGTTACGTGTGCGCGCTGAAATATTGTGCCGAGATCAGCAAAGGATACACAGGAGGTTTGTTGTTGAGAAATTAGAGAAACTCATTCCGGTAACGTCTTCTATCCTTCACGGGAAAGAAATGTGGGGAATGTTGTGCTGAGTAGCGAGTTGAAGATGCTTCAAGAATAGTGATGTTGCATTCAATATGTGGCCGTAAAATGGTATATAACAACCACGTTTAGTTAAAGTTAGTAACATTGCTTATAATCTCAGGAGATGCCTTCATTTTCACCAACTTTAAAAAAGGGGGGAAACCAATTCAACACGTATGTATGTAATATTGTTGGAATTGCACAATATTCACAAAATTTACTCTGTATGGGCTTCTAAATACGTGTGCCAAATTACATAAGCGTATGTATGTTTATTTGTCCACGCATTTCTCCAATACTACTTATTGGATCGTAATTATTCGCTTTGTGTAGGATTGAGTATCTTTTAACTTAGAGAATAGTGCAAGTTTCATCAAAATCGGTCCAGCAGTTTTCGTGATATGGACCATACAACTGAACTCTTAAGCGACAAACAACACGAATGTGTAAATTGAGCTATTATGGGTATTTTGTCAATCCTTTGGGTACCGTACTGTAGAAATTGGTGGCTGTATTGATGGTGTACTAAAATTAAAAAGAGGGAAATAACAACTTTTTCACAAAAAATAAAACGAAACACTAAAAAGCGCAAAATAACAAATATCACCAACGCAATAGAAGGCAAAATCGGTTGAACGGGCTGTAAAATGTTATCTCAAATGAAGTATAGTGGTATTTAAGTCAAAAGTGAATAGGTTACTTCTAGGCAAGCGTGCTTCGTCGTAGACCACATCATCGCTTAACGTCAGGTTAGATAGTGGACAAACTCGTAGGTACCTATCGTCAATAAAAAAATATCATTTTTATAAACAGAGCTTCCCAGAGCGTTTGCACTCAATCATGAGCTTCAAAGTTATTTTTATAGAACTTAATGCGCGATATTTACAGTCTTATACAATATACCTGTGTTTCCTAGCCAGGTGTACTCCTGGCTGTTATTCAGGCCTCGTGTGATGGATGGAGCAGCAACACTTGGCGCTGATGTAGACTGAACGTCTAGCGTTTGATTACCAACGCTGCTCCTGAGCAGGTGAGGTGAAATTGTAAATATGCTGTTATAAGTTGCAACTTTCAATTGCATTGAGAGTTGTTTTGAGGATAAACTAAATTGTAAAGACGTATTTGAAAACGAGGTGGTAAGTCAAGTCGTACAAAATTATTACTGCATTCGATTTGTTTTCAATTTGCGTAAATATGATCATGTCTATGCGCATCGATCACTTCTAAAGTGGTTACCCATACGCCAGCGCAGAGAGCAAAGGGCACTAACTACCTTGTTCTCATTTCTCGTCTCTTCTAATTTCCCTAGTTATCTGGCCCCTTACTTTCAATATATTTGCGCCAACCACAGTAAAAATCTACGGTCATCACATAACCGCCTTCTTCAATGTCCCACTCACCGCACTGACTTCATTCACCGTTCTTCCTTCGTTCAGTCTATTTCTCTGTGGAATGCGCTCCCCCAGGAAATCAGGATGGCAACCAGCCGGTTGACCTTCAAAGTTAAAGTTCGCGAGCATATCCGTAAGAAGTTGGCAGTAGTATCGTCACAGCGCTAATGTTTTTCAATTATTTATCTATTACTACTAATGTTTAAGTATTATATATTTATATATTTAGTTTATTATTTTGAGTATATATGGTATAATTATATTGTATGTATAGTTTATATGTAAATTTAAATAATCCTGATACGCAATACTGCACCTACCACTGTTTATCTCTCCATCACCCAAAGGTCGACTGGTAGAAAATGCCTAAGGCATTAAGTCCGCCTCTGTACTTGTGTGTGCATGAAGTATTAAATAAATAAATAAAATTACCAACAAAATTTACAGAGTCGCTCCGTAAATATCTTATCTTCAGTTCAGTTTCACAATTTTCTTTTTCATTTCAATATCATTATATTATTTCGTAAAAATAATTACCTACCTCGCATTTGCCGCTGAGAAAATCTTTGCCTCATCTCCTTCGTTAGTAATAGTTTCAAAAATGTGCTTTGAAAACCATAAATTAAATTATCCCATCTTTGCCCATTGCCTGTACTCGAACCATTAAAGTCATGGCTATCTTTTACGCCATTAAGTGCACAACAATTTTGAGGAATTATGGTGACATTTAACAGTTGTCTCAGGCTTGGACAATTAAAGTGAGGATTTATTGCAGTTGCCAGTACGAAAATAGCGTAAAGTTGCCAATAAAAATAAAATAAACTTGCGGGAACGGGAAATTAAGTGTGAGCTCAATGTGTGAATATGTATGCATTGTCACGGGTTTCTCTCGTTGAGATCGTGTTGGCTGCAGTTCGTTTTTTTTTGCTACTTTTGCATAACGTTATTTATAGTTACTACCTAGATCTAGATTGACGGAGCTGTCCGAGTAGCCACATACTGGTCAGACAAAATCCGAATGGTTGAGACTATAGTTTGATTTAATCGACATGAAACCAGAAGAAGAAGTATGAAGTAAGAAGCAGAAGGGCTGTTTATGTTTATTGATAAAGAAGATGTAAATTGATAAGCTACACTAGCTTCTGCCAGTGGAATCGTCCGCGTGAAAAGTGTTATTTTTATCGCAGAGGAATAATATTACAGAATAAATATACAAACAGTATGGAAACTACCTACAAAGGCTCGAAACGGCACACTCACACAAACATGCGCATCGACGAGACCCCTAAGCGGCTCGCACTACTGACAGCACCGCAGAAGTGCCCGAGTGGTCTCGTCTGTGCGTATGTTTGTGAGTGTGCCGTTTCGAGCGTTTTTCGGTAGTTTCCATACTGTTTGTATATTTTTACTGTGACATTATACTGGGATTAAAGGTCTATCCACACATATCAGGGCCGTGCCTGGGACGTCAGGGGCACGCCCCTGATATGTGTGGATAGAGCTTTAAAGTAGAATATGTGCTATAAGACTATAATCTATCTTTGTGCCAAATTTCATCCAGATCCTTTCACCGGTTCTGACGTGATTTAGTAACAAACATTCACGGGCACACGCATCCATCCAAACACAATCACATTTATATATATTAAAACTGTCACTCACGACTTTTTCTCATGGTGTAAGCAGAAATTATAAAACACCTCCTGCTACGATTATATACAATGATATAAGGAGGAGGTGTCTCACAGAGAGGAGGGCTGTGTCCCAGCAGTGGGAACATTAATAGGCTGATGATGTGATGTGATGTAAAGGAGGTATTGCTACTAAAATAAATGTAAAGATAACCTGCTTATTTGGTTATAATTGATCCAGCCAATCAGCTCGTTTAAATTCTCAATTTGCAGATATTCGCAAAACATCTGAGAATTAGAAGTTGAGCTTTTGTCAAACTTCATTATAGCCTTGAAGAAAACGCATTTACCACATAGCTTATTTTATTCACAAACCCATTGAAATAGTTTAATAACTATGTCTTTCTAATTATTTACTAACACTTTATCGTATCTATTCACACAGTTAACAGATAACTCAGTAACACAACACTTGGCAACGTATTACTCGCCGCCGATATTCTCCGACTGATTTAGTGGCCCGGGCGACTTGATACATGGCCCCCCGATTCACTCGATATGTGACACATTACCGTAATTGGGACCATCCAACTACCTAGGATATCGGACGTCTAATTATTATTTACTACAGAATCCTACGTATCTACGTATTATTTACAACAGAATCCATGCTATCCACACACTATACTAATATAAATTGTCACTTTATTTTTCCATCGCAATTTTGTTGAGAAGTCCTAATTCCTCTTTCAAGATAGGAGTGACCTGCCTCCTAAGAGAAAGAGAGCGTGGACTCATTTCTGTGTGGCTACTCTCAAAATAAATCTTTTGAGGTTCAGCCTTCTTTATAGAAAATTCCATCATTTCTTAGTAAAGACCATTAGGGCCGATGCTGCAACTGGACGTTCAAGCATCGGCCTTCATCGTCTTTACGAAAAGATAGCATCCTAAGGTCACCTGTTATTTTTTTTTTAAATCAAGGATATCGGTGTATGTAAGAACATTGACTTCGTACGGTTTCTTTTCTTGCCAATCTAAAAATTGGTGGCAGCTGGCTCGGTACAAAATGTGACTTAATCCTATAGCAATAAGCTTCTTATTCGAAAGAAAACTTTTTGTTCCAAGCGACGTTAATGAAAAATCATTCATCAACAGAGGCTCGAGGTAATTAAGCCATTGCCTGATACGACTCTCGGTACAATGATCGCTGTAACCTAGCCCTGGATGCAGTTGTAAATATACAAATATAATTGTACATGAAGCGGCTGCTTATTCGACCTTAACACCTTTAGTGCTGATTTCACCAATGAAGCTAATCGCAATTAGTTCAACTAAACTCAGTTTATGCAAATACGGCGTTCTGATTGTTAGTTTCTTAGCGGTCTCAACCAATCGGAACGCTGTATTTGCTTAAACTTTGTTTAGTTAGCACTTATTTAATCATCATCATCAGCATAGGCATAGGACTCCCCCAAGAGTCACGTCGCCACACTGATAGGTCCTGTGTGTGCGCCTCGCATCCACCGGATTCCCAGTAGTTAATATGTTTTATTTAAAGCAATTAAAGCAAAATAGTTTATTTGCGCCAAACACAACGCCTATGGTACTAGTACTAGTATGCGTCGCGTTTGGCGCACAAAAAGAATAAAAAAAACTTCAATTCAGTAACTACACGTAAACCTAAGTAGTGACTATTTCTAGGATACTGACTATTTCTAGGATTGTTGGGACTATAAATACGAGTATATAATATAATACTGGTTTTATGCTTCCGTAACCAAACTGACAACATAACATCCCAGCCAAAGTGGATCCTAAACCAAATAATACAAACAAAAATTGTCTAGTTTTACCCTATCCAAAAGTTTTTTTTTTTTCATAATTATGTCCTTGCAGGTAGTCTCCAAATGGGACGATGCTAATCTAGTCAGGTTTAATGCTGCGAAATCATCTACCTTCCGCACTTGTAGCCTAAATAACTATTCTTGGACTTATTAAACAGTTGTTACTTGGTGACTCAGCAAGATGTTCCAACTGTGTAGTAACAACGAGGGCAACGAGGTCTTTCTGCTGCCGTCCGTTTTTAGGGTTCCGAAGTCAACAAGGAACCCTTATAGTTTCGCTCTGTCCGTCTGTCCGTCCGCAGCTTAGCTCAGAGAATCTAAGTACTAGAAAGCTATAATTTGGCATGTATATACATATTAAGCAGGGCATATTAAGGGAGCAGTGGTGGCCCAGTGGTATCGGCCGCGACTTACAAGTTGTAGGTCGTGGGTTCGAGCCCAGGCAGGCGCTTTACTTTGTGTAAATTATTTCATCACCACTGCTCTCAAAACGGTGAAGGAAAACATCGTGAGGAAACCGGCATGTCCTAGAACCAAAAATTCGAAGACATGTGACATCCACCAACCCGCACTGGGCCCGCGTGGTGGATTCGGCCCATTCCCTCTCACTGAGAGGAGGCCTGTGTCCCAGCAGTGGGAACATTAATAGGCTGATGATGTGATGTGATACATATTAAAAATTCTGACAAAGTGGTAACATAAAATCATGAAAAATATTTTTTTTTCGGGTACCTCCCATAGACGTAAAGTGGGGATGTATTTTTTTTTTCTTATCTATCCCATGGTGTGGGGTATCGTTGGATAGGCCATTTAAAAATATTATGGATTTGTTAAAACCATTTTTCGATTCTGAGATTCGTTTGCGTAAAATTAAGCTTTAAGTTGCAAATTTATGTTAGAGTCAAGTGTCCCCCCCCCCTGCCAGCAAAATGGTTGCTTTTGGCTATGTGAAAAAAATCACAGCTGTAGTAAATATAACGAAATAAAAGCAAAATTATCACGGATAACAAGGCTTTACAAATTTACGAGTAATAGTCGACCAACTTATAAAATGTACTTGGAACATTAAAAATTTTGTACAAATGCCATTGAAAAATTAATTAAATAAAGTTGATAGCTGTGTAAAACAGAGTAAATATAATACTTACGAACCATGTAAAAATATACAAAAATGAAATCATAACAGGCTTTACAAGTTTACGAGTAATAGTCGACCAACTTATAAAATGTACTTGGCACAGTAAAATTTTTGTACAATGCCATTGAAAAATTACTTAAATAACGTTGTTAACTGTGTAAAACAGATAGTAAATATATGCTTATGAACCATGTAAAAATATACAAAAATAAAATCATAACATCCTGAATAATAATGATTTCTAAATGAATAATGTTTAAGCTCGAATAACGCATTGGAGTGGCCGGAGTCGTTGGCAGTACCAGTCCGTAGTCCATACAGCGCATGCGTGCGGTGGAGTCTATTTTGTGTTAGTGCAGATGTATTTTCGACGTTTTGTAATTAAAACGTAAAAGTAAAGTCAAATTAGATTCGATTTCCAAGCAAATTACTTTTTTTTTTGTTGATATCCTTTTATAAAGTCAATATTCGACCCGACTTCATCACTAATTGAGTGGCGTAAAACTTTCCAGAATGAAAAAGTGAATACCACAGATCACCTCACCAGTTCTCAGTTCACGTCTAATCTGCGGTATTAGAGGAGATTAGAGGTAAATACATACGATTTTTTTCTTATTCCGAAAGAGAAATAAACAAGGAGCGTGCACGCAAGGATCAAGGAACGAACTATAACATTCCCCGTGGCACTAAGCCTCTAACGCGCGCTCGTATCGGCTCCTTTCGCAATTCACACCCGCGGTGGTACTCAAATAGATAATATTTTTCTAACTTCAGTTGCGAAGTTGGATTTTATAACTCCTTCTTCAGTTACCAGTTAGTCCTTATTTAGTTTAAGTCAAGAGTGAATAGATTACATCTAGGCAAGCGTGCTTCACCGTAGACCACATCATCGCTTACCATCAGGCGAGATAGTAGTCAAACGTAAAAATATAGATTAAAAAAAAAACATCATCCTATGTGGGCCCGTTTTTAGACTTTATTAGCCGCTGAAACCGTTCTAATGTTCATGTAAAAACAACAAAACCCTCTCCATCTCTTTAGTCCGCATTTTTATGCAATTTCGGAACCCTATTACTGCGCGTGGCCCGACACGCACTTAGCCGGTTTTTTTATTTTATCACAAATATTGTACTAGATACATGTTTTCAAATGCGTTGTCTGTCACACAACTTACATTGTGTGCAATGTTGGATACATAAATTAAATATCTCTGTAGTCAAGACCTCCAACAGTGGTCGTTTTCAGCCAGATATTTCGCGAGATTCAGCCTATTATTTTTCTGATAAGTATCTAGGTTCAGCCCAATTCATTTTGTTCAAACAGAGCTCAAAATTGAATCACATTTAAAGGTCTTTTATTTTATTTCACGTAGTCCCTATCTTTGGAACTGTATCAGCAGCACATTTCAGTCCGACCTTGTTTAAAGGTTTTTTTTTTATAAAAATCTATACAAATGACATCCAATTCTGCGGCGGGCGGTGCGAAACTACGCATTTTATTTTTTGTACGTGAATTTTATTATTTTTATTATGTCTAAGTCTTTGATTATATTCGTGTGCTATAGTTGGACCCGAATTGAATAGTTCTGAGCAAAATAGTATTTTTTTGCATTCTTCGCTTCAAAAAAATTAAATCCTAGTTTTAGATTGAGACTAGGCTGTGCACCGTGGTTTCACCTGTGCTATTTATTTACACTTCGTTTCCGCTATGCGTTCCTTATACTGTTTTGTCTTTTTTAAACCCCGACGATAAAGAGGGGTGTTATAAGTTTGACGTGTGTACCTGTGCGTTTTTGTATTTATGTGTTTGTGTTGTTTCATAGCTCACAAAAAGGATGAACCGATTTCTTTTTTGGTTGAAAGATGACATTATGCGGAGTGTTCTTAACTATGTTTGGTGAAAATCGGTTCAGTAATTCAAAATATATGGGCGTTTTACTGTTTTAATCAGGTTATTTGCGCAAGACATCACGTCGGGGGTTTTAAATTTTACTTTTGTTATAGACTGCGAGAGTCCGGTGGATGTGAAAAGCACAGGACCGATCAGTGTGGCGATGCTTGGGGAGTCATATGTCCAGCAGTGGACGTCTTTCGACTGAAATGATGATAGACTAATGATGATGATGATATCTTTCAAAAGGTTTTCAAATCCAGTTGGATGTTTTTAATGTGTTTACCAGCTTTTCCCAAAACTTTCCGAAATAAAAAGTAGAACTCCGCCCCTAAGACGACCCACTGACCAAAAGTAGCTTATGAAACTGTGACAGTACTAAAATTCTTTCAGTGTTTGATCAGTTAAAAAAATATAATAATCATAAAATTTTAACTAAATAATAACAACCACACGCGACGATTTTCAAGGTTAAGCAACGCTTGCCGAGGTCGGACCGTGGATGGGTGACCATCTTTACATAGCGAGTTTCCTCCGTGCCTTAAAAAGCACTTTAAGACGTTGTTCCCGGCTGTCATTTGAAGATCTTTGACAAGCGTTACAGGTAGACAGAAGTCTGATATCTGACACCAGTCTGGCCAAGGGGTATCGTGTCTCCCAGTTACTGGGTTGTGGAAGCCAGATGTGAATGGAGAGCAGTGGTGGCCCAGTGGTATCAGCCGCGACTTACAAGTTGTAGATCGTGGGTTCGAACCCAGGCAGGCGCTTTAATTTTTGTAAATTATATCATCACCACTGTTCTCAAAACAGTGAAGGAAAACATCGTAAGGAAACCGGCATGTCCTGGAAGCAAAAATTCGACGACATGTGACATCCACCAACCCGCACTGCCGCGTGGTGGATTACGGCCCATCCACTCTTCCACAGAGAGGGAACATTAAAAGGCTGATGATAATGATGATGATGGAGGCCAGATCGGCAGTCGCTCCATGTAAAACAGTGACACCCAATTGAATCCGGTTAGTCTGTAAGCCGATCCAAATATATGTCGCATCAAGGCTGGCCGATAGATGTAAACCATCGGGAAGTCAGGATGTATTCCCGTAGGTTAAGACATCGTGTGTGGGCAGGTCGTTGGGTACAATCGTGAAAATGAAATCGCACAAATTATTCGATACACTGAGTATATTCAAATAGACACAAGTTACATTCTTGCTTACTAATATTACGGATCGACACTGATTCTACGACGTGTTAGCTCTACGGCTGTCAGTACTCAACTGCTAGTACATTTTAGCTCAACTGCAATATTCTATTATCCCCACCACGCAAGTGGTTAGAGAAAGCGCGCCAAAGCGTAGTCGTTCTTGCTTTGCCGCCAGATGGCGTGCTTGCGATTTGTTTTGACGTCCGTACTATTGACTAAACCCGACACGGCCATCCTGCGAGACAGGCGTCCTCGTCTGTTCCTCATTGTCAGGTTCTAACAGTGTATCGAATCATGTGGAAATCCTCAATGGATGTCCTCAGCCCTTAGGGAAAGCTGAGGGGTCTGTCAGACTCCTACTGACTAAAACCACATGGTGTTCTCTAGGCCGTAGTTCCTCTTGAGAGGCGAGCGTGGAACACACACGTCGCCTTCTCGGGCCTCTCTCAGGTGACAGATCCCCAAATCTATCACCCGCAGGCTTCATCATCTTGTCCTCGCTCCATGCCACCTCATGTCGTGTTGCGCCACACGTCCTCTTAGTCTACTCCGACCCGCCAGTCGCCCATCATACAAGGGATGTTTTTTCTAAAACACAAAATTTCCAAACAGTATTCACTCGTCCAATCCTGACGCATACTCTAGGTGAGTGAGGAAACACCTTGAATCAACCAAACATGATCATTTAAATGTCTCCTTTCACCTTTGCAAGGAAAGAGTAATTCTATTTCCAATTTAAAGAAAATAGTAACTCAATCATCGATTTGGTACCTAAAAGCACCCAATCATAGTTATTACAAAGTCCAAGTACCACTGATAGTCATTAATCTCAAATTAAATCCAGCAAAAGAAACCACCAGGTATCTTATTCACGATATTCAGCTATCTTATAACTCTCTTAGCAATCACAATTGCTCTACTCTAACATCTCCACGATGTCTAGTCAACTCAACTCTCTGAACTCAGAACCTGTTCACACAGAGATTTAGTCTGTCCAATGTTACGTCAATTCATTATCTACTTCATCTACCATCTCAATTGGTACTTGAACTTTTTGTGTCTTACTAACACGATCTACGCATAGTAATCAAAATTAGAAAACTATCATTATTTCAATTTTCGTAATGAGAGCTTGACGATTCGAACGTCATCAAAATTATCATGGTGACCCCACCAAACGCATGACTACGAGTTTACTTTCTTTTAACCTCATGACTCAATAGGAACTTTCTGTAAGGTTCCTAACACAAACATGAATTTTCAAACCAGACATAGTGTCATGTGTGCCATACAGGCCCTCCGCTGCCATAAAGACCAACAGTTGCCACACAGGCCAACAGTTGTCACACAGGTCAACAGCTGCCACTCAGGCTCACAGTTGTCACACAACGCTCGGTTACTCCTGACCAAACTAGATTATTGGGTTCGTGAAAATAAAGATTTTAGAACCCTACTCTTTAACTAAACCGTTACCCTGGGCCATGTACCACAGTTATTCCAAACAAACTTTAAAACTTATTCTGCAGCAAAAACTGCCAAGCCTACAGAAACTCTCGAGTAAAACCTCTAACGCCACGGCTCTATAGCCGACTAGCAATTATATTGCTCTCACATAACGGTCTCTCGAGACCCCGACCTCCGCCAGAATCCACTGATACGGTCAAACATAATTTGGCTGATAGACTCAATTAGTCGACACCTTAAGCTTGCTCATTATCATCAAAATCCTTTTGACATCAACATCGACTGGTACATAACCCGCTGGTATCTTTCTTAACCTACAGTGTGCATACTTGTAGGTCCTAAGCGTACCTATTTAAAGCTTTCGGTGTATAACGCTCACCATCCTGTCATAATCACCTATCGCGGACTTAATACAGGGCCTATTTAGTTTTCGTACTAGAGATTCCCACACAACACTTCAATAGAAAAAAAGGTCAGACGATCAACAAGTTCAACAACTAAACAAAGTAATAGTAACAATGCTGTTACAGTTTGTTATAATTCAAAGGCAATGTATACTCAACTCATGAAACCCTCATTGGGACTTGTGCACCAACACAAGCCAGAATCGTATCTACCAACGATTCTTTACATATCTGCCGCCACACATGATACAACACATGAGGGGCCTTGTGCACCAACACAAGCCTGAATCGTATCTACCAACGATTCTTTACATATCTGCCGCCACATATGCTACAACACATGAGGGGCTCTGTGCACCAACACAGACAAGAATCGCACCAACGACTCAAAAATCTAGCGAATATGTGCTACAACACATGAATCGCTCTGTGCACCAACACAGACAGAAATCGCACCAACGATTCCTTGTAGACCCATCGCCACATGTTACTCATGAGGTGCGGTCTAAGACCCATCGCCACATGTCACTCATGAGGTGCGGTCTAAAGTTTCGAGTATGAGCGTACAAGCCATTCTTAATCAGATTTGGTCTCACTACCACTGTCATCAACTATGACGTCTAATTCTCAAGGAACTTGGTGATCGGGGATCCTTCTCACAAGATTCGCACTTTTTACCCAAAGATCTTGGAACATACCGACCGTTAATATGAGGGGACCAATTAAGCCTGATAATGTCCAATGAAGCCGTGTGAAGGAGTTTCACGAATTAACTCTGATCAAATCTTTAAAATCAAATACCAACAGTAAGTATTTACTATCGCTCACTAACTCAGTTTTTATGCAAGGAAAACGATTGCCAGATCTACTGCTATCATAATATTACTTTGAAAGTAAGCAAGTGAATTCAGATCTGAAGACGGTGGTTGTAAATCGTTACGCAACAAGATCCTTTCTGAGTACAGGTAAATGACCAGTACCGTTACTAACTCGATACAATTTCGTTACCCCACGACATTACCACTGTTCGCTTTGCCACTGAAAATTACTAGTTATTCAGTCATTTTGGATATCTCAACTCCTTCATATGGGATATCTCATCCTAAGGTTCGTACTAAACCTAATATTGAAACTAGGAAAGTACTAACTAGCTAATAGGAAACTCATTAGCTACTTGCTTTTTACTAAGTGTGTCTCAATTACCCAGTGATAGTGCAAGATATAACCACGACCAATACAATGGTCGAACATGAAAACTTAAAACTCGAACTAGCATCTCTTCACTAGAGAATCTTCGACCTCACTATCGAAATAATATGGAAGCGACTCACCGAGTATTCCATTCCAAACTTGCGCGCGCTCCCGACATCACAGCTGTGGTCATAGCGTTCGACTACCACCTGCGAACTGCTAGCCTGCCATCGGTCTTAACCTCTCAGACGTTGACACGTCAACCTTCGCGCTCAGCATCTGAATCGCTAGCCTGCAGCAGAGGCTTCAGGCTGCGACACAATATGGTATCTGAAACATGAAAAACTTTACGAGAGTATATGTTCACACGGTTATCTTAACCATACACAGCTTTGATGGAAATTAATCGATGCACCGGTGTACTCGTAGTAACCTAAACTAATGAATCCAACTAGCCTTTTCCCAACTACACTGGTGTCGGCTTCCAGTCCTACCGGATTCAGCTGAGTACCAGTGCTTTAAATGGAGTGACTGCCTATCTGACCTCCACAACCCAGTAACTGGGTAACACGGTACCCCTTGTCAAGACTGGTGTCAGATCTCAGGCTTCTGACTACCCGTAACGACTGTCAAAGATCTTCAAATGACAGCCGGGACCAACGGCTTAACGTGCTCTCCGAGGCACGGAGGAAACCCGGTATGTTGAAATGGTCACCCATCCACGGACCGACCTCGTCAAGCGTTGCTTAACCTTGATGATCGACCAGTGCGGCTGTTATTATTTAGCCACGAGCTTCTAGTAGTAATAGTTACCTAAACCGGCATGGCCAAATAGGTTATTATGGACACCGAATTTGAGTGCAGAGTTCCTGTCCAAAACATGAACCACACATTAGTGTCCCAAGTGCCCAGGTCGCTGTCGCTAGTCTGGGCTTTAGAGAATCCAATGAATGCCATAGCGTTTTAAGTCGCAATTAACGAGGCCTGGTAGAGTTTACCACTTTTAAGATAGTTTGGCCCTACGACCACAAAAGAAGAATACTATGCTTCTTCTCAAACTTTGCTAACTCTCACTACATAGAACTATCACACTACAAAACTAATCAAAATATTTCATTTGGAATTATAATATTTTCCAGACTGAAGTGTAAGGTAGGTACGTTATTTTCCAGACTAAAGTGTAAGGCAGGCACCATATCGTTCTAAGGCCGTCGGCGTCGTAACCATAGTCTGCCAAGGCTAGTCAAGGGTCATTGCCAGTGTTAGCAGAATAATAACTCTTCAATAACACCAAAACTTGACCAGCGATAACTAACATGAGAGTATGGACCGAACACGGGCCACCCCGACAATCTACTGGCCGCCATACCGTACACAAAACCAGAATTTTGAATAACGAACACTTGGCAATAGTCATAACAAAATGAAAACGACTCACCAGATTCGCATAAAGATCCGTGTGTATGGAATTCTCCACAAGCCCACACGCTCCTTCTTGACCTGTCCAGCTCCTTGGTTGTTGCTAGCCGCCTTGCTGCTCCGTTCAAGACTCGCTTTTTATTATTCAAGACTGAGGGTAGTCGCAACTGTCACCGCGATTTTTTTTGCAAGAATGTAACCGCCACTTTCACTAGCTTTGTTTTTACGTGTGATCTCATTAGCACGACCGAATCCCAGTTCTGATGTCGCATCAAGGCTGGCCGATAGATGTAAACCATCGGGAAGTCAGGATGTATTCCCTTAGGTTAAGACATCGTGTGTGGGCAGGTCGTTGGGTACAATCGTGAAAATGAAATCACACAAATTATTCGATACACTGAGTATATTCAAATAGACACAAGTTACATTCTTGCTTACTAATATTACGGATCGACACTGATTCTACGACGTGTTAGCTCTACGGCTGTCAGTACTCAACTGCTAGTACATTTTAGCTCAACTGCAATATTCTATTATCCCCACCACGCAAGTGGTTAGAGAAAGCGCGCCAAAGCGTAGTCGTTCTTGCTTTGCCGCCAGATGGCGTGCTTGCGATTTGTTTTGACGTCCGTACTATTGACTAAACCCGACATAAAATCAAAATCAAAATCAAATGTTTTTTATTTCACATAGGCCTACATGGGCACTTATAAAACGTCGACAAAAGGTGCACGGTTCGGGTTAGTCGTTTCCTGTGGAGAAGAACCGGCAAGAAACTCCACGGTTACTCTTTTAAAAAAAATGGTTTGTTTTTACAATATTTCCACGTTACAGTATTAGTGCTTAGATATGGGGGGACAACGTAGGCCCGACAATAAGTCGTAAGAAACTAAAAAAAAATTGTATAAACGAGAGAGTTAACAAATGTTAACAAGCGTCTAGAAATCTAGAAGGCCTACAATGTTCACACATTCACAAAACAATCAGTAAAAGAATCTATACAAAGGAAAAAATAAATAAAAATATATAACAAGACTAAATTTAACATGTGGCACAAATGTTGTTATCAGTGCTGTAACTATTCATAGCAAAGGGCTATAAAGATCATTGAAATCATTGTAAAAAGTCTAATTAAAAGAAAGAAAAAAAGTAAAAAATGAGATTGAGAATAGTTAGAGACATCCACATATTTGTGCCGTTTATGAGTTACCAGGGAAGCCGCATGCGCAGAAGGAGCTAAAATTTTTATCTTCAACGTAGTCCTTGATTTTGTAATATGCTTTTTTAATAAGGACACGTTTGATGTAGTTTTTGAACTTTCCATCGGTCAATTCTATAACTGGCTTTGGCAACTTATTATAAAAGCGTATACTGTTTATAAGAAAAGACTTGCTAGTTTTCGTTAATCTGAATTTGGGTATTACAATTTCATGCTTACTGCGTGTATTTAAATTATGGAAATCGCTTCTAGTTTTGAAAAGCCCTCGATTTTTGCGGACATACAAAATACATTCCAATATATAAAGAGAAGGTAGAGTCAGTATATCGATCTCTTTAAATTTTTCTCTGAGGGACTCTCGTGGACTCATTTTATAGATTGCGCGGACTGCCCTCTTTTGTAAGATGAAAATTGAGTCAACGTCTGCAGCTGATCCCCACAGCAGAATGCCATAAGACATAATACTGTGGAAATAAGCATAGTATACTAACCTTGCTGTGGCTACATCGGTTAACTGCCTTATTTTCCTTACTGCATATGCAGCCGAACTTAACCGACCCGAAAGAGTTCTAATGTGCGCGCCCCACTGCAATTTTGAATCGATAGTAATCCCCAAGAATACAGTTTCCTTTATAACTTCAAGATTTTTGCCGTCAAGATTTAAATTTAGGTCACGTTGTGGTACATTTGGTAAGGAAAACTTCAGACATTTTGTTTTTTTCGCATTTAGTAAAAGATTGTTAGCTGCGAACCATTTCGAGAGAACAATCAGACTTTCGTTGACATGTAAGACATCCGTATCTTTCCTATCTATTTTAAAAATTAGCGAAGTATCATCAGCAAATAGAATTATATCCGATAATTTGGCCATCATAAAAGGGAGATCATTAATGTAAACAAGAAAAAGGAAAGGGCCGAGAATTGAACCTTGGGGCACGCCCATCTTGACTAGAGACCCGGAGGACGTCGCCCCATTAACATTTACTTTTTGCTGTCTGTTTGATAAATAGGAAAGCACAAGATCAGCAGATTTTCCTCGAATTCCGTAGTGGTGTAATTTACAGATCAGTGTGTTGTGGTCGACGCAGTCGAACGCTTTCGAGAGATCACAGAAAATGCCAATGGCATCCTGGGACTTCTCCCAAGATTCCAAGATGTGGCTGATGAGTTTTACTCCCGCGTCCGTTGTCGACCTACCTTTCGTGAAACCAAACTGTTGACTATGCAGGATCTTATTTGAATTGAAGTGAGACAACATCTGTTCCAGCATGATTTTTTCATAGATTTTACTCAATGCTGGAAGCACGGATATAGGCCTATAATTTGAGGGATCACTCTTACAGCCTGATTTGAAAATTGGTACTACTTTACTGTGTTTCATTAAGTCAGGAAAAGTGCCGCTGTCCAAACATTGATTGAATATGCCTGTTAGGACAGGAGCAATTGAGTCAATAATATCTCCAAGAACCCTAACGGATATCCCCCACAAGTCTTCAGTATTTTTTACGTTGAGACTTTTGAACGCGTTTTTAATTGTATCAATACATATTGATTTAAATTTAAAGGTTGGTATGTCTTTAGTAAAGTTTTCTTTAAGAAGAGCTTCAGCTAATTTAGATGAGGAGGGAAGAGACTTCGTAACCTCTAACGGAATGTTGGTAAAGAAATTTTCTAATGTCTCAGCGACTTCTTGCTTACCAGAAATGGTTTGATTAGATATTTTCAAAGACAACTCATTCTGATCGCTTTGTTGTGTCTTTCCAGTTTCTCTATTAATTATTTGCCACACAGTTTTTATTTTATTATTAGAAACACCAATTTTGTTAATTATTATTTGAGATTTTGCTTGAGCGCAGACTCTTTTGAATATTTTGGAATAGTTTCTAACATAAGTATGAAAACATATATATAATATTGCTTTTAAAGCTCAGAAGAAATGATGATGATGCGATCGTTTACCAAATTACAATCGATTGATAGTTGTAAACCATTATTTAAGGTTGCCCTAGTCGACGGCACGAACTATTTTGTGCGCGGGGTTAAAATGCATGCTATCTCATCCGACAACACGTGCGAAAGAGATAGATGATGATTTAGGACAAAAACGAGCGCCCGAAATTTTATAAACAGACCTTTGAGAATATAGATATCATGAAAAAACAACTAATATATATTTTGAAAATAAAATTATTTGCATTGTTGAGCTACTTATCTATCCCTGTATGGTGGCTGTTTTGCAATTTAGCACAAAGGTGCGTTAAAATTAGTGTTGAAATATGGAACTTTCGACGCTCATAACTTATTTTTTTTTTACTTTTATGTTTCTATACAGGGCTAGATAATGATGAGACAAATTGATATCATTTTTTTATTTTAAACGTACAATGCAATGGGTTAAAATGCATGCTATCTCATCCGACAACACGTGCGAAAGAAATAGATGATGATTTAGGACGAAAACGAGCGCCCGAAATTTTATAAACAGACCTTTGGGAATCAAGATATCATGAAAAAACAACTAATATATATTTTGAAAATAAAATTATTTGCATTGTTGAGCTACTTATCTATTCCTGTATGGTGGCTGTTTTGCAATTTAGCCCAAAGGTGCGTTTAAATTAGTGTTGAAATATGGAACTTTCGACGCTCATAACTTCATTTTTTTTTTACTTGTATGTTTCTATACAGGGCTAGATAATGATGAGACAAATTGATATCATTTTTAGGGTTCCGTACCCAAAGGGTAAAAACGGGACCCTATTACTGAGACTTCGCGGTCCGTCTGTCTGTCTGTCTGTCTGTCACCAGGCTGTATCTCATGAACCGTGATAGTTAGACAGCTGAAATTTTCACAGATGATGTATTTCTGTTGCCGCTATAACAACAAATACTAAAAACAGAATAAAATAAATATATAAGTGGGGCTCCCATACAACAAACGTGATTTTATTGCCGTTTTTTGCGGTAATGGTACGGAACCCTTCGTGCGCGAGTCCTACTCGCACTTGGCCGGTTTTTTTATCTTAAACGTACATCGTCAAACAGTGGAGTAATCGCCAGAATGCGTTTGTATGGAAGAATGATCGACTACTGTAACCTTAAGGAAGTTCGTTTGCTCAATCTACCGTCTAAATACATAATATATGAAATAGGAATGTTGGTTCGATGTAACTGCATTTATTTGAAAAACTGTGCTCTTGTCGTTATAAGAATACTATTCTTATTACCTCTCATATAACCGTATTTTCGGCAAAAGTGTGCTAGGTATGGCCCCAAAAATCATCATGATCATCATATCAGCCGAAAGACGTCCACTGCTGAACATAGGCCAAATAATAAAAAAATTAATAAAATTAAAATATTTTATCGTCAGGCATCAAGGCCCATAGATTTTTTTTTATTTGTTTTTTTATTTAATATAATTTGAATACAGAGGTGTTACTTAATTCTAAACTCGCCAAACTTTTATGAAAGAAGTGTGTTATTATTATTACATCTTACTTAAAAACTATGTAAGTAACATGCAGGAACATTAACACACAATCACAGGAAGGTTTAACAGGCTTTGTTGCAAAAATCTAGCCTGATAAACCTCCCAATTGTAGGCCCATCCATCCTCTCTGCAAACACCCATAATGCTATTGCTGCTTTCCTTCACTCTGGATATTACTGATGCAACTATTTTCGCATTATCGCAAAGTAATCGTTAGTGTGCGCATCAGCAAACACCTGACGCACTACAGTAAGGTGGAAGACTCAACAGCGCCCTGAAGGCATTGTTTTATTTGTTGAATAAATAAATTAAAAAAGTAGTTCATAGGTGTCTTTGTAAACTTTTTGATGCGAACTGCCTTTGTAAACGTAGACTAATGTCACTTGTGAGCTAAATAGCAAATATATCATATCGTGTAGAAAGAAATCTTACAAGAGTTTTTATTGAAATACTGCCTAATCCCAATAGAATTGAATGCGCAGGGCATTGCCTGCTTTTAGGTTATGGTTATCCCAAAGACTGCTGGTGTAAAATTTTCAGCAGTAGGCCTAAAAAAGAGTTATTTTGAACGCCACTGAACAGCCGTGAAACCTTCTGCATATCATATTTCTCCTCACAGCCAGTGCCCTGCGTGCCCTTTCCATATCCAAGTCGTCTTTTAGTCCGTCCGTAACAATTTTATGGCCCAAATATTTAAAGTGGACAACTCTCTGCAAAAGTGAACCATTTAGTTTTGCAGTAGGGACAAATGTTGTATTTTTATTCCTACCTCGAAACACCAACAACTCACTTTTTGTAGGATTATATTTTAGCCCGTGCTGTTTGGCACGTCCTTCACAAATGGAGAGTTACTTTCTAATTCCACTGATAGTAGGGCTCTGCAGCACCATTTCGTCTGCACAGCTTAAGTTATTTAAACAAACTCCGTTTATAGGCATCCGATATGAGTTCTGCTGAGCTCAACGAGCAGTTTATTGATATAAATATTAAAAAGCCTCGGGTATAAAAGTATACCAGCTATTAGAAATAAATAGTGTCTAGGCTCCTTTAAAATATATTTGTTTTAATTCCTTTTATATAGATGTTACTACTCCATCACTGAGTTTACTACTGATAATAAATAGAGGTATGATGACTCCGACTTGCTAATTATTTGCCGCCTTAATTGTAATTGCTTGTTTATTTTGATTTTGTACGCCATATATTTACAAAACCATAGATTTAGAATTTTTTTGCTACGCCAAAAGATACACGAAGCGTGCGAGCGAGAAATCCTAATCAAGTACAAACCGCCCAAGAGAAAAAGAGAGAGTGAATAAAGTCCAGTCATGTCACTTTTTTCGCGAGGAAGGGTCCATAGCGGCCCATCTATTTTACGCCGCGGTGAATTTCTTGCATTTAAATAATAATCTTTAGATTTAAATTAATAATATTAATTATGCAACTATGGTGGCTTGTTCTGTGAGTGAATGTGACGTTACAAGACGAAACCGAAACGAAACCCCAATAAATACACGTTTCATAGGTAAATACAATTTTGTCCTTGGATTGTTTCGAACCATATTTTGACAAATTTCTGCTAGTAATCGGCTCAGAAAAAGATTCTTACAATAGTATATTGATTTCCATTGTATTATATAAGTATATTTAGTATATTTAAACAATATTTGCGAAAATATTATGTAAAAGAGAAAATTGTTTGTTTACGCCAGGGCTTGACAAAGCGGTGACGTCATGAGTATCGATAAAAACTTAATCGTTTTTAGTGACATCATGACATGAGTACAAACTTATTAAGTCAAGTTTTGTTAAAATAGATTTAAGGTACGATTGAGAAGATGTTTTTATCTAAACTGTACTTTAAGTTGCATGTTTATTATTACTTTTTTTTTTCAAAAATTATGTTTTGTTTCTTTGAGTAGGTTTAGGAATGTCATTATATTGTTTGCATGTATTAGTTTTACAGTGTCTAGAATACATCAGTGCTCTGCTGTTCTGTGCACAAACACCTGCACCATGAAGGACCTATGCGAGGCCAGCGCTAGGGCTGACGACGTGGCCGAGTTCTGGTCGAAGCACAACGTCTAATTTAAAAACTAAAAATGGAATCATCGTCACGATGAAGAAGAAGAAGATCAGTGCTCTGCTCATTAGCAAATTCCGAGCTAAACGCTATAAAAGCTGGGGTACCTCAAGGTAGTGTGCTAGGCCCAACTTTGTACTTGTTATACACATGTGACATCCCAGAACTGGAAAACAACACCATTACGACCTATGCAGATGATACTGCAATTATGGCTACCGGATCAAGCCACAGAGAAGCAGTAGAAAAAGTTCAACTAGCTGTGAACAAAGTTTATGACTGGACACAAAAATGGAAGATCAAACTGAATGAGTCAAAATCAATTCTCATTGACTTCACAAATAAATACTTGGACTATGACCCAATCTACATAAATGGCATGCAAGTGCCTCATGCTAATACAGCCAAATACCTTGGCATAACTCTCGACGCCAAGTTGCGTTGGAAAGCCCATGACAAAAAGAAAAGACAGGAATTCAACATACGTTATAAAAGTATGTATTGGTTACTCGGAAGGAAATCCTGTCTATCAATACATAATAAAATAACCATATACAAGCATATACTGATGCCAATCTGGACGTTTGGTATCCAACTTTGGGGCTGTACTAAACAAAGCAACGTAAAATTAATCCAACAATTCCAAAATAAAGTGCTTAGGGATACTGTAAATGCACCCTGGTACATAATGACACATGAACATAGTGTTTTTATAAATTATATCAGACTCTAAGAAAGTGCTACGAACTTGTGTAAAAGTGCAAATGGACACTATTCTTAGTTTTAACATAATCTATAACGTAACATATTAAGTTAGAGTTAAATTGCGTGTTAGTCTTTTAGGCTAGATCGTAATTAATTATTAAGAATTTTGTTCTTACTAACAAAGCATAAAAAAAAGAATTTCAAATACTTTTGGCTTCAAAATACATTTAGCGATTTTATTAATAGATGCGTTTTGCAGAAAATAAGCAAAATGGCGTACGTCAAATTGTCAAGTACCTTGTAAATTGTAATTTTCATTTCAAACGGTTATTTACACCTAACTTCTGTGTATTGATTATGTTTATTAGTACGAATGTCACGATGGATGACCGACTGTATTTTTTAATTTGTATTTTAAATAAAAATATGTAAAATACTGTATTTTATATTTTAAATAATTACACGACTTAAAAATATTTTGTATTTCGTATTTTAAATACGTGCGAGATATTATTTTGTAATTTGTATTTTAATTAAAACAAAGCATGGTTTTTTCCCAGCTCTTATTACAGTTCAATGTAACCAACAACCCTTTAATCGTATTTCTTATGGTGTTCACCAAGTATCGATATCGATACTGAACATGGACTTTTTGACAACACTTTTTTAACTAACACATGGACAATTCCCTAACACATAGATTTTATTTTTTTGGTTTCGCTTTTCATCTGACTCTGTTTATCTTGTACATACTATATCTATGAGCAAAACATAGTGCACATATTTAGAGACAATATTCTATCTGTAACCATACCTATGTTTTACAAAATAAATGCTTGATTGATTGATATAGTTTGGAAAATGCTAGGCAGGTGATGATACAATTTTAATTCTTAATAGTTAAATTATTAAGGTTTAGTATAGATGCTTGAAAGCGTTAATTCAAGGTAATAATCTATTGCTGCAATAAAGCATTGCTGTAGTCCAGTTTATAGCGTAAAGGTGCGGTGAAATTACAGGCATTGTTGCCGGAAACTGTACGATTCATGATTTCAATCGCTAATGTGGGGGCTTAGTAGCTTTGGTGCATATATATAGGAAAGCTTATAGTCCACCTATTTCCGGACGTTGCGTATGAAATTATAATCAGATAATGAAGGTAGAAAATGGGCATTTTGGAGCCGCGAAATAACTAAATTGCCATATGCAAACACGACTATACTTAAGTGAGCACTTATTGTCGTGTTTGCATTAACACTAGGTGAAATCTAAATGAATGCCTAAATAGAACTGCACAGTTGGATATTCAAAGCTAGACGCAGTGCCGAGAATTGAGAAAATAAGTGATAGAGCGGTTGCTGCGCTGCGTGGCGCGGTTTCGATTCCCGGACGGAACAACAATTTTTATGGTCTACAGATATTTCTGTTCAGGGTATGGTTGTTTGTTTATGTAAGTTTAAATGTATGTAAACGCACCCACAAAAAAAGAAAACAATTGTTCTCAGTATTGATCATATATAGTAGTTTCCTTTTTCGTTTATCGTATTCACGATGCGTAGATTTATTGAGATTCAGTGTAGTGAGAAATTGCGAATAATTGTGCCTTTATTAATATCATTAAAACGGCCTGCGAAACGCCATATGCTGTTAAACAAATAAATGAAAGTATTTAACGACCATTATTATTTCGACAACCGCGGTGGAAAGTTCGATGTAATTAAAATTATCTTCATCAACTGATTCCATAGTAACCGGACGGTGTTAATGCGTTCATACGATAACTCTTTAATTTCGTGCTTTCAACACCAACTGTTGTTTGGTCAGCGATAATAATTACATAAAGGGACCCTCCCTCACTTGGAGCATTCGCCTGTAATATAACGTTACAGAGTCGAGCATTACATCAGTGATGGAAGAGAACCGAGCATTACAGTGCGCAACCTTTAATGTTACATATTCAAGCATTACATAGGTGATGGAAGAGAACCAAGCATTTACATGTATCATGCAGCCTCATTTTCAGAAAATCGAATCTGAAATGTTATATTACAGGCGAATGTTCGTCAAGTCAGGGAGGCAGTACGGTAATGTAATGCTCAAAATTGAATCAGAAATGTTAAATTACAGGTGAATGCTCGTCAAGGCAGGGAGGCAGTACTATAATGTAATGCTCAAAATCTAATCAGAAATGTTACATTACAAGCGAATGCTCGTCAAGTCAGGGAGGCAGTACTATAATGTAATGCTCAAAATTAAAGTGTAGCTACTATCAAATAAAGAGTTTGGTATACAGGTGAAAATATTTATCTTCCCATAACACTGGGAGTGTCATGATCATCTTCCAAGCCTTGTCCTATATCACTTGGGGTCGGCGCAACACGTTTTCTTCTTCCATGCCTATACATATCAACCGTCTCGCTATCTCCGACTACTTAGTATTACACACAATCAAGCCTGCAGTCTAATTGCGTAAGTGAATTTGGCAAGGCAAAGGGTTTGACCGCAATCAATCGACCAATCACATAGACGGAAATCCACATCGCGTCTTCCATCTCGCAAGTGATCGGTCAAACCCTTTGCCTTGCCGAATTCACTTACGCAATTAGGCTGCTGGTATATACGTAGAGTTAACGCTAGAGTCAACTAGCGTATAATACTCTACCAATACCAAGCACTCTACCATTTTCAGTAGAGTAACTGTCTACAGGTAAATTTATATTTTACTAGCTGTTCCCCGCGGCTTCGCTCCCGGGGGCCAGCCCAAAGGACCCGTTTTCGGGATAAAAAAAATAGCCTATGTCACTCAGGAATAATGTAGCTTTCTATTGGTGAAAGAATTTTTTAAATCGGTCCAGTATTTTAGCAGCCTATTCGGTACAAACAAACAAAAAAATCTTTCTTCTTTATAATATTAGTATAGACTAGCTGTTGCGACTTCGTCCGCGTCAAACTCTTAAAAAATATATATTTATTTTTTAAGTTTCCCGCCGGAACTATGAATTTTCTCGTGATCAAACGTAGCCTATGTTACTCGTTATTACATCAGCTATCTACCAGTGAAAGTCCCGTCAAAATCGGTCCAGCCGTTTCGGAGATTACCCGGAACAAACAGACAGACAGATAGACAGACAGACAAAAATCTTAAAAATTGCTTATTTGTTGTTAGTACCGTATATACTTTCACGTGCATTCAATAATATTATGTTATTTTGATATTACATACAGACTTCAATTTTATTAATTTGTATAGATGTATAGATTAGTAAAGTGTCTGTTTGTGTCTAATTCCACTCTCCCAATGGGGTGTTATTTGTATTATTTTCAGCCTGAATTGTCCCACTGCATGATGACTCCTTTCTTCTTTCTGGTTCGCCCAGTTTTTGGGCAAGTGTAGACCATTCCTTTCTGTTAGGTGTCAAGTTCATACATTCATAACTGTGTTTAAAATTTGCAATCTTCCTATAAACCAATTTCATTGCTTAACAGTACTTGTTATTTATGAGTAAGTAATTGTAGGCAGAATAAATAATATAACTTTTAGGTATAAAATATATATTTTACACGTGTACTTCGATTTCTAAATATCTATTTTCGAAGTTTATATCGTAGTATTATTAAGACTGTTTCTCTATAAGAAATAACTAATAAGATTGATTATGATTGGTGGCTGATTATATTATAAGGTAAAATTATTAACTTGTCTAGGGAGAACTAGATCCTAATATGAAAAGAGTTTGTTATATTTTTTGTACATAAGTCATCAACGTGACTTATGATATAATAACATGAGCACTGTAATGCCATGAACATGTTTATTAATTAAGAAAATTGCCCCTTATAAAATATATTTCTGATTCAAACAATATGTTAAAGAATTAATTACAAGTAGATACGTAAACAAAATTTTAGTCTAAAGACTTTTTTAAAACAGTTTTACCTGCGTCACAGTTTTTGCCTTTGACTAATACATATTCCAAATCTCCAGTACATTTATTTATCGCCAAACAATAACTGAGTTTTCCTTTTGGCATCAATTACTATCCAATCTATAATATATTACATGGATTTATTAATAATTTATTGAGGTCAATATCAGATTCTATAATCTAAACTAATATTATATAGACGTAAAGTTGTTTGTTTGTTCTCTTTGAATGAACTAAGGCCCTATTACAGACAAAGTGCCATTCAGTGTCAGCGATGGTGATGCAAGATGGTTTAAATGTTAAAACGTAAAGAATTGATAAAGTGAAATTTCGATAGCGTTTACAATCACATATATTTAGGGCGAATATGCAGTGGCAAGCAGCTTGCTTAGCACATAGACCCTAGCGAGTCGTCTGACGAGTAGCGAAGTAGAATCAACTTACTAAAATTTCCTAACCAGCCGCATTGAGCACTACTCGACTCCCAAAGATGCAAAGGCGCCAAGCGCGCAATGCGGCTGATTAGGCGCCAGGCGTTAAGCAAGCCGCCTGTCAGTGCGCAATGACTTTTTCCAATCGACACTGTGTGCTTATTCTGAGTTTTTTAACGTACTCACTCATGATAACTTCAACGATCTCTTATGTTAAAATGTATACAAAAAAGAGGTTTCTCCTTACCGTCCCCAGACGGTGCTTATCCAGTCGACCCAGAATCTTGAAATTTGGCATGAAGCAATGTTTTTATAGCACATATAAAGTAAAAATTCCGAAAACCTTAAACTTTTATTTACTCACATATATTTAGGGTTCCGTACCTCGAAAGGAAAAAATTTAACCTACAGGTTATCTACAGGTTTGTACGGAACCCTCGGTGCGCGAGTCCGACTCGCAAGAAAAACTATTAGCTATACGAAAAAACTATGTTACACAAATAATGTACATGTATCAATAATAATAGGGGTTAAAGTATGAAATTGCCGTTTTATTGTAATAGGTACTTCGAATTGACATAGAACCCTCATGGTTTGAGATTTTTGAATGAAACTTTTTTCACATGGTACCTATGAAGTTCTTCTTTTAAAAAATGTGCAACATTCGATTATCGACTTTCAGTTGTTTTTTTATTCAGCTTAGACAAGAAAGATGGATACTTCGAAAATTCGAGTGGTTTTTGAATACGAGTTCCGACACGGAACTAACGCGGCAGAAACAGCTCGCAATATCAATGTTGCGTTTGGAGAGGGGACTGCTAATGAACGCACCGTGCAATTTTGGTTTAAACGCTTTCGTGATGGAAACTTTGATTTGAAGAGCAAAACACGTGGAAGACCGCCCACACAGGTGAATAACAATGAATTGAAAGAGACGGTGGAAGCAGATCCGAGCCAAACTACCGGTTTAACATTACATTACCAACAATATTGACTTATTTGCGTCAAATCAATAAAATATGAAAAATGGGTGCCTCATGATTTGACTGATCTGCAGAAAGAAACGCGTGTTGAAACTTGTGTTGCCTTGTTGAATCGATACAGAAATGAAGGAATATTGGATCGAATTGTGACATGTGATGAAAAATGGATTCTTTAAGATAACCGTAAGCGAAAAATGCAATGGCTGGCCCCAGGTCAAACGCCGCAACAGTGTCCTAAAGCAAAGCTTACCAATAAAAAGGTAATGGTAACTGTTTGGTGGTCTCAGCATGGTGTTAATCACTATAGCTTTCTCCGATCTGGTCAAGCAATAACGGCATATGTCTACAGTGCCGAACTCCGAAGAATGATAGCAAAACTAGCAGTGAAACAGCCCCGACTCATGAATAGATCTTTACTATTAGAGCTCCATGATAACGCGAGACCTCATACAGCACGAGAAATCGTTTTAACTCTACAGGAACTGCAATTAGAAACCATTCGTCACCCTCCGTATTTGCCAGACCTTGTTCCAACAGACTACCATTTTTTTCGTGATTTGGACAATTTTCAACGTGATAAAAAGTTTTCTTCTCAGGAGGCAATACAAGGCAGTACAAAATGCTTTCACACAGTTTGTCAAATCTAGATCACCAGAGTTCTATCGCAAAGGCATAAATGACCTTCCTATTAGATGGCAACAATTTATAGATAATAATGGTAATTATTTTGATCAAATAAATACGTTAAATTAAAAAAAAACTAATTTCAATTTTTCAGTACAAATCGGCAATTTCATACTTTAACCCCTATTTTTTTTTAAGGAGTATGCTTTAGAAAGTTACCGTTTTACGGCGCTAAAGCGGAGTAAGGACCTTAATCACCGAAAAGTGTACGGTTTCTGTAACCACGAGAGCGAAGGTGGTCAATAACTTGTGATGACAAGTGAGTACATTTATTTATTTATTTCATAATGGAATTGCAAAGTTTACAAATGTTGCATCAACATATTTAAAATAAAAGATTACAGTCTTTATCAACTTCGTAACATTATGACTTTGACTTAGACATTATTATGTCTCTGCTGTCATTAATATTGGATTGACATAGAAAAATTGGTTCCATAATTTATTATTTACATTTTCTTGTTATTTACGAGAATGATTTATTATTTATTGAATAATTATCATAATTTTGCTGTTTTGTAACAATAAAATATTGTGTGGTACTTGACAATGTAATCAAATATTGACAACACTGAATACTTTAACATAATAATTTATAAAATTTGATTTACAAAATAACGTTATGGGATTATCATATTATTTACTTTTAATTCGTATAATAATAGTCACGGTGGCCTTGTGGCTTACCCCCGATTTCTTACTTATGAATTCGTAGTTATTAGTCAATCTCTAACTTAGCTTGAAAATCTGGCAAAATTTGGCATATAAGCAGGGTTTCAAGTTCTTGAGTCCGAATACTTAATTCCGATTCCCGTGCTTGGACCTCTACTACTACTACTTTATAGGTCGTGGGTTCAAATCCGGGCAAGTACCAATGTGACTTTTGCAAATAATATATGTATTTTCTAAGTTTATTTTAGACATAACTGATATCGGTAAAGGAAAACATCGTGAGGAAACCTGGACTTATAAATAGTCAGTGAAGATTAGTTTGAAATCGCCAACTCGGCTTCAGCAAGTTTAGTGATTAATTCTTGTGCCTTCTCTGTATGAGAAGAACCCTTTTAAGGTATATCCACACATATCAGGGCCGTGCCAGGGACGTGGATGGACCGTGCCCCGTCAGGGACTCAAAAAAATATCGGTGGGTACATTTTATATGAACTCGTTCACACACGTCCGTGCACGAGACGTGACGTAACGTGTGTGAACGAGTCCCGGGCACGGCCCTGATATGTGTGGAGAGACCTTTACCCTGCAGTGGGGGGACAGAAACAGGCAGGTATTATATATGTCGGGTTTAGTCAATAGTACGGACGTCAAAAAAAAATCACAAGTACGCGCCTGGTGGCAAATCAAGAACAACTACGCATTGGCACGCTTTTTCTAACAACTTGCGTGGTGGGGACAGCAGAATATAGGGCTTATTACACTACACGGTATTCAGGGCCCTGAATACCGGGTCACTAAATCATTCCGAAGCAATAAGGTCGATATTATGAGAACCCTAACTCCCTAAAAGTTATTACACTACCCTAAAATAGGGTTTAGAGCCCTGAATACCGTGTAGTGTAATAACCCCTTATGTCAGTTGACTACTGACCGCCTTAGGCCTTAGAGCTAAGACGTCGTAGAATCAGTAACGATCCGTAATACTCGTATTAGTAAGCAAGATTGTAACTTTGACTTGTGTCTATTTGAATAAACTCAGTGTATCGAATAATTTGTCTGGTTTCATTTTCACTATTGTGCCCACACACGATGTCTTAACCTAAGGGAATACATCCTGACTTCCCAATGGTTTGCATCTTTCGGCCACCCTTGATGCGACATATAGATTTAATTCCGACAACATCTATATCCAAGCTTTGATACAGAATGCAGCACCACACAGATTTTTTTAATTAAAACAAAAACCCCATAAAATTTTCCCGTACATTAAACTCCCGAAATTCTAACCTATTCAATACACAGTTGAAAAATTTAAACAATGCAATTACGAGCTGGTCATCAATCGGGTGGCATGTCTGGGGGGTTCGGGGGCGCTCGGGGGTACTCGGGGGCGTTCAGGGGGATCGGCTGGATTCGCAATTTGTCATCCGTGCGCGATGACAGACGTACGGACGATTTTCATGATTTATTAAATGCATAGCGTTGACGTATTGCAGTGCGCGAGTATTCTGGAAACTACAAAGTGAATAGAGTTATTTACTGCCTGTTCAGTAATTGTTTTCATTAGTTAATGCTTCATGGTTTTTGTTGGGTAGTGGAAATACATACGTTTGTTTTTAGGTATATTTGTAGCCATGGAACCCACGAAATGAAAATAGTGTGAAGTGGTGATAACAATGAAATGCGCTTGAAATTTTCGTATAGATATTACGTTTTATTTAGTCGTACATTTCGGACTTTTACCAGTAAGACTTGGTAAATCTTAGGTTTAACTGATAAAGCTCAGGTTTTACTATAGTTCGGGCTTTTACAGTAACATAGATGCCATCTTAAAAAACACAAGACTCGCGGCGCATTTCTTCTACCGCAAAAAGTAGTGAGATCGAATGTAAAAATAAGGCGGTTAATTTATTCAGTAGGTGCCTTATTAATTAGGTTACAAACAAACACATTAACCGACTTGGTCAGTAAGTATTTTAGTTTGTAAGTCTTCTAGAAGTACCTTGGAATTTTGATGATCGGTGAGTCAGTGACGAAATTAAGGCATTTTGGCTTGCAATAATTCCTAAACTTCAAGTTCATATTAAATGTAATTCGGGCTTATGCCTAGTTATATTATGTAATGAACAGATAGATGGCCCCTGTAACACAGGAATTTCCTAGCGTGGGGGTCATTAATCGTGTATTTTGTGATCTCACCAAATGTATCCTAATTCTTTGTCATCAGTAATTCTTTACTTTTTGTCGAATAAATTATTACTATTATGTTCTCTTAGCCACTGATTTTTTTTTATCCACAACGAAGTTACAGAGAGGTCGAAAATGTCCTGAATGGCTTCGAGAAAAAGATGACACAGCAGTGCTCTTGTTTACTCGACTTGTAGTGGGCACTGCCGTGCCCCCAGATACTATTTATAAACCTGTCGATGGCTAGACATACATTTAGCCTAGTATATATTATTTAGCGAGGCCTAATTATTAGGCTACAGAAAATCGGTAATTACATGCAACATAAACTACTTCAGTGAATTAATTAAAACACAACTCGAATAAACAAATGCTTCGTCGAAGGGCTTTTAAAAAAAAAACAATTATCGAACAATGTTATATCAGAATAGGCGCGCGGGTGTACATGGTTCATACAAACGTTAGGACATACTCAAGGATAAGCCTTGAACTGGCCATGTTTGGAAGTGTAGTACCCTTCCGAGTATATGATACATTGAACCGTAGAAAGGGACTGTAATACAAGTTTGTGTGACCTATCATGCAATAGACAACGCTCTCAGATAGTCCTTTCATAACATGATCCAATTCACTCAAAAAAACTCGATTTCAATTAATGTCGATAGGTACTCAACGAGCTAATAACACCACGCGGGCCCGGTGCGCGTTGGTGGATGTCAGATAATTTCGAATTTTTGGTTCTAGGATATGCCGGTTTCCTCACGTTGTCCTCCTTCACCGTTTTGAGAGCAGTGGTGATGAAATAATTTAAATAAAGTAAAGTGCCTGCCTGGGTTCGGACCGACGACCTACACGTAAGTCGCGACCGTTGCCCCTGGGCAAACTTTCTCTAAAAGTCTATATAGGCCAAGTGATGTATAGTGTAAACTCCCATGTGTTGTGGTTTCTTAGAGTTTATGATTCATCAGACATGATTTAGGAAACAGTCTTCTAAAATTGAAATTAAGCTGTGTTTGGGGCAGATATATGATCCTCGTTTAGATTTAAGTATTCATCCAGATTCCAGTTAGTATTCAGGTAGAGGTGGAGTAGTCTAGTTCTGGCACAGAATAATAACTCTTACCAATGCTTCTCGTACTTTGTGAAAGATTAAGCTTTGTTCTCTAGATCAAACGCACAACGTTGTGGTATGCGGTACCGGACAAATAATAATTCTCACTGCTGACGCATACTGCAACGAAACCATAGAACATTCGAGACGTTTTTATAAGATTATATATCCGGTACCGCATACATTAGCGTTGTGCGATCCGAGCAGGGGACCAAAACTTAAAACTGTATTCATTTTGAAAGAGATAATTTTTAAAAACATTTTTTTTTTTTAAACTTTGCCCCACACTAGGAATGTCTTTCTGTATCGTGAGTGCGTTTACAAACATATAAATTCACATACACAAACACCCAGAGCCGGAACAACTATCTGTAGGTCATTAAAATATTTGTTCCGTGCGGGACTCGAACCCGCGACACGCAGCGCAGCAGTCAATCGCTCAACCACTGCGCCAACCGTGCACCGCGTATTGAAGGTAATCTGACCACATCTATTTGCAATCAGTAATATTATGCCGTTATAATAATATTAAACGGAAGATGAGTAGGACTATTTCCCTACAACACACTTGCACGTAAAATACTCCATTTTTATTGACAACCTAAATTATCCCACTGCCAGGCAAAGGCTTCTCCTTTCTCTTCCACTAATTTATGAAAAACATGACTTTAATTTTTCGTTTAATGTTTTAAAAGAATAGGACCGTTCTCGCCATCGATCACTGACGTGTGGTCACTGTTACCCGCAATAAATTAAACGGCTACCAATTGGTATGAATATTGATGCTTTCTGTTGAAACTTTACATTTGTCACGTTTGTGGATGTAGGTAACACTAAACTCATTGTTTTAAGTGTTGATGAAATTATTATTATTTACAATAAACAGTAGATTTAGAAGACACCAGAGGTGGCCACATCCTCACATGAAAAGATTTAGTTAATTTTTATTAATCTCTGAATGTGTTTTTTTTTTTAAATACTTTCCAGAAATTAAACATAGTTTCATCAATATTTTTTATTTACAAAATAAACATCTTGCTATGGTACAGATTGAGTTTTCAAAGTGGGCGTAGATTCAATAACAAATTGGAAACTATGAGGAATAGCGAAAAACACACAAAAGAGTTCCGGACCCGATTTTGATGAAAACTAAAACTGCTTCATTGGCTTTTTAAAAATCAATATTCCTAGGCAGGAATTGAACCCGTTGAAATTGGAAGAAAATACATACTGTATTATTACACCATCAGATAGTGTTGCTAATAGGGATCAAATTCTGCGAAAGAATCGCATACGGCAAACTCAGGGAAAGAGCTCATTTTTAGGGTTCCGAAGTCAACAAGGAACACTTATAGTTTCGCTCTGTCCGTCTGTCCTTCTGCAGCTTAGCTCAGATAATCTAAGTACTAGTAAGCTTTAATTTGGCTTGGATATACATATTAATAATTCCGACAAAGTGGTAAAATAAAATCATGAAACATTTTTTATTTGTTCTTTTTTGGTAAAGTGGGGATGTTTTTTTTCTTGTCTATCCTATGGTGTGGGGTATCGTTGGAAAGGTCATTCAAAAATATTGCCTGCCAGCGAAATGGTTGATCTTGGCTATCTGAAAAAAATCACGGCCGTAGTAAATATAACGAACTTAAAAGTAAAACTATCACAGATAAGTAGGATTTACAAGTTTACGAGTAATTGTCGACCAACTGATAAAATGTACTTGGAATAGTAAAAAATTTGTACAAATGCCATAGAAAAATTACTTAAATAAAGTTGTTAGCAATGTAAAACAGAGTAAATACATGCTTATGAACCATGTAAAAATATACAAAAATAAAATCATAACATCCTTTATAATAATGATTTTGCATTACAGATTTTTAATGTTTTTTTCTGAAAAATCATTAAAAATCTGACTTTTTTTATGTTTAAGCTCGAATACCGCATTGGAGTGGCCGGAGTCGCTGGTAGTACCGGTCCGTAGTCCATACGGCGCATGCGCGCGGGGTAGTCTATTTTGTTTTAGTGCAGAAGAATTTTCGACCTTTTGTAATCTAAAGTCAAATTAAATTCGATTGCCAAGCAAGTTACTTATTTTCTTTAGTCGATATCCATCTGTAAAGTCAATATTCGACCCGACGACATCACTTATTGAGTAGCGTAAAACTTTCCAGAACGCAATAGTGAATACCGCAGATTAGAGGTATTTTAAACGAATTTGATTATCATCCTATGTGGGCCCGTTTTTAGACGTTGTGTGCCGCTGAAACCGTTTTAATGTTCATGTAACAACAACAAAACCCTCTTCTTAGTCCGCATTATTATGCAACTTCGGAACCCTATTACTGCACGTAGCCCGACACGCACTTGGCTGGTTTTTACATCAATCACTATACAAATACCAACAAATACACAGGTTCACTGTCAATAGGAGTAGTGCCCAAAACACTAGCAGTATTGCCAAGTTGAATGGCAATGCTGACTCTTTAGCCGAAAAAAGACGAGACTTCTGTTCACGTGAAGAGTATCGAGTATATTTACCAAAATTGTAAACTATCTTAAGAAGATAAAGCTGATGCCATTTAAATCAAATCAAACATAGTCCAATGTTCTCTGCCAACAAAAATTAACAGGCCAACAGCCCCATTTCTTAAAACACCATCACACTGCAACCTATAACTCTAATTCTTAGACTGTAGACGCCAGCTCTATCTGCTCACCCCCATAAATTCGGCAAGACATGATACATGGTAATAATGTATGGAGGACCGAATTCCGTTTGGAATAGTTGCTCCTAACCGCGACACAGACTTGGCTGAGCGCCATTCGACTGTTCTAAGTATGGAATGTTTTTAGTTTTTAAGATCTGCGTAGTGATTATGGGCGCCTGGTAGTTTTAGATTGGGTGATTCATCATCATCATCAGCCTTTTAATGTTCCTATTGCGAGGACACAGGCCTCCTCTTTTTGTTGGGTTGGTCATGTGAAAAGTACCACTATCATTATCTTGTTTGAATCCCAACTCATTTGAGGTCGGTGCTAAGATGTGAAAAGATTTTAGAGGGACAAGCCCGCCACACTATTCCCAACCGAAACACCAGAAAACGCCGAGCCGAGGCAATGAATCTTAACGAGTTCTGGAGAAGCGATTCTACTGTCTTGGATCCCACAACGAAATTAATCAGAAAAGACCAGCGGAAGAATAAGAAAATACATAATTTTCACTTGCCTACTTATCAAGCAGGAGAGAGAACAGAGCTAGGCCAATAGGCAAAAAGGGACGTTTACAACTGGGATAAGCCCAGTTGCCAAGCACCGTGGATTAAAATTAACGCTAATATTAATGGAACCTATATAAATGAAAAGTAATGTTGAAGTTGGCTTGAAACCGGATTCTAGAACATTCTATTCGTATTAACAATACAAGAATTGCCAGAAATTCTCAGATTGTGACTACCGTCTCAGATCATTTTGCGAAAGCTTTTAATAGTATTAATTGCAGCTAATAATATCTCTATGATTCCACATTAAATCATTCTTCAGTAAATAGAACTTGTCTATTAGCCTAATAAAATGCAAATGTGAGTGGAAAAGCCCTAGAAGGACAGATACGGATCTTACTGGTGATGTTCTTCAGAAAAAGCATGTGCATAGTACCCATAACCGGCGAGCGTGTATGCCTAGATATTGTATGGTAGTAAATGAAACAAAAGGGGTCTGTAAGAATCTTAGGAGCTGGAGTTTTTGCCTATCCCCATGGGAAAAAGGTGTGAATTTGTGTAAATATGTAAAAGTCTATGTACACGCACAGCATACTAAAAGAACCATCCTACCTTTCAACTATCACTATTCACGATAAACAAACTATCCAACGTTAGTACCGCTTCTTTTATTCAAAAAGCCATCGTCCTCAAACAGCTAAGGCCTTAAAACGAGTGAGTAAACCGGGGAGGCAACAATTGTGGTCTGAATTATGCACGCTGCTCGGCCTGTGCGGTCGGTAATCGAAAGTCAACAATCGTCTTTGTACTACTGAGGTCCTGGTAGGTGTAGGTATGGATGGAGCGATTCGATAGTCTGTTTGGAGGGTAGGATGTTTAAACTTACATGCTTACATAATAAAGTCGTAAGTGAATTTGGCATGGCAAAGAAAAAAAATAATCTCTCGAAAAGTGTATTTTGGATATTCCTTATTATTTAAAGAATATGTGTCATACTCTTTCATCGGGTCAAACCCTTTGCCTTCCTGAATTCACTTACGCAATTAGGCTGCAGAACGCCACCTGCTATCTTTAAATGCTCATTTTGCACATTTACTTTTATCTATCTAATCATACACGTAAGCCGGTTACTAGTACTGTGCACGGCCTTTCTGAATAATATCGCCAATAAGTGCCGAAAAAAAAACTATCAAGGTAATATCGGCCGGTAATCGAATGTCAACCATCGTCTTTGTACTCAAGTAGGTACCTGGCAAAATGGATGTAAGTATCTTGTTACGTTCCGAGATCCTAGTAGGTTGAGGTATGAATGGAGTGATTCGGGAGACGGTTTCAGTAATGGAAGGTTTTAAATGTTAAGGTGGTTTTCAATAGTTGATTTAAGGTGAACGCGCACTTAGACGCACCGCAGGAGCAACACGCGCCGCAGTCATCGCATTTTCTCAAGGCCCCGCGCAATCCACGACGAACGCGCTGAACGCACCGCGCCACACGCATCGTATCCACTTCTGTACATCTTAATATATCAATATTTTCTATATCGACTCGAAAAGAAGAAGAAGAATATTTTCTATACGGGTACGGATGACGTCTCCGCGCCGCCCACACCGCACTCGCCGCAAGCATCCAACGCGCCGAATCTGATGATGTCATCCGCACGCGCTGGTGGAATCCGTATACCAATAGCATTTTGCTGAAATGCGGGTCGTGCGGCGCGGACAGGTGCGCGAGGCTGCATACGATTTCATATAAAGATTTATAAAATGCGATGACTGCGGCTAGTTGGGCTCCTGCGAGGCGTCTAGGTGCGCGTTCACCTTAAGTCTGTAGTGGTACGAGGAAATAGGGATATGCTTCTTGGAAAATTGATAGGTGCCTACAAGAACCGTGTATTTGCCAGGAAAACAGTGTAGCTTTCTATCAATGATAGAATTTTCGTAATCGGAGCAGTACTTCCAACAAACAAGCCATTTTATCACATTATACTCGTAATATTTAAATTTGATTTGAGACTGTAAATCAGTTGTTTTGTACTTTTTATATATGATGATGATGATGATGTATTTGTAATTAACGTTTCCTTGGGAAAAGGCGTCAACTCAAAATAATTCTTAAAAAAAAAATAGCCTATTTTCCCTATAATTTACAATTTAATATATTTTTGTTTTTATTTAACCTGTTAAGGGGTGACCCATTTCTGGATGAAGGTCTCTTCCATCTTTTCCTATCTAAATCTATTCTGGGCCGTTCTTGGGTAGCCGTTCAAAATCATTCTTAGGTGACTTACATTGTCCTATGTCCCCTTGATGGGGCAGAGGGCGTCCACAGATGTCCTCCATCGCGATCTGTCTTAAGCTTCACGCTTCACCTCGCTCCATGTCATTTCGATGCTTGCCGCTTCTGCTAACACGGTGTGATGCCAGGTTTGACTGGGACGGCCACACTTTCTTTTACTTTGGGGATTCCAGTACAAAGCTTATTTGGTTATGAAATCGGGAACTCTTCGGAGAGTGTGGCAAATCCATTCTTAGCTACTTTACACTAAACATAATCGTTCTTGGAATTCAAATAAAAATAAACACACAGCAGAAATAAATAACAATAAACATCTAAATGAAGAAGACAGAGATAACTTCTCGAAGGTCATCGACAGAATTAAACTCGTAGTCGTATCCGCAAATAGGACAGCCCCAATCACCGTATTGGGATAAATTTAGTATAGGATAGATCCGCCAACCCTTATTAGTCGACTAAATGACAAAAACCTCTCAAATAAACCTTTCGAGGAACCAACGACCTCTTGAGGAGTTATATTTGCTAGGTCTGATGAGATAAAATAGTACCTACAGTTTAACTGAATAATAAACTCAATTTTTATACCCAAACCGTCATGAAAAACTGAGGAAAAAATTTAATGAATGTACATAAAAATAAATAAACACTAACAACCCACAAATAATGTCTACGATATCAAAAAAACATTACAAACGAAACTAAAAGACTGGCAACACCGCAATAACTCCGAGGAACGACCTAAGATGGTGCATTACTGATAGCAATCCGCTGAAAAGCGAATAATAAAAATATTCTCAATGCAAATGTTCTGAATACAATAGAAAGATATAACTCACAAAGCAAAGAGTCATATTCAAAGAGGTCCCAATACAATCGATATTTACGACGCATAAAAAGAAAAAAGTAAGAGGCACATAGCAATTTTGTTCCCACGATACGATTTTTTTGAAAATAACATCCTTATTCTCTATGCGCGTTTTCGAAAATGGAATTTATTCATATGGCCAACAATGTTTGGAACTAAGATTTGGAAATAGAACGTTGTAGATTATTGTGCATCGGAAAGCTACATGCATTTTGGAGCCACAGATACAAGGAATTTATCTGGAACTTAGGGTATAAATAGATAGGTATTATTTGATTCTAGCCATTTTGAGATACCTTGGTTCTTTGTTTGAATTCTACCTTTGTCCGCTATAAAGGTTGATGTGTTTAGTAGGAATCTCAACTTGACTTTCATGCAAGAAACATCCCATAAAAAATCTTGTTAAAGAACACTGGCTTTTTTTCTTAGGAACAATAACTTATACAAATTGGTATGTCTTTAGATTTGATTTATTAAACTTACACAAAACTACGCGCTATTTCTCATAAACTTTGGCAACTATCGAAAGCTACGTGCTTAGATCTTATTTATATAATCATTTTACCGCAGCTTCACTCTCGTGGCCCATACTGCCGCAACCGTGATTTTTTTTGAGATATAAGAAAGACTCAACATTAATGAAGCTTTTTCTCCGTCATCATCATCATCATCCTTTTAATGTTCCCACTGCTGGGACTCGTGCCTTTTTAGGGTCCCGTACCCAAAGGGTGAAAACGGAAACCTATTACTAAGACTCCGCGGTCCGTCTGTCTGTCTGCCTGTCTGTCTGCCTGTCTGTCCATCTGTCACCAGGCTGTATCTCATGAACCGTGATAGCTAGGCAGTTGAAATTTTCACAGATGATGTATTTTTGTTGCCGCTATAACAACAAATACTAAAAACAGAATAAAATAAATATTTAAGTGCGGCTCCCATACAACAAACGTGATTTTTTGCCGTAATTTTTCGATAATGGTACGGAACCCTTCGTGCGCGAGTCCGACACGCACTTGTCCGGTTTTTTGCAAGCATTTCTACCAAACATAGATTTTCTAAATAGAATAAATAACCTACAACACATTTGGACCGCGCAACACAGGGAATCCTAGTGTGTGGTCCAGGGAATTTGTTAACACCTAGCACTTAAGGCCCTCTGTGTATGTATTATTGATTAACTATAGTACTGTGTAAAAAATGAACGGAATAAAGATTTTTATTATTATTTTATTTTATTTGTCCATGGGTCAGCCATGGGACAACAGGCTGTCACAAGCAAACTTGCCCGAACAAGTTAACACGAACTTAAACTGTCGCGTTAAAGTTAACGCATAGTTGCTGCACGTGGCACCAGATTGTGTCAATACTGCTTTTAGTTCTGCCCACCCCCGAAAGGATATACTTTTGTTTGTTGGATGGCACATGTGTTTTCACACTTAGTTTGTGCACGCATTTGGTGAACTGTGCTTACAATATAAGTTTTCTTATACATTTAAGGCGCAGATACCCCTCAGTAGCTGATTTTTAAATGAGAATCACATCTAAACGGCTAGTTTATTTTTTTGAAAAATATATGTTACATTAGAACATTTTCCAAAAAATTTGATCTATGAAAATTTTGAGTATTATTCGTATAACAGTGTAATTAATTTTTAGGGTTCCGTACCCAAAGGGTAAAAACGGGACCCTATTACTAAGACTCCGCGGTCCGTCTGTCTGTCTGTCTGTCACCAGGCTGTATTTCAAGTACCGTGATAGACAGTTGAAATTTTCACAGATGATGTATTTCTATTGCCGCTATAACAAAAAAATACTAAAGACATAATAAAATAAATATTTAAGTGGGGCTCCCATACAACAAACGTGATTTTTTAGCCGTTTTTTTGCGATAATGGTACGGAACCCTTCGTGCGCGAGTCCGACTCGCACTTGGCCGGTTTTTGAAGTTATATAATCTAACACGGACAAATATACGACAAACACACCTAAACCGCCGGGCGTATTTTAATAAAATTTTCACCATCTCAAAGGCAATTAAATTATCCACATTTTGATCTAAGATTTTTTAAAAGTCATTGAATAATAAGGAAAGTACAAAAAGCTACTGAATTTTGGGGAGGGACCCAAAATTGCTGGAGCTTTTTGTGCTAGCAGTGTATGGGTGTAAAACGAGTGCGCGTTTTGTTCCCTCAAGGTCCTTGGCGACTGTCGTCGTCGTGTTAAATTTAGTTTATTTTTTGTTTGCAGTAATCTGACACTAAAAGGTTATGTCATCATCGCTTTTAGGGAAAAGGTTGCCCAATGTGACATTGTTTTTAATGTTTATATTTGTTATTATTGTCAATAATACAGTCCCTTTATACAATTGGTAATTGTCTGGTAAAACTGTTTCCTGTTAGCTACAATACAACCTCACCAGGTTATAGTCAGGTGTATCTTTAAGTTGAGCTGAGTGGTGCCGATCCATGCATCATGTTCGTGAACGGGCGCCATCAGTTGGTATTGGTCATAACTTAGCTGCCTCAGCCTGTTATTGTATTGTTTTTTAATTGTTTGTTACTCTAGACGCTTTTACTTGCACTTCATTTTACATCGTTCTCACATATGGGGCGCACGGTTGGCGCAGTGGTTGAGCGATTGACTGCTGCGCTGCGTGTCGCGGGTTCGATTCCCGCACGGAACAAATATTTGTATGGCCTACAGATAATTGATTCGGCTCTGGGTGTTTGTGATTGTGAGTTTATATGTTTGTAAACGCACCCACGATACAGGAAGAAATTCCTAGTGTGGGGCAAAGTTTAAAAAAAAAATATATATATATGTATATGTATTTTTTCAACAAGAATGATGTAACCAAATAATTGTAATTAAAACTGATGGAAAAGAGTGCCCGCGGAGTTTCTTGCAAATTGTTTTCCATTGAAACCTACTGACGCTTGCGAATTTGCAACTAGAGTCAATGTACCTCTAAGGTTTATTTGAAATAAACTATTTGATTTTGATTTTGAAGTCAAGAGTGAATAGATTACTTCTAGGCAAGCGTGCTTCACCGTTGTAACAACTATAAAAAATATGTTTTATCAGATAAAAATAACCGGGATTTGTCTAATATAGCAGGAGGACATTTTGATAACTTACGATTTTGTGCAGCGGTTGAATAAACTTTTTTATTATACCTATCTGAAGGCACGGCAGTGCCCCCAACAAGTCGAGCAAACAAAGGCACAGCCGTACTACGAGTATCATTTTCTCGAAACCATTCAGGACTTTTCTTTCTTTGTAACTTAGTTGTGGATGTAGCGAGAAGCCAGATTTTTTTGTGACTAAGAATAATAAACATAATAAACCTAGACATGATATGTCACTCATCCGAACTCATCAGAAATCACTCATTTGAAGAACACAATGATGTCAATTTAAAAGTAAAACTAAGTTGGTTAATTTGTTTGTTTGAAAATTATTATGGTACCTACTGAATTAATAGTACATTGTGATACAAGGGTGGAAAGTAGGTTATTGCAAACTCGTGTCATTAACAAGCCCGAGCCGAAGGCGAGGGTTTTTAATGACACGAGTTTGCAATAACCTACACGCCCGTGTATCACACGATATTTTTCAATACAGTTGTGGGAAATAGTAAAAACAAATCAAAGAATTAGATTTGTTAATACAAAAAAAAAAAATTTCGCGCGTTTTTGCAACTGGACATATTTTTTTTACAACGAAAACAACCTACACAGCCTATTCGATTTTTGACAAATGTTTGTGTGAAAATAATTAAACTGAAACTGGTAATTAAATATATTAAACAACCATTTAAAAGACTTTTGAGAATTAAATGCTAAAACGTACGGAATCATTCATTTTTCCTCGTATAAAATCTATTCCATTTTATTATATGTATAAAAAATTCCTTGCTACTAAACTTTTTTAAATTGACTTATAAATTTAAAACTGCAAAACTAATGATCGAGCTCGTAAACAAAAGTCACGACCGCGTAACAGAAAGATGCCTATGCATAAGATTTAATTTTCGAATCATAATTATAGCCTCTGAAAGTACGCCATGTTTAACAACTGTATTGAAAATACATTTTTGGTTTTACATTCGATCTCACCCACCACACTTTTTTCGGTAGAACTGCGCCGCGAGACTCGTGTTTTTATATGTTATGTATTTCATGGGATTAATATAGACAGACTACAATCACTATGCATACCTACCTACATAGACTTTTTATGTGAATATGCCAAGAAAAGGTTCCAAGCATAATTTTAAAGTTACCTACCTAAGGAAAATGGATTGCCCCAGCTCCTTGCAATAGGTAATCAATCTTTTATTACCCTCACTATTGCAATATTTGCATTTAATAACCTGGACGTTCATTTTTACGACGAAAAATAAGCCAGAATAATGAAAGAATTTATAATTTTATGAAACGAATTCTCGAATTTGTTTTAAAATTCTGTTTCACCGATTTGTAATTTTTTATTAATCTTTTATATTTCACAATTTTTCACTTTTTATTATATTAAGTTGTTAGAGTTCAGCGGGACTTATAAATGACAATTGACGACTTTTGCATTATAGTTGAGCAATAACAATACTTTTGCTTCCAATAGTGGAAAAATATGCTTTGTTCATAAAATTGTAAGTTACTCTATAAAAAGCTCGTTTTAAATAACTACTGTAGTACTTTACCATTTCTTTGTTATAGTAATCCACATTCAATCGTCTATTTTCAGGATATAACTTAGATACTGAAACTTAGTGAAGTTTAGGATAAGATAGGATTGATGGACCCCCTTTTCCGCACTTAGGCCGAGTTTCTCACCTCTAAATTATCGCAGTATAAATGTAACAAATTTTCAAGCACGCGTTTTCTGCTGTGATTGGTTGAATGAATTTTCAACAGCCAATCACAGCAGATGATGCGTGCTTGACAATTTGTCACATTAATTCTGCGATAATTTAGAGGTGACTAATATAGAATCCAATATTCTGTGATAATTTAGACTCCAATTTGGTCCTTCGTGCGTGCAGGCGTCCTCTCTGTGAGAGGGAATTGGTAGTAATGGGTCCAGTGCGGGTTGGTAGATCAAGTGGATGTCACAGTGATGTCTTCGAATTTTTGGTTCCAGGACATACCGGTTTCCTCACGATGATTTCTTTCACCGTTTTGAGAGCAGTGGTGATGAGAATATTTACACAAATTAAAGTGCCTGCCTGGGTTCGAACCCACGACCTAAAATTTGTAAGTCGCGGCCGTTACCACTAGGCCACCTCTGTTCTATAGATAGTGTAGGTTTTTAGCAGTGAAAGAATTTTCGAATCTGAACAGAACTTTCTAGAGATGTCCTTTTCCTTCAAAAGGCGCCTGGCCTTTTGGGTAGAAGACCAGAGTATTTGGGATTTTTACCCCACTAAAACCGTGACCTCTCAAAAGATAATTTTACATTATCCAATATCCATACTAATATAATAAATGCCAAAATAATACTGTCTATTTACGTTCACACCTAAACTGCTGAACAAATTTTGATGAATTTTGGTGCAGAGCTAAATTGGATATTGAAGAAGAACTTTTCAAAGTCAAAATTGTTTATTTCAATTAAGCCAGCACTTATGAATGTCAAAAAAAAATCTTTCCCTTGGAATAATTCCCCACGTGGGCGAAACCGCTGGCTGGCAGAAGTTATTTATTTCACGGGCACCCAACTGAAGAAAATTAGGTTCAAATAAATTGTACTAGATGGCGGGATAAGCTTCGATTCGTTATTGAGTTTTGTGAAATATTAGTTTCGTTATTGAGTTTGGTGAAATATTAAGATTTTCTAGAGACGATCATAAAATATGTATGTTCTTGTTTAATTAACAAAATTAAGGAATATGGGCTTAATTCACATTTCAAAGATTATTTGAATATATAATTTAAAATGTATACCAATAGATGGCGCGGTTTTAAATTTCTAAGGCATCCCTCGGTTTTTTAATTTGTTTTGTAACACATTTTGGTACAATGAAACTGTAAAAACGTGCAAAAAATACTATAAAACAAATCGTCGCTGCATTTAAAAAAAAAGTATTCACGAACCGAGTAAACTCTGTTACTTCCAAGTCGCTTTTTTTTTTTTTTTTTTTTTTTTTTTTTTTTTTTTTTTTTTTTTTTTTCTACGGGGCGTCTCGCAACTCAGTCAAAATGACTGTTTAGCTGCTTAACCGGGCTTTCCTACGGAGACTAAACTATATAGCCTCCAGCTAGGCAAAAATTTACTAAACCTAAGCGACAACGCTGAGGGCTACCCCAGTTGGGGTCGAACCTCGGCTCAGGGCGTCGCTGGGGGGACAACTAAGGCTGGATCTTAATAAAATGATTCTACCATCCGTTCGGAATAAGCCTACGTGGAGAAGAACGGACAAGAAACTCCAATTAACTAATTAGAATTAACTATGGCACAGCTATTCGCGGGCTGGCTACATAAATAATGACTGGGACTTCGCGGCGGGGCCTCGGCGGCGAGGACGGACCAATCGGTATGTATGCTACGTTTGAATAGGTGTTCGTACTATTTACGAACCCATTGACCGTCCTTGTAGACAAGGCTGTCAAGTTCCCTAGTAATGCACTCGTACCTCGAGAAGAGGGCACTGCATGAAGCGGGGGTGAGAGAGCCTGCATTCCGGATTTCTGCATCCAGAGCACGGGCCTGAGGGGTCATCCATATGGAATACGCGCTGATAATATTCTCAGCGACGCTCAAATATGGCTTGTGCCCGGAGGGGGCGACAGGGGGCGGGCACATGGCGGCGGTGGTGGTGGAAGCCACCTTCCGGCTTTGTGCGGGCATGGGGGCAGCTGGGGCCACTGGGTCGGGGACTGGATTTGGAGCTGCTATGGGGTGGGCCATCAGCGCTGGGATAGGCTGGGAGTAAGTCTGAGGAGCCACACTTTGGTGGTTCAGCTTACCCCATGGTGAAGTCCTCTGAGGGGCTAGACGGGGGGGTGGTTGGGAAGAGGGAGCCATGCGCATTATGTGCGCATTGTAACGCTTGGCCATTTTAGGCGCGAGTTTGGGGGCTTTTGGGCAACCCCGGTAATTAGCCGGGTGCCCGACTTGGCCACAGAGCACGCAGCTGGGAGGCTCCGTGCACTGTGAGCGGTCTTTGGGACGGGGACAGTCCTTAGTGCCATGATCACCCATGCACTTAACGCACCTGGGTGTTGCATAGCAGTGGGCCTGAGAATGGCCATAAAGTTGACAGTTGTGACACTGTCCTACAAGATGGGGGCGGTAGGGTTTCTCGATCGAAATGCCCGACAGGGAGCACACGGTCTTTATATTGAAAATCGGGTTGTAACCCTCAGTAGGGCTACAGACAACTAATACGATATCGTACTGTTGTCCGCCTCTTGCTTTATGCAAGCGGTGGACTTCAGTGACGGGGACATTTTGGTCTAGAAGGTCCTTACGGATTTCCTCCGTAGGGATCTCTTTTGGGATTCGCCTAATGACTACACGGACGGGCTTTTCCTCAGGGAGGGAGTAAGTATGGAACGAGATGTTCCTATCTTTGAGGTACCGGGTTAGATTCCGGAAATCAGTGGGAGTGGGGACTTGGATTTTGATGCCTTGTTGGCATGCAGTGGCTTTAGTGTAGTTGATTTTCCGCTCAACACAAGCGTTCGAAACATCGTTCCACTTGACTTTATCCTGAAGATAAACAGGTGGAGGGGGACGGAGCTTCTTATTGGTAACTACTACCATGGGACTGGGGCTGCGGTTAGACCGCTGAGAAGAAGCAATGTCTGGGGTGGGGGTGATTTGCCTTACGGGCGAGGCCGGTGGCAGAACTGACTGAGGGGAGGTTTTCGTTACCGCCTTTTTGGCCTTGGTAGCGTTGAGGGGACTACTCCTCTTTTTCCTCTTCCCTCCAGAGCAAACTACGGAGTCACCGTCGGAGGTGACGGTGTCGTAGTCGTCTGACCTATCAGGGACATTAGGGTCTACTGGGTCGTCAGCAACTGAGTCAGCTTGGTCAGCCATAGCTTCCCATTCCTCATCAGTGCTGAGGGTTGCTCCCTCTTCCATGGGGGAGTCATCATCGTCCGCCCAGATGTTATTGGACTTGGACTTGGGCTTATATTTATGAAGGGCGGCTATGCGCTCCTTATAGCTTTTATAAGCTTTGACCTGAGAGGATATGGGAGAAGGAGGATCTCTCCATGATCGGGTTTTCTTAGGCTCGACGGCCGGTTGGGAAGATGAAGCTTTAGGAGAAGGAGGATCTCTCCATGATCGGACAGTAGCTTTAGGCTCGACGGCCGGTGCTGGGGGCTTAGGTAGGGATGGCTCACCAGTCCCAGAAGTGGGCCTGGCTGCCGGGGAGGGCGACCTGGGCGAGACCTGGGCTTCGCTCGGCACGGGTGCCTGGCTAGGTCCAGGGGCCCCGGTCGGGCCCGAAGCGGGCACATAAGTGGCTAAAGCCTGACTAACAGCATGGCTGTACTTTTTGGTGAGTTTCTCCTTCTCGAGAATCTCGTGAAGGAGTTCAATTACTGCCGCGAGCGACATAATTGAGAAAAGATAGATCCGGTGAAGCCGGGAGAGGTATCTTCCCCGGGTGGAGGGGCCCGGGGATGTGTGCAACCTACCCTCCCAGTCGGGTTAGACTGGGAGGTGAGTATCTGGTGAGCCCTAAGCTTGTCTACCTGTCACCAATCTTATTGGGTGACAGGGCCCTAAGGTACCGGTAAACCCACCGAAGGTGGGCCACCCACCAATGTGTACCGAAGAAGTCTAGCACCTCGGGGTAGATACACCCGACCGTGCCAGGTGAATGCTGGGGGACGAAGCGGGGGTTGACTAGGCTATCTACCAAGGCCAACTGATCCCGCTCCCGACTCCAATGACTGCCGTGTCCTTAAGGGACTTGGCGGGTGCTTGGGGCACACCCCACTGGCTTGTTAACACCGCTAGGTTTCCCGCCAGGGACCACAAAAGTGGATTTGCCCGGAAGGGCCAAAATAGCTGCCACTACTAGTAACCAAAGTTACTAGTAGCGACACCTAGGAGCGGCGTGCGAAGACGCGACGGCCGCAGTGACGTCACGCAGGGGCGCGACGAGACGGAGAGTGGGGCGCAGGGGAGCGCGGTGGGGCGACGAGCAGCGAGACGTCCGCACGGGGCGACGGCTGGCGAGCGACTTCCAAGTCGCTGCTGACACCATCTATATATATCCTTGAAATGGAATCGAACGCGATCGATGTTCTTCGAAAAAATATCAGTTTAATCAGACGAAAAACGCTAGTTACCTCGGCACGGTTTCTTTGTATGGGATGAGGCATCTGTAGGTATGCTAGTATTATTTTATCTGTGGTTATTTATGCGTTTAGAAAACAAGACTGTTTTTCCCGATACATCAAAGCTCTCTTTTCTACAATGAAACTGTAAAAACGTGCAAAAAATACTATAAAACAAATCGTCGCTGCATTTAAAAAAAAAGTATTCACGAACCGAGTAAACTCTGTTACTTCCAAGTCGCTGCTGACACCATCTATATATATCCTTGAAATGGAATCGAACGCGATCGATGTTCTTCGAAAAAATATCAGTTTAATCAGACGAAAAACGCTAGTTACCTCGGCACGGTTTCTTTGTATGGGATGAGGCATCTGTAGGTATGCTAGTATTATTTTATCTGTGGTTATTTATGCGTTTAGAAAACAAGACTGTTTTTCCCGATACATCAAAGCTCTCTTTTCTAAAACGCCAGAACCAACAAGCCTAATTACCATAACATAATTTCAAATTACAACAAAGTAGCATGCACAATTAGGTACCTACATCTAAGCCCGGCAACAAGTAGGTACTCGTACAACCCACGCTTCGGTTCAAAGCCGCGCAAATCAATTGATTGCCCAATTTCAGTAATTACACGACCATGCAAACCTTTTGATCTAGAACCTGTGATGTTTATCTTTTCGCGTTTGTTTGTGTTGTGTGTAGGTTGCTTTATATCGGGCATCACATCATCACATCACATCATTAATGTTCCCACTGCTGGGACCCAGGCCTCCTCTCTGTGAGAGGGAATGGGCCGTAATCCACCACGCGGGCCCAGTGCGGGTTAGTGGATGTCACATGTCTTCGAATTTTTGGTTCTAGGACAGGTAGGTTTTCTCACGATGTTTACCTTCACCGTTTTGAGAACAGTGGTGATGAAATAATTTACACAAAGTAAAGCGCCTGCCTGGGCTCGAACCCACGACCTTCAATTTGTAAGTCGCGGCCGATACCACTGGGCCACCACTGCTCTCATATAATGACTATTGATAACTTAATCATTTATTTTTCTATATAGTTTCCGAGTTTCTCTACACACCGAGTCCAGCGCTTTGCCAAGGCTTCAATCCCTTTCAAAAAAAATGTTTTGTATTGGTCCTGCAAAAAGCTCTCCACGGCATCCATCACCTCGTTATGACGATAACGAGGTGATGGATGCCGCGGAGAGCTTTAGCCGTACCTGTTTCCCCTTAAGTATTTTTTCAGTTTGGGGAACAGATAAAAATCGCTAGCCGCCAGATCTGGTGAATAAAGGGGGTGGTCAATTCGAAGCCAGCTTGCTGAATGGCAGCCATCGCAACTGCCGAACTGTGCGCGGGTGCTTTGTCGTGATGAAACAGCACGCCCCTTCGAAGTTTCCCTCTCCTTTTCTCTTTGATGGCATTCCTCAACTTGGGAATTAAAGCTGCATAATATTGGCCTGTAATAGTGGTTCCACGCTCCAGGTAATCAATCAACAATATCCCTTCTGAGTCCCAAAATATTGAGGCCATAACCTTGCCAGCCGATGCCACAACACGAAGCTTCTTCGGGGTCGGTGATGATTGCCGTTTCCATTGCGAAGATTGCTGTTTTGTCTCGGGATCAAAATGATGGACCCATGTTTCGTCCATTGTTACGAAACGAGACAAAAAGTTTTCAGAATCTTCTTGAAACTTTTCCAACGATATCTTCGAAATGTCAAGTCGATTTTGTTTCTAACTGTCGGTTAACATTCTCGGCGTATCTTGCGGTGACTTTTCTCATATTTAAAGATTGTTCCAATATGGATTGAATACTTCCATATGAAATGCCCGTTTCTTGAATTAAGTATCGGATGGTAACTCTTCGATCGCTCAATACAATTTTCTCGGTTTTCGCAACATTTTCTTGGGTGACTGACGTCAATGGACGGCCGCAACGATGTTCGTCTTCCGTGCTCGTTCTCCCTACTTGAAATTGAAAACCCACCTTGCGACAGTGGAATACGGCGGAGCAGACTCTCTTAATGTTGCCTCCAAATCGCAATGAATCTCTTGCGTCGTAAACTTTGATGAAAATGGAATCGTCGAGTTAAATAAGACGTTTTTTGTTGACTCTTGAATACAGTAAATATATGTCCTATAGTCAACAAGAAAATGTTATGTTACAAAATGGCAATCATTTAAGTGCAAGTAGAGAGCCTAGATTGGCTTTCCTTCTGCATGATATGGACGAAGCCTAAGGTTAAGTTTCCAAGTTTCTTCTAAGCAAAATAATTCCATCCCAGTTACATTCAATCAAAAAAATTAGAACCATTCACTGCAAAACTTTCAACCAAAAAATGTCCCAAAAAATTTCCAAAAACACATTTGCAACTAAGTGCGAACAAGTAAGAAAGTACGGGACATGGGAAAGCCATCAAAAAATCAAAAGTATAGGAAGGGATCGTGAATAACGCATGGATACTCGTTGGATCACGCTGTGATGCCGGCTTCGTTTATATTTCATGGTTTACTGTGGGGCAGGGGAATATGCGTCTGTACAGATTTTGCCTGATTTTCGGGGTATTGCTTTTAATGTTACAGGGGTTTTAATTTCAGCTGTAAGTTATCATCGGGCAACTGGACTGAAACCAAAGAAATTTTTTGAAAAAGTAGAGAAGCAAGTACGTCATATAAGAGGAGTTTTCCGTCAGTTTTTATCGTCTACAGAATAACTAAAATGCGTTTTGTGACTTAATACTGATTTGGGCGCAGATAGGTTGGCAAAACTTAACCTTAGGCTTCGTCCATATCATGCAGAAGGAAAGCCAATCTAGGCTCTCTACTTGCACTTAATTATTTGCCATTTTCTAACATAACATTTTCTTGTTGACTATAGGACATATATTTACTGTATTCAAGAGTCAACAAAAAACGTCTTATTTAACTCGACGATTCCATTTTCATCAAATCAGAAGATACTTATTGAGACAACAAAATGCTAATTAAGGCAAGCTTCTAGAAACAGTGCGTTTAACAGTTCAATCTACCGAAATACTTAGTGCTCGTTCACACAGAGGTCCGTTTCACATGTCCGCTTTATCGTATACGTTTTATTCGGCGCTGACGTATGTAGCTGTATGAACGAGTTCACACATATGACAGTATTCCAGATCCAGTAAAAAATACCGATCCGACAAAATATACAGTAGTCCGTTTTACAGGTCCGCTTTATCGCATACGTTTTTATTCGGTAATGGTGTAGGTAGTTGTAAGGGTAAGTTCACACACATAACAGTATTAAAATACTGAACTGTTTTATCGGATCGAAGCCAAGCGGGCGTGCCTTTACCCCTAGTAGTGACGGAACCGATAAAACGGTACTGTAAATGCGGTGTGACCATCACTTCCAGTAGCAACGGATCCGTTGAAAACGATCCTGGAAATGCGGATGTACTGTGTGAACGTACCCTTAGACGTAACTTACTTAAAGAAGCAGGTTCAGAGCGGCGATTCAGAGGGTCTCTCCGTAGTCTAACGTCTTACTTGAGCTTGCATTATTTAATTTTGTAGGCCGGTGTGTACTGTGTGTAGCGATCCGTCCGTGTAGATGGAGCATTTCGACCTATCTTTGCTTTGATGATGTAAATTTTTTATCATGAGTCATTCGTACTCATAACTATAGTTTGTAGGTTTCCGTAGTCAACAAGGATACTTATCCTTATAGTTTCGCCATGTATGTGCGTCTGTCCGTCCGCAGAGATTCTTAGAACTAGAAAGCTATAGTTTGGCATGGATATACATATTAATCAAACCGACAAAGTGGTAGCTCCTGTATACGTAAAATGGGAATGTTTTATTTTCTCGTCTATCCCTTGGTGTGGGGTATCTTTAGAAAGACCATTCAAGGGTCTATGAAAACCATTTTTCAATTCAGGGATCCGTTTGGGTTTTTAGGGTTCCATACTCAAGGGATAAAAACGGGACCCTATTACTAAGACTCCACGGTCCGTCTGTCTGTTTGTCTGTCACCAGGCTGTATCTCATAAACCGTGATAGCTAGACAGTTGCAATTTTCACAGATGATGTATTTCTAAACAGAATAAAATAAATATTTAAGTGGGAATCCCATACAACAAACGTGACTTTTTTGCCTTTTTTTGCTATAATGGTACGAAACCCTTCGTGCGCGAGTCCGACTCGCACTTGGCCGGTTATTTTTTAAACTAAGCTTATATTGGAATTTTTTTTTAGATTCAAGCTAAATGGTTGCTTTCGGATATGTAAAAAAAATCATGGCACTAGTATATATAACGAAACTAAAAGGAAAACTATCACAGCCAAGTAGGCTTTACAAGTTAACGAACGAGTCGACCAACTTATAAAATATACTTGTAAAAGTATTTTTTGTATATTTATGTATTTTTAAGTTTTCGAACGGCAAAGTTAATTTTGTCTCTTCATTAAAACAATGTTCGGTTAATTCTTAGCAGTCGGGTTTTTGTTTTTATAATAATTTATTTTATGGTAATGAACGAGTTCTCCATATAAGTTATGTAGTAAAAGATTATTTATTTTGCTATCTAAGTTACGCTTATCTTGAATTTGTGCCAAAATAGGAACATAAAAGCGTTATATATATATTTTGAATGGCCTATTTAGTAGCTTTCATTTGATACCCATATTGTTAGGATAACGAAAAAAGTTAAAAAAATATATTTAGATGTCTATGTCACTCCCACAATTGAGACGAATCCAACGACACCTCATATGTCATAATCTGTCAAGCCGTTTGAGCTGCAGAGCGTGCTATAGAAATGGACATACATACAAAGTCCCGCAGTCGGATAATAACGTTTTTTATTATATTATGAACTCCACTACAGTTAGACAAAAAACCTTCCCTTTAGTTACCTAATAGTCCTAAAAGTTTTACATTTATCAACTCCGATGATCATTAAAATCAATAAATCCACAATACAACGACCTAAATTACAGCGAACCACAGAAATTGTTCAAATTGGATTACAAAGCGCTACAGCGGCTGAACGGGGCTCGTTACTTAAAAACGCAATTAAGAACTTAGTTGGCGAAGTTTTTGTGGGACCTTCCACAACGGAATAAAGCGCTGTTTTTGTTACCGTCGCTCTAAGTTTGTTCCAGTTTTGCAGATCCATGTGCAAAATAAAACATTACGACCGTATCACAAGAACACAAATGTACTCTCTAACTACCTAACCTGAGAATCGAGCCCAAAAGAGCTCTTGTGCGTTTATTACCCCTTTAATAAGACAATAATACTTCGCAAACAAATTTTAAATGCATAAGGTACTGCTACCTTTCTTCGCATAATATGTCTCATTCGGCAGGGCTTCAAACGAAATTCTGTACTTAATATTATAATGTTTCATCTTAACAGTATGCATAATTGATTTGTTATAATTATTATTTTTGGTGTTTTTAATTGGTATTTTATTGATGTAATAGTTATGGTATCACATCATCATCATCATCAGTCTATAGCAGTTCTCCAATTGTACGCCATTTGGTTCGATTTTCGGAAACTGTCATCCAGCTGCTACCAGCCACCAGCCCAGTCCAGTTATTTTGTTATAATTGTGGATATGTATAATTTAGTATTTAGGGTAGTTAAGGTTATTTATTAAGGGTAAGGTACATATTAGGTGACTTATTACGATAAGTGCTGTGAGAAAGGTGGTGGGCTGAAAATCAGCGTTGACCAGCGTAGTGGCCATGCTGCACACAGCATCAGATGAACCCGCTCCATTTACCGTACTGGAAAATATTATGCTTTAAAACTATCTTGTGTTATGTTTATGTTTTAACATTTTTCGATTCTCTGTACAGGCAGTGTTATTGGATTTTTCATCTGCCATTTCTCAGTAGCAGCATGGAGTCTAGATCTTTGCCCTATTAATGAGCTCGTCCCCTATTCATCATTATCAAAATTTCACCCGAAATACGTCCACTACAGACACGCTGTTACATGGGACCACAGATATAAATCTAACTAGATTGTATGTACTTCGCGTGTCAAAAACGGAGTGAAATTACGATCATTGATCGTACTTTGAGCTTTTCATTTAGCATTATCGGCACCGGAAATCCACCGAAAGATAGAAAAATGCCTAATTATGCCATATTGAGCTGTAAAGACTGTATAGAAAAAATTGGCCGAGGCATTGGAAATGTTTTATTTCATTGGTAAGTAAATTGTATCTTTCATTCCAATTTTTGTATAGCCATTGACCATCGCAAGGCCAACGGGTTTGGTCTCTAGAACGCCACATAGGAACAAACATACATACATAGACTGATAAACACATTAATAGCTACGCAACGTAAGATTTCTAAGTTATCTGGAAAAAAAGAAAAACAAGTGACGCTCGCGCCTGTCGACCTTTTTTGTTTATATAGCTTCCTTTACATTCTAAATCGAGGGGAAATACAATGGGCGAATGTTTTAAAAAGTTCGTCCATAATGTATTGTTGGACCACCTACCGAGTAATTATCAAGTTTTCAGGCTTCTTTTGTCTGAATTTACTCAGCAATACTTTGATGGAATTGTGTTTTTAGCGGCTTTTTATTGTAACGTTCGCTAATTTGAAAATAGAATAAAATACCGTTGTGCAACATTGTGTAAGTATAATGAAAACGATTTGATTATGTGATAAAAAGTTGTTGTTCTTTTATAAGTAGAGTATTGGATTCGATTTTATTTTTTTATAACTGAACACTTTTATGTCGTCAAATTTTTAATACATCTCATCAATGGATCATTATCAAAACCAAAACAAAACAGCAGGCCTTAGAAGAAAACTAAGATAGGAAAAGAAAAGGATTTATTAGCAATTTCTTTAACTCGAGAGTATTAAACCAGAATAGACAAATATCAAAATCATCGCAAGCCAAACAATATATTTCTGAAAAACAACTGTATACTCAACGTAAACAAGCATTAACTCATTTGCAAAATACTCAGCGATCTGTATTTGTGACGCTATCTCCTAAGGAGGCTTGCTCATTGGAGCTGAGATGAACGGAGCGGTGTGTAACTAGTAAAACATTTACGTAAAGATTTCCTACTACTAACATGTTTCTGGTAACCTACCTTTCAGTGGAACGGCTAGTGATTACATCGGAGTGGATAATTATTTCAACCAAGGAATGTATCTGTAGTGGCCAGATCTGAAAGATCACTTCATGATGTGGCCAACCATTAATCTATACTAATACATATAACTCATGTTTCAATACCCCATATAATGCAACAGTTTCATAAACTATTATTGTAATCCACCGTTAGATGCGCCGATACGTGCGGTGAACGACTATTCAGATAAAAAGGTAATAATAATGCGCTAATTGAAGATAAAACTGAAGTTTTATGAATGTCGTTACGACAGAAAACTACATGAATTACTACAGCCTTTGCTGACACGTAAACCCTTCATTAATGACATAGCCGAACGCGGATTAACATATTATCAACGTTGAAGTTTAAAAGGTATGGTCAGTTTTAGCTGGCCATATCATGAGATACAGCCTTTTCATGAAATGATTGGCCACATCATAAAGTAAGCAATTCTATGATCTGGCCACGACATATCCATGACTGTAACGGGGAGAGAATCTGATAGGAAAAAGCAAGAGGCAGTCTGCTACTCTGCTCCTCACTGAACCCAAGAACCCTGCGTACGTTCTACGACTAAAAAGTCTTCCCTGGATCTTTCTTGAGGTCAATCTGCGGGGATTCCTCATGGAATATTATAGCCTCATACAGAACAAAAAGGTTATGCAATCCAATTTTGTTAGGTATTCCTGGTTTTACAGATGGCCGTGACCATTTAACATCAGTCAGCCCGCCTGCTTGTTAGCCACACTATGGAGGAAAACATGGGCTTGCGGACAGCGAGTAATGGGTAGCTTGCCGTCCGTGGGAACAGGCGCGAGTCGACGGTACGTAGTGTTCCATGCGCGCCTCAAAGAGATGTCAGCAAAACTGACGGGGTCCGCTAGGGCCGATGCCTTTCTGGGTCGCGGATAAATTTGAAAAAAAGTTAGCGCGGCCCTGGCACAAGCAACTGAAAGAACACGGGTGAGTTTTAGTCAGTAAAATTCTGACACGACCCCCGCTTCACCCAGGCGGGCGAAAACATTGGACGATTTCTCACATAAAAAAGAAACAATGGTTTAGACACATGTCTTCTGAAGCAGAGTCAGGTAAAGACGAGAATTGACAAGAGTCCAGTTGTTCAACTTGCAGTTTCCTAGCTTACCAGCACAGCACGCACCGCTCCGCTTCGAGGTTCTATGTAAACGCAACCTTAAAGTTGGTCCGCTCAGCCCGAGGCTACAATTAGAAGACGTCCTCAGTCCCACTTTGCTAAACGTCTTGTTTTTACTTGATCGTTATTCATTACTTAACAACCATTTCAAAATAGCTCCGGAAAAATTTAATTGCTTATATATTCCCCAATAAAACGCGGTACTGGGCGTGCGCCCGCTCAATATGAATACTGGACCTCTTTATGGACAGTTTTGTATAAAAAATATTTTTACCCGACTGCCGAAGGATGGTAATGTGTTTATTAAAGTCAAAGTCAAAGTCAAATATATTTATTTCAATTAGGCCAATAAGCGGCACTTTTGAACGTCAAAAATTAAATGTTAATAAAAAATGTACAAGTAATAAAAATTGACTCTACCGTGCATTCGGAAAGTAGCTTGTTATGGAGAAGAACGCACAAGAAACTCCATACTTACTCTTTTTTAAAAAAATATGTTTTACAAAGTTTACTTATGTACATACATTAATAAATTCATATATGTGAGGACGATGCACCCAAAAATAGCACTACCCACTATACAACGTACAGGTATAAAGTAATAAAAGCACTAACAGGTAAATTCATTAGTTTTATAAATAGGAACATGGTTCTCACATACTTACAAATATTGCAAACATAGGTAAAATACCTAATACAACAACAACGGAACCTTGTGTGAGTCAAATTCTGGAAAAAATATAAAAAATAACCTAAGAATACAAAAACTATGAATAGGAATACAAATTAGCAAATTTGATTTTGTCCACACCAAAGATTGCCCTACGGAGCGGGACCAACATGTTGCCAAGCATTCTTATCTTGAATATAATCATCTAATTTGTAATATGCTTGTTTACAAAGTGTGCTTTTAACTAAAGTTTTAAATTTACTTTCATTTAGTTTTAATATATCACAAGGTATTTTGTTATAAAATTTAACACAGTACCCCATGAAAGATGAGTGTACTTTTGCTAGTCTATAAGATGGTTGATCTAACTTATCTTTATTTCTCGTATTACAATTGTGTCTATCACTGACCTTACTAAAGAGATGTATATTTTTCCTTACATACATGATATTTTCATAAATGAATTGGCAAGAAACTGTCATAATATTAATATTTTTAAATAGCTCCCTAAGAGATTCTCTGTGACTTAAATTATATATGGCTCTGATAGCTCTCTTTTGCAATATAAATATGGATTCAATGTCAGCCGCTCGGCCCCAGAATAAAATACCGTATGACATAATGCTGTGAAAGTAACTAAAATAGACCAAACGCGCGGTCTCCACATCCGTCAACTGTCTTATCTTTCTAACAGCATAAGCGGCCGAGCTCAGCCGACCCGCAAGAGATGTTATGTGAGAACTCCATTGCAATTTGTCGTCTAAAGTGATTCCCAGGAAAACTGTTTGATTTACAAAGTCCAGCTTTTCGCCATTCAATATGATGTCGCATTCGCTACTTCTAACATTCGGCAATGTGAATCTAATACATTTGGTTTTTTTTTCATTTAGTACCAAATTGTTTGCCGTGAACCAATTTTGGACCTGATGAATCGAGTTATTCACATCATCAAGATTTTGTGACCGCCGATCTATTTTAAATATCAAAGATGTGTCATCAGCAAACAACACCATTTTCGGTTGATTTTGTAGTAATTGGGGTAAATCGTTAATATAAACTAAAAAGAGGAATGGACCCAATATCGAGCCTTGAGGAACACCCATTGTCATTTCAGACCCTAGTGAGTTTACGCCGTTTATCTGAACTTTAACTTGTCTGTCTTTTAAATATGATCTAAGTAACCCAAGGGCTGTATGTCTAATTCCATAGTGCTCGAGCTTCAACAATAGTGTCTCATGGTTAACGCAATCGAACGCCTTCGAGAGGTCGCAAAAGATTCCAATGGCGTCTTGTGCTTCCTCCCAGGCGTTAAAGATGTTCTTTATTAGGGTGACACCAGCGTCAGTTGTGCAACGCCCTTTGGTAAAACCGTACTGTTGATCATAAAAGATAGAATGTTTGTTAAAATGACGCAACAATTGGTTGAGCATTAACTTTTCGAAGACCTTACTGAGAACCGGCAGTATTGACACTGGCCTATAATTATTGGCTTCTTTGCTATCCCCGGATTTAAACAATGGAACTACTTTACTGTGTTTCATGAGGTCCGCAAAAAACTCCTTGATCGACACTAGCATTAAATATTAAAGCTAAATAGGGTGCAACAGTTTCAATGATTGGTTTACACACTTTTACAGATAGTCCCCAAAGATCTTCTGTTGATTTAATTTTAAGATCTTTAAAAGCTTTTAAAATAGCCTGGGGATTTGTATGTTGAAACTTGAACTCCGATGGGCACGCATTTACGTTCTTTCTTAGTAAGGCAGCAGAGAGTGTGGGTGAGGAGTTTAAGGCTGCTGTAGTTTTAAGAGGAATATTAACAAAAAAGTTTTCAAATTCCTGAGCTACCTCTATATCTGAGGATATGGGGCCATGTGCAGTCGCTAAATTAAATTCAGTATTACGCTGTTTTTTCCTACCTGTTTCATTATTTATTATTTTTCAGGTAGTTTTTATTTTATCGTCTGCCGATTTTATTTTATTGCTTATATACAGCGCTTTAGCTATTTTGCATGCAATTTTAAAGGTTTTTGAATATTTCGCAACATACTTATCAAAACTTGTATTATTCATATGTTGCTTTAGGCCATAAAGTTCATATAGCTTTTCCCTGCTTTTACGAATACCTGGAGTCGCCCAATCGCTAAATACGAACTTGGTGTAAATACTTTTCGCTTTCTGTGGAAAAGTGTCATTAAATTGCATGTTGAGTACTTTAAAAAACTCGGCATAGAACTCATTTGGGTTATCTATATTAAAAAAGTTTTGAACACATAATTTACTAGTCAAGGTTTTATTAAATTTTTCTAAATTTTTACTTGTAATTGGTCTAAATTTTATTTGCATTTTTTGCAAAGGTATGTAGGTGCTATACGTTATTGTTTGCCCACTGTGATCAGATGTTAATTTATTTACAATTTCTTTATTTAGGTAATCACAATTACAAAAAACGTTATCTATGCAAGTCGCAGAAGAAGCTGTCACTCTAGTTGGCTCCATAAAAACATTTGTTAGATTAAATGATTTAAAAAGACCCAATAACCTAATACTGTTAGAGTTATTTTCTAATAAGTTAATGTTAAAATCGCCACATATGATGATTGATTTACTGCTAGTACTAACTTTTTTTAACACATCTTCCATTATAGAGTCAAACACAGATAGATTCTGGTAACTTGGAGGTCTGTAGACACATACTACAACATGCTTATCAAGCTCAATACAGGACAATTCAATGGTGTGTTCAACCGACAGTCTAACAATGTCTTTTCTCTCTTTAGATTTAATAGAATTTTTAATAAGTATTAATGATCCGCCATGTATCATACGTTTTCTGCTGAAATGGCTAACTACACAATAATTTTCATAATTAATGGACCTTACTTGGTGATCTTTTAACCAATGTTCTGTTAGACAAATAATATCAAATTTAGTTTTTTCTAGAAATAGTTCAATTTCTAATAATTTGGAAGAGCAACCTTGAATGTTCTGATTTAATAATTTTAAAGAGTATTGCTCTCTCCTCAGCTTTGTACCACTAAATGGATTGCCAGAAGATACCTTCATACTATTTACTAATAATAACTGATTATTTGCAGGGGTAACTTCTATTGTCTTATGGACTAGTTTAAATTTATGTTGCTAGTTGAACTAGGCAACACAGGGTCGTCAATTAATATAGAATTTGATAGATTTACTATCACTTCATTAATAGAATATGCTATCAACATAGCAATCTTATGTCTACATCTACGTGACAGAGAGAAAGCTCTCTGCGTTACTTGAAGTCCACTAATAAATCTATTAGTGTCAAAAAACAATAATTTGTCACTATGACAAGTCAACATTTGTAAAATGTTATTTAATTTAAAAATCCGCTTGTTCTCATCTTCTGAGAAGCTATCTGAATAAGGAAAAGCACAAACCATGAGCTTTCCTACATTTAACCCTAACAAGGTGTCAATACCAGCCATTATGTCCCTTTTGGTAATTCCAGTACTATTTCCCAATAGCAAAACCATTGTAGAACAATTATCTATTTTTGAATTTATAATTCTATTGATCATTAGTCTATGTATGTATGTTGTGGTGTTCATTTTGCATCTCTTAGTCTACTTACGTTTTATAATACTCTTTACAAATCTTCATCATAACTTTTGAAATTGTATCAACTCATGTAACTCATTTTTATGTATTCTTTGATAATGTTAACACCGGAAAATCATACGAATTTTTTTAACATCCAAAAACTTAATCTGCTAATTTGTAAAAATCATAGAATATTTTAAACTCTGTAATTTTTATCTGACATGACATATGTCTATTTTATTTTCTTAAACCATAGACATAAGATACCATGGACTATACCTTCTTTAAGCTCGTTATACATTATAATTTTCATAATAAGGGCAGCGGCAGACTGCCCTTCTGTAAACCGTTTTTATTCGTTCATGATTTCTTAATTGATATTTGAATTTAAAATTTAGAAGACATGTCGGAACGAAGAAAAACGGGCGTCACTTTTTCAGTTTTTAATCTGGACTGAACGCCGAAAGTTGGTTTTTCTACATAATACTACCAGGTGTATTATTGTATCTGAAAACTCTTTAAAAATCTATAATATATACGGCCTGTGAATGTTTATAAATCACTGAATTGCATTAAATATAATTGATTGAGTGTGGAACTTAAATGTGAGCATTTTTACTGGTTCATTAACCTCGTCAGTGACCGCTTCATATTAAAGGGCTCGCTTGATCGGCGTATGAAGCCACAGCCCGGCCTCCACACTCCTTGCTGCCTGTGCCTGCACCTGTGCTACTGCCTACCTGCCCGTTAGCCTGACAATTAGTTCAGCTGCCTTGACCACCTATATGTGTGCCTGCCTATCCGTCCTGCTAGCTACTCTACAGCCTACCTATCCGATTGCCTGCTCATCTGCATACCTAGGGCACACCACTTCCTGCCCGATCTGCTGCTATTAAGGTCCGGCTTCGCACTACGTAGGCAGTTAACCAAACTGCCCACGTAGTGCGAAGCCGGACCTTAATTTGTATCATTAGAGATGATAGCTTCGTATCTTACCAACAGAAAGCAGTCCACATTAGTTACTCGAGTATGCACCAAAACCAGAAAAGAAATTAACTACACATCGAAATACAGAGAAATCAAACAAGGCGTCCCACAAGAAAGTGTTTTGGGCCCATTGCTATTCATCATTTGTATAAATTTTAATCGATTCGTCTTAACCCTGCGAGTGTCACTGACTACATTAAAATAGAAAAATTTTGGGCGCCATATTGTGGGGGACAAAAATGTTTTTTTCTTCCAAACCCATCGTATGTGGTATCATAATAAAGGGTTTTATGAGGTGATTTCAAAAATATAAACACTTATATGTTTAAATGTACCTAAATCTTAAAAAAAAATATACCTAAAAAGTTGTGGGCATCATAACAGAGATTTAAACTGAAACGGGCATTTTCTTAGAAAGCGATCAAATCGCCTGTCGCTGTTGACTGTATGCGTAACGTATCCACAGACATATTTAGTAGCAATTTTGAACTTGTCGTGCAAGTGAGAAATTATATAATAATATCGCTTAAATTTCGCTGATAATTTGATGTGACCGATGCTGTGATTACAAAAAGTTGTGGGCATCACATCTGGTTTTGGTTAGCCAGCTCGCGAATACGTATCCTCCGACTGCACACCGTGATTTCCTTCTTGTTTACGGCTTTTTAGTTCGCTTTTTAAGCAGTCGGGTTTTTTGATTTTTTAAATTAACTTTTTTTTTTTATTTACATATTCTATGAAGGTTAAGAAGAAATTCAAATATTAATTTTTCTGTGTAAAAATATGTCTAAACATCCAAGTCACAGACATAAATGTAACTGGATGACCGATTGTATGTACTTCGCGTGTCGAAAAACGGAGTAAAATTACGATCAATGATTGTCCTATGAGTTTTTCATTTAGCAATATCGGCACCGGAAATCCACCGAAGTCTAGAAAAATGCCTATTTATGCCTTATTGAGTTGTAAAACTGTATAGGAAAAGTTCGCCGGGGCATTGGAAACGTTTTCTTTCATTAGTAAGAAAATTTGTTTTTAAATTGTGTGTGAAAAAGTGGCACGCTTGGTTTTCATACAGGTGGACGGACTTGCGTTAGCTATTTAGATTTATATCTGTGATCCAAGTAGTTTTGGAGGAGTATGTAAAAGTAGCGAAAAATATTGTGTTGTTAATTATTTTTAAAGCATTAGTGATTTCAAACTTTTGTTAACTCTACTTATATACTGCTGAAAAGGGACTAAGTCCCGTTTCACACGTACCGGCGTACATGCCTATGGGTACCCGGTTGCTGGGTACCCATAGGCATGTACCAGCATGTATGTTAGCTTTCACACATACTGGCGTACATGGCTATACATTTACCGCCGGGTACCCGGCACCGGCTACCAGATAACCGGAACGTGTGAAAAGGGGCTTACAGGACTCAATTGACCTTTTAACAGCGGTATATTTGTCGGCACGTAACTTGGCATGAGTCGTTAGATGCGCACAATTCGTTTTTTAGGTCTCTTTGGTTAGCAAACGGGACGCGGGGAACGTTTAGTACCGTTCCGAGAGCGCAATTGGTTAGTCAGTTGACACAAGGATCGACTGACCAATCGCGTCGCGTTTACGTTCCATTCGCTCTATATGGTGGTAAGTCAGTCCGCGCACTATGCGCGAACTTGCCTCCACTACGCCAAAACCTTGCCAAGTTACGTGCTGACAACTATATAATTGTCGACAACACTCTGTGGAAGCTTCCAGTAAAGTTATCGCCATTTTACTGGGGCCTAACTAGGGCATTTTATGATTTTATTATTGCAACTGAAGGGCTTGTATCCATTAACTATGTAATGTAACGTCTTTTGAGTATTTATAAATATAACTGAAGATTTTGTAATAAATATGTTTGATTACGTATATATAAGTACATGTTATTTACAATTAGACAGCCCACCTTTGACCTAAGTGACAGATTCCACATATGGGCACATAAATGCTCTTTTCCTCCAATGTCGCAATGTAATTGTCCGCAGATAGAGGTAGCGCAGAGTATACGATACTTAGGTGTTATGATTGATAATAAACTGTCATTTAAGATTCATATACACACTGTATCACAAAGAGTAAGGAAAATGACTTATATATTTAAACAACTGAGATACATAGCCGATATTAAGTTAATAAAAATGGTATACTTTGCGCTAGTTCAATCAATTATTACGTATTGCATAGTTGCATGGGGTGGAACTGATAAGACCAAATTGATGGAACTAGAAAGGGCACAGAGACTAATTTTAAAGGTAGCCTTCCTTAAACCTAGACTTTTTCCCACAGTTGAGCTCTACAAGGTTACGGAAGTTTTGACTGTCAGGCAGTTGTACGTACTGCTTACTATAATGAGGCAACACACAGATATGGCATCATTTGACTTGGAACAATGTTCAACTAGAAGGTCTTATGCAATTTGTAAAAGAAAGAAAGCTAAAACTAGTTTCGCACAAAAATTTTATATGTTTCGTGGACCATTTCTTTATAATAAAGTAAACAAGGAGTTAGGTATTTTTAATGACAATAAAATTAAATGTAAAAAAAAAGTTACAGCATGGCTACTTCCGTTTGATTACCTTAAGACTGAACAATTATTATATATACAATTATGAATTTGAGAGAAATATCTTACATGCACAAACACTCAGTCAGACATACACATACACACCCACACACACACATACATTTACACACATACACACACACACACACCTATGCGCGGGAGCTTACAGAACCTTCCGTTAACATACGCGCACAATTTAATCTAAGTTAATATCACCCGTTTGTTTTATTTTATTACACAATTTTTTTGTTTAGGTATATTGGTAAAATTCTCGACATAAACTAAGTTCACCATATTGTTTACATAATTTTGTAGGGGTGGGGGCCTGATGTCCTAAGATACAGGCCTCGGCTTAGTTTAGGCATCAGTCTCCCACAAATTATTGTATTTTGCACCTAAACTTTGTGTTGTAAACTGCTTTATAGTAATTTGTGGAAGAGAAATAAATACATTTTTATTATTTATTATTATTTCTAAGAACATTACTTTTATTATTAGATAAAAACTTGTGGGGAAGATGTGGGGAATATTGATTTTATTTTCCCCAAAATTGGGGATTTTCAGTCTGGGTTTTGGGTAATCCAGACCATGGACATCGGCAACACTGACTATATTACGCTTTCATATTCCTCGCGAATCCTACCAATGTCACCATTACACGTCCAAACCACGCTCACAAGTACTAAAAGACATTCACATAACTACTGACAATTCCCTTGACTGACCAATAAAAACAGTTACAGGTTCTACCTAACTTCATGTGAAAAAACATCAGTCCTTCTATAGACGTTTAACGTTTAAGCCACTCACATCTTTACCCACGGGATGGCAATAGAGCAAGATCCCAGAGCCTGCAGAAGTTTCTCACTTTTCCTGCACAAAATGTGTGGGGTAGAGTAGTGTGTAATGTATTTGAACGTACGTAATTACGTACGTTCAAAATTGCGTAATTACGCATACCTGCTATTTTGATCCGACGGATATTTTACAGGGGTGCTAAGGGTACGCAAAACATTACTGATTTTTGGTAAAGTCCGTGTGCTGATTCTTATGTATGATTTACAGAGTATTGTTAAATAATTAATATTTATATAATATTTATCGCCTAGTTAGTATAAATAATAGTATATGAGCTGGAAGTCACCTCTAGTGAGGTTACTCTGTGCAGTTAAACCGTTTCTTGCGCAATAGTTGACAGAGCCAACTTCAGATCCGCAGTGAATATTATACGTACTATCACTATTCTATCACAAACATTTTGTGCGGGATGAGAAACAATCCTTTAGGGTTTCTGGGATCTTGGACCATATGCTAGCTCGCCTTGACGTCTAACAACGTCGGACGCAATTAAAAGTTATTCCCGAGTCCTGGAACATTCTCTGGAAGTAAATATGACGTGAGGGACAGTTTTCATTCTGTGTGAATGGTAATGTTGCCGCTGGACGGCTTGTTAAAGGGAGGATGAATCTAAATTGGACGATTATCAGCTTATTATCAGATTATTTCTCCGGGACTAATTGCCTGAAAATGGACACACATGGGACTGACCAGGAGATCACCGCGGGCACAAACCTGAGTATTATTTGTAAGTTGTACCATTTATTTATTTATTTGTGTATCGCTTTCCACCTGTCTGATAGGAATCGGTATCTCAAAGAACAAACCCCTAGTTTACCGCTGCTGCGTATCGCAGTTTCACGGTTATAGACCTCGTGGGATCCAAGTGTCAAAGCGCTGCTAATGGGCCCTAGCGTTTTGCTTCCTGGCTGTGATCCGCAGGACTATATACAACACTACCTACCTACCCACCTACCTATCCACCTAACTTACCTACCTACCAACCTACTCACCTGCTCTACCGATCGACCTACCTACCTTATCCTATCCTACATACCTATCTACCCTACCCTACCCTACATACTGTGAGGACTCTGCTTTAAAAGGCAAACTCCTTACATATAATAAGGCTGGCATGATATACATAGTTTTGCAAGGTAATTGAATTAGGAACACTTGTCATATATAGAATATGTTTTTCTTTAACTTTGATGGTCAATTCTGCTGAAGCTGCCCATAAGGCAGGCACATTGTTGAAAATAATATAAATATATCAGATAAAAGTAATTGATTTGTCTTTCATTACGTAGCGCCTCTGGCTACGTCCCCTTACAATACCTACCCTATCCTACATACCCTACTTATCCTACCTACCTGCCTACCTACCTATCTAACAATTTGTTAAATTATTTATTTGAATAAGAATTAAAATCGTCGTCGATCTAATTAAATTTTAGAACACAAAAGCTGCTATTGTGACTTAACTATGATAGTGATATATTCTCTCGTAGACTTTTTTTTAGTTAATAATGTATGTATGTGTTGTTTAATCATATAGTACATAATTTTTATGTATCATCAATAGTTTTCTCAGCGCACACCAAATAATGAATTTCATAGGCAAAATTTTACATTACATTATTGCAATTTTCATAAGGATTTCATATTTTTATGAAAATAAATTATAGCTAATGTTACTCGGGCATAACGTAGCTTTCTATAGGTGAAAGCATTTTTTAAATCGGTCCAGTAGTTTCGGAGCCTATTCGGTACAAAAAAAAAACATTAAAAACTTTCCTCTTTTTAATATTGGTATAGACTACGGAGTGGAGTACTAAACACAAATTTGTAGTACCTACAACAAGGCTCCAGAAAATAGGTGGCTCGTTTAGATGTTCATGTGTGCACTTTTATAATAAGCTTCCAAGCCACGTACAAGATCTAAGTATTAATAAATTCAAATCATTCATTAAACGTAAGTTGTGCCAGAAAACGTTTTATACCATTAAAGATTACGTTGAGGACAAAAAGGCTTGGGATTGAGCTGCTCCAATAAATTTTGTTCTTTTTATATTTTACACCGTGAATTTAGTTTTTTTTTAATATTTTTTTTTTGTTTTCTAACAATGATAAGAATATTTACTTTTTAAAGTATTATATTATTTTATTTTAATTATTGTTTATGTGAAGACTATGTGGATCATTATTTTTTTTTATTTATCTTAGTTAGTTTTTAATCATGGTCTGGCAATTTTAGTAGTATATGCGGCCTACCCGAATGTCCTTTCGTTCGTCAATTCGTTGAGCTCCTTAAATTCTGAGTTGAGCTGCACGGTTATTGACAAATGCGTGCACTGACTGGACAGGTCCACTCAATCTGGCTGGTTCTTTCCTCAAAAGACCATTTCAGACATCAGTCTACATGGTCGTCACATGATCTAACCAAGATTTTGTCTGGACTTTACTATTTTAAAGTGTACCTGTGACCTCCGAGTTTGTTTCGGCCAATCTTCTCATAGTAGTCAGACAGGAAACATCTAGTATTAAAAAATATGATCGACATGTAAAAGTGTTTGTACAAACCAACTTACAGAAATAAATCATTTATCATTTATTTATAAGCAGTTGTATGAAAACCAAAAACAAGGTTTCGAATTAAATCCTTTCCATGATCAATCTGGTTAGCTTCCAATCTAACCAGATTCAGCTGAATATCAGTTATCTTGCATGATCAACTGCCTATTTGACCACCGCACCCAGTAACTGAGTACACGATATCCCTTGGCAGAATCTAGCATCTACAATCAATCAATAAAAAAAAACAATCAAATCAGTCTATCTACAATAATCTATCTCATGTCCGCCAATGTACCTTTGCGCATAAACTTTAAATAAGGCCACGTTTTTCGCCGTACCGGTAACGTACAATTGTATTAGTACGAAAATCAAATTCAAACCCCTTATCTTTCGATTCATCATTGATCGCTTTGCTCCAATTAGAGCCAAAATTCACGAGTGCCATAGCAAACCATGGATACGACGGAGCTCCGCCGTTTAATTGAAAGCTAACATCAAGCGGCATTGGGCGCACAAAGCGGACTCTGGCAACAAACGTACGAATACGTGCCTTAGGACGGTCAACAAGGAAATCATCTTTCAATGCACGAGCTGAGGATGGACGTTGAACGAAGGTATTAGGTGCTAGATGATCACATATAAGTGTATCGATGTTTTTTTTTTTATTATTATTGATAGGCTCGCGTTTGACCAGTATCTCATCTGATGGAAAGACATGGTATGGTTGACGGTGAAAGCGCGCTTGCCTAGAAGTAACCTATTCAATCTTGACTTATTATATAAGTTATTGTAAATATATTATTGCAAAAATGCCTGATCGCCGCCGTTTCAGGCAAAAGCTCAGCTCTCTCTTTAACAAATAAACCTAAAACGAATGATGGTCCAAGAAATAAGTTAAATAGTGTTTCCAAGCTTTCAGAAGCTGTTAAATACTCTGTAAGTATTTAAAAGTTCCAGATTCCGCTCGCATTAAATAGAATTGAAAGTAAAATTTAACTTACCGTAGCCACATGAGTAGATAAACGGAACAGAGATAAAGCTTCAAATAACCGCGCGAATCGGTTGCACTACTACAAGCACGCGGACGCATGAGTGCGTGACCATTGGCCGCTTGTCGCGTACGCGGCGAGAGTCGAAAAAAAAACCGGCCAAGTGCGAGTCGGACTTGCACACGAAGGGTTCCGTACCATTATCGCAAAACACTGCAAAAAATCACGTTTGTTGTATGGGAGCCCCCCTTAATTTATTTTATTTTAATTTATTAATTATTATTTTTTGAAGTAAATATTACACTAAACATTCTGTGAATATTTCAGGCGTCTAACTGTTGCCGTTATTAATATCGAGCAAAACACGGCAATAATATCACGTTTGTTGTATGGGAGCCCCCCTTTAATATTTACTTTATACTGTTTTTAGTATTTGTTGTTATAGCGGCAACAGAAATACATCATCTGTGAAAATTTCAACTATCTAGCTATCACGGTTCATGAGATACAGCCTGGAGACAGACGGACAGACAGACAGACAGACGGATCGCGAAGTCTTAATAATAGGGTCCCGTTTTTACCCTTTGGGTACGGAACCCTAAAAACGGTTTACGTTGGCACAGTCAGTGTACAATCTCAGGGTCTGTGCAACGCACTTTGTTTGTTTTGTTAGTTGCAAGTTTGAATATTTTAATGTAAAAACGTTGTATTTTATTAATAATAATGGTTGTTTATTGTACTGTGTGTATGAATAATACTAGAAAAAATTAAAATATATCATACTTTAACTATCCCAAGGAGTACAATAGGTAAGTAAATATTGGATTATTACTTTTTCAATCAAGTACCTTTATTTTACTGTATGATTCTTTTTTTGATAAGAAGAGGGTACTTTGGTAATTTGTTGAATTGCTCGAGCAAAAGTTTCGCGAATATTTCGATCTTGAAATAAATATTGTAAATGTTGGCAACGAAATACTTAAATGATTGTAAATTTGATATGCCATGTGAGTGTTTCCCGTTAGATTACTTGAAAAAACTTTATGTTTGATTCAGAATTTATCACACCATTAAAAGAAACAATAAATTATTAAAAAACAAAAGTATAAAATGAAAATTATTAGAGTAAGTAATTTGTAAAGTATTCTATCATACATAATAAATAATAAAACTATTTAACAAATTTTTTGTTTTTGTTTTCACCTATTGTGACAACCCTACCAAAATAGGTAATAATTTTGCACGTTCTTAGGAAGCTTTGTCTCTGTTCCGTTTATCTACTCATGTGCCGTAGCAATTTTGTTGCTATTTTGTTACCCGACTGCCGAAGGAGGGTAATGTGTTTATCAGTGTATGTATGTATGTATGTATGTATCTATATATGTATGTAAGTATGTATGTTTGTTCCTATGTGGCGTTCTAGAGACCAAACGCATTGGCCGATTTTGATGATTCTTACGTCAATCGATTCGTCTTAACCCTGCAAGTGTCACTGGCTACATTAAAATTGGAAAATAAAAAAATGGCGGATTTCGGGCGCCATTTTGAGGAGAAAAAAAATTTTTTTTCTTCCAATCCCATCGTGTGGGGTATCAAAATAAAGGGTTTTAAGACGTGATTTAAAAAATTTATAATACATGTTTAAATGTACCTAATTCGAAAAAAAATTATAAATAAAAAGTTATAAATAAAAAAAGTTAATTCAAAAAATCAAAAACCCGACTGCTTACGAAGCGAACTATAAAGACGTAAATAAGAAGATAATCAGAAATAGGAGAAAGATAATAGGAGGATACATCTGGTTTTGGTCCGCCAGCTCTCGAATATGTATCCTCCGACTGCACAGCATGATTTTCTTTTTTTACGTCTTTTTAGTTCCGCTTTTCAAGCAGTCGGATTTTTTGATTTTTTTTATTAACTTTTTGTGTACTAATCTATCACTTTTCCTCTTATAACTTTGCTGCATAGTTTGTTTTGTTTATCTATCTGTAACGCTGGGAACAAATTATCGGACGCGGATGACGGACGCGACTTACAGCCACGACTGACATATGTGCACAGTCGTTTGGGACGTCCGAGTGCTTATTCCATAGATAATATAGCTTATTCAACGAAGATTATGTTTAGGTACGTAGAAATATTTCGAGTAGTGAAATTATGGACGCCATTCTTTACTGCGAACACACTCGATAAGTTTTTCTTCTATTTTTATTTATAACCTCGCACGCACGTGCGAGATATAGCGTAATCAAAGTTGTTCTGACGCCCGGACGCGTCCCGCACCCCGTGCACACCGTCCGCGGACGTTTTCGGCTGACACAAACATCCAGCGGGCCAAATCTCTATCGGACGTCCGAACGCCCAAGGTCACGTCCGCGACCTACGTCCGATAGTTTGCACAATGTAATGTACATTCATTACACAGATACTCTATAAGTCGCGGCTGTCAGTCGCGTCCGTCAGCCGCGTCCGATAATTTGTTCCCAGCTTAACTCTAGTTTAATTTGTTGTGTTTACCGTTTACCATCAACATTTTTCTTTTTTTCCTTTTCTCAATACCGCAAAACGTCAAACCATAATTTGTTGTTTGTTTACCGTCAATTCAACGCTTAAACTAGTTATGGATACACCTCGCCCGTCTGCTTTAGATTAAGCTAAGTACATTATATGGCTCCATTCTAGCAACTAGATATCTTTTGCAAGCTCAGCGGTCTATGTCCACCGGATGAGCCATGTATGTATTGTAATCAGAATAAAAGTCGCCTCTAAATCGGCACTACGTCTTTTATTTTCATCCTCAGTCAAAATCCTGAGTAGTTAAGTTTAGTACCTAGTAAAAAGGTTTCTCACGCTCCGAAACCAAAAGTGGCGCAGCTGGTAGGATTTCCTCCTAGAAATCCGTAGTTTTCGCGTTTTTCCGTCGTCCAAATTCGATAAGAAAAATTAGGCGTGAATCTACGAAAGCAGAGGAAATCCTTCGAACCAAAGAAATATTCTTTTAAATCGCGTGTGTGCAGAAATCATCGAGTATGGGAGTCGCGGGAGATTGGTGAGTAAATCTTTTCGCCAATCCTATGTTCCCCTAATCCTCCTATATTTTTCATAAGTATTAAATGTTATTTTTGAGATCGAAACTTGCTCATTATAACAGTGTTTAGTGATTATTTAGTCGTTAGTTGATAACTCTGCATGAAATTATACGGTCTTATCTCTGTTCAATTCTCAGAACATAAAACATAGAGTAGTGTTAATTTTAGAGATTACACCTTTAATTTGAGTTAAGTATAATTTTCTAATCTTTATTGATTGAATTGAGTAAAATAAACTATATTAACTGTAAATTCAATGAATAGTAGTAACTTTTAAGGAAAAACTATTTTTACAAAATCTTTATTTTTATAATAGAAGATTTACAAATTATTTTTTCCAAATTTATCTAGTATATCGATTATTATAGTGATTTATAATTGTGTGGTTGTTGTATTTTAATTGTGATAATAGAATTGTTTTAAAGCGAGCTGCAGCCTCTGAACAGTTCATTACTCTATACTGTAATCATGTCGACGCCCACGACATTTGCAGTTCAGCCAATACCAAAAGAAATTGTTCAATTAATCCCACTGTATAATGGCGATAAACGACAGTTAAACCTTTATTTGAGAAAATGTCAGTACGTGGTTGATCGATTTAAGGGCAGTGTAGAACAGAACCTTTATGTTTTTCATGTTTTAACGAGTAGATTGATAGAGGATGCAGCTGCGCTCTTATCGGAACGTGAAGATATTGTTACATGGTCCGCATTACAAGAATTGCTGATTCAACATTTTGGAGACCCCCGTAGTGAAGCGTGTATTAATATTGAATTAAAATCTTTAAAAATTAATTCAGGTGAAAGCTTTTTAGACTTTTGTAATAGAATCCAAAATGTTCGCTCGTTATTAATGTCGAAGGTGAATACAATTGATGATATGGAATTAAGACGTGCTAAGTCAGTTATCTACAACAATACGGCTCTAAATGTATTTTTGTACAACCTTCCTGAAAATATGGTGCGTATCGTTAGGCTTAAATTGCCTACAACCTTAGAAGCTGCCTTGAGCATCGTACTTGAAGAAGTTAACTTCTTGGACCAATATAAAATGCGTAATCGCATTCATGGTAGTAGTCATAATTCGGAATCAAGTTCAAGGTCATCGACCCAACCAGTGGGGAACAAACCCGCCTTATCTTTTCAGTCTAAATTTAATGAGAATAATCCTCAAAGTACACAAATTAAGATACCTCAAACTATGGGTGAAGGTCAAGCATTCAAACCAGTATTCGAGTATCGTCCTCAATCGGGTTTGCAACTGCAACAATTTGGCTATAGGCCACCTCTACAGTGCGGTTATAGACCACCACAACAATTTGGCTACAGGCCACCTCAACCGTTTGGCTACAGACCACCCCTACAGTTAGGATATAAACCAACACAGCAATTCGGGTACAAACCACCGCAACCATTCGGTTACAAACCACCGCAACAGGCTGGATCGAATCTTCCCCAGGTATTAAAACCCCAAAATCAAAACAGAGACGTGTCTATGAGAACAGTCCAACCTCAACAGAAATATGGATTTAATTTAAATGAACTTACTATGAATGATTACGGATATGAATACGATCCCTATTGTGACGAATTTTACTATTATAATCTAACAAATGACTATGACTACGCAAATGACCTCAACTATTACTATGGTATTGAGAGTAACACGAACGATTCTAACGTACCTAATGACAAATTATAACCAACAAATGAGAGTCAAAATGTGGATTTTCAGGCAAAAGCCTCGTTGAAGGGCAAGAAGTCCTAGCACTAAATTGCGATCCTAATTTTAAGCTGCCCTACATTTACTTAGAAGAAATAGACGCAAGAATGATGATTGACACTGGAAGCATGAGATCATTCATAAGTCCTCAAAAGGCTTATCAATTTTTCAGTGAATATATTAAGAAAGAACATTTTCAAGTGTTAAGCACCCATGCTTCTAGTAGACACGATGAAGTAATGGAAATTCCTCCATTACCTACCTTTGTAACTAATGCTTGGCATAAATTTTATTTGTATGACGTTGACGCGCGATATGACGGGCTTATTGGTAATGACCTTTTATTACAATTAAACGCAGTAATTGATTTAAAGAACCAAGTTTTAACAACTAACACTACTTGTATTCCTATAATTAATAATAACTTAAATTATATAGTTGATATACCGTCACGAACAGAACAACGAGTTAAGTTACCTGTAAATCAATATTCAGGCGATGCTATTCTTGATTTTCAAGGATTCGAGGCAGGTCTGCGTATGCCCAGCGCTATAGTAAATTGCGTAAATGGATACGCATATACAGTAATCCAAAATCTTCAGATAGTCCAAAACAACTTAATATAAAACAACCCTTTACAGTGACTACATTTGAAAATAATGAATGTAATATAAATTTTACTAAAAATAATTCTGACATAGAGATAGATGAGTTACTTGAAGACAATTTGAGGAAACTCAGACTCGATCATACCAATGATGAAGAACATGAAAAGATTTATAGACTTTGCAAGGAGTTCAAAGACATATTTTACTGTGATCAAATTCCCTTGACGTTCACTAATTCGGTAAAACATCACATAAGGACTAAAAACGAAGACCCTATATATGTGAAACCGTATAGACAGGCTCCGCTTGTTCAAAACAAAATCAACAGACAAGTTGACCAATTAATAAAAGACAATGTAATACAAGAGTCCCATTCTCCTTGGAATGCTCCTGTTCACCTGGTGCCTAAGAAGATGGACGCATCTGCTGAAATTAAATACAGGATGGTGATTGACTTTAGAAGACTTAACGAAATTACTATTGATGACAGGTACCCCCTACCGAACATTCATGACCTTTTTGACAAGTTAGGAAAGAGCACTTACTACACTACGCTTGATTCAGCCAGTGGATATCATCAGATAGAGTTAGACGAGAATGATAGACAAAAGACAGCTTTTTCCACTCAAAACGGACATTTCGAATTCCTCAGAATGCCGTTTGGGCTAAAAACCGCCCCAGCCACATTCCAAAGGACAATGGACAACGTTTTACGTGGGTTACAAGGACTACACTGTATGGTTTACTTAGATGACATTATCGTCTATGGAAATAGCCTTGATAATATGATACAGAATTTACGGACTGTTTTTGACCGAATCAGGGCCACTAACATGAAAATTCAACTAGACAAATCAGAGTTTTTACGCAAAGAAGTACTTTACCTTGGACACACAATTACCAAGGAAGGACTAAAACCTAATGACGACAAAATTACTGCTGTACTTCACTATCCCCTGCCAAAAACCACGACTGAGATTAAAAGTTTTCTTGGACTAGTAGGATGCTACCGACGTTTCATCAAAGACTTTGCAAAAATTACTCAACCATTGACGTCTTGTTTGAAAAAGCGTAATAAAATTATAATCGATCAGAAATACATTGACGCATTTAACAAATGTAAAGAACTCTTGACACACGCCCCTCTTTTACAATACCCTGACTAAGACAAACCTTTTATTCTTACGACTGATGCATCAAACGTAGCTCTGGGCGCAGTTTTGTCACAAGGACAAATTGGCAGTGACAAACCTATTGCTTACGCTAGTCGCACTCTTAGCGATACTGAATCACGCTATAGTACAATCGAACGGGAATTGCTTGCTATAATTTGGGCAGTAAAACATTTCAGACCATACTTATATGGTCGAAAGTTTTACATATACACTGACCACCGTCCTTTAGTATGGCTCCGATCTCTGAAAGATCCAAGTAGTAAACTTACACGTTGGGAGCTCCGTTTGCAAGACTATGACTATGAATTAATTTACAAAAATGGTGAACAAAATACCAATGCCGATGCCTTTTCTAGGATTAAAATAAATGCTTTAGACTCTGATAATGAATCACTTGCAGTTAACGTTGATGAAAAAGATACAGAATACCTAGATAGTGTAGTTACGGCAAAGTCCACAGTTAAAAATACAAGAAAACGCAGTGATTCATCAACTATAACAATATCAGACACAAGTCGAACAGCGACTGCTGGTTTTATAGAGTTTACCGATGAAAACATTAATGAATATCCTGTTCCATTCGAAACTAGTAAATCAGATATAATTCATTCAGCTTTAAACGAGTCCACTGGAATACCAATTTTACCAGAAGCTATAGACACTAAGCCAAATCAAATTTTAGTGTTCACATGGCTCAAAAATGAAATGCAAGTGAAGGACCCCTCGCGGGACAAACAGAAAGTGTTAGAAGTTTTCTTACCAACAGATAATCCAGATTTGATAAAAGAAACAATACATTAAACCAAAATTGAAGTATTTCATTTATTTTGAAGAGGACTTATAAATGTATTCTATTCTAAAGTTAATAACTGGTAACTTAGACCACGATGATGCTGTTATACGAAGAACTTATTTCCAAATTAAATCATAATCAAATAATTACTTCAAAAAAACTAACAATCGTCTCCAAGATGTTTGATAGTTTCATTAATATAACTGAAACAATAAATCAGAACACTGCATACTTTCATAATCGCCTAACAAAGATTGAAATTCTTCTGAAAGATTAATCAGCTAAGCAAAACAATTGATTTTCTTAACTTACATAACTGGATTATTTTCTGTATTCACAAGTAGTTTTCGTACTATCTTTGCTAGGCTAAGTGAAATTGAAACAGCATTAGCGTTAAGTAAATTATATGTATTACATCAATCAATTGTGAATTCTACAGAATTATTATATTATTTAGAATTGATTTCTTAATTTGGTAACTTAGTGTAAACTCCACTGGAAACAAATTTATTGAAAATAGAGGAGACCATTTGTGTAAAGTCATTTATTAAAGATAATCAGATTACATTTATAATGGAAATTCCACTTACGGATAACTCATCATATAACTATTTTAAAATATATTCCTTACCAATCTTTCATGAATCCGAAAATAAAACCTTGGCTATTATTCCCAAATATCCTTACCTTCTGGCGAAAGGAATGAAATACTTACCGCTAATAAAACCATGTCGACCACTTTCTGCTGGCGATCAGTTTTTATGTACTTCGGATAATCAAGCCTTATACTATGAACTTACCTGGTGACCATTGACGAGCTTTGTGACCTGCAAATTTATGGAATTCACATTCACCATCGTATTTCTGTGGAGTTGGAAGTTGTGGTGAAGATTCCCATTATCATACTACCCCAGTTGCACGTGAATGCCACTCTCTCCAAATCAAGTGTAGTGAATATGAAAGGGATCAGTTTAGAAAAAGTGAAATATATGGCCTTTTCGTTAAAGCATAGTGAAGTGGTCGAAAGTGTTTTGAATGAAAATAAAGACTTTAACTTCAGTGGAAATTTAGGATACGTCACTTTAGGTTTAGTTATTTTTAGTTTTCTTGCATTTTTGGTTTATATAATCTGGCTAAAATCGCCGAAATGTTTATTTTTTTTTGGCAAAATTGTCAGAAGGACTCTCAAATCGATCCTTCCGATAATTTCGCTCTTAGGGTCGGAGGAGTTATGGATACACCTCGCCCGTCTGCTTTAGATTAAGCTAAGTACATTATATGGCTCCATTCTAGCAACTAGATATCTTTTGCAAGCTCAGCGGTCTATGTCCACCGGATGAGCCATGTACGTATTGTAATCAGAATAAAAGTCGCCTCTAAATCTACTACGTCTTTTATTTTCAACCTCAGTCAAAATCCTGAGTTAGTTCCTAGTAAAAAGGTTCCTCACGCTCCGAAACCAAAAGTAACTATGTTTTGTTTATGTTTTGTTTTCGGATACATTTATTTTAAATGATGATGTTAGCTGGCGGGAGCAGAAATACAAGCGCCAGTCTATCGTATAATATTTTAGTTTGTGTGACTTCTGTTTAATTTTGATATATATTTAATTTAATTTTTATTATGATGTTATCAGATAGCGAATCCTTTTATTCTGCCAACGAATCATCTGCCTCTTCTTGCGATGTTAGTTTTTGCTCTCTTACGGACACTCTTGTCGATCTATTGCGTCAAAGGTTCAGCCGAAATCCTGGCTGACTGTTTAACGTTTGCCACATTAACGCCCAAAGCATTCCAAGTCACCATAGCGAACTATACGACACATTTGCCAAAAATAATGTTCATGCCGTCCTGATTTCTGAGACCTGACTCAAACCTGAACTTCCATCTACCACCTATTCCCTTCCTGGTTTCGTTCTTTTTCAGAATGATCGGATTGGGAGGAGAGGGAGTGGTGTAGCAATATACCTTCGCGGACATCTCCCTTATAAAATACTTTGTACTTCTGCTTCTAATGTATCCGCCGAGTTTCTTTTTCTAGAGGTTTGTGTCAAAGGAGCTAAAACCGTTTTAGGTGTTGTTTATTGTCCCCCCTCCCTTCATTATTTCACCGAAATCAAATCGGTAATTGAATTTTTGGGTTCTGAGTTTGCAAATCACATCATCATAGGCGATTTTAATACCAACCTCCTTTCCCACAACTCCCCTCGGTCCCGTAAACTCCTGCATATTGTCGAGTCAGCTAACAACTCCCCTCGGTCCCGTAAACTCCTGCATATTGTCGAGTCAGCTAGTCTTCACGTATTGCCTCTCCAACCCCAGTCATCATAATAAAGTCGGTGATGATACCTGGCTTGACCTGATCCTCACCTCTAATCCTTCCCTAGTTTCTTTGCATGGCCAACATGATGCCCCGGGTTTTTCCTATCACGACCTTATTTACCTATCCTATGTTCTAAAACCTCCTAAACCCAAACCTACGTTCCAGTAAAGGCGTGCCTTTGCACGTATGGACAGCTGCTACAGTTGATGACTAAGTTTTTATTTTCAACAACACTGTGGCCAAATTGTATGACACTCATGCTCCTGTCAGGAGAGTTAAGCTGAAACGTCCACCTGCCCCTTGGATGAATAGGGGAATCCGGATGGCAATGCGACGGAGGGACCGCGCGTTTCGGGTATTTAAAAAGGATCGCTCAGAGGACAATTTGACCTTGTTCAAGACTGCTAGGAATCGCTGTAACCAGATGATACGTAACGCTAAACGCCGCCACATTCTAAATAATATTTCTTCTTCTTCTTCTGCCGATATCTGGAAGTTCCTTGGAACCCTAGGTATCGGCAAATCGCGACAGTCAGACCTTCCTAACACAATTGGCTTGGACGATCTAAACCGCTTTTTCGCCACTGTCCCTATGCTAGATAGTTTAACCAAACGTCAAACTATCGACTACCTTGCTGGTCTGACGCATCCCAATATTGACCCCTTTGTCTTCACACCAGTCGACCCGGAAGAGATCAAAAAGATTATCCTATCTATTAAATCCAAAGCTGTGGGCTGCGATAACATCAGTAATCATCTGATCGTGTCATCTAAGTACTAGAAAGCTATAATTTGACATGTATATACATATTAATAATTCCGACAAAGTGGTAATATAAAATTATGATAAATAATTTTTTTTCGGGTACCTCCCATAGACGTAAAGTGGGGATGTATTTTTTTTTTCTCATTTATCCCATGGCGTGGGGTATCGTTGGATAGGCCATTCAAAAATATTATGGGTTTGTTAACACCATTTTTCGATTTAGAGATTCGTTTGCGTAAAATTAAGCTTTATGTTGCAAATTTATGTTAGAGTCAAGTTCCTTCCCCCTTGCCAGCGAATTGGTTGCTCTTGGCTATGTGAAAAAAATCACGGCAGTAGTAAATATAACGAAATTAAAAGGAAAATTATCACGGATAACAAGGCTTTACAAGATTACGAGTATTAGTCGACAAACTTATAAAATGTACTTGGAATAGTAATTTTTTTTTACAAATTCCTTAGGAATTTTACCAAAATAAAGTTGATAGCTGTGTAAAACAGAGTAAATATAATGCTTACGAACCATGTAAAAATATACAAAAATGAAATCATAACAGGCTTTACAAGTTTACGAGTAATGGTCGACCAACTTATAAAATATATTTGGCACAGTAAAATTTTTGTACAAATACCATTGAAAAATTACTTAAATAACGTTGTTAGCTGTGTAAAACAGATAATAAATATATGCTTATGAACCATGTAAAAATATTCAAAAATAAAATCATAACATCCTTAATAATAATGATTTCTAAATGAATAATGTTTAAGCTCGAATAACGCATTGGAGTGGCCGGAGTCGTTGGCAGTTCTTTTGTCGATATCCTTCTATAAAGTCAATATTCGACCCGACTTCATCACTAATTGAGTAGCGTAAAACTTTCCAGAATGAAATAGTGAATACCGCAGATTAGAGGATTCACCTCTAATCTGCGGTATTAGAGCAGATTAGAGGTGAATACATACGATTTTTTTCAAATTCCGTAAGATAAATAAACAAGGAGCGTGCACGCAAGGATCCAGGAATGAACTATACCATTTCCCGTGGCTAACGAGCGCTCGTATGGGCTCCTTTCGCAATTTGCACCCGCGGTGGTACTCAAATAGATAATATTTTTCTAACTTCAGTTGCGAAGTTGGATTTTATAACTCTTTCTTCAGTTACCAGTTAGTCCTTATTTAGTTTAAGTCAAGAGTGAATAGATTACATCTAGGCAAGCGTGCTTCACCGTAGACCACATCATCGCTTACCATCAGGCGAGATAGTGGTCAAAATCGAGAATATAGATTAAAAAATCCTATGTGGGCCCGTTTTTAGACTTTGTGAGCCACTGAAACCGTTCTAATGTTCATGTAACAACAACAAAACCCTCTTTTTAGTCCGCATTATTATGCAACTTCGGAACCCTATTACTGCGCGTGGCCCGACACGCACTTGGCCGGTTCTTTTTTATCTTATGGTCTCTCACGAGGTACGGGAATTTTCCTCTTATCTTCGGGGGCGTCAGCAGTCAGTTTGTGCTGGAGACTCTTCTTCGGGGTGGTGGGGCCTTGAAACTGGCGTCCCACAAGGCGGTATTTTATCTCTGCACCACCCTAAGGTCGACTGGTAAAAAATGCCTAAGGCATTAAGTCCGCCTTTGTACTTGTGCATAAAGTTTTATAAATAAACTAGCTGACCCGGCAAACTTTGTTTTGCCATAAAAACACCAAACATTCATCTACCCTACCTACCCTACCCTAACAACCCTACCCTACCTACCCTACCTACCCTACCTACCCTACAATACCCTACCCTACCCTACCTACCCTACCTACCCTACCCTAACTACCTACCCTACCCTACCCTACCTACCCTACCCTACCCTACCCTACCCTACCCTACCCTACCTACCCTACCTACCCTACCTACCCTACCTACCCTACTTACCCTACCTACCCTACCCTAACTACCTACCCTACACTACCCTATCTACCCTACCTACCCTACCCTACCCTACCCTACCCTACCCTACCCTACCTACCCTACCTACCCTACCTACCCTACCTACCCTACCCTACCTACCCTACCCTACCCTACCTACCCTACCCTACCCTACCGTACCCTACCCTACCCTATCTCTCAAGTTGGATCGAACTGCACATGGTGTGCGAATTTTATTATAATCGGTTAAGTGGTTTAGGAGTCCATTGAGGACAAACATTGTGACACGAGATTTATATATATTAAGATAAATAAATGCTCTTCTAAAAGTGTGTTTTGGTTTAATTCTCGTTTTAACTATGCATTTCCCATCCAGATCGCTTTGTCCACCAATTAATCGAAACCGAAATTCACAGAGGTACTAGGGAATCATGGATGCCGCGCAATTGCACCGTCTAATTGAAAGCAAACAACATGCCGTGAGGACGCACAAAGGCGACCATTTGAATTGTTAAACATCTCCGTGTGTCGCTGGGAGCCTGGTACTTTCACTCCCGTTTGTCGCTCGTTTGAGCTTTTGTCTCTTTTTATTGTTCGGCAAATAAAAAGAAAGACGTGTGTTTAGGATTAGTTTGTTACCTTTTTAGAAGTGGTGTGCAAGATTTTTATGTTTGTACAGGATTAGTTATAAGGGGGACGGAATTCTTTGGTTTTACGAGGACAGCTATTAGTCTCGGTTTGGTCTTTGAGGCGACTTCTATTTTTGTTTTACGTACGGCTACTATAGACTGCCATTTGAGGCTTAATGCTTTGATGCCTATATCTAAACGTTAAGCCTCTCTATGACTAACTAGTAGGTAGTAATACCAAACATCCTGACTTCTTCTAAATACTTAAATATGAAGTTGACAATATTCCTACCCATTCTGCGGAACCAATAAAGTAAATAGCGTGAAACCCATAAAACAGGAGGCAATACATTAAATGCTGTTAATCAAAGATACGTGCGTCCATTATTGATCGCTATCACCAGGATGAGCCCAGGGTTCAATAAAATGGCCATTAGTAGGTGCAGGTAATAAACGGGGGACGACTCAATCGCCCTAAGTAACACTAACTTTATAAGTGTGAGTTGGGTCGTTAATAAGGGATGCAGGGCAGTTCGAGAGGTTTGGTAAATGTCACGGAAAATGGTTAATTCTTGAAGTGTATGTTCACTGCGCTTATAAAAATTAGTTGAAATAAAAGAAAGAAAAGGTACTTATATTTTTATTTTCAATGAAAGTGGTAAAAAAAAATCAGTAAGTAGTTAACTTACTTATTTTTTGTAAATTTGTCCATAATAAATAGATAGATCACCTATATTCAAATGTCGTCGTGGTTTAGTGGCTAAGACCTCGCCTATCGTGCTTGAGGTCGTGGGTTCAAATCCGGGCAAGTATAGCCCTCGTCAAACTTCTTGGCCGCCCTGAAGTTGGTTTACCGGATGCGCGAGGCACGAAACGGTGCTGTTTTTGTAGGAGATTTTCTACTGCGCAGCCATTGTAGCCAACTTCAGGGCGGCCAAGAAGTTTGGCGAGAACTATACCAATGTGACTTTTTCAAATTCATATGTACTTTCTAAGTTTATCTTGGACATCACAGGCAACGGTGAAGGAAAACATCGTGAGGAAACCTGGACTTATATACTTAATGTAAGTCTGAAATAGCCAAGTCAGTGCTATTTCAGCCTGTAGGGTTTCCCAGAGGCGGCTTAATTAACTCTGACACCAGAGGTGGCCACATCCTCACACGAAAAGAAGAACCTATATTCAAATTCAGAATAGGTAAAAATACAATATCTAATACCTTTAAACGAGCAATTCTTGTATATATATATAATCTGAATCTCGAAAACGGGTCCAATGATTTTCATGAAATTTTGTATGCAGGGGGTTTCGGGGGCGATAAATCAATCTAGCTAGGTTTTATTGTTAGAAAACGTCGTTTTTTCTATTTCCAACCGAGCAGGGCTCGGTCGCCCCGCTACTTAATCTTAGATAATATAATTTATATTTATGAATCACTTATTCCTAAGGAAAATCCCAAAAACCACGAAATGGAAATCAATTACAGTGTTCGGTAGAAAGTTATAATTATTGTTATTGGTGATAGTTCAGTTATATGAAAACCGTAGTTACTTTTATGAACTTAATAATAAAACTGTTACCCTCCCTTCCTGAAAAGGCGCAGGTTGATCAATTTCATAACCCATAACGTCTCGAGTCTCGAGGCGTCGACACTGGACATCCGTTTCCCGTTAGATCGTTAGAAGTGCCATTAAACCGGTGCACTGCTAATTTTCTTGTTATTTTCACGGCAGTAAACTGCTTGTTCTAAGAATAACCTTTGGCTTTTAACAGGATTTTTTTATGCTGTAAGTTTAAATGTAAAAATAAAAGAAATACAAAAATATTTATTTATGACCCGCATAGGAGATACTAGAGATAAAACTAAAAAATATAACAATAATAATTTACAACAGTAAACGGCTACCGAGCCTCCCCCGCCACGTCAATGCGTAAACCGCCGCAACTGATGTGGGATGCAATGTTGTATGGGGCCTCCCATATCCATACGATGCCGCGGCTGAAGGTTGAAGGCCGCGGCGGAAGAGGAGTGCCGGTATTTTGGTCTCTCGTTCTCCCTACCTTCCGCGGCCTGGACGGTTGCCACCGTCTGATGCCGGATGCGGTGGGGCCGCAGGGGAGGAGAAGTGTTCATATAGCATTGGCCGCTCTCCCTATCCCCTGCGGCCTACCCTATCCCTGGTGGCGGGGACATTGACCTTGACCCGTCACAAGAGGACCAAGGGTGCCATACACGGGGTCGTCTGGCGATCATGTACTGTTTTGGTCTCGGGGGTGGTCTCGGCGTACAGTGTGTTCTGGTGCGCTAGTGATTGACAGCCGCGGTGGGTTCACGGTGAGTGCTAACGCATGCCCGTGTTCCCGCCATACGCAACACAGGAGGACACCGTGGAGTTTTAGTGGGTTGGAGGCCCACATGACTGCACTATATCTACCCGTGGTAGTGCAGTATGCATGAGCACTTCTCCAAACAAAAAAAAATGGTAGGTAGGCGTGCTCCATCGTGAACCACATCAACGTTTGGTGAGCGGTGAGACGGTCGTCAAACGAGCGCCTGACAATAACAAAAAAATACAAAAAATTATCTACAAAGTGACAGAGATCACTCAGCAATAGTGTTATTTTGAATCAGTGATATAGTTTTCATAATCGGATTAAATTCCATCAAACTACAGTTTGATGGTATTTTAATTTGTTGCCTTATCAAAAAGCCAGGTCACACGCCAAGAATTCTGTAGCTCACAATTCCGTTGATCAAAATGGACTGAACCAGAAACGACTGAATGAAAAGATGCCTTCCACCGATACCTCTCTATTCATTCATTCTTATCACATAGGAACTAGGTACTCATCAAGAAATGGAAGCAACCAAACCAGAAAAATATCCGCTGCACTTCACTCAAACTAATCCTAGCAAATGTTCGTCCTCTCGTGCCATCAAACATAGATCTGTCAAATGCGACTGAAACCGAACTCGGGCGCAATGAAATGGTTCCCAAAACCCTGCAAATGGAGGTCCGATCCGCAGTAAGTATAGATGCATTAGCAGATTAGTTCTACAGTGTGCACAAGGAATAAATGCAGTTCTCGGAGGTATGGTTCAACGCAAGCGGCTTTAGCAAGGTTTCGATGGTAGATCTTTGTGATTATTCAAGTACGCTCTAACTAGCTTTTGACGACATTGCAGTTAGGAGGTGGTAAGGATTAAGTTTAAGCATAATTTATAACTGTTCGTTTTGGGACAATAAACACTTTTTCTTTCTTTAGGTGTTTAATAATAATATAGTGTATAATATAGTGTTTAATAAATAATAATAATATAGGTGTTTATAAGGGCAGCTGTCGAAGCCAAAGTCCAATTCAGCTGTTTAAAGTTGCTTAAGGGCAAACATACTAGCAGATCGTAGCAATTTTCGTCATTTATGACAAACAACTTTTTCAGAATTTACTTTGTGTCAAATGTTAGATGATAAATCTTTCACGAAATGAAAACTTTATATTGCAGATAGAAGACAGCAAACATCAATTGATATTCAAAACTCCTCTTCGAAAATGACGGTTTCTCAGAGAAGGGAAAATTACATTTGAGGCTGAAGCTAAGGTTTGTAGGACTTGACGTCTCATCTAGTAAGCCAACATCTTCGTCCAATCTCCTAGTTACTTACAAAAGAGCGACTCAGTATCGAAGCTGTAACATTTGCATTTTAGATTTAATATCATTTAACTGCGAAGGCCCATGAGTTTTATGAGATTTACAACACTTCTACCCGACTGCGCGGAGGAAGGATTGTGGCTTGTGGCTTTGCAGTCGACGAGAATGTTTAATGCATTAATTCTTGGTAGTGCAACTCTTAGCTGTTAATACCTGGTTTTATTGAAGTTTTTTTTTAAGAAAAGACGCGATTGTTTTTAATTTTTTTTAGCTTTTATTTTTTTATGAAGGAGTACATATATATATATAGAGGATGCTTATTGCGGCGGTACTTATAGGAAGAAAGATGTAAGGCAAAACTAAGTATGTAGTTTTCTTCTCTCCGCTTTTTCTTCTTCTAATTTAACTAGCAGCCCTAGACTACATCTAGTAAGACCTGCGTAGCGAATTGGATCGTAATTTACATATATTTCACTGTGTTGAATGAAGTGCGATTGTAAAGACCTCGTTCAACAATGAAAAATGAATACTTGATGATGATGAAACATTAATTAAATTTTCCAATAAAGCATTAAAATGGGAAATAGGTTTGCGACTGTTTCGCAAGGCAAACACCCGATGCACGATAAACTTTCCTATACAATCACATAAAAGCTATAAATTTAAACGCACATTCTATTATGGCGCGCAGACAGTAACATCGACTAGAGTTCTATAAAAACATTATTACAATCTACCAATAAAGCTAAACTATCAAGCGAATGAGGACTAACAGGGATGTCAATTATCTATGCTATTCCAGAAAAAAATAGATGCTACAGTAGGTACTTTCATTTAAATATGTCCACACTGTCTCGGCTAGGTATCATCATGATTTCTTGCCAATCTCGCACACTTCTGGACATAGGCCTCTCAAAGCAAGCCATATCAACCGGTCCTGTGCTTCTCACATCCAGTGATCTCCCGGTGATCCAAAATGTGTAAACTTGCAACGCGCTGCGTCTTGCTGTACGCGGTCGCCACTCCAGAACGTTTCGACCCCATCAACCATCCGTTCTGAGAGCAATGTGCGCTCCCACTGCCACTTCAGTGTGGCAATTCTTTAGGCAATGCCCGTTAGCTTGGTTTTAAATTTTTGTGAATATTAATTTTGAGACGCACGGGATCGGTCAATGTGGCGACGCCTGGGGGAGGCCTATGTCCAGCAGTGGACGTCTTTCGGCTGAAATGATGGTGATGATTAATTTTGGATTTACTCTTGGAAAAAAACAAATTGTAATTTCATAACCATCTACAAAAATCTTTTTATTTCTCAGTATTATTTTATGGCATGTCGCATCAACAACTTGAGAAATTTTATTTAACTAGTTTTATTTTTGACAACCCTCTCCTCGCCATATAAAATAAAATAGTTTAATATTGTGGAACTATAAATGCTGTAGCATTTAAAACGGCAATGCAATTAGCATTCGGCATTACTTTGAATATTTTATTACAACATTCTAGAATTACTTGAATAATGTTCATAGCAAGAGAAACAGCTAATGTTTCAGTCTACGTACCGGCTTAATGAACGTATCAAATTAAATCTAAGATATTAAACATTTTAAGTGCTCTAGAAGAGTTTGTGTCAGGATGGGACCAATGCCCGACACTTACCTTGTTTTACTAAAACTTATAAAATATGATCAAATTTTTTATGAAGAAAAATTAAGTCGATGAGACTATATCCACACATATCAGGGCCGTGCCCGGGACGTGGACAGACCGTGCCACGTCAGGGGCTCAAAAAAATATCGGTGGGTACATTTTATATAAACTCGTTCACACACGTCCGTGCACGGGCCAGTGACGGAGCTTCAATGCCTGGGCCCGGCCCTGTCATGTCCCGGGCAGGCAGAAAAGCGGGCGGGTAGGGTATTCTTCTTCGTGTTGATGATAAAGTTTTTGTTGGTCCAATTCTTCACCACTCCCACGTTACGGTCGGTGGCGGCGTACAGCACGCTTTAACTGCAGGTTTTGGAGCACAGAGGGCAGGAAAGTAAGAGAAACATGTCCACATGCTACGCCATGACCCCATTATGGAAAAAGAGACAATTCTTTCGTTTCTCTTAATATATTCCAAACGAAGATTAGCCAGTCCAACATGCACTCAGGGCTGACTACCCCATTTTTCAAACTTAACTATCGGTTTAACAAAACGACACATAACCACGCGTCAGTATACATCGCCGGTCATGTACCACTGGGACCAAGCTATCTGCTACACGCCTGCCTGATTAACTACATGCATGCATGCGTATCCGATCCCCTGGCGACGCGAGATGTATTCCGATAGATTGCCGGCACTTGTGTAAGCGAGTTGCTGACGATTGGTTAAATTAATTGGCGTTTACAGTTGAATTAGTGATGGTATCGTCTATAACTGAAGAGTTTTACTACACTTGATAGAAGTTATAACTGGTTTTTTCTTTCCCTTAGGTTTCTGAAAACTTTGCCAGTTTGTACCCATTTGTAGATGGTATATAATTTAATCAACCAATCTCTAACATAAGATTTGACAGCACATTTAAATTGACTTAGAATGAGCCAATCAGCCTATGAAGTTAAGTTATAACAATTTCGGAACTCAACATAAGCCCATATGATTGTCTTATATTCATTTATTATTATTTATTTCCTTTAAACATCTGTTTTCTTATGTTGTAAATTTTTAAATATTTTTATGAAATAAATTAAAAAACAATAACAATCAAAAATATAAAAAATAGAGGCCCGCCGGTATCGGAAACAGGGTCCAAGCTACCGGCGGTCAGGGCCCCAGAGAAGGTCCTAACAATACGGGCCGTGTCCAGCAGTACTGCTTTCTGGATAAGGCCCTTGACCCAGCCGCCTAACGAGAGTCTCCTAAGGTGTTGGTCGAAGCTCTTGGCTATAAAACCATTGGCTGATACGACTATCGGTACAATGGTTGCTGTGTCCACATCCCACATGTCGACAACCTCAACTTTATTTATTTTATTGTTAAGCTTCTATAACTCTTTTTAAGAATGAAACTTATATACTATATTGGTATATTTTTGTTTTTTTTTATTTTTTTGGCATTGTGTTTTCAAAAACACAAAGCTAAAAACATAACCCTTTCCTTGCAGTCGTGTAAAAAGGGAACCTAGATTTATCTAAAACAAACTCGCTCCACTTTTAAAATGCTTGAGTAAACTTGGTACTACTCGCACAACGTAACTACACATGCGTGTGCAGTAAGTAAAACAAAGTACGCCGCTTGTACCAGCTGCCCGCTCGCTAACTCTTGATAAATTCGTTAACCAATTGTTTAGGTGGCACCGTGTACCGTTTGTTAACTAGGCGTTAGATTGTAGCAGATTAATCTTGGTTTTATTTAACAGCATTTGTTTTGATTTCTTTTTACTTCCAAGTTATTTAAATAAACGCCTGAAATTATTCAATTAATCTGCCAATATAATGCAGCTGAATTCCAGTTTTCTACATGGACCGACTGCCTATGACCTCCACAACCCAGTAGCCGGGTAACACGACACCCAAAAGAATGAAATGATAAACTTCTTGGAAAGTATAATTCCTTAGTATGAGCGACATAGCAAAGGAAGAATATAAAACAAATACAGTACAGAAAAAGTCGAAACCCTACGTCAAATAGGCATTTGCCACTTCTTTTTTAAATAAGTGATTTAAATATGACGTGCAAATGTCAGACGTTCCCTATTGAATTCGTTCACTTTGAATTTCCAAGATATTTGACTACACTTAAAAGATCTCTGTAGTTACTTGCTTTCGCACTGTCTCCCAGAGGAGTGGCATGTCTGAAGGTAACAAAGCACGCTCGGGAACATAATGTACCTACAGATCACAATTATATAAGGCTGAAATGTTTTGTCAAAGCTTTTTGATCTGGCTTAGAGCCAGTGTTAGGCATCTTTCAAGAACTAGGAACGTAGCTACTAATATTTCCTAAGCACGAGTAGATTTTTTTTTAGCACTATTGTGACGTTTTCAAGAAATATAAAAATAGATAGTAATAATATTAAAGGAAATGTGAAGGTTACAGAGTATATTATACAATAAAACATTACATATTCATAAAAAAATTACATAAAAGACTTATCAAGGTTTTCCTATGCAATAAGACACATCGTCGGAGCGCACGTGCGTCTCCTTGTCGGCGATCCACGACTCCACCACATCGGCCTTCCACAGCAGTTGGAGATAAAGGGAGTTGTCGACCAGAGCAGCCTTGCGGCGGGCTGCGAGTCTGGTCAGCTTCTCTAATAGGACGTTTCGCGAATAGGACATTCTTTTTCACGATGACATTTTGCGAATGGGACATTCTGCGTCAGATCCATTTTTTCTTTTGGATCACAAGTAATGTCTCATTTCAAATGTCAAAATCATAAAGTAACGTTTTTCAATAGAGCTGTTGTTTTCATAAACAAATATCTCCTTACACTAATGAGTACCACTGAGTTTCAACAGTCCATTCACATACGAACACACATTCTTTGACGACGATTTCATTTGTTTAGTTTAGTCTTTAGAACTCCCGACTTAAGATAAGAGAAAGAAAGTCTTGCCAACATGACTATCATAATACTAGACTCTGAAATAAACAATTTCACACTGTATTTTTGGTTTAAATCCTTTTAGAATGATTTGAGAGTAAATGTTAAGAGGCATGACTTGAGTTTAGCTCTTTAGTAATTTCAAAGTAGATTAATATATTGTGTTGAGGGTGTGTAAGTAAACACCTAAACACTTCTAAAATTATTTAAATAGAAAACAATTAAACAAGATGCTTTAGATAATTGTTAACATAAATTGATGTTAACCTAAGTAAACCGTCAGCCTGCGGTACTAACAAAGAACAGTAAAGAATTTTCACTAGCTGTGGAAAATCATGCATAGGGCACTTCTGCAAAATTTAAAGACCCTTCCAATGCCAAAACTAAAAACATTTCCCTTTTATTACAAATGTTAGAGTACAATTTAATCTGTGATCATAGTGAAACCTTCTGAGCTTGAATCTTTATTAAGTAAAACTTAAACCAAGACCTTCATAACGCCTTCTTACTCACAATTCGAAGTATGGCACAAAAAAATCAAGTCTTTTCATAATTAAAACCTAAACGTCAAGTAGGTGTCTACTTACACACCTACTTAACAACCTAAACGCAATCAATGTTTTTAAAACAATGGCATTACAATTGTCATAAGTATGATACGCAGTTACCATTAAATTCAATTACAGTGCAAAAAATCCACGTCCCATTAGTTAAACGCCGTTACTGTCTCGTTGTAACCGGTCCGTAGTTTTTAGTTGAAGCTCGAGGAAGTTCTGGAGCCGCCTAACTCGCTTACTATGAATTACTTACATACTCCGCGTCCGACAACGACTTCGCCAAAACAGCTTTTAGTGTTATTCGGTTTCAGTTTGCTAAATGATGTTCCGAAGTACCTGCTTTGTTTTATTAGACACTGGACTGTAAGAGGTTTTAGGGATTTCTTGCAGTATGTAGAAGGAATTCGACACTTAAATGCAATGCAGGTGTAGGCAAATAATACTATAGCACTGACCATTATAAAACCACTTATCTTACAGTTTCATAATACACACGTACAGCTTGAGAAAACTTAGAGTTAAAACGATTAATTTATTCTCTTGAAAATGCATGCCTTTTTAAAATCTCTGGCCATAACCGACAACATCTCCAGTTTAGTTGTGTAGGTTTAGTTTAGTTTAGTTTAGTTGTATCGTAGACATCTATCACGTTAGGGTAACCTACACTTTACTCTGCGGTGCCACACATCCTCTTAAAGTACAATTCCATCTTTTTTTTAAACAAAGATACCTACCTAAAATTTCGTCTGAGACAACAGTAGCAAAAAATGTTTTCCATTATAAAGAAAATTCCCTCTAAACGACGCGACGCCGACGTTCCGAAATCGAAAAAAAAAGCCAGACTTAACATTCCACGATACTTGACGAATAGTTGCACTTAGCAGCAGCGTGACTCCACCCCATATGATAGAGGACACAATTTGTGTATTGGATGGAGGTATCAGTCAGCCACGGTACACTGGGTGGCGTCAGTGGCGTGATCGATGCGTGGCCGCCGCGTAAACGGTGCGTTACGGAGTGATGCGGACAGTGGCGCGGAATTGCGATCGTGTACTAGATTTTACTTTCTTAGATAAATACTTTTTTAATCAAAATAAATCCTAAATTCGGTTAAGTGTTGGATACAATTGCTATTTTGCGCTTCGCCTGTGTCATGTGTTTTATTATCCCTAAGGAACATACTGCCTAGATTAAAATGTATAATAGTAGGTATCAGTCAGCCATGGTAATGCTACACTGGGTGGCGTCAGTGGCGTGATCGATGCGTGGCCGCCGCTTAATAGGTGCGAAGCGAAGTGAAGCGTTGCAGAGATGCGGACGGTGGCGCGGAATTGCGATCGTTTGCGAGTTCTTTTTCTTATTTTGTAATTTAAAAAAAATAATGATGATGCGTGAGTTTCAATTTCTCCAGTGAGACATCTTTAGTCGTAGTAATCTTTAGGGTTACCATCACAGAATAGCTTTTCCAGTAAATAGGTTACATCATATCTGTTCTGTTAGTTAATCTTTTCAGGCAAATATGCTTGACATGGATTTGAGCTTAGATAGATACTTACTTCGAATTTTGGCTTATTCCCTGCCTAATAATTACGTATTTCTGAAATCCTATTAATAGCGAGCGGTTAGCAAGCAAAACAACTAAAATAAACGTGCCTTTGAGAGAACTCCGTTCCAAAAATGATTAAGTTTCGCTTCTAAGGATCCGTTATAAAATAACTAACAAGATCTGTGTTTAATGTCTTCTCATTCGTGGAAAACAAACAGGTAATAAAAACCCAAAATAAAACATGGAAAATTATTAAGCTTCGATAAACCGATTGAAAGTAACAACTTGTTGTGAAGGTTCAGGGTTCAGTTTGGATTGGCGAGTCATTGATTCTGGGAATCAAGCGTTTGTTTTTGATGGCATTTATTGATAAATAGAGAACTTAAAAATTCATCATCATCTCAGCAAAAATACATCCACTGCTGAACATAATTATGCCATCTCAAATGTCGCCACATGAACCGTTCCTGTACGTCTCGCATCCCGTAACTGTCACCAGATCATCGGTCCACCTTGTACGAAACCTTCCAACATTGCGTTGTCACAATCAAAATTCAAAACATCCATACAACAATATTGTCAGATATTTAATTTCGTCAAAGACCTTATAATTCTTATTTTGAATTTCGTAGAATGACATTTGGGGGTTGCCACTTTATCGTTACATTAAAATAGTGTCGTATCCTGAGTGATCGAAAATTTAAATAGATCGCAAATGGAACTATTGCAAGGCTCGGGACTGTTAAGAAATTAGCGGCCCCTATTTAATTTCAACTCATTTATGTCCGACTTCATTCTATCGATTAAATTTATTTTATTATTGATTTCTTATTTATTACAATAAAAGTTTATGTACTGTGTCAATTATTTATTCTGTGACTGTGTGTATTAACACTGTTATATTTAAATATATTACGTTTATATTAATAAAACATTTACTTATAATTATTAAATTAAATTGAGGAGTAATGTCATCATCATCATCTTCCTGCCCTTGTCCCATGTTACTTGGGGTCGGCGCAACTGGTTTTCCTCTTCCATACCGTCCTGTCCCCCGTCACGCTATCACTGACTCCCTTTTCTTTTACATCACTCCTCACACTCCATCTATTCTTTGGCCGTCCCCTCCCTCTCCATCCATCCACATTTATATTCATAACTCTTTTGGTAACATGCGTTTTATCCCTCCTCGTCAGATGACATGAAGATGTCATATCACAGCGATGAATCACTTATAATTCAGCTTTACCTACAACACTTTGCTCCGCGCTAGCAACATTTAAAAAAAATAAGTGCATTGGCAGCTGTCAGATTAGTCTACGACATTAAAAATTACAGTTTAGTTACTTCTAAAATTAAACGTGGTCTGTATATTTGTTGAAACAACTTTTAAACCTATTTATCCTAACAGCTGTTATGGAAATGCAATTTACATAAATTTTCCAGTACTTATAACGACTTATACATACATGTAGGTACCAGGATGATACCCGTAATAGAACATAATCCTCGTTCGGCATAAGCCGAGGACAGAACAGCGAAGGGGCGTGGCCCGAGGTGATGTAGCTCCGTGTAGCCACTACTTTAGGGGCCAATTACGGTCTCAAACATGGCCAAATGTGCAGCGGTGAACATCTTGAACGTCTTGAGCAGATTGAACGTCGCCTAACATGCATTGAAAGATCCTGGGGACATTTAGTTGGGGTTTGATGAGGTGGCTATTCTTGAGGTTGGAAAGTACAAGATATTATGTACTTAAACCAAGCTCAGACAGAGTTTGGTTTGTTTTAGAGGTTGCAAACTCTTTTAAAGTTGGTCTTAAATTTAGATGATTTACGTAATTAACGCAGGTAGGTATTTTTTTTTTTTTTTTCTCTATTAATAAAAACTAATGTTCTTAATAATAAATTACAATCTAGCCTTAATAGACTAATAAGCAATTTAACTCTAACTTATTATTATATTGTATAATGTTATGACTAAGAATAGTGTCAATTTGCACTTTTATACAGTTCGGTAGCACTTTCTTAGAGTCTGATACGTTAAAAACACTTAGTTCACGTGTTACATATATAGCACAATATTGTTTGCTATTATTTTTTCACTTACAATACACTTTTACTACACTAACTCAAATGGTTTAGTTCTCTTTAGCCTACGCACTATGTCCGTGTTATCTAGCAGCTGGATTGCTTCCACATTCACATGTCGATGAAGTCTGTGTTCGTGGGCTTCAGCAAAGTTTTGAATAACGGTGGTGACGAGTTTCATTTTAAGATCGCGGTGAAGGTCGTCATTTCTGATGTACCATGGTGCATTAACAGCATCTCTGAGTACTTTATTTTGGAATTGTTGTATAATTTTAACATTGCTTTGTTTAGTACAGCCCCATAGTTGGATACCATACGTCCAAATTGGCATAAGAATATGCTTGTATATTATAATTTTATTGTGTATTGATAGGAGGTGTAAAATAACAATAGACGTATTTTCATAGCAAATTCTATAATTTTATTTTAAAAATAGAAGTACATTATTAAAGTGCCTGATTTATTCAAGTAATAACTGCTTAACATCCACTGTACGGGTACTCACGTTTGTTGCACATTTCCGTGACCCCTAGCAATAGTTTTGCACCACCTGCCAGCAACATCATCAGCACTTTCACTGACACTACCTGGGAACTGGATCAGGATTGCAATGTCTCAACTTGACGAGATTGCATCAGCGCAGAAAAGCCTTGAGGACAGCTTTATCCGGAAGATGGGAGAATTGGAAGCTCAAATCCAGTGCGCAGGCCCTGGCAAGGATACCGTAGCGAGGGTTGCTGACGAGTTTCGCACCTTCAGAGAGCTAATGTTCAGCATGCTAAGTCTGCTCCGAAGACAGATTAGCGAGTGTGCCAGACAAGTTGACGGGTTGGAGACCAGACATCGGCGGAAGGCGCTGATCTTCCAGGGGATTTCAGAGGTTGACGGTGAGGTTAGCAGTACAGTCATCCTCGACATTATAAATAAGAAGCTGGCCCCTATACCATTGGCTGCATCCTCCATAAAATCCTGCCATAGACTCGGTGTAGCCAATAAAGACCATCATCGGCCAATCCTGGTGCGATTTTCAAACTATGACGTTAAGTCTGCGGTCTGGAAAGCTAAGTCAGGCTTAAAGGGTTCCTCCATCTCAGTCAAGGAGTTCTTGACAAGGACCCGGCATACCATCTTTGGGAAGGCGCGGCTCCACTTCGGGATGCGATCATGTTGGACTCAGGACGGTGTTATTGTGGTTAAGGCCCCCGACGGGAGTAAACACAAGTTAACATCATTCGACGAACTGAGTCCACTGCTGGCGAAGTATTCGAAGGTCCAGGGAGGCGATAACTTGCGAAACAAGACGCGTTAATGATGGCATTAAGCTACTTATTTTATTAATTCGTGTGCAATACGCAATCTATCACTTTTCCTCTTATAACTTCGCTGCATGGTTTGTTTTGTTTATCTATCTATAACTCGAGTTTATTGTGTTGTGTTTACCCTCAAAATTGTTTTTTTTTTTTTTTCCTTTTCTCAATACCGCAAAACGTCAACCCATAGTTTTGTTTGTTTACCGACAGATCAACGCATAGACTATGTTTTTATAAAGTTTTATTTTCGGATACATTTATTTTAAATGATGGTGTTAGCTGGCGGGAGGTGCAGAGATGCAAGCGCCAGCCTTTCGTATAGTATTTTTGTTTGTGTGACTTCTGTTTAATTTTGATATATATTTTATTTATTTATTTACTTTTTATTATGATGTTATCAGATAGCGAATCCTTTTATTCGGCCAACGAATCAACTGCCTCTTCTTGCGATGTTAGTTTTAGCTCTCTCACGGACACCCTTGGCGATCTATTGCGTCAAAGGTTCAGCTCAAATCCTGGCCGACTGTTTAACGTTTGCCACATTAACGCTCAAAGTATACCAAGTCACCATAGCGAACTATACGAAACATTTGCCAACAATAACGTTCATGCCGTCCTGATTTCTGAGACCTGGCTCAAACCTGAACTTCCATCTACCACCTATTCCCTTCCTGGTTTCGTTCTTCTTCGGAATGATCGGATTGGGAGGAGAGGGGGTGGTGTAGCAATATACCTTCGCGGAGATCTCCCTTATAAAATCCTTTGTACTTCTGCTTCTAATGTGTCCGCCGAGTTTCTTTTTCTAGAGGTTTGTGTCAAAGGAGCTAAAACCGTTTTAGGTGTTGTTTATTGTCCCCCTTCCCTTGATTATTTCACCGAAATCGAATCGGTAATTGAATCTTTGGGTTCTGAGTATGCACATCACATCATCATGGGCGATTTTAATACCAACCTCCTTTCCCACAACTCCCATCGGTCCCGTAAACTCCTGCATATTGTCGAGTCAGCTAGTCTTCACGTATTGCCTCTCCAACCCACTCATCATAATAAAGTCGGTGATGATACCTGGCTTGACCTGATCCTCACCTCTAATCCTTCCCTAGTTTCCTCGCATGGCCAACATGATGCCCCTGGTTTTTCCCATCACGACCTTATTTACCTATCCTATGTTCTTAAACCTCCTAAACCTAAACCTACGTTCCAGTACAGGCGTGCCTTTGCACGTATGGATAGTGAGCTACTTCAAAAAGATGCATCGAATATTGACTGGACACTCCTACAGGAAGCTGCTACAGTTGATGACAAAGTTTTTGTTTTCAACAACACTGTGACCAAACTGTATGACACTCATGCTCCTGTCAGGAGAGTAAAGCTGAAACGTCCACCTGCCCCTTGGATGAATAAGGGAATCCGGATGGCAATGCGACGGAGGGACCGCGCGTTTCGAGTATTTAAAAAGGATCGCTCAGAGGACAATCGGACCTTGTTCAAGACTGCTAGGAATCGCTGTAACCAGATGATACGTAACGCTAAACGCCGCCACATTCTAAATAATATTTCTTCTTCTTCTTCTGCCGATATCTGGAAGTTCCTTGGAACCCTAGGTATCGGCAAATCGCGACATTCAGACCTTCCTAACACAATTGGCTTGGATGATCTAAACCGCTTTTTCGCCACTGTCCCTATGCTAGATAGTTTAACCAAACGTCAAACTATCGACTACCTTGCTGGTCTGACGCGTCCCAATATTGACCCCTTTGTCTTCACACCAGTCGACCCGGAAGAGATCAAAAAGATTATTCTATCTATTAAATCCAAAGCTGTGGGCTGCGATAACATCAGTCGTCATATGATCGTGTCAGCTCTGGATCAGCTTCTTCCTGCTATCTCCCACATAGTTAACTTTTCTCTCTTCTCCGGTGCTTTCCCTTCCTTGTGGCGTAAAGCCCATGTTCGAGCCCTGCCTAAGATTCCCAATCCCACACTTTCCAGTCACTTTCGCCCAATTTCCATCCTTCCGTTTCTGTCCAAGGTGCTCGAGGCCTGTGTTCATAAACAGCTCTCCTACTTTATTTACCACAACTCGCTTATTAGCCCGTTTCAATCCGGTTTCAGGCCCGGGCACAGTACCGTGTCAGCTCTCCTTAAAGTGACTGACGATATAAGGCGGGGAATGGAAGACACTAAAGTTACTGCTTTAGTGTTAATCGACTTCTCCAACGCTTTCAATACCGTCAGTCACGATGTCCTTTTATCTATCCTTTCTTATCTTATGGTCTCTCACGAGGTACGGGAATGGTTTTCCTCTTATCTTCGGGGGCGTCAGCAGACAGTTTGTGCTGGAGACTCATCTTCGGGGTGGTGCGACCTTGGAGCTGGCGTCCCACAAGGCGGTATTTTATCTCCTCTTCTGTTCTCCATTTTCATAAATCTTATAACCACCGAACTTCAGTGTGCGTATCATCTTTACGCTGACGATCTACAGCTCTACTGTCAGGCGGGTGTTGGCGGCTTATCGGATGCGATCGAAGGGCTTAACCGGGATTTAATTGCGATAAAAAGTTGGTCAGACCGATTCGGAGTGGCGGTTAACCCCGCAAAGTGTCAGGCTATCATAGTTGGCAGCCCGTATAGCTTGAGAAAGCTCGATGGTTTAACTGTGCCGCCCATAATATTTAACAACGTAGCAATCCCGTTTAGCTCCGAGGTTAAGGATCTTGGTCTGCTCGTCGACACTTGCCTTGACTGGCGCAAGCAGGTAACGAGTGTCAGCCAAAAGGTCACCGGATCGTTGCGTTCGCTTTATCGACTGAAGAATCTTCTCCCAGCTCACATAAAGGCCATGCTTGTACAGGCCCTTATCTTTCCAATAATTGACTATGGTGATGTGTGCTACTATGACCTGAATGCAGATCTACTCAATAAACTTGACCGCCTTCTAAATAACTGCATTCGATTTGTCTTCAACCTCCGGAAGTATGATCATGTATCTGCACATCGAGCACTTTTAAAATGGTTGCCGATTCGTCAGCGTAGAGTGCTAAGGGCCTTGACTACCCTGTTTTCTTTTATTGATAAACCCACTTCCCCTTCTTATCTGACTTCACATGTCCAATTCCTTTGTTCTGCCCACAGTAAAAATCTTCGCTCCGCCAATAATCGTCTTCTACAATGTCCCTCTCACCGCTCTGGGCTTATCCATTCCTCCTTCTTTGTCCAGGCGATTTCTCTTTGGAATGCGCTCCCTCAGAACATCAGGATGGCAACCAGTCGGTTGTCTTTCAAACTGAAGGCACGCGAGCACATTCGCAAGAAGTTTGCAGAATCATCACATGGTTAATTTGCTGGATTCGGTTTCTCAATAGCATTATTTATATGTATGTATGTATCTATGTATATATTTGTATATATAAAATTGTTTTATTTATATTTATTTTCTCTTTTTGCTTTTTCATTAAGTTGCACCTGCCATATATTATCTCTGCACCACCCTAAGGTCGACTGGTAGAAAATGCCTAAGGCATTAAGTCCGCCTTTGTACTTGTGCATAAAGTTTTATAAATAAATAAATAGACAGGATTTTCTGCCGAGTAACCAATACATATTTTTGTACCGTATATCGAGTTCCTGTCTTTTCTTTTTGACGTGAGATTTCCAACGCAATTTAGCGTCAAGAGTTATGCCGAGGTATTTGGCTGTATTCGCATAAGGCACTTGCATGCCGTTTATATAGATTGGGTGGTAATCGCAGTGTTTATTAGTGAAGTCAATGTGAATCGATTTTGATTCATTCAGTTTGATCTTCCACTTTTGTGTCCAGTCGTAAACTTTGTTCACAGCTAGTTGAACTTTTTCTACTGCTTCTTTGTGGTTTGAACCAACAGCCATTATAGCAGTATCATCAGCAAAGGTCGCTATGGTGTTGTTTTCCAGCTCTGGGATATCACATGTGTATACCAAGTAAAGGATTGGGCCTAACACACTTCCTTGTGGTACTCCGGCCTTAATAGTTTTTAGCTCAGAATATGCGTCCTCTTGCCTTATCCTGAACATTCTGTTGCTTATATATGACTCTAGAATATCTGAAAATTCTGGGAGCATGCGTCTGAGTTTGTATATCAAACCCTCATGCCAAACTTTGTCGAAAGCTTGTGCGACATCTAGAAATACGGTGGCGCAGACTTGCTTGTTTTCGAGCGTTTTTTCAATGATGTTTGTTATTCTGTGTACCTGATCTATGGTAGAATGTTTTTCCCTGAAGCCAAATTGATGGTTCGGAATAAGTTCTTTTTCTTCTATAATTGGTTTTAGCCGTTTTAATAAGAGCTTTTCAAATAGTTTCGATAATACTGGCAGCAGGGAAATGGGTCTATAAGATGATGCTTCATGGGGTGGTTTCCCAGGCTTCGCAATCATAATGACTTCAGCAACTTTCCATGGCTCAGGTACATGTTTTAGCATAAATGCAGCGTTAATAAGTCTGGTCAGCTTAACTATGGCTTTGCGCGGAAGGTGTTTTAGAATTTCTCCTGTTATGAGATCATAACCCGGGGATTTCTTCGAGCTTATGTTGTTTTTAATTTCTCTCACAACTTCTTTAGGAGTTACAAGCCGAATTCTTTGGTTTTGTGATACATTTTCACTCTCAGATATTTCTATGGAACTTTTATTGGGTTGAAAAGTATCTTCTAAGTATTGGGCAAATCTTACCGCTTTTTGTTCATTGTTTATGGCCCATTTTCCATCGCTGTTTCTGATGGGAGGTATTTGCAGAATCGGCCTTTTTAGTTTTCTTGTAGCTTTCCAAAGAGAGTAATCCGTTGATTGGTCGTTGGTTAGCTGCACAAGATTGGAGTTCAGAGTTTCATCCTCAAATTGTATAATTTTCCTCTTTAATTGTTTGGTTAGGTTATTTAATAGTGTTTTATCCCGCGGGCACCTTGTTTGCTGCCAGCGCTTTCTTTGTTTTCTTTTCTCTGATAGTAAGTTCACAATATCCTTGAGATAGATATGCCCCTTATATTTCCGTTTTAATTGTGGAGTGTTGTTCCAAGCACATTGTTGAATGTTAACAACATATTTGCTTACTTCTGAGTCAAGCTGATCCTGATTTTGTAATGGAGTTTTTAGGTCGATTATTTTATCTAGGTCAAGCGCAAAGCTGTCCCAGTCTGTAGACTTGTTAACCAGTGTTAGATGGTATTCTTTTAATTGAATTTTTTGACTAAGTCTTAGTATAATCGGGGAGTGATCCGAATTCATCAGAAACTCTTCCTCCAAACTAACATAGTTGGTGGATATGTTTTTACATATGAAAAAGTCTATGAGATCCGGTATTTTCTGATGATCAGTTGGCCAGTATGTTGGTTTGCCAGTGCTCATAACTTCACAATGTGTGTCTCTGACTGCGTTTAAGAGCTGTCTTCCCTTTGTTGTAGTCAGTCGTGACCCCCAATGCGTATGCTTGGCATTAAAATCACCGCCTAGGATGAATCTTTGACCCAAAACTTCAAAGAATTGCAAATATCGCTCTTTTCTTATCATATGTCTTGGAGGACAGTAAACAGCTGCTATGGAAACGTGACAAAATTTAGTTTTGACTGATACTGCCACAGCTTGAATGTCTGGTTCTTCAAATTTACTGTGCTCGTAATGGTTAAGGTTTTCTTTAATTATAACCGCGCTCCCTCCTCTGGCAGAGTTGTCAGGGTGAAGCGAATTATATATCTGGTATCCATTAAATTTAACAAAAGATTGTTTAGTGAAGTGCGTTTCAGAGATTAAACACACGTCTATATTTTCTGTGTCTAGGACTGCCTGTAACTCATTCTGATGTTTAAGGAGTCCATTGGAGTTCCACGCCATTATTTTTAGTGTATTAGTCATTTATGATTATTAAGAGCAGCTGTTTTGGTGCTGGATTCTAACTTCTCTAGTCGTTTGTCAAATGTAGTAATACATTTCAAAATCTGATTTATCTTATCTTCTAGATTTGAGGGATGTGTGCCTTGTTTTGCAGCCTGAGCATAGGAAATACTTTTGGTGGCTTGGACAGGTTTAACAGTTGACTGGACACCTTCTTTCCGTGTGTGTTGGTCAGGATTCCCTATTGTAGAAAACTGTTGGGCTGTTGGCACAACAAGTTTCTTTTTTATGTTTTTGTTTTTCATCATTTGCATCTCTTTGGCTACTTCACACCCTCTATAGTTGGCTGGGTGGGGTAAGCCACAGTGGACGCATTTCGGTTTCTCTTGCGGAGATTTAATACATTCGGCTGTAAGGTGCTTGCCAGTGCATTTTACACACCTTGGCTCTTTTTTACAGTATTTATGAGTATGCCCATATGCCTGGCATCTCTTACACTGTGGAATAAGTTTCGGATTTTTGAGAGGGTGTATTTCAATTTTACACCCTAAAATGTGCTTTGTTGCATAGATTTTATTGACATCTTCGTCATTATGAAAAGAAAGAACGAACATATTGAGCGGTTCTTTACTCTTCCAGCTCAACTTGTGGTCAACTTTTTCTATTTTAAGACCTTGCGATATTAAATCATCTTTGATTCGATCTGGCTGGCAAGAAGAATGTAGTTTTTTCACTACAACTCTTATTGGCCTAGCCTGTTTGTTTTCATATGTGTGCCAATGATAGTCTTTCTCTGTCAAAAACCTAGCAATCGCTCTATAAGAGTCATCAGTTTTAGCGTTGATCTTCACACAGTCTCCGTTCATCATTTTGGCGGTGAATGATTCAGTTGGTTGGGTTTCAGTCAGTGAGTCGTAAAACATTTGGTAGCTCTTGACTCCGTCTATAATGATTGGCGGTGGTGCACGCACTTTTTTGACTAATGTCTGTTCTTTCTCCAATGATTTTTGTTGGGCGTTCGTTTCGGGTTGTTGTGGGGGAACAATGGCAGGTGCCCATACATTGTTTTAGCTGAGATTAAATTCGAAAGTCATTAAATGAAAAATATCTGGTTTAACTCAGGGTGATGTTCTGAATTAGTTTGTGCAAGAATTTTTGTTCGAGAATGTAGAGAATAATAGATATTCAGTCATAAACTTTTGTAGGTTATGTCTGGGTAACTTTTAATAATGTGTTTAATAGGTAATATTATTTAATTTCGTGGAAGTAAAAGGGGAATATCGCATTAGTATTTCCCTTACCTAGTTATTTTAGCATGAAATGTGTAGTATACTCTTTGGAAAGAGTATATTTCTTAGATAAAGTACCTATAGATTAAGCCTTAAAATGAGCTTGATTGATTGAGCGAGATGGCTAATTGGCAGCTCCATGTAAATAACAAGGACAAAAGATATTTTTTTGTCTTTGTCACCATGGCCGGTTTCTGTTGTTTGTCAAACTCTAATATAATGGCAGGTTTGACAAACAAACTCGGTTTTGTTTGATTTTCTGTGATTTCGTGGTATTATGTGTTAATTGGGAAAAGGTATTTATTTATTTATTTAAACTTCATGTACAATGGTCATACATAGGCGGACTTAATGCAGCAAGGCATTCTCTACCAGTCAACCTTTGGGTTAAAAAGGACACAATAGTGGTAGGAGTACAAAAAATAAATAAAAAATGAACAACAATTAAATTTCGGATATTAATACACTATCTAACTAATAAAATACATAAATAATTTCTAAAACAATAGACTAATAAATATTATAATAAATATCATATTCTAAATAAAACAGAAATTTAAATATAATAACTATGACAAAGATCGCTATGTAAGAGAGGACAGGTAATAGTTCCGTATTTTACGCTTAAATGAAAATTTACTCTCAGCTTTTTTTATGTCAAGGGGAAGGACGTTCCAGAGTTTTATAGTAGAGACAGTGTAAGATTTAGATAGAAACCCAGTGCGGTGAGAAGGAATGTGGAGAAGTAAGTTTTTGGAAGCTCGAAGGTTAAGATCGTGAGAACCGCCCAACACAACTATTTAAGTTATTTATAGATAATAAGTGTCAGTGCGATGGTGGGTTGTAATGTTCTTGTTCTTGTTATAACACCAGAACTAACTATGGCTGTCTCATGTGCGGCCACGCCAGGGCTTAATCTATAGGTACTTTATCTAAGGTATATTTATTTAAACTAAGTGACTTCGACATGTATCAAAAGGTTGTCGTCAAAAACCAAGCTATATTTTTTTTAGACTTGGGTACTAGTCTTTTTGCCAATCATTAATTGAAAGTAATTCATTCATTTCTACTACGCAACAATATTGTTGTGTAGTAGAAATGAATGAATTACTTTAATAATATTCTTAAGAATATTCTTACCTACCTGCAAGGAACATCTACACTTCGACATAAACTGTATTGTTAACTGATTTACTGCAATAAATACAATAATGATATTATTACTTAATATAGTTACTACTTGTCACTTAGCAAATAAAATATATAATGGCAACACTATGCTAAAGAAATAAACTAAAAAATCAAATGAGTAACTTTTTATTTATTATGTTTTTTTTATCTATTTTGGACCAGGCCTAATTATACTTTAAAAAACATAGTCAATTAATAGAATGTCTTTCGTATATAACTCACTTTCAGACGCTCAAATTTAAGTCAGCTAAAATTTCGCCATTGTTCTTTACAATACTACTACTTACTATTTTTAGGTACTGACCTACAATGTTTTTCTTTTTTGTAGGCTCGCGTTTTACGACTATCTTACCTGATGGTAAGCGATTTAAGATCAGATCTAGTTTTATCTTTCGATTTTACCGTCTTCTTGTCAATTCAAAAGTGTTTGTAAACAGGTTATTTGAAATACATAATCAAGTTTCAGTTTGAGTTTAACAACGAAAGAAAGAAATAATTTATTACGGAGTTTCGATCGAAATTTGAATTTGATTGAAATTTATTAAATTTTTGCCCAAATTCAAATGGATCGAATGCCCTTTCATCACTTTATAATCTTATCAATCATCACTTAAATATATACTACTGAACATCGGTCTTCTAAAAGCTACAACGACCACTCTTGTTGTCTCAAATTACTCCACCTAATCCCCAATTCCCTTACTCTAATCACTTTACTGAACCTTATCTCAAGAAACAAGCCAGCTACAATACTCAATAACAAAATGAACAGTGAATCAATTAACATTGAAACAAGACACAATGCCTCAGCCGGGTCCGAACTAGATACCCAACTATTCCCCTGGGCCCATCAATCTAGAGGAATGTCCGCGCCGTCATAACTACAGAATCCACGGACTATTTGATTAATTTCAAAGCTACAGAAAACTTGGGATTGTTGGGTAGTGCTTGCTATAAGATTTGGCTGCAATAAGTCAGTTATATCTTCGCTTTAAGAAAGAAATTGGCATGACTTTACGTGATTAACTTAATACTTTATGTAGGTAAGGATATAAAGCTTTACCTTGAGTGTAGCAAATGAAAAATGAGTCAATCGTTTTGTTTTGCAAAAGTCTAATCTATTTAAATCTAAGTCAGACTCCTAAATTTCTAAATGGACTATGATTCTTTATTCTTTATTGTACAACAAGATATTACATTTAAACAAGTTGATAACAAAATTCATGTACAAAGGCGAGCTTAACTCCAAATGGAATTTTCTTCCAGCAAACCTTTGAGTGATAGAGATCATAATAGAGGGCAGTAATCCAGTGTACAATATATAAACCTGCTTCTTGTTCTTTTCCAAAAAGCAGCTAGAATTTTAGTTAAGTAGTACCTGTATTTAGTTTATTTGTTTTAGTATTTATTGTATAGCTTATATTTAGGCCTTGTATTCAAATACATTTTACTATCATAATTGCACCTACCACTATTTGTATCTCCATCACCCTTTTTCCTCGTTGACTGGTAGAAAATGCCTAAGGCATTAATCGCCTCTGTACGTTTATGTGCTTAAAGTATTAAATAAATAAATAAATTATGATACATCTCAACAGTTTAACCTAGAGTCTCAGTGTTGCAATTTTTTTCGAATCCGAACTTAGGTACCTTTTTTTTGGGGGCCACCTATGTTTGTACGTCGAAGATAACGACGATCTTTAAAACTCTTTATTCACTAATAGCTTCATTATTCCAAATTTTTGATACAACACTACACAAAACAGAACTATCGCTCACCTTCACCTACAGCACATCCCTTGCCCCAAACTAAGTCGCTGGTATTGTTTTCCTAAAGTTGATTTATCATTTCGTAGTCGTTAGCAAGCCGCCGCCGCCGCCGCCGCCGTGGACATTTGATCCGTTGCTATTCATTTATTAACTTGTTCTTACTTATTAATCACTTTTGAGAAATTAACGAGTTGATACCGCATCGCTTTGCTTAACAAACGAGATCATTTTCGTTTGGTAGGTAATGCGGTGGTGAAATTAAGTGCTAGAGTTAAGGAGTTTACGACGTAGTTTCATGTTGCTAACAATAAAGTAATATGGTGTCGTGTGTATGGTGGTGGTATGGTGTCGGACGTAAAGAATTTCATCATCCCATGTATTCCCGTGGGTGTCGTAAGAGGCGACGAAGGGGCAAATCAAAGAATGGGCAGTAGCGTTGTCTGTGCATTTGTAATAACCATACTGCAATCCCACCTGCCAAGCGTGGCGATTATGGCCACCCATACCCGCCTCCACAAGAATAGCACAAAAAAAAACGATAAAGTAATATGATTACTTGTGATACCTTCCGAGCCTCTTCTCAATTGTTTGGGACGGCTTCCAGTATAATTGGATGGAGCTGAAACCCAGAGTTTTACATGGAGCGACTGCCCATCTAAGTTCCACAACCCAGTAAATGGGTAACACGATAACCCTTGGCACGACTGGTGACAACAGTTTGACGTGCTTTTCCAAGATACGGAGGAGTTTCGATATATATTAGATGGTCACCCATCCACAGACCCAGCTCGGCAAGCGTTGCTTATCATAGAAGATCAACCCGTGCGGTTGTTGTTATTTAGCAAGGCGACATGGACATTATATCCTCTTATATTTATTTATTACCTTGTTCCTTACTTATTAATCACTTTGAGAAATTAACGAGTATCGCTTTGCTTAACAAACAAGATCATTTTCTTTTGGTAGGACCTGTGGTGGTGAAATTAAGTGCTCGGAGAGTTGAAGAGTTAGAGAATGGTTTAAGTAACCGTAACTACTAAAGTTTCATGTTGCTGATCAGTATGAGGCAACGATGAAGTAATGCGCCGACTTGAGATACATTAAAATAAATTAACAATTAAAAAAGCCTTTTTAAATCAAGCTTTTATTCAAAATAATTTATAGCCTCAATGTTGACCAGCAGCCTAATTGCGTAAGTGAGAGCTTCCATACAAACTTCAACACCCCCTAAATTGACTTGATTTGATCATGATTTTATCATTTACTTAGTCTACTTTACTTAGATTACAATTTGTACCAAGTTTCAAGAATATTAGCCGAAGGAATTAGATTTTTCATACAAACTTTGCCGCCGTTTTTCACACCCTTAGGGTTAAAATTTCGGTAATTCCTTTTTTACCGGATGCCCACGTCATACGAAGAACAAACTCTCCAATTATCAGGTCTCTATGATCAGCGGTTTAGGCTGTGCGTTGATCCGTCAGTCAGTCATTCAGGACAAAGCTTTTTATATGTATAGATTTATAATTGTATCGTGCATTGTCAACCAAACGATACGAGTGTGCAAAATTTTTGCGCCATCCGTTTGGGATAACAGAGTTAAAATTCAGTAGCAAGATTTAGCCCATACTTACCAACAAGGCGAGAGAAACATAGCTTGTAATTTTACATCAGTCACAGGTCCAGTTGAAAACCAGCGTCTGGCACTAGTTGCCCGACATTTTGCTGAACTAGCCTTATTTGGCGCAGCCGTGGGACTCACAATGTTATATTTATATTGTTTTCTCTCTTTTTTATTGTTGTTTAGTTTTAAGTCTTCTTTTTTTCTTTGTTTTACGTTTATGTTGTGTGTTATATTACAAGCTGATTATATGTATTATATTGATCAGATGACATGATGACCATAGGGATGTCATCATAGCTTTTCTGGACCTTGTCTAGTCTGCTAAGTAGCCAGGTGTGGATGATGAAAACTATCGCCTAAGGTTTCGTAAAGTTTACTTTAAAAACAGGTTAACCAAAATCGTGAAGTTAATAGGGCTCGCAAAACCGCCCTGGTTTTTATTAGCTATAGACTTCCCAGTGATAAAAAAACTGCATTTTAGACAAGCTTGCAACACTATTCCCTTTTCAGCTTCTTCTGAAAGTTAGTATCGAGGTAATAAAGCTCGACGAGTCCAGGAGAAACAATTAAATATCATGTCTAGCATCCTGTTGCGATTTATCAGAAACCTACACCGCAGGAGTAAGAAAAACATAGCTTCCACTGTTTTTTTAACACGCTTTTATTAGCTTGTATTATTTATTTACATCCCTTAATAGAACAGAGTTAGGAAAGAAAATCCGGCCAGGTGCGTGATGGACTTTGCACATTTAGGGTTCCATAACAAACCGCAAAATTAAGTTGGTTGTAATAGAATAAATCAGGGAATTTCAATGCTAACATCTGATTTGTCAATATATTGGTATTTGTTAGTAAAACATGCGTAATAATAAATATTATCACCAAATTTGAAGTTAATATGTCAATGGGAAGTTAAAAAATTCAACGGCACAAAAATTTATAGAAAAGCTGACTTTGGTGGCTTCTCACTCTTTTCTCTCTTCCCTTTTTTGTATGGGAGCCCTTAAAAAACATTTTAAAATATTTTTCATATATACTTATACTGTAAAATCCGAAAACCAACCCCCAACCGTTTGGCTGTAAAGACCTTGTGACAGACGACGGACGGACACGTGAATGACGGCTCCGTTTGGACCCTTCGGATACGGAACCCTAAAAACTAGAAACTGGGCCGATACAGTTACCTACCGAAGCAATTGACGAATTCTCGCTTAGGTACTTACGTTGAGGGTTATCTCGCTCACCGCCACAAACTTTAACAAAACAGGCTGTAACCACGAAAACCGATTAACTATCTAAATAAAATATAAACACCAAATAATAACCACTCTCAACTATTAAATACATAAGTCAGACCACATTAAACAATATTAAAACTTTAGAATATTGTTTTGTTACCATTAAAAGGTGTTTGAGAGCCTGGAATAAATAATAACTATTCTCAGTTAGATATTTAAAGTTGAAAATAAAGCCGCAAATGTCTAAAATGGAAGGGAGTTCTATTGGAATGGAATATAATGAATGGAATTATAAAGAGCAACCGCAACACGCGAAAATGAATGAACTAATGGAAATGTTCTGACTTTGAGTTACGTCTCTGTCGTCTGTAAAGTTACTGGAGTGCTTTGTATGGAAAGGTATGATATTATCTGCTACTACATATAAATGTTTTTTAAGTATTTTGTTTGATAAAACATTAGTTATTTTAATGGCAAGGTGAATCTCGCTCATTAACCGTTGAAAGCAACTTTTCACAAACGATCTAAAAGAGAAGCAGTCGAATATAATAGCCATTTGCTTTTACAACGATTTCTATATTTAAAGCAGTAACCTCCATTCCATAATTAAGAATTTGAAGTCGAGTATTTTTCAACCTGTTATACATTTTGGCAATAACGTAGGGTTTGACACGTTGTTAACAAAATTGACATTGAAATTAGGGCATCGGAACCGGTTTTTCCCGGTTCCGAAAGAACCGGGAATGCCCGGTTCTGAGGGTCCCTGAAAGAATCGGTTCTGTAAAACGGAGAACCGGTCGTTACGGTTCTTTCGGTTCTCTCTTAAAATAAATTAAGAAATAATATTATCTCTATAATACTCTTTATGCTAAATATCAAGTTATTATCCAAATTTAACATCAACACTACTGTAAGGGTAGAAATGGCTCTGTTTGAGAATGGTGGTCAGAGACAGCGAGGACGATACCTATCGCTGGCTTACCAACATTTACTATCGATTCCACCCACTAGTATGGAGCCGGAACGTATATTTTCTTCCGCCGGGATAGTCTGCAATAGAGTATAGACTCCGTTCGTCGTTAAGCGACAAAACTTTAGACGCACTTATTTTTGTACGTTCCTTTTATTTAGGAAAGAAGAAACCCAATACGTAATGCTCAATTTAATAATCAATTTTATTGTTTGGTTTTTGTTAAGTCCGTATGGGATATATGTTTTTTTTAATGTTTATCATTTTTATTTGCGACTTTTGTGTGCTTGTTGATATATTTTGAACGGATTTGTGAAAGTTCCTATTTCTGGCTTGTAAGATTGTTAATTTTTTTAAAGTTTAATTTTAATTATTTCATAGATACTTTTTGATCTTTGTAGTGTAGTGAATTATAAACCACTGATTGTCAACTGGTTGTGAAAATACTGAATTTAAAAGAACTGATTGTTGCCAAAAATACTTAAAAACGATGTTGTAATTTGAGTATAATTAAAAAATATATAAATATGCTTACCATTAAGTGTGTTCTATTTAGATACTTTCCCTTTATTCGTTTTGATAGTGGGAATTCTATATAAAAGATAGCATACCTTTTCAACTTGAATTTATGAAAAAACCCGAAAAAACCGGGTACTCGGTTCCGGCTTGAGTTTGGTACCGAAAGAACCGGTTCCTAAAATAGGGGCGGTTCTCGATGCCCTAATTGAAATACTCAATTCAAAAACCAGCCCTAAGTCTTCTCGAAATCAGAAAACACGGCAGATCGATAGCTACAACCTAGAGGTCTTTAAGTCAAGCGTGAATAGGTTACTAGGTTATAAGCCAGCGTGTTTCACCGTCAACCATAGAATCGCTTACCATCAAGTGAGATAGTCAAACGCAAACCTATCGTAAATAAAAAATAGAATCGGGATAGTCGCCCAATCACGAAAATACTTCAGTATTTTGAACCCTTATCAATATCATCGTTTAAATATCCCATCAATATATACAGCAGTGTATGGGGAAGTGTCTAAATTGAATATTTATACAGCCTCCGAGCCCAAATGGAAATATACCACAGGTGTTGCTATATTGTTTCGGGAATATTGAATTCTGAAAGTTATTTTACATCTAGAATTAGATGGGCACCCTGTTACAGTGGCCGAATGCATAATATCTGAATAATGTAATAAGAAGCGATTCGCACGGGGGCCGAGTTAGTTTTTTTATGCTGCGCTGTTTTTTGGGTGAATATTAATAAGTAACTGAAGAGAGTTTTACGCTGAATGAAATGAAAATGCTAATGCTAAAAGAGTACCTTATGGTTATTTTGGCTTCTTGTTGGACGATTAATCTCAACTTTTTGTTATTAGTATTCGTTAATGATAGTTAGTATGTGTTAGTTTTGTTAATATGCGATAATAGTTTCTTTATTATATTTATTTTTTAGTTACAAATAAACATGTTCTATATTTTCTTTCTTTATAACTTTTACAAAGATTACCCTCTTTGATTTACGCTATTGCGGAATGCCACAATATAAGTTTCATGATAAAGCACGCAGACGAAGCTGCGGGCAAAAGCTAGTTTAATCATATAAGTAGTAGCATTGCTGCTACCTCTTTTGGTACACATAAAAATCGACAATTAGATGGTATAACAAATTCAGCACCTCTAGGGTCACCGCCAGGCATCATTACATGCATAAATGAATCAATTGCAGTTCAAAACAGGAAAAAATTCCCTTGCCTAAGTTCTACCACAACCGTTGGTATGTTTACTACCACCTTTTAACATTTTTCAGACTATAAAACCTAAAAATATGAATTTTATATATCGTATAACAAACAAAAAACAACAGTAGACTAAACAAAACTTAAACCAGAACACGAATGCAGCGGAGCAGACACTAAAAACATCTTATACGATAGAACATCAAACAAAAACCCGTAGAGTCGACATTTAAGCATCTCCAAAGGGAAAAAGGTACCTTCGTTTCTTGGAAATTAATTAACTAAGGTAGTTTGGAAAAAAAGGGGTTGGCATTAAGGAGATGGACAGAACTCCTGCAACTGAGCCCCAGCTGACAATGATTTATTATATGTTGTGTGCCAAGAGAAAAATGTAGGAATTACCACTAACGTTGATGCAACTCTCCGAGGTTTTTGTAAAAATAGACGAAGGGAAACATTCGTTATGGTTTTTTTTTACAGTCCCTTGACTGTAAAAAAACAGGAAAAAGGCTCAGAGAAATAATTGTTCCAGGCCTAAACCAACCAAAGTGTTTTAAAATTCCGTTAGCTAATAAGTCACCTAATTCTCAAAACCTTTTAAACCGACTTACCAAAAATGGGGAGGTTCTATGTTCGACATTATGCTAGTTTTTTTTTTTGTTTTATGCTCACGTATATCTCCGTTAATTTTAGACCGATTTTGAAAAGTATTTTGTTTGAAACAGTAAGTTTCGAAATTGGTCCCATTTTAATTTGGTAAAGATCTGATGAAGAACTTCGAAGATATACAACAGCAAATCTCTCGGGATTGCTGCAATCGCATGTCTGTTTGTTGTTTATACCATTTCTTAACATAACATCACGCCAGTACGCTCTTAAGGGTTACGCAGATCTCTTATTTCACCGGTTATGTTCAGTGTCACCTTACGTAACTACTTGCCTATTATAATAAAACTCTTTTACAAAAAAATACAACCGACTTCCAAATAAAAAAACTACAAAGTGAAAAATAACTTTATTTTTGTACCTAATAAAGACACCGACTTCAAAATTTTTTACTAAAAAAATTAACCGAGATCTACTCGCGGTTCACAATAGAAAATTCTGTGGGCAAATTATCAATAAATCCTCTTTTTTTCTACCTTTAGGGGAAACTTCCTACCTTTACTTTATTTATGAAATTAAAATGGAACCAACTTTCAGATATACTCTTTCCAATAAAAAAATGTATATGTCGAATTGAGAACTTCTCCTTTTTTTTCTTCGGTAAAAAAATGTAAATGAATATTACTAGCTTAGTAAATTCATTGAACACCATAATATAAAATCTTGCTTATTTTTCCTACTGATAGGTTCGTATTTGACCAAAATGTTACCTGATGGTAAGCGATGATGTGGTCGACGATGGAGCACATTCACCTAGAAGATCTCTATTCCTAACTTAAAGACCCCAGGCTGTAACTATCAAGAATCATAGAACTCGACGGAGAATTCCAGTCCTTTGCTGTTAGCACAATGAAAGTATTTTAAAGTGGTTTTGTGCGTATAGGAATAAGGTAGGATTTTTTTATTATTGTTTAATTACTTGTTTTGCTTATTTCTCATGTCTCCTGTGCGGGTCACAAAAAGATACTTCTTTCTTTCATTATTTCTTTCTTTCTTTCTTTCATTCTTTCATTCTTTCATTCTTTCATTCTTTCATTCTTTCATTCTTTCTTTCTTTCATTCTTTCTTTATTTCTTTCTTTCTTTCTTTCTTGCCTCCTCTATTTCTTTGGTATATTATAAAAAAAATATTTATATTTTTAGGCAAAGGATAGGCAATTTCATTGTTTTCATGTAAATGATAACTTAGTGACTTTTCTACTAACAGTAGGAGCTTAGGTGACCGGTAACCATCGGGGAAAAGGGTTGTTATTTTAATAGCGCTTAAGAAGTTTTGATTAATGTCCTCCCAGGATCTTAAGTACCGGCTGTGGCGATCAATCATCCGCTTTCTGCTTATCTTAATAGTTCTACGTGATTTTTTTCACGCTCTCAATGTCTTAGGAGAATATATGGTGACGAAAAACTGGAAGTCTGGCTAAGGTATAGAAGTTTGGTCTTGAAGTGTTTTTCGGTTTTTTTTTTTAATTTTTATTTTGATATAGGCTCGCGCTGACCACCATCTCACCTGATGGTAAGCGATGATGTGGTCGACGATGGAGCACGCTTGCCTAGAAGTAACCTATTCACTCTTGACTTAAAGACCCCAAGATTGTAGCTATCGGGAAACACAGACTCCGGCAGAGAATTCCACTCCTTAGCTGTACGCATAATAAAAGTATTCTCAAAACGTTTAGTGCGTATGGGTGGGATGTCCACCATGTACCTGTGGCGCATCGCCGTACGTCTGGTGGTCCGATGATGAAACGGGCTGGGCGGAATTAGATCATGCAATTCCATCGCACACTCCCCGAAATGTAATCGATAAAAAACCGATAAGCTAGCAACTCGGCGACGATGTTCAAGGCTCTGGAGCTTTGACTTAACCAGTGCCTCATCGCCGATGAGCCTCTTGGCCCGCTTTTCGATCGACTCTAGTGCATCGAGCTGGTATTTGGTAGATCCGTCCCAGAGATGAGAACAGTACTCCATGCATGATCGAACTTGCGCTTGATACAAGCTGAGCAGCTGTTCTGGCGTGAAGTACCTTCTCACCTTTGCAAGGATCCCCAGCTTTTTGGCAGCCAGCCGAGCCTTCACCTCAATATATGGGCCAAAATTTAGAGTCGATGTCAACGTAACGCCAAGAAGCTCAAGATGGTCAGCTATTGGCACAGTCACATCTCGGAAACTTGGAGCCGGGTGAAATTGGCTCTTTTTAGCGGAAAAAAGACACGCCTGGGTTTTAGCAGCATTAAACCTGACCAGATTGGCATCGCCCCATTCGGAGACTGCCTGCATGGACAGGTTCAAGCGCTCCACCATGGCCTCCCGGAGAGACTGGATCTGAGGCCCGGTAGCACGAGTGCTGGACAAGTATCTCTCAGCAACAGTGCTGTCGTCTGCATACCCAAAGGTGCCGGGTTTTAGCAGATCGTTAATGTGCAGCAAGAATAAAGTTGCTGAAAGTACCGACCCCTGAGGGACCCCGGCATTAATATCCAAGTGGTCCGACGAGCAGCCATCGATAACCACTCGAATGGACCGATCTCTCAGGAAGTCTGCAATCCAATCACACAGACCACCGGGCAAACCGAATGAAGGAAGCTTAGCAATAAGGCTTTCGTGCCAGACCCTATCAAAAGCCTTCGAGATGTCGAGGGAGACGGCAAGCGCTTCCCCGTGCCTCTCGATGGCCTCACTCCAGATGTGAATGGCATACGCTAGAAGATCCCCAGTAGACCGATTTCGGCGGAAGCCGTATTGGCGGTCACTTAGGATATCGTTTGCTTCTAGGTATGCCAGGAGCTTAATATTGAGTACGCGTTCCATACTCTTACAGAGTATGGAGGTTACAGATATGGGTCTATAGTTGGACGGGTCAGCTCGACTGCCCTTCTTGGGCACGGGCTTGGTTGTTTGTTACTCCATCATTGTTTTTCTGTAGGGTTGTGTTTAGTAAAGTTTCAGGTAGGTACTATAACTTCGATAATAGTTCATTGGTTGAAGCCATTATAAATCCTACTTCATACTAATACTAGCTGTTGCCCGCGACTTCGTCCGCGTGGTTAAGAAGATATAAAGTTTAATTATGTTTAACGCAAACTATTTTTATATTTCAGTTTACAGAAAATGCCTATCACACTAAGCATCATTTTTAAAGCACGAATTAGGAAAAAAAATATAGAGTATCACAAAATTATTTCTTAGCATATGACTCCTACTCATAAACTCTAGACCTCCTAAATTTCAGGACAGAGTACAAAAAGACATCCGGACTTTCATACAAACATGCGAGAGCCCTTAAACCGCCTTAATCCGGCCCTGTCGCAAAATCCGTTCTTAGCGGACGTTTACTAACTATGAACTACCTTCATGCCAAATTTCAAGATAGTAGTTAAAAAAAATGAAGCACTTTCATATAAACTTGCGAGAGCCCTTAGACCTCCTTTATCCGGCCCTGTCGCAAAATTCGTTCTTAGCTGACATCTACTAACTGTAAACTACTTTCATGACAAATTTCAAGTTTGTAGCACACAAAATGAAGGACTTTCATACAAACTTGCGTGAGCCCTTTGGCCTCCTTTATCCGGCCCTGTCGCAAAATCCGTTCTTAGCTGACATCTACTAACTATAAACTACTTTCATGACAAATTTCAAGTTTGTAGCACAAAAAATTAAGGACTTTCATGCAAACTTGCGAGAGCCCTTAGAGCCCTAAATCCGGTCCTGTCGCAAAATCCGTTCTTAGCGGACATTTACTAACTATAAACTACCTCCATGCCAAATTTCAAGCTTGTAGTTAAAAAAATAAAGCACTTTCATATAAACTTGCGCAAGGCCTTAGACCCCTGAAGTCCGGCCCTGTCGAAAAAGCCACTCTTAGCAGACGTCTACTAACTATAATCTACCTCTCTGCCAAATTTTAAATTAGTAACTCAAAAAATTATTGACTTTCATATAAACTTGCGAGAGACCCCATAAATCCGGCCCTGACGCAAAATCCATTCATAGCGGAAATCTACTAACTATAAACTACCTCCCTGCCAAATTTTTCATTAGTAGCTCAAAAAATGAAGGGCTTTCATACAAACTTGCGAGAGCCCTTAGACCCCCTAAATCCGGCCATGTCGCAAAATCCGTTCTTGGTGGACGTCTACTATCTATAAACTACAACTCTGCCCATATTTTAAGTTAGTAGCTCAAAAAATGAAGGACTTTCATACTAACTTGCGATAGCCCTTAGACCCCCTAAATCCGGCCCTGTCGTAAAATCCGTTCTTAGCGGACGTCTACTAACTATAAACTACCTCCCTGCCAAATTTCATCTTTATACGTCAAGCAGTTTTCGATATTTCATGATAGGTGAATGAGTGACCTTTCGCTTTTATATAGATATATAAATAAGATTCTTCAAAAAAACTTTAACACCCCCTAACACGAATTTTGGGGGTAGCTTCGAAAAACTTATAATGACAACCTTTATTGTTTACTTAGGTTGATATTTGTGTCAAGTTTCAAGTTTATTAACCTAATAAGTAAGATTCTTCAAAAAAATCAATCGACTTTTGGGGGTATTTTTGAAAAACTAATAATTGCAACCTTTTGTTGCTTACTTAGTTGGGTATTTATGGCAAGTTTCAATTTTATTAACCTAACAATAAGATTTTTCAAAAAAACTTTGGCACCCCCTAAATCGTCTTTTGGGGGTAGTTTCGAAAAACTAATAATAACAACCTTAATTATTTATTTATTTTAGTATTTGTGTAATATTTCAAGTTTAGTTACCCATGAAATAAGATTCTGCCATACAAATTTCAATACCCCCTAAATCGACTTGAGGGGGTAGTTTCAAAAAACTAATAATGTCAATCTTTATCATGTACTTAGATTACTATTTGTGCCTAGTTTCAAAAATATTAGCCGAAGGAATTAGATTTTTCATACAAACTTTGCCCCCCTTTTTAACCCCTTTAGGGGTAGAATTTCGGAAAATCCCTTCTTATCGGATGCCTACATCATACAAAGAATACACCTTTCAAGTTTCAGATCTTTACGTTCAGCGGTTTGGGCTGTGCGTTGATCCGTCAGTCAGTCATTCAGGACAAAGCATTTTATATATATAGATTAAACTTATTTGGGACAGAGATAATTATACTCGTACACACACATAGATCACGCACATGATATGATTAGATTGGATCATGCACATAAGCTAGTTTTTATCCCGGTATAATGTTGCCTTGGAATAATAAAATCTTTTCAGGTGCCTGAAAAGATAAATGTCAACAATTAAAAGAATGAAATCCTATCCTAGTTAAATAATAATTTACTTAAGAGACTGTATGTATCGATGTTTTCATGTTTGGAAAAACTTTGTCAGTCTAACCATGGATGTGCCCTAACAGGCTGAGGTAATATTATATTATTTCTAGGCAAGCGTGTTTCACCGTCGCGTCGACCACATCATCGCGTACAACAAGCGCGAGCCTATATAAAATAAAAATAAAAACAGGCGTTGCACAAAGGAGGTACCGGGATAGTCTTTGAAGAGGTCACGCCAAGATGGTGGACACCGGATTGATAGTTTTTGTGGAGGCGCCTTTTCCCCGTAAACAAAAAATAAAGATTGTCAATAATAACTCATCAACGGCTAAACAAATCCGGCTGGCAAAATGAGAGTGTAGCTAACGGCCTACTTTATTAATGAAGCAATTTAAAATGTATCACAATATTGTTAACCGGATATGATGCAAAGGAATGCATTAAAAAAATATGAAACTCTTTCGTTCCCCGGAATCACACGGAGTCACAAGGAATCTTTGTGCACGTGTGCACAAAGATTCCTTGTGACTCCGTGTCTCCTGCAATCTTCGGCGATCCGATACAACACGTTTGATACGGACGGAACGTTGAGACACAGGAGAGATTGCTTTCAAACGATATCCGATAGATGCATCTGGTTTGCGAGGGTTGTTCCCTCACTTTGTTGTGGAAATCGGAATTGAATATTTTGTTCAGCTTAGATGTAATATGCGCCGTGAGTTTCTGGAATAGCGCACACTACAGAGTCTATAGGATACAGGTGTTGTGGACACGGGTCGGGTATTTTTTCCCGTTGTCATAAAGGCACTGTGGCCGTTGATGTTTACCGCCACCTACGAACTAATGACGTGACGTCACACAAATCCTAGATCGCGCAACCAAAGATTTCGGCGCGATTTTAACACACATAACAGTCCGACATCAACCGTCTTGCAGTTATACGGATGGCCGGGGCAGACGCAATACCCGTCAGGTCAGAGGTTCCCCCCTCTTCAATGAAGGTTTGCGGGACTTTACACTCTCTTCTGCATACCTACAAAGTACTACTTCGGGTTTAAGAGGATGTTCAACGAGGCCAAGTCCCAATTGTAATGCCCGTCATTTTGGTACTGGACCTCCTGGGAACCTGGTTACAGATATACAAGTGCTCACCATTTTTCTTAACGAAAACAAGCTTGCATCATCATCATTTCAGCCAAAAGCGGTGCTCCTGGACTTAAGCCTATCCCAAGTGTCACCACATCACATCGACAGGTCCTGTGCGCCTGACATACAACAGATTCCACCAGCCTTCACCAAGTCACCGGTCAACCATGTAGGAAAACTTTTGCTACTCCAGAAACTTTCGGCCCAATGAACTAGCTATCTGTTTAGTGAGCATTGACCCTGTCCACTGCTGGAACTTAAGTTTGGCAAATCATCGTTCTATGTCGGAAACCTTGATTTCCCTTGGTTGGCTGGATAATAACTTTTAAATGTTTTAAATTAAGATTGAATGGGTCACTTCTAGGCAAACGTGCTTTACCGTCGATCACATCATCGCTTACCATTAAATCGGATAGTAGTCAAGCGGTGAGCCTATCTACATATTAATAAAAATATTAACAACAACAAAATATTATCCATTAAAAAACCATATAATGGCAGTGACCAAAAAATAACTAGTACGCCTTGTTGGGCCGTCCGCCATATTGGATTTAGAATGACGTCACTTAGCTAACCATGCATTGTCACCCAAAGTAAACGTGTATGCAAAATTTCATATTAATCGGTTGAGGATAACTGCTTTAAAATTCAGTTGTGAGATTTGACCCGAACACACTTACATACATACATTGCAAGATAAATAAAAGCAAAATAAAAAAAATGCCCATTCGTAACGTTGTATACATGTTGTTCAATGCGAGTTATAATATTTCGCTCTACCAGCAATTTTTCACTCAATTATGATTGATGAATAGAATGCATAGATGACTGCATTGTTATCGGGCCTTTTACACCCATTATGTTTCAGTGACACAGATTTTTGTTTCTTCGTAATTATTATTTTGTAACAAAGAAAAGAAATACGGGTAAACAACGGCTGCACTTCCTCCCACTAAAAGTGCACCTCATTAACATCAGGGGGTTGCACTCCAACCTTGATCCGGTCCACCACCACCTTGAGACCGAGAAGCCGCACCTGTTTTTCCTAACGGAGACGAAGATAACAACCCCGTCGGACGTGGCGTACCTCAACTACCCGGGTTACTCTCTTGAGCACAAGTTCAAGAGACAAGCTGGGGTCTGTGTGTACGTCCGCGATGACATTTGTTGTCGTCGTCTCCGTTGCTTTGAGAAATCGGGTTTTTCTGCCATATGGCTACTTGTGGATACAGGCGTGGAAAAGTCTATCTACATAGGCGTTTACCGATCACATAGCGGTGACAAGGAGTCAACAGCGCTCTTTAATAGCCTCGTAGAGTCGACTGATGTAGCCCAGCAACGATACCCAACAGCGAAGCTTATTTTTCTGGGGGACTTTAACGCCCATCATAAGGAGTGGCTGTTCCCGTACCAGAAAACTGACCATGCTGGGTTGGAGGCGCGCAAGTTTGCTTTGACGCTAGGTCTTACCCAGCTGGTGAATGTGGCAACGAGGGTACCGGATGTAGACGGCCATACACCCAATTGCTTGGACCTTCTGATGACGACTGATCCGGACAGTCATTCGGTATCGGTCTCAGCCCCGCTGGGAACGTCTGACCACTGTCTGGTGAAATCCGTTTCGACCTGCTCTCCTCCAGATGAGAGTCCTAGAGGCACGAGGCGAGTATGGCGATACGAGTCAGCAGACTGGGATGAGATGCGGCACTTTTTTGCGTCTTATCCTTGGCGGCATGTGTGCTTCTCCTCGGGTGACCCCTCGTGTTGTGCTGACGTGGTTGCGGACGTGATTAGGCAGGGAATGGAGTATTTTATTCCATTCTCCGATATCCCGCTCGGTCAAAAATCCCGGCCTTGGTATAATGCAGAATGCGCCCACGCTGAGGCCCGAAAAGAGTCTGCCTACCAAGCCTGGGTCAAGGCCCGCGACCGCAAAGTTAGAGCGCGTAGGGTTCGCGCGAGGAAAAGAGCCTTTAATTCTGCTGCCAAGCTCTGCAAGCGGGTTCTACGTCGGGCACGTTTTGACCATATTGGACGTATCGGGGCCAAGCTGGCATCGCACCCTCCGGGAAGTAAACAGTTTTGGTCCCTGTCCAAAGCGGTTGAAACTAATTTCTGTCGTCCCACTTTACCTCCGATGCTGAAACCTGATGGGTCGCTGGCTCACTCTGCAAGTGAGAAGGCAAATTTGTTTGCATCTCTCTTTGCTAGCAGCTCACGTCTGGATGCTGGCTCAAAGCAACCACCTAATATACCTCACTGTGTCTCTTCAATGCCGGAGATCGCAGTTCACACTAAAGAGGTTCAGAGAGTATTGTGCAGCCTAGACGTGAACAAAGCCAGCGGGCCTGACGGCATTCCAGCGAGAGTATTGAGGCAGTGTGCGCCTGAACTGTCTCCTGTGTTGACTCGCTTGTTCCGCCTCTCTCTTAAAAAAAGAACGGTGCCGAAATCCTGGAAGCTTGCAAATGTACAACCAGTACCCAAAAAGGGCGACCGTGCAGACCCTGCCCACTACCGTCCGATAGCTATTACCTCCATACTGTGCAAGGTTATGGAAAGGGTACTGAACAGTAAGTTGCTGACCTACCTTGAAGACAATGATCTCCTCAGTGACCGTCAATATGGCTTTCGCCGGGGACGGTCAACTGGCGATCTTCTTGTCTTTGTCACGCACTGCTGGGGCGAAGCCATTGAGAAACACGGCGAAGCTCTTGCTGTATCGCTTGATATCTCAAAGGCCTTTGACAGGGTCTGGCACGCTGGTCTACTCAGCAAGCTTCCTGCTTATGGCATCCCAGCTGGTTTTTGTAGCTGGATATCAGATTTCCTCAGTGAACGGTCGATCCGAGTAGTCATTGACGGCTGCTCCTCTGAACTTAAGGCTATTAATGCCGGAGTTCCTCAGGGGTCTGTTCTCTCTGCAACTCTTTTCCTGCTGCACATCAATGACCTACTTCTGCCTGGTATTGTTGGGTACGCGGATGACAGTACTGTTTCAGAGAGATACTTGTCCAGCGCAAAAACCAACGGGGATGAAGTTCGTTCCTTGAGAGAGGCTATGGTGGCGCGGATAGATTTGACCTTAAGCCATGTCTCCCAGTGGGGTGATGACAATCTGGTCGCTTTTAACGCCACCAAAACACAGGCATGTCTTTTTACCACAAAGAGGACTCATTTCACCCAAACGCCTACTTTTCGGGGTGCATCTGTTCCTGTAACAGATCGGCTCGAGCTCCTTGGCATGGAGTTGACATCCAGTCTTAACTTCGGCGCCTCCATTGAGTACAAAGCCCAAATTGCGGCAAAAAAGCTGGGCATCTTAAACAGAGTGAAGCGATACTTTACGTCTGGACAGCTTTTAACTCTTTACAAGGCGCAAGTCCGATCCTGCATGGAGTATTGCAGCCACCTCTGGGATGGCTCAGCTAAATATCAGCTTGTCGCGCTTGACTCGGTGGAACGCAGAGCTAAGAGACTAATTGGCGACGGCAAACTGGTGGATGCCAAGCTTCACAGCTTGGCTCATCGCCGTAAGGTTGCTTGCTTGTCGGTCTTCTACAGACTGTACTTTGGCGAGTGTGCTCTGGAACTCCACGACCTCATCCCACCGGCCCCCTTCTACCATCGGACATCTAGACGCACTGCAAGTTACCATCCTCACTTAGTTGCCATTCCGCCAATTCGCACCAAGCGCTTCCAAACATCCTTCATAATGCGCACAGCAAAAGAGTGGAACTCACTACCTGCGTCTGTGTTTCCAAACGCATACAACCCGAATCTCTTCAAAGTTAGAGTAAACAGGCTTCTTCTGGGTAAGCTCACTCCATCGTCGACTTTGTCTCCGTCATCTCTGACCTAGGCTAGAGTCAAGAGCAAACCCATAATAAAAAATAAAAAAAAAATATATATCTAACAAAACTGAAATTGGCTGACATTAGCTCCATGGGATTCCAGTGCTCATCGAGTTTAAAGAAAATCAATAAACAGTCTACTCTTCAAGTACCCAGCGGTTTTTCAATGGCCAAAGAATCAGCTTATCAACGTGCCAATGCTGCCAAAGTTCTGGGCAACTTGCCTTGACATCTAAAACATCGATGATATAGATGTGGATGAATTTTTTGATGCGCAATGTCTCAGTTCCCTCTTTCCTTTTTAATACGCGCTTTTATATAGTTTATGTTGTATAGGTGCGTCATTTATTAATCTTATTTTAGTTGAATTCTGATTCAAGATACAAGAAGTTAATATAAAACTATATACCTACACAAAATAAATAGTAGAAGAGAATAAATTCAGGTTGTATTTTCTATTAACCATTTGAATTTTCTTTGGAAGATCTTTGTTTACAGACCTACGATACGCAAAAAAAATTGGAATAACGTTTCTTTCTTTGCATACAGGTAACTTTATCAAACCATATGCTACACATTCCAATGAATTCAATACTGTGTTAGTGTGTATCAAGATTACTTGGACCGATGAAGCGTTCGCTCGGAGTCTAGTCAGTGTAGGGTTGGAACTTCGCCACGGCCTCCATAATTGCGGAACCTCCCCAATAACTCATGCATCAGCATCTACATCGACCTCTGCTTGTTTTAGCAAGGAACTTTTTAGTGGACCTAGTTTATTTTATGAACCACTATCAAAACGCTTTGAAGGTAGCAAAGCCGAAAATTTGCGTGCGATATAATTGCCTCATGATTACCAATGTTTTTATTTGTTTATCCTATCTTATCCTAAAGGTAGGCAAGAGCCTCCCCCATATCATTCCATATAACGTTATAGCTGCCTTCTCCGGCTTTTCTATCAGGAACGAATCCAAATCGTCACGCCGTTTTTTAGGGCTACATCGATTACGACGTCCGTCTTCAGGGACCCCATCCCAATCAATCTGTCCTTATGCATCCTGTCAATGTAACCAGCACAATCCCACTTTAACCTAGCAGATTACCAATAAGATAGATTTGTTTTAGTTAGTTACCTCCGCCTCCGATACCGCTAAATGGTGTCCGTGTGGTACATCCCTTATTCAATGTATCAAGATCGAAGCGAGGCGTACACGTACACTGATATGAATTTGTGCAATTTAGTAACATGCTCACTGTGCGTTCAAGGCGATTTGTATATCTCAGCCGAAGCCTCCTTTTGTGGGAGAAGGTAAAGTGGTATTAATATTTAGTCTGGCTCAAATCTGTAATACGGTTGAGGTTTTGCGTAGCGAAAACGTACTAAATCTATGGTTGAGATTGCCACCTATAAACATCTAGGCCTTGGTGAACTAGAACTAGATGTCGTTAGTGACTCAAATAAATAATAAGAATAAGCAAAACGAAAGTTTTATTAAAGATGTAATAAAAGAGATAGAAGATAATAAGGATTGGACCGGTTCACGTATTTATGTATTATAGAGGAATCAGAAGAATTGATGATGAAGAAGAAAGAAAGTATATTTTATATGATTTTCATCTACTACCTACCACAGGACATGCAGAGGTACGTAGGATGACCAATAATATTCAGAGAAAATTTTACTGGCCAGGGTTAGACAACGATATTAGACAATTTGTCAGTAAATACATTGAATGTCAGAAAATGAAGCATTGTAGGTATATCAAGGCGCCCATGGCGATAACTACACCGGCTTCACATGCTTTTGAAAAGATCTATTTAGACATTTCTAATGTAGGTTCATTAGAAAAAGACATTGAAGGAAATTGTTATATTTTAACACTGCAGTGCGAACTTACTAAGTTCGTAGAGGCCTATCCTTTAAGAACGAAGGAAACCGTAAGTATAGCTAAAGCATTAGTAAATATCTGATTTTAAGATTTGGAATACCTAATACCATTGCGACTGATCGTGGAACCGAATTTTTATCTTCAATAATGGAACCGGTATGTAAAATTGTAGGTATAAATAAATTAATATCTACAGCGTATCACCATCAATCCATCGGTGCGCTCGAAAATTCGCATAAAAATGTAGGTGCTTTCTTACGAATACAGTGTAATGGACAAAAAGACACATGGAGTCACTGGCTACAATTTTGGTGTTACAATTTCAATAATACTGTTCATACAGAAACAAAGTACACACCATTCGCACTGGTATTTGGTAGAGCTAGTATAATACCATCTAGAGTTACTCAATACATATAACCGTTATATAATCCAGATAGTTATACTTTAGATCTTAAGTATAGGTTACAAGTAGCACTTCAAGATGCTCGTAATAGTTTACTTACAAGTACACAAAACCGTAAGAGTAGTTGTAGTGATGATAAATCATCAAATAATGTGACATATATAAAGAACAATTAATTTTAATAAGAAATGAAATATCAAGTAAGTTGGATACTCAATGGGAAGGTCCATTTGTTATTTTAAATGATTTAGGTGTTTATGTAGAAATATTAAAAAATAATTTAATCCATAAAAAAGAACCAAACCATTAGTAACATAAGCTTATAATTAAGTTACTTAAAGAAAAGAAAAAAAATGTAACAACATTTTTTTTTACTATCTCGCCCCCGAGGTGAGGTGTAGTAAGTACCCTATCCAAATATGTAATCCGGCTTCTAATAATATATAACACTCATGTACTCTTTAGTCAGCAATAAAAGGTAATCGCTTAAGAACAGTTGTTTGACTAACACAAAATCCCCACATGGCATTTGCATGTATTTACTTGCAGGACGTACTAATAAATACTAATTTTTGAATAATAAAAATAAGGCCACAGAGGAGCTTGGGATCTAGGGGCCAACCGGCCCCGAGCCGGGTCCCCGCTGTCGGTGGTTGTGTGCAGCGCATGAAATGGACTCAGAGTATGAATGAGAACGTGTACAGAGGGGGGAACTAACCTCACTGCGTACCGTGTTAGGATGCTGTCTCTGTTTCGGGACCTAGAACCAACCGCAAACGTCTCGGCCCAACGATTGCCGGATCAGGTGCGGGTCATCCAGCGTAATCACAGGTTGGACGACGCCGCACTTGATAGGCTGCGCTGAGAAGTGCTGAGCAACCAAATCGTCTCAACCCCGACACAGACCGCGGCACCGCCAGCCACTATTGTAGTCCCGCCGCGGTCCAACCATGTTGATGAAGAGGCAGATGATAGGGTTGTTAGCCAGTGTAACGAAAGATTGAGGAGCGCACTGGAGGATGCGCTTCGCGAGTATAGGTCAACTCCATCTGAACTTAGGCCCCGATTACCACGGTGTGCTTTGGACTCGCTGCTTAAGAACATCTTTGAGAGCAGTGAGAACCTCGTTGATACGCACTCAATCCTGTATTGCGGGGCTGTTGCGGCATGTCGTTTAGCCAACGTTAAGTTTCCAAACGAGGCTATTCGACCAACAACTTGCAACTGATGAAGTTACTGAAGGTAACAGAAACCTTCAGTAACGCCATCAGGATGGAATTTGGTGTGGACAAATGTGCAGTCATGCATGTAAAGCGAGGGGAGATTATGGAATCCGAGGGAATTCAACTCTCTGTTTCCATACACTTCAGGCACCTCTGATCAACCGAAACTTACAAGTATTTGGGTATGTCGGAAGTGTTGGGCATTAAAAGTGCTGACATGAAGCAACTGCTGAAGGAGCGCTTCTTTGGCTGCCTGAAAAAGGTATTAAATAGCCTTTTATCGGGCGGAAATAAGGTGCGCGCCTTCAACAGTTGGGTGATGCCGGTTTTGATGTACTCTTTCGGAATACTCAAATGGACTCAGACTGAGCTCGATGCCCTTAATAGGAGGGTCCGGACACCACACACCACCACTACCACACAGATGAGGCTGTACACCCCGCGGAAATGTGGGGGTCGAGGCTTTTTAAATGCCAAGACTGAACCGCGAGGTGTGCAACCTCAGAGAATACTTTTTAGAAGCTGAAGTGGCTATGCACCGGGACGTGGTCGCAGTGGACAAGGGACTCACCCCGTTGTCCATGGCTAAAGAGAACTAGCGCAAACCTGTAGTTCTTACTACTGATGAACGCAAAGAGGTATGGCAAAGCAAGGAACTTCACGGGCGCTTCTATCGGGCCCTCCATGGGCCTGATGTAGATTTTTCAGCGTCCGTATCCTGGCTACGTTTCTGCGACCTTTTCGGGGAAACTGAAGGTTTTGTCTATGCAATTATGGACGAAGTCATCCTGACGAATAACTACCGGAGACATATAATGAAGGACGGGACGGTTGACGTGTGTCGGGCATGCCACCGTCCTGGTAAATCCATCAGACATATTATCTCTGGTTGTTCTCGTCTGGCTAACGGCGAGTACTTGCACAGACATAACCAAGTGGCCAGGATTATTCACCAGCAACTTGCTTTGAAATACAATCTCGTGGATTCTGAGTTACCGTATTACAAGTATGTGCCCGACCCAGTTCTCGAAAATGACCATGTCACGTTGTACTGGGATCGGTCTATCATTACTGATAGGACTATTGTTGCCAATAACCCGGATACAGTGATGATGGACCAATTAGTGCGCCGCACAATGATAATCGATGTCACCATCCCGCATGACGAGAACCTCATGAACGCCGAGAAAGAAAAACAAATCAAGTATCTCGACTTAGCACACGAGGTTGTCGCCATGTGGAATGTGGACTCGGCGATCATTGTGCCGATTGTCGTTACGGCCAACGGCCTGATGGCCAAGAGCCTCAACGACCATCTGTCGAGGCTGTCATTGGGCGGTTGGATCAAGGGCCTGATACAGAAGGCAGTACTCCTTGATACGGCTCGCATTCTGAGGAGGTTCCTGTCTCTGGAGCCCTAACCACCGGTAGCTTGGACCCTGTTCCCGATACCGGTTGGTCTCTATTTTTTATATTTTTAAATGTTTCTTAAGTTTTCTTTTTATTAAATATTTAAAAATGTATTTAATAAGAATGTAAATAAATAAAGGAAAAAATTATAATAAAGTTTATTTAAAAATCATTAGGTAAAACAATAAATACAATTTTTGATTAAATCTATGTCAAGTTCACACGTGTTATGTGCCTGAACTAGGTAATCCTGTGTTTCAGGCGAAAAGAGGTACATATTTTTTCTACATAATCACTGTAAATCAAATATAAGATAGTCTTTGGTAAATTTTTAAGAGTGTAAATTAATAAAATAATATTCTTATTTTCTAACATCTTATATAATAAAATATCAAAATACGAACAATATCTATTTTAGTACAAGTAATAACTTTTCTGTGTCTTCGTAGGACATACTTTGTAGAGTTTCTTTGAGAATGTTCTTACAGTTACAATAATATAGGGAATAAATGGTTGTTGTTACGTTTAGTCTATTGTAGAGTAGTGGTCCGAGGAACACATAAAATTTGTCTGTGAATGCATGTTTTGTACTTTTTTGAAAGCAAACTACATCTTTCCGTCTTTTTTTAGTATATTCATTGCGATAGGGAAGGGCGGCGTGTTGTTTTAATACGATGCTCATTATGAATAATTATCGAACTGTTAGTACTTCACAAGATTTATAGAGGAGGTTAGTGGGAAATAGGAACGTTAGGAAATAGACACCTTGAGGATCGCTCTCTGTGCTCTCTCAATGGGTAGTAACAAAGTTTTACCCACCCCACCCCATGAGGGATGCAGAATGCAGTATGTCAAAATTGATTGACATAGAGCAAAGTAAACTTGCCTAATTAATTGTGGGTCTGCAATATATCGTAGCTTTTTGAACACGAATATTAGCTTACGAATTATATTATTTTAAGCTTCTATGTGCTGCTTAAAGGAAAGGGTTTCATCTATAATGATACCTAGGTATTTTATTTTATTAGCCATTTTGATATTGGGACACCCACACTGGCTATCGGTAGGGTCCGTACAACAATGAGCATACAACGTTGTGGCAATATTAGTTGTCTGTTTGCGCATCGAAAACCTAATGTAATTAGTCTTATCCGCATATAGTGTTAGTGAGTTATGTTGAAGCCAATTATTTACAATATTGAATCCGTGTTGCGCAAGTTTGTACACTTCATTTTCAGAGTGTGCCGAAAAAAGTAGACCAGTGCCGTCAGCGTAAGATACAATTATGCCGTGTTCTAGCTTTAGATTACAAAGGTTATTTATGTATATCAAAAACAGAGTAGGCCCTGCGCTGAGAACATTGCCAATCTTTACACATTGGGTACGGTCCTCCAAATAACTTTTAAAGAGTTTCAGCTGGGTTCATCTTACACCAATGGTCTCAAGCAATGTATAATTAAATATAATTTTATTTAATGAACTTTCCTCTTATTTAAATACTAGCTTTGCCCACGGCTTTCTCCATGTGGTTGTCAACTGTACCACAAAACACCCTAAAACAAGTCACAAGACAAAATTGTAGCTATGTTTGAGTGAAATATTTTCTTACCTTTTATAAAATCAAGCAATTTTACAACATGACGATTATAAAATTCGATGTACAAAAAAACTACAAAATCATCGCCAATTAGCTTGGCCCCTACAATGCCGATACTTGAACCTTCAATATAAAGCCTGTCTAAGTGTCTATACTTGTGGCTGTATCGCGGCTCCGTAAATCTACAGATAAGGCACGGCCCTAAGTGGCCCGGCGGCCAGTGACAACACTTCAGCCTGTAGACGTTCGGGATTTACCTAGCTAGGGGGGAGACAGTTGGTGGCATGGTGTGGATGTGGTAACGAACTAACGAGGATACAATACATATCTTTATTGTTATTTATCTATATATATAAAAGAAGAAACTGACTGACTGATCGATCAACGCACAGCCAAAACCGCTAAGCCTAGAAGCATGAAATTTGGCAGAAAGGTTTCTCAAGTGACGTAAGTGAGCACTAAGAAAGGATTTTTGGAAATTCCACCCCTAAGGGGGTAAAAAGGGGGTTGAAAGTTTGTATGAAAAATCTAATTCCCTCGGCCAAAATTCTTAAAACTTAGCACAAATAGTATTCTAAGTAAATGATAAAGATTGACATTATTAGTTTTTCGAAACTACCCCCTGATGATGATTTAGGGGGTGTTGAAGTTTGTATGGACAAATCTGATTTTTTGGGTCAATAAACTTGAAACTTGCCACAAATACTAACCTAAATGAATAATAAAGGTTGTTAATATTATTCGTTGAAACTACCCCCAAAAGACGATTTAGGGGTGTTAAAGTTTAGTTGAAGAATCTTATTACTTCAGTTAATAACTTGACATCAAAAACAATCTAAATAAACAATAAAGGCTTTCATTGTTAGATTTATGAAACTACCCCCGAAAGATGATTAAGGGGATGTTATTTTTTTTTTAAGAATTTTATATCTTGAATTAATAAACATGAAATTTAAATAAATACCAACCTCAATAAAGGTTATCATTATTAGTCTTTTGAAACAACCCCTAAAGTCGATTTACCCCCTGATGATGATTTAGGGGGTGTTGAAGTTTGTATGGAAAAAATTGATTTCATTGGTCAATAAACCTGAAACTTGCCCCAAATACTAACCTAAATGAATAATAAGGGTTGTTATTATTATTTTTTGTAACAACCCCCTAAAGATGATTATGCGGATGTAAATTTTTTTGAAGAATCTGATTTCTTGGGTCAATAAACATGAAACTTTACATAAACACCAACATAACTAAACAATAAAGGATTTCATTATTAGTTTTTCGAAACTACTCCCAAAATATGATTTAGGGGGTGTTAAAGGGTTGTTGATAAATCTTATTTCTTGGTTTAATCATTTGAAAGTTGACATAAAATAAATACCATCCTAAATAAACAATAAAGGTTGTCATTATTAGTTTTTCGAAACTATCCTCAAATGATGATTTAGGGGGTGTTGAAGTTTCTATGGAAAAATCTAATTCCTTGGGGATAAAGTTAATAATCAAAATTTACATAAAACATTTTTTAAACTCCCTCCCCAGATAGGGTTAGGGGTGTTAAAGATTTTTTTGAGGAATCTCACTAGGCAATACGACTAAAATAAATGAAAAATAAAAAAGAGAAGAAAGGAGTGAATAGCATATTTGATCAAAACTTGACCCCCAACGGGTCAAAAAGGGGTTGATAAGTTTTTAGACGAGGATTTTACATTGTGGCGGTAACCTCAAATTTATTATTTTTTAAGTCAAATAGCGAATCGTCCCAATCCAATAAACCCTGTATATCTACGATACCCAAGTTTTTATTGTTTTAATAATAGCTTATTTTTGTTCCCTCTCACTAACTGCATATAAGAAAAAAACATTTATAGGATAAACGAAATCACGCGAACGAAGTCGCGGGCGGAGTGCTAGTTCATAATATAAAATATTCGAAAATTATGATTAATTGGAAATTGAATTCCTCCGAACTTTTGATACGAAGCGTAGTTCAATGCTTTACACGTATGCTACGTCGTAGCAGCGCTACGCTTGTGCTACGAAAACGCTACGTGAATTCGAGTGGTCGCTTGCGGAGGAAATTTTTATTAGTAGATATTATATTAGCGAATTTCAGTTATTTTATTAGGTATATCTTATACCTAATAAAATAACTGAAATTCGCTAGTTTACTTTCACAAATCCAATCCCCGGGCTGCTACTAAATGCTAGGAAAACTCAATAACACTTTACAAGACTTGAGAATCGAACTCAAGACCTGTTTAGATTTGTTGTCTGTGTGTAAGGTAGTGCAGAGAGTAATTTTCATAAATAAATGATAATCAGCAGTAGCGCATGCTGTTACTAGACCAGCGACCAGCGAAGCAGTAGTACTTCTCATAAAACTTTGTCATTTCTCACTTTTTCTTTTAAAATATAATCTCAGCAAACACAAAGTAAATTGATGTTGCTCATCCAAAATGAACTTGCAATTATTCATAGATAATTTTAAAATCATTGCCATATCCATTACCTAGTACCCCTTGTACCCGAATGCCGAAGTGATCGCAGACATCAGATACAGGTTCGAGACCTGACGATGCATCGGGGAAGCACTTTATCCGTCCACCGTGGGGCTTCACTCAACCCCACTTTATTGCCTACCGTCCACCATCGTCCCAATGGTCAATACCACTATCGTCCTTTGACCACTATCGTCCATTGACCACTATCGTCCATTGATCTCTATTTGTAAGGAGGGCTTTCAAAGGACTGCTCACCCATTCGTGTTTGACTTTAGGCGGTAGGTTAGGTATGAAAGGGGTATTCTTTGGCTAAACAAAGAAGCCTGCACTAGGGTTGATTTCAGCCGATTGAAAGCCACTCACATAAATTACTAACTTTTCTTCGCATAGTAATTGTGACTCCTTTTCGGTATCAAAAGTAGGCTATGTGATTAAACAATAGCATAGCTTTATATCAATGAAGGAAATGTAATCGGAAACAAACAACAGAACTTCTTTTTAGGGTTCCGTACCCAAAGGGTAAAAACGGGACACTATTACTAAGAGTTTACTGTCCGTCTGTCTGTCTGTCGGTCACCAGGCTGTATATCATGAACCGTGACAGCTAGACAGTTGAAATTTTCACAGATGATGTATACCTGTTGCCGCTGTAACAAAAAAATACCAAAAACAGAATAAAATTAATATTTAAGTAGGCCTACCATACAACAAACGTATGAATGGGATACGTGTATTTTTTTGCCGTTTTTTACGATAATGATACGGAACCCTTCGTGAGCGAGTCCGAGTCGCACTTGGCTGGTTTCTTTTGTCCGTCTATCTGTCTTTTGGCCGGTTTTTTTTTAAACTATTCATTTAATTTCTAATGAAGTCGGATAAAATTAGTTCACCTGCGATATTTTGTTTTTGTAGTGTGTTTCATCACATATCACACGTGTACTTTTGTTCATTTCAAAAAACAAGTACGAACAATGAAGTGTTCCACAATCCCACACCATATTTTTGTGAGAAATTCTTCGAAATAAAAACAAGTGGCTTAATAATGAATATTTTTTCTAAACAGTAAATAAAGAAGACCAAACAACGCAGAAAACTTTTAGAGGATAAATAATTTATTTGTGAAAATATGAAATAGCCAAGTTTTCGAGTCCATGTCTTGATTTGCTCTTATATTTTTTACGGAGAACTTGTTAAGAAAATAATATAATAGAATTTCAGTGTTTTGTTTATGTTTGGTTTCAACGAAGAGATAATATTTCTTAGTCTCGAGTCTAGCTACATTGCAATTACGTGTAACTTAAATTCAAGGTTAAATCTTAGGCTTATACCTATTCTACAACATTGTCTTCCCGTTTCCTGTGTGTATTTTAACAGCACTATTTCGCTGTTGTGTGTGTTGTGTTGTGTTGTGCCATTCAAGTGTTAAGTGTATGAGTGTAGATGAAGTAACAAATTCATGAAGTCCAGTCTACTGTGATTAATTATTTTTCTTTCATTCTTCTTTCTTTAAAAAAAACGCTGCCCCACACTAGGAATTTCCTCCTGTATCGTGGATGCGTTTACAAACATTTAAACTCACATACACAAGACACAGCAGTGGTGGCCCAGTGGTATCGGCCGCGACTTACAAGTTGTAGTTGGTGGGTTCGAGCCCAGGCAGGCGCTTTACTTTGTGTAAATTATTTCATCACCACTGCTCTCAAAACGGTGAAGGAAAACATCGTGAGGAAACCGGCATGTCCTAGAATCAAAAATTCGAAAACATGTGACATCCACCAACCCGCACAGGGCCCACGTGGTGGATTACGGCCCATTTCCCTCTCACAGAGAGGAGGCCTGTGTCCCAGCAGTGGGAACAATAATAGGCTGATGATGTGTGTGTGTGATGTGACACAAAACACCCAGATCCGGAACAACTATCTGAAGGCCATACAAATATTTATATCGTGGGGGAATCGAACCCGCGATACGCAACACAGCAGCCGATCGCTCAACCACTACGCCAACCGTGTCGTCACATGATAATGATTACAATGTGTGTTTTTTTAAACAACTAGCCTCTTACCATCAGTTGGATTACATTGGTCCGTGAAAAACTAAGCACTGACTGCAAAAACCTTCCATTTATTCAGATCATATCTTGCAGCCCTTGTCCCATGTTAATATTATAGGTAGGCTCGCGCTTGACCACTATCTCACCTGATGGTAAGCGATGATGTGGACGACGGTGAAGCACGCTTGCCTAGAAGCAACCTATTCACTCTTGACTTAAAGGCCACGAGGTTGTAGCTATCGGGTAACAGACTCCGGCAGGGAATTCCACTCCTTACCTGTAGGTACGCATAATGAAAATATTTCCAAAACGTTTAGTGACTATATGTCCACCATGTACCGATGGCGCTTCGCCATACGTCTTGTAGTCCGAGGGTGAAACTATAGGGTTTGAATAACCAGTTTTCTCCTGCCGTTCTCCCATTTCTTTCATATTATTATGTTTAATTCTATTGTTTGACGGTAGTATCTCTAAGTAGTCTGTAGTTTGACGGTTTTGTGCAATGTGCTCTAGGTGGCAGCACTGAGACGTCAGGTCCAGACACCTGTCAAAGCGCATGTTTTCTGGCATTTACTGAATTGACGTCAACGTCATGTTGATGAGTTACGATTTTCAAGTGGAAGAACAACCTCAGGGAAGAACCCTCGCCAAAGTGGCGCCAACTGGTGACGTGACTTTTACTGAAAACCCTCATTAACTGACAACGTCACTTTTATTCTCTATTTAAAGCATTGTGAAGTAACTATACAGTTAAGAAGTGGCAGAAAATTGGCCAGCTACAGTCTAATTTGTATGTCGAGTGCAACATCTCCTTAGTGCGGAGTTTGAAGAGTTTTCTTTCAAAAAGGAAGCGGGAAAATGTTGTCTTGTTATTGTTAAAAGTTGCAGACTGGCGGGGGAAACGACAATACTACTATAGTAAGTAGTTTACATTCACTCACTCACTCATTGCAATATATCAAGCGTTGTTGTATGCACTTAGTCAAAATCTAAATAAAGTAGTTATATTAACCGATAGCAAGAGCGCTATACAACATGTGGCTCGATGCGCCTCTGGTTGCAGAGGTGCATCGATAGCCTATGATATTCTTAAACTAATTCATTGCTACAGCAAAGACGACAATAGGCTTGTCTTGCAATGGGTTCCAGCGCACATAGGGTTACGAGGCAACGAGGAGGCTGACCGGCTGTCGAAACTGGCAGTTGAGATGGGAAATATTACCTCATATATGTCCGATTACTGGGAATATTTCGCCAGGTTTAAGAGTGTATGTTACGACAAATGGAAAAAATACTTCAATGAAATATCCAAAGACAAAGGCATTTGGTATAAAGTCATTCAAAACGAACCTCCTCGTGAGCCCTGGTTCAATGATAAATGTTTAACTAGGAATTATGTTAAGTTAGCGATAAGGCTTCGTTCTGGCCACTTTCCATCGGCAAAGTTTGCGTTCTTAATGCGAAAGTCTGCATCGCCTAATTGTGACAAATGTAACAAAATTGAAGGTGTGCGAAATTTGCTGATGGAATGTGCTAAGAATAAAGATGAAAGGGAATCTTTGGCTAAGGAGTTTAAACTATACATGTGGGATGTTGGACTTATCCAAAATATTTTGGCATACCCTAAATCAGAAAGGACCAAACGCATAATTTGTGGCCTAATGCAGAAATCTAGTCAGTAATTCCCTTTCCTATATCATAGTATAAGTATAGTATAATTATAGATGTATATTTCTGTGTAAATAGAGTATAAGGTACAATGGAGTTGACGAATCCGTGTGGATAAAAACCCCTTAATAAAAAGAATTAAAAAAAAAAAGTAGTTTTATAGTCCATCAACATGAATGATGTAATTGTAAGCTATATTCAGTAATTATTTACTAATATCAAAGGGTGTCTATGGAGTTACTTGCACGTTCTTCACCATAGAGATCTAGCTATGCTTTGGAATAAGCAACTAGCTTAACAGAAAAAAAATACCGGGTTTTTTTAAAGCAAAGTTCAATTAGAAAATAAACTTTAATAAAATAATACAAAACTAATCTATCTATCTATATATATAAAAGGCAAAAGTGATTGACTGATGTATGGCACAGGCCAAACCCTTAGGGCTAGAAACTTAAAATTTCGCACACGTATTCCTCTTATGACGTAGGCATCCACTAAGGAAGGATTTTTCAAAATTCAAACCCCAAAGGGGTGAAATAGGTGATAAAAGTTTGTATGAAACTTTTTATTCCTTTGACATATTTGCATTAAATTTCGTACGAATTGAGTGCGGCAAAAATAATGAGTTACATATTTCAGCGTTTTCCAAAAATCAACCGATAAGAGGGTAAAATATGGGATGAAAGTTTTATATAAACGCACAGGCCAAACCCTTAGGGCTAGAAACTTAATATTTCGCACACGGATTCCTCTTATGACGTTGGCGTCCACTAAAAAGGCTGTTTTTTGACGTAGGCGCCAAAAACTTTATTTGTGGTCAAAACGGCGCAAACTTGCTGAACCTCAGAATGCTGAATGTACAAAGTCACCGGATATTTTTGGAGAATTTGATATCTCCATAGTCATGTCTCATCGAAGAAACGATGGACGTCTCTGAGAGCGCCTCTGAGATGAGCATACATAACGACACCAAAGGGACAGTAATACTTATGAAAGAGCAATCGGAAGAGAAGCAGGAAAAGCCAGAAGCGGAAGAGGTTCATTCGGAAGAAGTTCCTCGAACATGAACATCAGCGCAACCTTCGTGCAGAGCTTCTTAATCGAGACGTCATCATCACTCCCTCAAGCTTTCGAGCAGTGAGTCACACAGCCACCCAGTTCCTGAGTCACTGGGAGATCATCACCCCGACTCACTGGGGCATAACCGCATATAGTTCCTACTCACCGCGAACTCTGCGACTTCCGGTTCCGACTCACGGGAACCAACCTTCCACTGGCCTGGCACGCATCACGCGATGTACGGACGATTCAACCAGCTATCTACCTCCGGTCTCCGGAGGGGAGTGATGTAGCGGCACCAACGCCGCCACTTACGAACTAATTACATGACGTCACACAAATCCTGAATCGCGAAAGCAAAGTTATCGGCGCGATTTGAACACATACAACAGTCCGACAACAACCGTTGGGCAGTTGCCCGGACCAGACACAACACCCGTCTGGTCGGAGGATCCTCCCTTTTCTATGGAGGATTGTGGGTATCTATATATATATTCATCAAATATAAAGAAATATCCCATGTGAACATACTACTGAGATAAAAAGTCTTTGTGCTATTCCAAACTATAATCTATCTCTGTGCCAAATTTTATCCAGATCAGTTCACCCATTCTGAAACATCCATCCATCCAAACTTTTGCATTTATAACAATCTATATACAAATAAATAAAATTGAAGTATCTGTATGTAATATCAAAATAACAACGTTTTATTGAATGCACGTGAAAGTATATACGGTACTATAATGTGATTTTTTATTTCGTGGACTTAACTGACATTTGGGGGGTTGTCACTTTATCGTTACATTAAAATAGTGTCGTACCCTAACTATGCTGAGTGATCGAAAATTAATCGAAAATCGAAGTAGATCGAAAATGAAACTATTTCACGGCATACAAAAATAATTTGTTTAGAAACTAGCGGCCCATATTTAGTTTCTACTCATTTATGTCAGACTTAATTTTATCGATTGCATTTATTTTATTGTTGATTTCATATTTAACACAATAAAAGTTCATGTACTATGTGTATGAATACTGTTATATTTAAATATATTACGTTTATATTCATAAAACATTTATTTACACCAATTAGTAAAAATAAATTCAGGAGTTATGTCACATCGATTCGATGAATCACTTATCATTGAGCCTTACCTACAACACTATGCTCCGCGCTTGCAACATTTAAAAAAAATAAGGTCAATAGCAGCTGTCAGTTTAGTCCACGAAATTAAAAATTACAGTATAACAACAAAGATAGCTGGTAGATATCTGATGTAATAACGAGTAACATAGGCTACGTTTGATCACGAGAAAATTCATAGTTCCGGCGGGAAACTAAAAAATTAAAAATATATTTTTTACGAGTTTGACGCGGACGAAGTCGCGGGCAACAGCTAGTCTATAATAATATTATAAAGAGGTAAAGTTTGTGAGGTTGTAGGGGGTAATCTCTGGAACTACTGAACCGATTTAGATGAAATTTGGCATGAAGATAGTTTGAGATCCTGGGAAGGACATAGGATAGTTTGTATTTCCTTGGAATGACAAAACACTTTTTAAGCTGACGAAGCTGCGGGCAGAAGCCAGTTAGCCAATAGCTAAACTCCGTTTTGTTGCTAGTAAATACGAATTCCCATTATGTTTTTCAGTATTCATCTTTTGGAGTGATTGAATCCTTGACAATTTCATTAAGGATTCAATAGAATTAAATGCTCCATGCTTGAATATCAAAACTGTTTCTTGAAGCTTTGACTTAATTAGATTTATTTTGAATTTTGAGTTGTATTTTAGAAGAACATGATAGTATATGAGTAGAGTAGAGCATACCTATCTGTGGATGTCGATATCTATCCAAATACAGTTCCCGTTTTAGTATCTAAAGGAAGAAAATAGAGTGGGCGTATTTTATCCAAGCTCGATGCTGTGTTCCGTTAACTGCACAAGGAAAAAAATACGAGCTACAAGACGCTTTGACGAAAAGATTAACATTTTAATTGCGTTACAGTCCCTTTTATTCTAAAAAGTCTAAAATGGTTTATTCCTTGTTTAAGTTCTTGGTAAATAACGTTTATTTGTTGAATGTTATTAATTCGATGTCCTGTCTTGAGAAAGATTGTAAGGAATTGTGTCTTTTCACATTGAATAGTATTGCTTTTCTTAATTACTATCCTTCATCGTCATTCAGACGAAAGACGTCCACTGTTGGATTTAGGCTTCCCGCAATCGTCACCACATCACACATCGTTCCTGTACTTCTCGCATACAGCAAACATCCACAGTCCTCATCAAATCATCGGGTCCTCGCATCCGATAATAAAAACGTAAGGCATATCTCATAGGTATCTCATTTAAAAGGAAAGACAAAGTAGATGGCTTCACGCAGTGGTTGATGAATATTACAACGAAAAGCAAACGGTAAACGGTTTTAGTAAACGGTATACACATCAAAGCACAGTTCGATACCAACCAACACCTAATTTCAACATTATTACCACCTACTAAACATCTAAACAAGAACGTTCCAACCGCCCGTCTACAAAAAGCAGATACAGTAAAGAAACTTTATGCTAAACCGAATGCACTTGCCGTCGCCGGCAAACGCCTAGAGTACGCCGTGACTTGAATACTGAATCACCGACAAATGCATACCTACTACCATATTGCAACACTATGCCACCGCAAAAACTCATTCCATATTAACACCTTGCAACACTGTGGCAAACACTGCTGAGTAAGTTACCATCCATGGAGCTAGAGACAGTACAAAAACGGCAATGGAACACAGATAAAGCGATGCTGTCGTTGAATTCGTCTGTTATGTCTCGTTGTGAGGGATTGGATCCCATTTCGAATTCCTACCCCGTAATGGGCGTAAACAAAGAGATTATTACGAGCAGATGCAATTAACATCAAAAAGATACAATGAAAGAAGCTGGGCTTTAAAAGTTTTATGAGTAAATACCGCTATAAAAACGAAGCAGGCGAAATTAGAGCGAAGAAGTGTAAGTGCTTATAGAATTTCGGGCTTGTGGGTGCGGAATGTTTGAATAATACTGTAATTTTGGGCCAAATTAACTTGAACATCTCGTCTGCTAGTTTATTGTGGTGGGGTATTATAGCGCAATTTTATAAATATAATTGTTTTACATGGGCCTCGTAAAAAAAAACTAAATAAATTACGCACTAATCGAAAAATAGTGCCAGTATTGTATATTAACAGATCCAGCTGAAAAGATTAGCCCTAACAGGTTTTTATAATATAAAAAACGCGTTGCAACAACAATACATTTATTATAACATAAAATATTTTCACAAATAAACAACATTTATCTACTAAAAAATAAAAAAGTCCACATAAACGACTGTCTGAGCAACGATCCACTATCAGGGGATTACCCGTTTTCTAATGATTTATGATCATCCTTCGAGATGAAATAATAATATAGAATAATAGTGTTCTCGTTGTGTTGCCAACATGGGACATTTATTATTAAAGAGATTTTAATGTTACGAAGTAAGATCATAAAACAAAAAATATTTAGTAAAAAGACTAATAAAACAAGACATATTTTTTTCGGGAAATTCAAGAAAACGTTTGATTTTACTCCGAACGTCGCAATATTTGCGAGTTTCAAATCGAATCGGATTAATTCGAATCAGTTCCAAATGTGCAAGGATTCGAATCCAATTCGATTTGATACATACTCGAAGATATATCATCAACCACAGTCTAATAAATACGTTAACATTATCAACTTAAGATCTCCAGTATCCTCATCGGCAATACAGCGTTTAAGGTATTCTTTAACAGTAGGACAGCAACTCGCTAAGGCTACAGGCCTTGTCGCAGCACTCGGTGACGACGAACCTCTTGCCCCTTGAGGGTAGAGACATACCCCGGGCCTTGTGAGGAGCCATCCATGGCCAGCCGAACTGGCCCTCCTGCTCTTTGTAGTATGGTGATAGGATTGCATCTGGAAAAAGATTTATGCTGGTTTTAGTCTAACTTGCGAAAACTGCAGAACATTTTTGGTCATAGAGAATAGAATAGATTTAAACTTCATTGCACACTAAATTAGTTACACAACTTTTGAGAAACTGTTTCCTAAAAAATATAATAAGAACTATCTTTAATTAACTTAGTTGCAACTAGCTAGGATAGGCGACAACGGACCCAAAAAACCTGAAAACATGAAACCCCCTTTTTTGGACAAACTTTAAAAAAGATGTGGACTGTCATTTTCCTATAACTGCAATTGTGTGACCAATTAAAAATAACTTATTAAAACCTCTGAAGAGTTATGGATAAAGGTTTCTTCTACGGTCAAACTTTTGCGTAGAAACAATTGCAGCTACCTTCAATATCTACCTGAATCAGTATTAAAACAAATTACTCTTGCTCAATGCACTCAATAGGAAGATAAATCCGCTATACTATGGAGATACATTCAGATAGCATTAAATACTGACGGATCGGTAGACCGCTTGCGTAATAAATTGTTCCTCTTACCCGACTTTTACAAATTGCAGCGGGAGATAAGCAGCTGGTACACTATAGGAGAGCTTTCTTTTATTGTGAGATGCGCTCGCTTGGGACTCGAGAGAATATTATAATAATCTTTGTATTGACTGTAGTTGTACAACATTTGTGGGTTGTTAAATCTATCCTATTCGAATACCCATGAATAAAGGTAGTCAGACATTTGTAATACCAGAGACATCTCTTATGCCAAATACGCAACTGGACGTGGAGTTACGGCCCGGACACCAGCCAATCGAAAAAGCGAAAACAATGCCAGAAACATCGAAGTTACGTTGCCATCCTAGCGACTAAGCTGAAATTCCTCATGTGCCGCACACATACTTGTAGTCTTGAAACGGAACACAGAAACAGTTCCTGACGGAAGAAATAGGTACGTATGATGTTAGCACTTCCTTCGGCGAGCTCCATCTTAAAGAGCTCTATTATCTGAATACTGAAACATCCCATGTTTATAGAGACATGCGGAACAGGGTAGAAAGTCTCGCAACCTCAATTGAAAAGGATTCTCCGACCAGACGGCTGTTGTTAAGAAACGTCCTGATCGTTTTTGTGCGTCGTCAAATCACGCAAATTTTGATAGCGTGATGCAGGAATTGGATGACGTCAGGTCTTTTTCGTAGCCATAATCTGGCGGTAAGTATACCAGATATGACATCAACATGTGAATTAAATTATCAGAAAAACTCAACTTACTATACATAGATCCGGAATCTGATCGCTTGCTCTCCGAGCCGTTGTCTTCATAACACAAGAACGCCAGAGCTCTAGCGAGTGTCCTGCCACAGTAGACCTGAGGATTTGCGTCCTGCGTAGCCACCTGCCCACCACCAATGTGCGCTGCACATAGTGTGATGGTGCACAATGTGGCAAGAAGGATGGATTGTTGAGAATTCATCTGGAACAATATAATTTATTTGGTGTTACTGCAACATCGTGTCATCGTGTGCCTAGCCTTTTCTCCAATAGCGTTGGGTTTGGTTTTCAGTTTGCATTGGGCTGTCTATCTAACAACCTCTGTTGGTCTCGCGTTTGCAGGCGATTGCCAAACATTTCCTGGGTTCGATTCACAGGTCGTTTCACTGATAGTGACCACAAGGAGTTTAGAAGTTAGCGGTGCGACACAGCCGTGTCTCGGAGAGCACGTTTAGCCGTTGGTGCTATGCCTGATCTCTCTTCGGACGTGTCGGATTGCGACATCGGACTATGAGAGTGAGGGAACAGAGAGTGTACCTGAGTTTGCATTACACACTTGTGCACTATAATATAACTATAATATAAACTATAATATAATCTCCCGCGCCGATGTCTAGTCTCCGTTGAGATTGGCCACCATTAGCTAAAACGCAGTTAGGTACTGGGTGACACGCAACCAGCTTGAGGTTCTTTGCAAATCTGATGGGTTTTATATTACGTAATACTCAATAGCAGATTTGCCCGAATAATGGGCAGAGTACTTCCGCTCCTCTAGGTACTCTGTGAGTTCCTTTACCCTTTCGAGCGTTAAGTATGTTTATGAAATACAATACAGAAATTTTCCCGAAAAGGGTCTTTCCAGAAACTCTCTGTTTGTAATTTCTGAAAGGAAATGAAAGGTTCATCCTACATTTTCCTTTAGTCGACTCGATTTACATGAATACTAGGAATTCGATCCAGCAGATTGTAATTTCCATGTTCAGTAAACATTAAGCTATTAATTTTCTCTGAAATATATATCCAAGCCTTTGTAAAAAGCGGTTAGTAAAATCGCAGGATACCATTTCATCATTTCGTTTAAATATTACTCCAAAATGTAACAGCTTAAAATTTTAATAAGTAGGTTCACGGCATTCGGATATTTTTTGCGATACAAGCATTACACACTGGCTGTATTGCCGCAGTAAGTTGTCTATGGTATCAAACGCAATAAATTCACATTGATATATAAATGGAGCCGAGCAGCCAACTGGCAAAGTAAATGTACAAGATTAAAACGACATATTGGAACTGGAAAGGATGCCCAACAGCTATGAGCAAATAAACTTATAAGGAGCTTATTTTTCTTTACCTACTTACAGTTTGTTGTTGTAACATACATAAATGAGAGCACACAGTATAACCACTGGTAAATTAGGTATTATTGATGTATAGGAACAGTTTTCAAGTAGCGGCAGTAGGTCATATTATTTGTTTCTGTTTTTATTAATTTATTATTTTCTTTCTCGTCAGTCATATCATTGCAAACCAAGTATTTATATTTCTTCTTGCGGTGAGTTTTTTGTTTTTGTGCTTACACCATAAATCTTATACCTTTACACGAGCAATTCTTGTACATATGTATGTATATTTTTATATATAATCTGAATCTAGGAAAAGGCTCCAACGATTTTCATGAAATTTAGTATGCAGAGGGTTACGGGAGCGATAAATCGATCTAGCTAAGTTTCATTTTTAGAAAACGTCGGTTGCCCAGGTACTTATTATTATTATAAGTCTATACGTGACGATTTGTAATTGGCTTTCTGTTGACTATGGTTTCCTTTTTTGTTTGTTTTTATTAGCTGTGAGTTCTTCATGTACAAAAATAAATAAATAAATACATATACCTAAACTACAGATAATAAACCTTCCAAATAATTTTAGTAATATATCTTGTCGAATGCCGTCTAAGCTGTGGGCCCGTATATCGCAAGACTGGGGCCCTGCAGCCGTATTGCGTGAGTGCGCAAAGAAGTTAAACTCTATCCAACCGACCAAATCGACCAATCTCATGCGAGATGAATGACGCGATGTTTTTGTGTGATTGGCCGATTAGGTCGGTTGGATAGAGTTTGACTTCTTTGCGCATCACGCAATACGGCTGCTGGTATAGCTAGACGGGGTAGACCGAGAAAAGATGGCGGGACGCCTTGGATGACTTCCTCGAGAATTGGCGAGATGATACACAACACAGAGAGAAATGGAAGCATTGGTGGGAGGTATTTGCCCAAGAGTGGGGCAATACAGGCCAACAAAAGTAAAGCCCAACCAGACGGAAACCCAAAAAAACACTCTTTTTTACCCGACTGCAAGGAAAGGGTTATGTGTTTTTTCGCGCGTATCTTGTATGTTTGTATGTATGTAATATTCTTTATTGCTCATATCTTGCAAACCACTAGGCGGATTTACATAAAGACATCGTTAAATACCTCTTGACCACCCAAGTGTTATAGGTGACGTTAAAAAAAATAAACATGACAGGTTTTGGGCGCCATATTGTGGGGCCTAAATTTTTTTCCCTTCCATCCCCATCGAGTTGGGTATCAAAATGAAGGAATTTTAGAGCTGATTACAAAAATTTATAACACTTATATGATTACGAGTAATTCGTAAAAGAATTACAACTAAAAAGTTGTAAATAAAAATAGTTAATAAAATCAAAAAACCCGATAGCTTAAGAAGCGTTTTTTTATTGTCTTTTGGCTCGCGCTTGACCACTATCTCACCTGATGATAAGTGATGAAGTGGTCGACGGTGAAGCACGCTTGCCTAGAAGGAACTTGTAACACTTTGGAAATTTATAAGGCACTAGTTACTGCTAAAGTAACTAAAATAATAAACACATTTTTAATTAATTTAAAGCAAAAAATAAAGATAACAATTTACCTTTAACACCTTAGTTTCTCAAAACACCTTGGTAGACTGTGGAAGCCTGAAGCAAAGTTTCCCGTTTTATACCCCTGTAACATGTTCCCTCGATAATAATTAATATTCCAATATGTCAATACAATAACAGTGGTTATTGAAATTTGAAATGTGACCTTGTGTTTAGTAAAGGCACGTAGATGTGTTGAAGGGGGGCTTCGTTTCTCACCTTTGTGAGGCGGGCAAATAGATTGAAAGGGTTAACAAGAAAACTAGAAAGGCTCTGCCACATTCACTGGGGTATAACTTGGCGTATTTTTGTAAACTTAATATTATAGCGATGTAAAATATTTTTTGTTATTTTTACGAGATAATCCCTAATCCCTAGAAGTTCGATTCCAATCGAAGGAGATGGATGGAAGGAGTGGGCTATGCTCGGAGTTTCCTTGCGTGATCGAATCAGAAATGTAGAGATCCGCAAGAGAACCAGGGTTACTGATATAGTCCGAATAATTGCCAAACATCAGTGGCTGTGGGCAGGGCACATGGCTTGCAGAACGGATTATCGATGAAGCCGAAAACTTCTGGAGGGATAACTGCGAACCGGAAGTCGCTGCGTTGGAAGCCTTCCCACCAGGTGGACAGGCGAGGTTCGGGGAGGCCTATGTCCAGCAGTGCGCGTCTTTCGGCTGATATGATGATGATGACATAGATATTTTGTTTTTGCGAGATTATCCCTAATCCCTGAAAGTTCGATTCAGTTCCGATTACAAAAATTCTTTGAGTGATAGAAAACTACACGACTACACTATACCAGAGAGCCGTACGAGGTTTTTATCCTGGAAAAGTGAAATATTTCGGTGTGAGAGATCACGGGGCTAAAGTCAAGAAAAATAAAATTAATTTTCTTAAAGAAGTCCGAACTAACGAATCTGTACCAAATCACCAGCAAATAAAAGCTACAAGATAAAAATCTCATTAAAATGTTACTGACAAAATTTTAATTTCCTCCCGCGCTTATTAAAACGCCAATTGGCAATTAACAACCCATACAATAATAATTTCTACAGCCCACACAATCAATCAACCACCAACTTATCTGCAAACTTGCTACTATCTTGCCTAAATAGGGAGCCATCATGACCATTAGTCACAGCAAAGGGTCTATCCATCACAGAAGTGCCCACACATCATCGGCACGATGTCTGAAGACGCATTGCCATTGACTCGGAGGTACTCCGAGTGGAACTGTCATTGCCAAATGACCCTATATCAAAGTATCCATTAAGACTTCGAGATTTAGGTCCTTTTACATTTAGGTTGAGACACTTTTTCGTGATAGCAGAAATTTTCTTAATGTAAATTCGGCGAAAATGTTTGCAGGTAGGTACCATTTACCGGGTTGTTTTAAATTTTTGATGAAGGTAAGAGTTTTCGGTTTGTAGCCAAAGATGAAAGAGCAAAAGAAGTCTAAGCGCAAACAAATATATAGGTACCTAACGACTGCGACGAAGCATCAGCTATGACGCATTGCAACATCCAGCACTCCAGATCTCTCAAATTGTCTGGAAATAGCAATATACAAAAGCATCCATATTCAATCGGATAGTCTAAATAAATGTAGCAAATTCATCAGGTGTCCTGAAACCTTAACGCTCCAATCTTACTATGGCGTCGCACTGGCGTGAATTCCTATCTGGGGCGCACTTAAGCCGTCAAATAAGATGAACCCGAGTGGAACATTGGATGTGACGTCCCCCCCAAACACAACGTTTGCTGTCGTTCACTTCATTTGTTAAAAGTCTATTCCGCTCCGCTGAACGATTTAATGGAGATCAGTGAGTATGACGTATTTGAAATATAAACAAAATTGTTATACAAACTTCCGCTTTTAGCTCCATTGAACGACAAATGCGCGCTTTGATGTTTCCTTTAGCTTAAGTGTTACTGGTAATTGCTGTCCTTATATAAATAAGTTGTATGGATGTAATAAGCGTAAGAGTAAGTACTTACATATTCGAGTCATCTGGGTCAGTACATCCACATATCTTGTACTTTTAACAGGTACCTACTTATGTTTCATCAAAACTACTTGTACTTTTAACAGGTACCTACTTGTGTTTCGTGAAAAATTTGTTAGGCACTATTATGTCGCGATTGACGTCAATTCGTGACAGCACACCCCCTTTAGATAAAAATAATGTTTTGACGACCCAAGCGCTTGTTGATGAGTCGGAGTATTAACAAAAAACCAGCCCAGTGCGTGTGGGGCCACACGCAGTATTAGGGTTCCATTTTGCATGATAATGCGGACAAAGAAGAGGGTTTTTTGTTGTTACATGAACATTAAACCGGTTTCAGCGGCTCACAACGTCAAAAAGGGGCCCACATAGGAGTTATGAAATCCAACTTCACAAGTGAAGTTACAATAGTACAATGATATAAGTGCGGTAAGTTGAAAATTACAGCCGAAGCGATATTGCTACAAGAAAGCAGAGGCTGTAATTATCAAAGCGCACGTATGTCATACGACGTTTTATAACATATTTGCGAGGAAATAAATAAAATTCGGACTTTCTTAAACGAATAAATCTTTAATCACTTGTTAAAGCAGTTAGAAAAATTTGAACAATTTGTAAAATTCATTATTACGTTGCCAGATGGCATTTTAATTGTGTGTGACCCATCATATCTCGTCGATTAAAGAAATATAGCTAAAAACAAACCTTTAACCTATTGGTTAAACCACCAGAACGAACCCGCGGTTGCATGTATGGAGCTAATTCGTTTTCCAAAATATTAATTAGATCCTCAGAAAGCCTGTAAATGTGAATAAAATCTCTATCCCGGGATAATGTATTTAGCTTTCGTATTTCTCTCGCCTGTCGAGCTTTTTTTATTATCTCTTTTCTTTGCTTCTTCTAATAAGTACATCTTTATAATTAACCGAACAGCCATTTTCTTAAAATATTATTTATTAATTGAAACAGCGAAATTCTAGCATAAAAATTCAAGAAAATAGTGGCTGTGAGTGAGGCTGTAAGCGAGTTCGACGCTGTTTTTTCTTAGGGAATACCAAAATGTATGAAGAACTGTCAACTTGCTCGACGTTGAGTAGTTCTAACTTACGGCAGTCACAGCTTAGAGCGATAGTGTCGCTATTTGCGGCTTAGCGAAGAATACCAAACTGTAGTTTTTCGCTGGCGCAGCACTGCGCTCAAGGTTGTGTATCCTTAGAGAATAGCACTGCAGAGACACAAAGATCTGCTGTGACTACTACTCGTATAATTTAGAAATCATTATTATTAAGGATGTTATGATTTTATTTTTGTATATTTCACATTGTTCATAAGCATATATTTACTATCTGTTTTACACACCTAACAACGTTATTTAAGTATATTTAAAACACATTTGCTCGTAAAGGGTCTCTTATTTAACCAATTTCAATATCGTAATGTATCTCATTACGTACTTGTGCGTTATTGTAATGTAAAGCGCACGGTTTATCAAGATGCTCCGTCTAAAACGAACGGTTCTTTTTTAAATCTTAGCAAAGAGTCTTTATGTCAGAAAAGTGGTCAACATTTTATGAATAAAATTAACTTTGGGAGATAATAGTACATTATGGTACAAGTGTGTAATGTTGGTGATTACCGCTGAGGCACCATTGAGACCCGAGCCGTTAGGTGAGGGTCTTAAGAGAGCCGAGGACGGTAATCATCAAAACAGTAGGAGTGGAATTCTCTGCCAGCGTCTTTGTTTCCTGATAGCTACAACCTTGGGGTCTTTAAGTCAAGAGTGAATAGGTTACTTTTAGGCAAGCGTGCTTCACCGTCGACCACATCATCGCTTACCATCAGGCGAGATAGTGGTCAAATGCGAGCCTATCGATAGAAAAAAAAAAAAAACATACGACGTTTTTCAACACACTTGTGAAGAAAATAATACTAAAATAACTGTAATTTCAACAAAGAAAACGAGTTGTTATTTTTTTCGCAAATGCGGGAAAAATGCATAAGCTTTACTATGCGCGCGCAGCTAACAATGGCGATCGGCCATAGACTAAAAACAATGAGGTTGAATTTTTTTGGATTTCGCGGATAGCGTTTTAGCCACGTACAAAATGGGGATTTTCAAGTTTTCTTTATAACAGAGAAAACAAAAGTTATATTTGAGTGAAAGTTTTTTTAATAAACACGTACAAGTTGAAATTATCTATTTAAATACGAAATGGCATGATATGAGCAAGCTATAGGTCCATATAACGCGCTCATCTCTACCTAATATAGCGTAGGGCCCGCGAGGGGGAGAGCCTGCGGGGTGAGGGAGGGGAACGCCGCCAACGCGTGCATCGGCTACGGTGCGTTCGCGCCACGAGCCAATAGACAGTCGATCAACGGGAAGGCTCGGGAGCAAACCTATTTTAATGTTATGACTAGGGCTTAAGACTAAGTTATGCCTAGGTGTATTGTATGTGCCTACTATTAGTGTTTTTACCTAATAAACGTAAATATGAAAGGTGCAGTGTTATCGTAATAAATAAATAACCCGAACAATTAACGTTATATCCATTAATTTATTTGTACTATTGAGCGCGATCTTTTTTTTATTACTCACTTGTGAATAATAGCAATGAAAAAGTCAGTTTGATTACAGGTGTCATTATGTGCCTAATTGCGGTGAAATTATAGCCTCTTTATGAGCAAGTGTATTGAAAATATAATAAATAAACATTTAATTCTTTAATTTAATGAATTTTGACCATAAAGTACAACCATTTATCTGTAACAAAACACAAAAATATTCATTTACTTTATTAGTAATACTGGCTGTTTTTGTGCCTTTGCCTTAAAAAGCATAAAAAAATTGTGAACACGTAATAATTATTCCGCGCGCTTTTTCGTTTCGCTGTATTGTGATGAATTTATTAATTCGACACCGCCAGAAGTCTCAGAGGCAGCGAAAAATGCTACTCTAAGCCTCTTGACCGAAAATTCAACCGATAGATACTTACAAGCGTATCAAAATTTAATCTTATGGAAAACAAGCAAAGATGCAAATTCATTTTCAGAAAGTGTGTTTTTAGCCTATTTTATGGAACTTTCTCAAAAATATAAGTCAAGCTCATTGTGGTGCTACTATTCAATGCTAAAAAGCACTGTGAAAACAAAACATGGTATTGATATCAAGTCATACTACAACTTGCTGACATTTCAAAAAAGACGCTCAAGTGGCCATGTGAGTAAAAAGTCGAAAGTATTATTTATTTCCTCGCAAATATGTATTATATATATATTATAAAACTTCGTATGACATACGTGCACTTTGATAATTACAGCCTTTGCTTTCTTGTAGCCCTCGCCTACGGCTCGGGCTAGCAAATATCGCCCCTGCTGTAATTTTCAACTTACCGCACTTATATCAAAATGTACTTGCTATTTCAATGGCATTTTTACAATATTTTTACTGTTCCAAGTATATTTTATAAGTTGGTCGACTATAACTCGTAAACATGTAAAGCCTACTTAGCTGTAATAGTTTTCCTTTTAATTTCGTTACATATAATACTGCCGTGAATTTATCCACATACCAAAAGCAACCATTTCGTAATATTTTTAAATGGCCTATCCAACGATACCTCACACCATAGATAGGATAGACGAGAAAAAAAACATCTCCAATTTACGCCTATGAGAGATACCCTTTCATGATTTTACTTTACCACTTTGTCGGCATTATTAATATGTATATACATGCCAAATTATAGCTTTCTAGTACTAAGAGTCAGCTCTAGCTCAGAAGCTAAGCTGCGAACGGACAGACGGACATAGCAAAACTATAAGGGTTCCTTGCTGACTCCGGAACCCTAAAAACAAGTCTAACAACTACTACATTTCAAATTTCGATCCCGCTATAAATTATTTTGAGGTGTAACGAAGTGGACAGGGCTAGGCATGTGAACCATTGGGACGATCTCGAGTGTTTCTCGCGTGTGGCTCATTGTTTGAAATGTGACGCAAAACTCTGGTTAAACGAGTGGGCTACAAATGATCGTTCATGGTCCAATTTATTTAAGGAATTTAATTCGTTGTGTCCGCAAAAGATTTTATGCCCAAACTCTTCTTGAAGTACTAGACACCACGTCCGATAAGTTTTCGACCTACGCAGAGCATGCGCGTTGTTCGTTATTAAAATTACGTTCAGTAAAAGGGTTAAGAGATGAACTTAAGGTTCAAATAGTGGTTCACGGTATCAGTGATGTACAGGTGCGTGCAGCAGCTATCAATGCTGACCTAACGTCAGAATGCCTCGTTTCCTTTTTAGCTAATTATGTAATTAGCGTATTCGTAAGTCTGATAATCGTAACCCAGATAAATCAGCGTCATCCAGTAATACGACTAAAAGGCATAATTAACGGCCCTAGTAAATCTGAAAACAAATGTTTTCATTGCGGCCAAACAGGGCATTATAAAGATAGGTGCCCCAAGAAGCGTAATGTTAATGATAAAGACGGTAGTGGGCGGTAGTTCTCGTGATCATGGCGCTTGTAACGGTGCCGAAATATCGAGCTTTCAACCAAAATCATAATATACATGGTAAATATCCCGAAACAAATATTAATTCTAATCATTGTGACCATGTCAGCTTAAAAACTCATAAGACGGTAGTAGTAATAATGCTAGACCGATCTGTTATTTCTGTAAGAAGGTAGGTCATAAAGAGTGTGACTGTTTTGCTAAGGCTCGGACTGAGTCTCAAAGCAACAATAACAATCCACTTAAAGTTAACTTGTGTAGCGAACTTTCAACCACGAAGGATAACAACGATATAAATACAGCCGTGATTCAGGGTCTTCTTCTTCTTATTCGTTGTCATTTTCTTCATTTATCAGTTCATTACTGCAGGTCGTGCCCGTGATACAGGGTATACCAGTTGATATTCTTACAGATAGTGGTGCCCTTAATGTATTCTTGATATCATCAGCAGTAGTAAATTACATTTCCGGTTCGCGTAAACAAATCAAGTGTTCTTTAGAAGGATTAAGTGATAAAGAGGTTGTTGAGCGCAAATACATCACTGTTGAGTTAAGTAATATCGCGCTTGAAGTAGATTTTGACATAGTGCCCGCGTCGTGTATGTATACACCAGTTATCATAGGGACTGACGTACTAAAGCGCGATGGAGTCACGTTTATTCAAACAAATCATGGACAGTGCTTGACTTATACAACGGATAAGGTACTAAAAGTAAACGCCGTGAGCTTTAATGAACGTGTGACGAAATAAATAAGCCTTTGATAGGTGCGGAACTTGTTAAGTTGATGGCTGTGATAGACAATTTCTCTCCGTTTTTGATATCCGGTACCGCCACCACTACGGTAAAAAGCACATCAAACTGAGTAATGACGTACCTGTGGCATACCATCCGTACCGCTTGTCATACCAAGATAAACTTAAAGTTCTCGAAATATGTCAAGATCTACTAAACAAAACGAACATAAGGGAGTCGGATTCTGAGTACGCAAGCCCGATCATTTTGGTCAAGAAAAAGGATGATTCAGACAGAATGTGCATATATTTCCGCGCTTTAAAAATGCCGTATGGCTTATGTGATTCTCCCACTGTGTATCAGCGTATCATCAACAATACCTTGTGTAAATTTATAGAAGCAGGGAGTGTCTTAGTATATATTGATGATGTGTTGATCCTGAGTTTAACAGTCGATAATGGCATCACCTTGTTAAGCGATGTCTTGAAGACTTTGACGGAGGCCGGCCTCAATTAACGTGCCCAAATGCTTTTTTCTTACCACCAAAGTAGAGTACCTGGGCCGCGTTATTATTCACGGTCAAGTAAGGCCGATTCCACGCAAAATCGAGGCACTAGTTACTGTTACTTTCGGCGTTATATGGAAGGTTACTCGACAAAAACCGCATGTAGCTCGCGTCTCACAAAGAAAGACGTAGAATTTGAATGGGGACCTGACCAAGATTAAGTCCGGCAAAATCTTATAAAACGGTTAACTAGCGAGCCCATACTTGCGATTTTGACCCGAACCTTCCTACCGGGCTGCACACTGACGCCGGTGCATGGTGGTAAACGGGTGGTTCATCATCATCATATCAGCCGAAAGACGTCCACTGCTGGACATAGGCCTCCCCCAAGCGTCGCCACATTGACCGGTCCCGTGCGTCTCGCAACCAGCGGATTCCCGCAACCTTCACCAGGTCATCGGTCCACCTGGTGGCAGGCCTTCCAACGCAACGTCTTCCGGTTCGCGGTCGCCACTCCAGAACCTTTCTGCCCCATCGGCCATCCGTTCTGCGAGCAATGTGCCCTGCCCACTGCCACTTAAGTTTGGCAATTCTTCGGGCTATGTCGGTAACCTTGGTTCTCTTGCGGATCTCTACATTTCTGATTCGATCACGCAAGGAAATTCCGAGCATAGCCCTCTCCATTGCCCTTTGAGTGACTGTAAGTTTTCTGATGAGGCCCATTGTAAGCGACCACGTCTCAGAGCCATATGTCATCACTGGCAACACACACTGGTCATAGACTTTCGTCTTGAGACACTGTGGTAAGTTGGACGACGAGCCGAGTCGGATTCGACGGTTGACCTCTTTCTCGAAGTTGGCTAGGGTCAACTTTTGTCCCAGGTAGACATAGTCGCCCACAACTTCGAGTGTAGAGTCTCCTACCTTGATAGGAGTGGGTGTAACATGGGCATTCAACATCACCTTGGTTTTGTCCATGTTCATTCTAAGACCGGAAGCTCTACTGAGGTCATCGAGCATTGTACTGAGGTCCTCCATGGTCTCAGCCATAACCACTATATCGTCAGCAAACCGAAGGTGAGTGATGTACTCGCCATTGACGTTGATGCCTAGCCCTCTCCAGTCCAGAACCTTGAAGACATCCTCCAGTGCAGCGGTAAACAGCTTCGAAGATATGACGTCTCCCTGTCTCACACCTCGCTGCAGAAGGACTGGTTCCGAGGTCTGATCCTGAAGTCGAACTGATATGGTGGCGTTTTTGTATAAACACTTCAACACTTCGATGTACCGGTAGTCAATTTGGCACCGTTGGAGAGACTGCAATACAGCCCAAGTCTCGATCGAATCGAAGGGTTTCTCGTAGTCCACAAACGCTAAACAGAGAGGCAGGTTGTACTCTTCGGTCTTCTGTATAACCTGCCGCAGCGTATGTATGTAGTCTACGGTGCTGAAGCCTTTACGGAATCCGGCTTGTTCGGGAGCCTGGAAATCGTCAAACCTGCGCGCGAGACGATTCGTGATGACTCTTGAAAACAGCTTGTAGACATGGCTAAGAAGTGTGATGGGCCTATAGTTCTTCAGTAAGGCATTGTCACCCTTCTTGAAGAAGAGTACCACCACACCCCTGCACCATGCCTGTGGCGTTTTCCCTTCGAGTATGACGGAATCAAACAGCTTCTGAAGGGCCTTAAGGATTGGTTTTCCACCCGCCTTCAGGAGTTCTGCCGTAATTCCGTCGTCACCCGGTGCCTTGTTGTTCTTAAGCTGTTTCAGAGCCATCCTTATCTCATACAGGCTGACGTCCGGAATGTCTTCGGTATAGTGTCGGGTCAATCTAGCTCTAGGGTCATTCGCTAGATTCGCGACGGGTTTACTGGTTGACGTGTACAGCTGCCCATAGAATCTCTCGATCTCCCTCAGAAGCTCTGGTTTGGCGGAAACGATCCTGCCATCATCGGTCTTCAGTTTCGTGAGCTGGCTCTGCCCTATAGACAGATCTCTTGCAAAGACATTGGAGCCCTTATTCCGCTCAATCGCGTCTTTTATACGCTCAGTATTAAAGCGGCGGAGGTCGCTTTTCAAGGACTTTGATATCCGTCTATTTAGCTGGCGGTATTTCAACGCATCGTCTGAAGACTGCAGGATCATCTCACGCCTCCCCTTCATTAGCTTGAGAGTAGGATCAGAGAGCTTTTTGTTCCTATCTGTACGGCGAGTCTTGAAAAACTTAGACCCGACCGTATGGACAGCTTCCACGAACCCATCGCTGCAATCGTCCACGGAGCTTCCTAGGCACTCGAAACGATTCTGGAGTTCGAGCTGAAAGTTCTCGGGGTTTTGGACCTGGATCTGTGCTGGGCGGAGCGTGGACTTCACCAGTCGAGACCTTTCAAGTTTAACATTAATGTTCAATGTGCCTCTTACCATGCGGTGATCGCTCCCGGTTTTCACCGAATTGATCACAGAGACATCATTGAACACTTGCTTCTTGGTTGACATGATGAATTCGATCTCGTTTTTAGTTGCACCATCGGGGCTTTGGCAGGTCCACTTCCTGTGCTCACGCTTTCTGAAGAAGGAGTTCATCATGTAGACGCCCTCCTTCTCCATAAAACTGGCCAGTAGGTGACCCCGGTGGTTCCGGCGTCCAACTCAAAATTGCCCCACTTGCAGCTCATCCACGTCTCGTTTGCCCAGTTTTGCGTTGAAGTCCCCCATGACAACGGTGAAGTGAGTTTTGAAACCATGCATGGCTCTAGAGATATCCTCATACATGGTCTCTACCTCGTCGTCGGGGTGTGCAGAGGTCGGGGCGTAGACCTGTATGACCTTCAGCGAATATCTTGCGGATATTCTGAGTATAAGGTACGCCACCCTGGTCGACACACTCTCGATCTTCACCACGTTGTTCACAAGAGACTTGTGGACGATAAACCCGACACCACCCTGGGCCTGTCGGTCACCCTCTCAGAAATAAAGCAGGTTACCGGATTTGAGGATTATCGAGTCCTCCCCCTCTCTTCGGACTTCAGATAACCCTATAATACTCCATCGCAACTTACTCAATTCTTCCTCCAGTTCGGCTATCTTCTCGTCGGTCCGGAGTGTTCGCGTGTTATATGTTCCCAGGTCCAGTCGTCGGTGTTTATTGGGGTAGCCGGGTCCACTCCGGGGATTCTTTGCACCCCTTGCCACGCCTTCGCTTCGACCGCTACCGTAGCCGAGGGTAGACGGGCTGCCGGGCACTCGGGGCTGTTTTTTCTGTGTGCTGATCTAATGATCAGCACACAGAAAAAACGGCCCCGATCCTAATGGATTGGGGGGTTTTGCCATAATCGCCACGCTTGGCAGGCGGGTTGGCGATCGCAGTTTGTTGATAAAGTGCACAGAGAACGCTGCTGCCCATTCTCTGGTGTGTCCCTTAGTCGCCTCTTACGACACCCACGGGAAGATATGGGATGGTGAAATTCTTTACGTCCGTCACCATACGGAACCTTAAAAAACGGGAGGTTATTTAAAAGTAAACGATGGCGGTCGTCAAGGCACTGCAATACTTCCGTCATTACTTGATCGGGATAACTTTTAAAATCGTGACTGATTGCAATGCTTTGAAGGCCATCGAGCGTAAGAAAGATCTCCTTCCACGAAATCCACTGGTTGCACGCTGGTGGAATTATCTGCAGGATTTCAATTTTGTGAAATATCGAAAGGGCGTGATGATGGGTCACGCGGATTATCTAAGCAGGAATCTGCCAGCGTTGCAAGTCAATAATAGACCATTGAATTTGGCACAAATAGCCCTGTCGTCTGAATCCGAGACTGCCGATCTCATCACAAAACTGAGGGATGGTCTCTTGGACTATATGATATATCGATATATATAACGATGTGCTCTATTATCGCTACTCATCTGTGGGTGAAGAGTCGCGCTTACTATGCTATATACCTAAAGGACACCGGTTCAGTTTATATTGTTTTATGCTCGTTTTTCACGACGAACATGAGCACTCGGCACTGATAAAACTTGTGACCTTATTTTAAAACATTTCTGGTTACCTGGCCTGAAACAATTTGTTGGGAAGTGTACTTCCCACTGTCTAATTTGCATTTCCAAGAAACGTGTCCCTAGAGCTCCTCGTCAGTCTATTACGTCATGGGAAAAATCAGACATTACCTTCAACGCGGTTCATGTTGATGCATTAGGTTCCTTACCAGAGTCCAACGGATATAAGTTAGTATTTGTTTTGGTCGATTCTTTTACCAAGTTTTGTTTACTCTATCCTATATACAGACTAGATGCAAGCGAATTGAAACGTGTTTTCAATAGCGCCGTATCTTTGTTTGGGACACCCAAACAGATAGATTGTGACCGTGGTCGCATGTTTGAAGCGTCAACTTTTACCAGTTGGGTACCTGAAATGGGTTGTGAAATCTTACATAACGCTCGACTACTAATTGACTTTAGTCGGTCTCGGTAAAACAGTTCTGAAATGTAATGACATAATGCCCGAAATGCATCACTCGAATGGGCAAGTCGAGCGTTATGTAAGAACTGTCCTTAATATGATTCGTGTCGAGAGTAGTAACAGAAATTCCACTTGGTCTGATAGTTTATGTAAAATTCAGTTAGTTTGAAATATTACAAAGCAGAAAACCACTCAGTACTCAGCGTTGTACCTGTTAATCGGTACTAACGCGACCACTCCTGTGATTCGTACGTGCACTGATCCGTGACAAACCGTACAGCCGAAAACTCCAGTCCAAATCGAGAAGCCATGAGGGAGCTCAGCAGGAGCTCCGCTAAAGAATCTCTTGACAAAAATCAAGAGAGCTAAGACGTTCGAGTAAATCGTCAAAGATACCCGCCAAGAGTTTTCCAGGTTAACGATCAGGTGTTCGTAATAAAGTATTATCAGTCTGCTGGGAAGCTCGACCCTGGCATGAGGGATCCATACTGCGTGACTAAAGTGTTACCAAGTGATCGTTATGAGCAGAATTTTTTAAGTGGAGCTAGAGGCAAGACAACTCTGGCCGCAGCTCAGTACATTGTGACCATGTCGACCTTTTTTTTGGTTCAAATCATTTTGGCGATCTCTTAAAAATAAAAATTCAAAATTCATTGATGGAATGTCTGTCAAAAAGCCTCGTTTATTAAAGGTTTATAAAGGTGCCTAAAACAATAAAAATTATAAATGATTACAAAATGGATACTCGTTCAAGCCTCAATACATAGACACAATTACAAAATAACTTACCCAAAGGGCACCTTGAAGTAGGTACTAGAAATCACAATATAACGCAATACACACAGTTCATAAACCGAATATATTAATATAATATAATAATTTTTCCAATATAAAATTTAAATTAATGCCTTGAGTGTCAGCAGGCCAGAGCTATTTTTCTTGACAGCTCCCTTGAAAAAACGAGGCTTTTTGACAGACATTCCATCAATGAATTTTGAATTTTTATTTTTAAGAGATCGCCAAAATGATTTGAACCAAAAAAAAGGTCGACATGGTCACAATACCCCGCCGCCCCTTGAAAAAATTTGGAGGTAGGCCGAGAAATTTGATGAGGAGAGGAAAAAAAAAAAAAAAAAAAAAAAAAATTACAAAATGCTAAATTTAGAGATGGGGGTGATATTTACAATGTGAATATTACAACAGAGTCTGAGTCCTACAAGCACTCAATCATACAATCATACAACCTATCAATATTAGTCTTAGGTATAAAATATTGCCCTAAAACATCACGCAAATGAAGTAGCTGAAAACTGTGTACAGGCTACTCCGACGCAACTCTGCAATCAGTGTAGGCTTATTTAAAGAGTCACCATCCGCTCTATAATGGTGAATGATGTAAAGTATTTACAAAATGTGTGCCCAAATGCGCAAAAGGTCTTTAGAATCATTTCTTCTTTTATTATTATAGAAGAAAAGTAATAAGAGGGTGATGTTTTAGGTTTACATCATATAAATATAATTAAATTAAACTTGAGAAACTCGCGTAATATTAATTAATTAAAAGAAATATGTATAAATTAAGAAAAATTTGAGACAATGTTAATGAAACCGAAAGAAAATAAATGAATAAAAGAACAATTATTGTAAAACACTAGGTCTAGGTTTGATATCTTTAACATGCCATCGACCTATAGGACGACCTGTTAAGTCTGCTAAATCATAAACAAGAGGAGAGATTTTTTGTATGATTTTGCATTTAATAAATTTGGGAGCTAATTTAGCTGAATAATATCTGCCGGCCGCACTTAGTGCGTAATTACGTTTCCACACTATGTCGCCTGCATTGAAAACTATATATTGGCGTTTCTCATCGTACCGAGCAGCATTATTTTGATGAGAAAGCCAGAGCCTATTCTGAACTTCAGCAAGAATAGGGCTAAGAGAACCTACGTTATCAGCGAAAACGTCACGAGGAGCGAAAATCAAATCTTCCAAGGTGTCATGATTTGGGTAAATTGAACCACACGAAACGAGTTCACGACCATAAACAAGGAAGGCTGGTGTGAATTTAGTGACTTCATTTACTGCGGTATTTATTGCAAATTGTATTTTATGTAATTGTAAGTCCCAAGTCCTATGGTCTTGATCGACAAAGGATGCTACGGCTGTAATTATGGTTTTATTGTAACGTTCGACTGTATTGACTTGTGGGCAATATAGCGGTGTAAAGCTAATTTTTGGGATGTTGTAACGTCTAAGCATGTCGGCAAGTTCATTGCTAGCGAATTGGGGCCCGTTATCAAGGATAACCGTTTCGGGAATACCGTGGCTCATGAAGACTAGATTTTCTAAAATGTGTGCAATAATAGCAGAAGTTGCCCGCTTAATTGGAAACAAAAGGCAATATTTACTAAAGCAACAAGTAACAACGAAAATATAACGATTTAACTTCCTGGACATAGGAAGAGGACCAATCAAGTCAATAGATATAGCTTGAAAAGGTCTTGAACAAACCTTAGGTTTTCCCATTAGACCGATAGTAGCTTGTGTTTGATGTTTGTAAGCAAGGCATGTCTCACACTTGGCAACAAAATTTGCAACGTCCCTATACATACCTTTCCAGAAGTATCTAAGTTTCAGTCTGTTATACGTTTTAAGAAGACCAAAATGAGCAGTGGTAGGTGTAGAGTGATTTTCGACTATATGAGCCGTCGTATGCTCAGCCGGTATCACTTCTTTCCAATTGTACTCGGAAGTAAGAATAGTGCTAGTGCGAGTATACCTGTATAATTTGTTATTCCTAACTATATACTCAGGACAAGCAGCAGGATTGTTTATACATTTAGCCCTGATTTCATTATACCAAGCATCAGCTGATTGACTAGGGTCATAATTTATTAAAGAAATAGGAACAGAACGTGAAAGAACATCAGGAACCAGATGGTCTTTACCTTTTTTGTGTTTCATTTCAAAATTAAAAGCAGATAATCGAATACTCCAGCGAGCTAAACGACCGGTAGGGTTATTTAAATTAAGAAACCACTGTAGAGAAGAGTGATCAGTGTAAATTGTAAATTTCTGGCCGTTGTCTAAATAACAACGCCAGTGTTCAAGGGCTGTAATAACGCTAAGTAATTCGCGCTCAGTAATAGAGTAATTCTTTTGAGCACCAGTTAATGATTTGCTCATGTAAGCAATAGGTTTTTCAACGCCATCGATGTCCTGCGTAAGCATAGCTCCAATACCAAAGCTAGACGCGTCACAATGTACCGCAAAAGGATCATTAAAATTAGGACGTGACAATACCGGGGTAGTAGTCAACGCTTGTTTTAGCTTAATAAAAGCATTATTATGTTCAACCGTCCATTTGAAAGGAGGAGCTTTTTTACTGGTAGAGGTTAACGCGTTAAGTGGTGCAGTTAAAGTACTGAAGTTTGGTAAAAACCTACGGTACCAACTTGCAGTCCCTAAAAATTTCTTAACTTCTCTTCGAGAAGTGGGGGCAGGTATGTCAAGAATGTGTCAGGTATGTCAGGTATGGAAAGAAACGAGGAGATTTGGACGCAGTTTTGTTATTTCGAACCCGACTTCCCCTGCCCATCAATTCCGCTGGCTGGCCGTGGCAACATGGTACCCTGGAAAGGCGAGTGGTGTCCTGAGAGTTGTGCTGCATATTTTGAAAGTAAGTTTTAACTGCACCATTATAATTTATTTTATGTTCCAGTAGTGTAGGCGTGCGTGTAAAAGTGAGGCAGGTGCTTGCCTTACTGGTCGGAACGGGTGGCTGATGCAGACCAGATTCAGTGCGCTCCCAGGGCTGACACCCTGGAGTGCCTGGTTTTAGAAGACGCGTACTATGCGCAACGGGTGTTGTCCCGGAAGTCGTGTTCTATGAACACGCATCGGCCGCTGTTCCGGAAGTCACGTACTATGTATGCGCATCGGGCGCTTTCCTGGAAGTCTCGTACTATGTATGCGCATTGAGTGTTGTTCCAGAAGTCATGCTCCCTGAACACGCATCAGGCGTTGTCCTGGCAGGCGCAGTCCTGGTGAACTTGTACAAGTTCAAGTATGAGTGGACTGAAAGTGAAGTGCTTTAATGTTGGTCGTGAAAGTATATCTTTGTATGCGGGCCTTGTATGAGTGATGAATGACAGAATAGGCGAACATCGTCACATATAATTAACCATTTGTTTCTCATACAGATTACAATGACGACAACTCTGACGATGTGGGTGAGCCTTCAGGTGCATCTGCTGGTCCTACTGGTGCTTTGACAACGGACGTGACCAAGTCAGACGAAAACGGCTATCAAACTCTCGCCGTACCTGCTAGTGCTTCCGAAAAAGAAGTCCAAGATGCAGCCGAGGACGGCGCAAGATCAGGAGAGGCCGTATAAGCAGAACTTATTGTTGGTAGTGGTGGTACCTAGACCTACCGATTTATATAAAATCGAGCTCTCGAGCGAGTAGCGGTTACCCATCCAAGTACTGGCTGGAGGCTATAGATTAGTCTCCACAGGATCACCCGGGTTAAGCAGTAGCCAATCGAGATGCATGACGGGATATTGATTTCCGTCTATGTGATTGGTCTATTGATAGCGGTCAAACCCTTTGCGTTGCCGTATTCACTTACGCAATACGGCTGCAGCTCCAATATTTCGTTATATTAATATTTGCAGATGTAAAGAATTTATATAGCAGTAAATATGACAGTGAATATTGAATATTTTCATTTTATTAACATACTATAACATTAATTGATTTGAAAAATTATTTGAAGCAATTTGAAAAATTTGAATATAACTTAAAGTCCAATGTGTACAATCGATTGAAATCTATATATAATCGTAAATAAAGTCGGTTTTCATATGAAATCGAATTGATAACGCATTAGAAAATCTCTTAATGATAAGTATTTGAACTATGAAACGTAAAACAGATCGTTGGGCGCATTCATTTTTAGACATTGGCAGTATAGTCGACGTCGGTGCTTGCCATATAAAAATATAGAATAGAAGATATATATACATGCGGACGTCGTAACACATTCTAATGTGTTATGAAGTATTTGGCAGTAAACATAGCGTCTCAACCTTTTCGGCAAGCTTCGCTTAAGTAGCTCACACTACAATAAAAATTTCTAAATTAACTAAAACTATTTACCGAGATTATGTTTGCTTCAATGATTACACAAATTGTCCAGTTGCGTAGACACTTGAGACACAAAACTGCACCAATTTGGCATTACAATATCCACTAGGAATTAATTTGCGGATAATTAAAGTAACTGCAGAATATCACACGAAAATGTTGCGCCAAAAACTCGAAAACTTCTGTACTCAGCCATCACCGAGCGATTGGCAATCGACCAACAACAAGGCAATTTGACAACCAAATTTGCTCGCCGGTGGCTGTCGTTTTGCTGTCAAAAATTACGCGAAATGATCGCGATCACCTGGCGATAAATGCACATTTTAGTAAACAGATTATTATTTTTAGTAGCGCTGTCGCAAAACTGCTTTGGTGTGGTTATATATCACTCATACATAATGCGGATTCGCCATAAGAAAAAATATATCTCAAAAATAAGCCAGCCGATTTTTTGACTTAAAGCGATATCGATCGCCCGATGACTGCACAATCTCTGCGCAATTATTGCTGATTTCTGTTTCATATGTAATAAGCCAGGGGCTGCTACTGAGAAATTCCAGACGGAATAACTAGACATTTTGCTCGAACCGGGAATCGAACCCAGGACCTCATATGCTCAGCAGTCGTTCTTAGGAATATGATGAGAGATATACCAAAACCCATTGATGTAAACTTAGATATCCTCCACGCCGCGGGTATGTATGAAACTTATGTTATTGGAAACATTATGAACCTGTTTTGCCATATCTCTCTATACTAATAATCTATACTAATCGGTTGAAACTAATTTCTGTCGTCCCACTTTACCTCCAATGCTGAAACCTGATGGGTCGCTGGCTCACTCTGCAAGTGAGAAAGCAAATTTATTTGCATCTCTCTTTGCTAGCAGCTCACGTCTGGATGCTGGATCAAAGCAACCACCTAATATACCTCACTGTGTCTCTTCAATGCCGGAGATCGTAGTTCACACTAAAGAGGTTCGGAGAGTATTGTGCAGCCTAGACGTGAACAAAGCCAGCGGGCCTGACGGCATTCCAGCGAGAGTATTGAGGCAGTGTGCGCCTGAACTGTCTCCTGTGTTGACTCGCTTGTTCCGCCTCTCTCTTAAAAAAAGAACGGTGCCGAAATCCTGGAAGCTTGCAAATGTACAACCAGTACCCAAAAAGGGCGACCGTGCAGACCCTGCCCACTACCGTCCGATAGCTATTACCTCCATACTGTGCAAGGTTATGGAAAGGGTACTGAACAGTAAGTTGCTGACCTACCTTGAAGACAATGATCTCCTCAGTGACCGTCAATATGGCTTTCGCCGGGGACGGTCAACTGGCGATTTTCTTGTGTTTGTCTCGCACTGCTGGGGCGAAGCCATTGAGAAACACGGCGAAGCTCTTGCTGTATCGCTCGATATCTCCAAGGCCTTTGACAGGGTCTGGCACGCTGGTCTACTCAGCAAGCTTCCTGCTTATGGCATCCCAGCTGGTTTTTGTAGCTGGATATCAGATTTCCTCAGTGAACGGTCGATCCGAGTAGTCATTGACGGCTGCTCCTCTGAACTTAAGGCTATTAATGCCGGAGTTCCTCAGGGGTCTGCTCTCTCTGCAACTCTTTTCCTGCTGCACATCAATGACCTACTTCTGCCTGGTATTGTTGGGTACGCGGATGACAGTACTGTTTCAGAGAGATACTTGTCCAGCGCAAAAACCAACGGGGATGAAGTTCGTTCCTTGAGAGAGGCTATGGTGGCGCGGATAGATTTGACCTTAAGCCATGTCTCCCAGTGGGGTGATGACAATCTGGTCGCTTTTAACGCCACCAAAACACAGGCATGTCTTTTTACCACAAAGAGGACTCATTTCACCCAAACGCCTACTTTTCGGGGTGCATCTGTTCCTATAACAGATCGGCTCGAGCTCCTTGGCATGGAGTTGACATCCAGTCTAAACTTCGGCGCCTCCATTGAGTACAAAGCCCAAATTCGGCAAAAAAACTGGGCATCTTAAACAGAGTGAAGCGATACTTTACGTCTGGACAGCTTTTAACTCTTTACAAGGCGCAAGTCCGATCCTGCATGGAGTATTGCAGCCACCTCTGGGATGGCTCAGCTAAATATCAGCTTGCCGCGCTTGACTCGGTGGAACGCAGAGCTAAAAGACTAATTGGCGACGGCAAACTGGTGGATGCCAAGCTTCACAGCTTGGCTCATCGCCGTAAGGTTGCCTGCTTGTCGGTCTTCTACAGACTATACTTTGGCGAGTGTGCTCTGGAACTCCACGACCTCATCCCACCGGCCCCCTTCTACCATCGGACATCTAGACGCACTGCAAGTTACCATCCTCACTTAGTTGCCATTCCGCCAATTCGCACCAAGCGCTTCCAAACATCCTTCATAATGCGCACAGCAAAAGAGTGGAACTCACTACCTGCGTCTGTGTTTCCAAACGCATACAACCCGAATCTCTTCAAAGTTAGAGTAAACAGGCTTCTTCTGGGTAAGCTCACTCCATCGTCGACTTTGTCTCCGTCATCTCTGACCTAGGCTAGAGTCAAGAGCAAACCCATAATAAATAAAAAAAAATAAAAAAATACTAATATTATAAAGAGGAAAGATTTTTTGTTTGTTTGTACCGAATAGGCTCCGACACTACTGGACCGATTTAAAAAAATTTTTCACCCTTAGAAAGCTACATTATTCCTGAGTGACATAGGCTATTTTTTATCCCGAAAACGGGTCCTGTGGGGTGGTCCACGGGAGCGAAGCCGCGGGAAACAGCTAGTACTATATAATCTATATACTATAATATTATAAAGAGGAAAGATTTGTTTGTTTGTTTTTTTTGTACCGAATGGGCTCCGAAACTACTGGACCGATTTAAAAAATTCTTTCACCTATAGAAAGCTACGTTATTCCTGAGTAACATAGGCTATTTTTGAATCCCGTAAACGGGTGCTGTGGGGTGGTCCACCGGAGCGAAGCCGCGGGGAACAGCTAGTTACAAATGTATTTCTAATTCTACTTTGAAATCAGCATGAGCGAAATATTTCCATTATCTATATATTCATGGTTTTAGTATTGTTTTTTTTTTTCTTCTCTTTTTCTTTAAGAAATTGACTCACCCGGATTTGTTACCTTGACGTCGAGTCCCGCCACGTCGAGTCGCCGCCACGTCTACTTCAAAAACACCCGCTTTTGTTCCCGCCTCGTCGAATCGTTGAAAATGTCTCTTTTATTACCGCCACGTCTACTTGTCAATTTTTATTTGTACAGTCATAAACAATACTCATAGTTGGTTATTTGAAATAAATAATTAGGATACATCATATTATAATGTACGTCACTGACCTCTAATATTCTTCTGAAACTATTGGCAGAGTTGTCGTGGTCATGGATGAGTCCTGATGGCTCTTGCTAAGCGTCGCCATTCGGTTCTATTGGACTCAATGTGGAAACTGTCGGTCATCGTAGTTTTGGTGATGTTTCTAATAAGATCTGCCCATCTGGTCGGAGAGCGAACCCGGGATCTCTTGCCCACCTTGGATTACAAGACGCTCCATTGAGTCTTCATTGCGAGTTATATGCCCAAAGAACTTTAGTATTTGTACTTGAACAGGCGACGATAATCTCTCTTTGATGTTAAGTTCTTTTAGAATCGATACATTGGTGTGGTAAGCAGTACACGGAATCCGCAGCAGACGTCTCCAGCACCACATCTCCAATGCATCGATTTTCCTCCTTTTCTTCAGCCCCAATGTCCACGACCGTAGAGAAAAATTGGAAAGACGAGACTTCGCATCAGTCGTACCTGTGTGGTATTGGAGATTTTGTTTTTTTTATGCTTGCTCTTGACCACTATCTCACCTGATGGTAAGCGATGATGTGGTCGACAATGATGCACGCTTGCCTAGAAGGAACCTATTCACTCATGACTTAAAGACTCCCAGGTTGTAGCTATCAGGAAATACAGACTCCGGTAGGTAATTCCACCCCATTGCTGTACGCAAAATAAAAGTATTACCAAAACGTTTGGTGCGTATAGGTGAGATGTCCACTATATACCGATGACGCATCACCGTAAGTCTTATGTAGTCCGATGGTTTTGTGAGCTTTACGACGGCAGATCGCGTCAACGCCTTCGTATCTCGTCTTCGCAGCCTCCGGGGTTAGCTATGTTGGAGCCCAAGTAGATACAGTTCTGGACAACATCACAGTTGGCTATACTTTTGACAGTAGGTTGGTGTTGTTTTAAGCTCTGTCCATCATCATTTTTAACCGACTTTCCAAAAAGGAGTTTCTATGTTCGACTATTTTTTGTTTATATTCACCGATATCTCCGTCAATTGTGGACCGATTAAGTTTTTTTTTTTTGAAAGGGTATGTTTCGAAATTGGTTCCATTTTATTTTGGTGAAGATCTGATGAAGAAATTCGGCGATATACAACAGAACTCTTTAATAAATAACGGCAAATCTCTCGGGATTGCTGCAATCGCATGTCTGTTTATTATTTATATAATTTCATAACATAACATCACACCAGTACGGTCTAAAGAGTTACGCAGATGTGTACAATTCACCTTGGTACTCAACTATTGAACTAATGCTATTAGGTAGATTATTGTGCTATTAGGTAATAATACTAGGAACTAATGCTAATAGATAACATTAGATTAATTCTCGAGGGTGGTGATCCAAAATATTCATTCTAAAAGAAAGAAGGCTGTGTATATTATTATGTACCAAGCTGCAAATTCTCTTAGTTCACAGATTAACGATGGCGACTATTCAAAGCTAAATAAAAATAAATCTAAGCATATTCTAAAGGATTTTCTATGTCTCCTGGGGTGTTATTACCGCAAATTCTAAATCCAAGATGGTAGCTATTTCAGGTTATTTATTTTTCTATAATTTCGATTTTAAAGTCCATATTCGTTATTCACACACACACATCATCAGCCTGTTAATGTTCCCACTGCTGGGACAAAGGCCTCCTCTGTGAAAAGGAATGGGCCGTAATCCACCATGCGGGCCCAGTGCGGGTTGGTGGATGTCACATGTCTTCGAATTTCTGGTTCTAGGACATGCCGGTTTCCTCACGATGTTTTCCTTCACCGTTTTGAGAGCAGTGGTGATGAAATAATTTACACTTCTGCCTGGGCTCGAACCCACGACCTACAACTTGTAAGTCGCGGCCGATACCACTGGGCCACCACTGCTCTACTATTAATATCCGTTATTAGCGACCCAGAAACTATGAAAATTACATCTATGACGAAAACATAAAAAGATTTCGTCGGCGCCATCTTGGATTTTGATTTTAAACCCATATTCGTTATTTATATACACGGAAACCAAGAAAATTATGCCAACCTTTTGTCCAACCCAATTAACCACCTTTTGTCAGAGAAACCATTACAATCACAAAAAATTATGAAAATCAAATGATCGTCGCCGCCATCTTGGACTTTGATTTTCAGCTTAGTTGGTTGACAACCATGCCATAACTCGCTTGGTAAGAAACCGCGCAAGAAGATACGTACAAGGTTATTGACATTAATAGTTTTTGAGGAATGCAGATGTAAATACAAAACAAACTTAGGTTCTTAAAACGAATAAAAATAAACATTTAAAAGTATCTATAGAATAACCAATTTTCATAACATTACAACAAACTCGACCGAATTCAAAACCAAACCATACTATAATATATAATTATAATAATAATACCAGCCTATAACTGTCCCACTGCAGGGCAAAGGCCTCTTCTCATACAGAGAAGACACAAGCATTGATCACCACGCTTGCTCAGTGCGTGTTGGCGATTTGAGACTATTAGACCAGGTTTCGTCGATGTCGATGATGTTTTCATTCACCGTTGTCAACGATCGCCAAGATATACTTAGAAAGTACATAAATTAATTTGAAAAAGGAAATCATTGGTATTTTTCCAGATTTGAACCCATGGCCTCAGGCAAGGCGAGGCCTTTAGCCACTGGGCCACCTCGAAACTCATTACAATATAACAAATAATCACAAAATCGTTGGTTCCCCGACACTAAATTTATCAACGCTTGCATTACAAACTTACATAAAAATATACTATACTCTGTATACTTCTAAAATTATCAAACATTAAAAGGCTCAATCATTACTATTTTCATACAAAATATTTTTGAATAGCGAGCGCATTCCAAATTTAAATTTTGAATCGGATAGAAATTCGGCGCGAAATTATCCACGGTTCGATGAATTTGTTTAGTTGGTTGTAGTCAAATAATGTCCAAAAATGCATTAATTTAAGAAAGTATTAATAGTAATTATTTTAAATACTTAATGTATTTTATGCCTAAATCAGGTTTATTCTAATTTTTAAGAATCGATTTGGGATAATTGCTCATTAATCGAGTCGATAGTATAAAAAAAACTGGCCAAGTGCGAGTCATACTCGCACACGAAGGGTTCCGTACCATTATCGCAAAAAACGGCAAAAAAATTGTATGAGAGCCCCACTTAAATATTTATTTTATTCTGTTTTTAGTATTTGTTGTTATAGCGGCAACTGAAATACATCATCTGTGGAATTTTCAACTGCCTAGCTATCACGGTTCATGAGATACAGCCTGGTGACAGACGGACAGAGAGACAGACAGACAGACGGATCGTGTAGTCTTAGTAATAGGGTCCCGTTTTTACCCTTTACGGAACCCTAAAAATCGACTGGAATATCGTTTTGGCACATTACTATTACAATTAAAAAAACCGGCAAAGTGCGAGTCGGATTCGCGCATGAAGGGTTCCGTACCATTATCCCAAAAAACCGCATAAAAATCACGTTTGTTGTATGGGAGCCCCACTTAAATATTTATTTTATTCTGTTTTTAGGGTTCCGTACCCAAAGGGTAAAAACGGGACGCTATTACTAAGACTCCGTGGTCCGTCTGTCTGTCTGTCCGTCTGTCACCAGGCTGTATCTCATGAACCGTGATAGCTAGACTTACGTAGTAACTATTCAGTAATCTGTGGCTAGACAGTTGAAATTTTCACAGATGATGTATTTCTGTTGCCGCTATAACAACAAATACTCCGTTCCCGTTTTTACCCTTTGGGTACGGAACCCTAAAAACAATAATATCACTGACGAATTGGAAGCTTTGAACATAAATAAAGTAGTGGTAATGAATTTTACGTATTATTGGACCGGTGCTTGTTAATTACGTTAAGATCTGGGCGTTTTCTTGTTATTTATTAAATTTAGAGACATAATTGTCATATTTATACTCATTTTTACATGTGGGTGGGTGATATTTGTGTAAAATAAAAATGTAAACAAACACGATTGGCGCGAAACTTCAACTTTAGATAACAAATAACTTCATTACAACTAAATATTTAGTTTGAAATATGGATGAATTCGACAAATAATTAAACAATTTGCAAACCACACAGTGGAGTTTGGGTGTCCAAAATCTGCATTTTGATGTTTTTTAGCCTCGTCCACCACTTTCATCAAAATGACGATTATCGTATTACTTGTATTTAACAAATATAAATGTAATAAACTTGCTCACTTAATCTAAAACAAATATTGGCGTTAACATGTAAGCTTTGTATCCAACTATTTTAATTAAACGTCCCAAAGAAAATTCGTTAGGTATCTTAATCAATAATTAAATAACTTAATTATGATGTCGTATGACCTAAATCTGGGGTCCAATATGAACCGAGGCTGAACCAGCGGAGGTATGCTTGTCACGCCCCAAAAAGATTTCACTCCGAACTATACAGTTAAAAAAACATAACACTTTCCTGGCAGTCTAGAAAAAGAAGAAAATACTGCGTTTGTACTTTTTAGTGCCATGTGGAATTGTTTGATGTGGGTGTTGTCTTGGGACGTCAAACGGCTTCAATGTTTATTATTTTCAAGTGCACATTAATTTTAGTGTAAATCGACATTCGACTATTCGTTTATTGTTAAAAGTGTATTCAGTGAACAATTGCAAATATTGGTTTGTGATTGTGAGCCATCTAATATAGTACCGGTAGATAATAAACAGGACCGGCTGGTAAAATACTACCACAGAATAGTAACGACGGTTTACAACTCGAGAGCGCTTATAACATTTCTCATATTTGTGCGGGCGAGTCGGACTTCCATTTTCCAGGTTGTCCACGTTGTGCAAAATGGAAAACGACGGTGAGTATTTTATTGCTATCGAGAAAGTAAATTGAACATGATGTCTGCACATGTAGGGCGCACATGACAATAACCCATGTAACAGTGAATAAGTGTAATGGTATTCATTTTGTGCATCGTGTGGCGCAGCCGTGGTGGTGGCACGCGCCGGCAGCGACTCCAAGGCACTACTCGGGCTAGGTACGCGCCACACATTTGTTGCCACTTAAGTTTGCAAATTCTTCGGGCTATGTCGGTAACCTTGGTTCTCTTGCGGATGTCTTCATTTCTGATTCGATCACGCAAGGATACACACAGCATAGCTCTCTCCATTGCCCTTTGGGTGACTTCAAGCCTTCTGATGAGGTCCATTCACAGCGACCACGTTTCGGTTCCATACATAATCACTGGCAACACACACTGGTCATAAACTTTTGTCTTGAGACACTGTGGTAAGTTGGACGAGAAGATACCGCGCAACTTCCCGAACGCTGCCCAGCCAGGTCGGATTCGACGGTTGACCCCTTTCTCAAAGTTGGCCCTACCCAACTAGACCGTTAGTCTCAGGTAGACATAATCGTCCAAAACTATGACTGTAGAATCTCCAACCTTGATACGAGTGGGTGCAACATGGGCATTCAACATCACATTGTTTTTGTCCATGTTCATTTTAAAACCTACTCTTTCCGAGCCTCCACTGAGGTCATCGAGCATTGTACTGAGGTCCTCCATGGTCTCAGCCATTACCACTTTATCGTCGGCAAGCCGAAGGTGGGTGATGTACTCCAGAACCTTGAAGACATCCTCCAGAACAGCGATGAACATTTTTGGAGATATGACGTCTCCCTGTCTCACACCTCGCTGATCTATACTTCTGCAGCAGAAGTATAGATACCGAAGTCTGATCCGATAAAACAAAAGCCGTTAAAAGATGAACGTACAAAATATCTTGCAAACACCATTTATCCACCTACCCATTTATAAACTAATCTAAGAAATCTATTCCAGCAATGGATTTGGTTCGAATATCGGAAATCTTACGAGGGATTAATAATGAAAATGTGGTCTATGAAGAACAATACGCTGTTCAAAGTAATCCAAGTGAGTTTTATGCAAGCAATGTCGAATTTTATTTTGTTTTTCTTGATTGTTTAATCTATAGTTATAACTTTTGTGATATATTACATTTCAAAGATAAGTTATTTAATATTCAAATTTACACAGTGTTGCCATTTTATAAGGCTTGATCATTTTGCTGATTTTTTTCTAGTGGGTTTGGACGAAATAATTAATGTTTTACAAGGTGAAACTGACGCTCCGCAGCCTTCTACCATTAATATATGTCAACAGTCATATACCGTTTACGACGATATGGATAATCAACAGGCTATTACAGAAGAGTCTACAGATATACCTATTCACACAACGATTGCAAGTGCACCGGTACCGTCGACAAGTTCGGACATCAACGCTGTGCCGTCTACATCATTCCCTGATGTTGGAATGCATGAAAACTCACTGATTGTGATTGAGAGCAGTAAAGGCGGCAAATTATTGCTTAAAGCAGGGTATAGGTACCGTAAAAATAAAGGTAATGCAAACGGCTCTTCTATTTGGAAATGTACCAGCAACACTTGTTCTGCAACTATAAGCGTTGACCAAAATTTAAAAAAGATATTACGAGACTCGAATCACACATGCCTGCCTGATTTTAAAAGAAACATTTTTGAAAAGTTTTTTGATGATGTAAAGCAACAGGTGAAAACGAGCCTAAGACCGATACCCGCTTTATATGAAGAGGGACTATCTAAATTAAAATGCGATGATTTTGCCGACTACCTGCCAGATTTTAAATCTCGTAAGAGTATTTTGTATCGATTACGTTATAAAGCCCTTAAAAGTAACAGAACAACCTTTTCTAAGTTATGTGATGTGAAATTACCCGATGCCCTAGCTAACGATTTTTTATTAGAGGACGATGGGCTTGATGACAAGATTATTATTTTTGTATCAAATAAAGCAAAGGCGGAAATTAATAGTTTCAAAAATATAATACTTGATGGTACTTTTAAAGCATGTTCGAAACCATTTAAACAATTATATACTCTCCATGTAGATATTGCTAATGAAAATGATGATCCAAATATTGTACCGGTCATATTTGCCTTACTGCCCGATAAAAAACAAACGACATACGAAAGATTATTTTCCATTTTAAGGACAAAATTACCTGATTTTTATCCAAAAAAAAATTATACAGATTGTGAAATCGCAGCTATCAAATCTATAATTACTATTTTTCCTCAAGCAAGTATAAAACTTTGTTTCTTTCATTTTTGCAAAAATATATGGGATAAAGCTAAGGATTTATCTCTAACCAAAACCCACGAAAACCGTAAGTACATTAAAATGTGTATTGCTCTAGCACATCTTCCCTATGAGAAAATACCTGATGCTTGGCAATTTTTATTAGAGTCAAATCTATCTCCGAGTGAAGACAAAACTGCATTTAAAAAGTACATGTCCTCACAATGGTTAAGTTCAAATATTAAATATATAAGCAACTATGGAGAGAGAATCAGAACGACAAATCATGCAGAAGGGTGGCATAGTCGCCTCAATAAAAAAATTATGAAACGACCAACCCTTTTTCTTTTAATAAGTATTTTAAAAGAGGAATCCAGAAATACTGATTTAAAACTGGAACAAAATCAAATAGGCAGATTACTCAGTCAAAAAAGAAAAATTGATTCAACAAATGATAAAAAAATTACAAAAATAGTTAAAGATTTCTTGGAAGACAAAATTAATATTAATATATGTTTAGCTAGATTGGGAAACATCAAAATATAATAAACCTTTTTAGAAAAAAATACAACCGACTTTCTAATAATAAAAATACTACAAAGTGAAAAATAACTTTAATTTCGGAAGTCGGTGTTCCTTCTCCTGTTTTCGTTTCTTCGTTTTTTAACACCGACTTCCGAAATTGAAGTTATTTTTCACTTTGTAGTATTTTCGTTATTAGAAAGTCGGTTGTATTTTTTTCTAAAAAGGTTTATTATTTTTCATTTTTAAGTAGTACATAATGGAGAAGTTCTATAGTCAGGTACATATAATGCCCACAGTGATGACAGAATGGATTACCCGAATAACATGTAACTTTAACATAACTGGTGAAATGAGAGTGTACCTAGGTGAACTGTACACATCTGGGTACCCGTATAGAGCATACTGGCGTGATGGTATGTTATGAAATGGTGTAAACTATAAACAGACATGCGATTCCAGCAATCCCGAGAGATTTGCCGTCATTTATTATAGAGTTCTGTAGTATATCTCCGAAATTCTTCATCATATCTTTACCAAATTTAAATGGGTCCATTTCGGAATAAACTTCTTTCGAACAAAAAAGAATTTTGCAAATTCTTTTATATATGACGGAGTTATGCCCGAACATACATAAAAGATATATATATGTCGCTGGGTAGGCGTGAATTTGGCAATGTCCACATGGAAATTATATAATTGTTTAAAAGTCTTCGAACTTGCTTTAAAATTACCATCAAGTATTATATTTTTGAAGCTATTTATTGCCGCCGTTGCTTTCTTTCATACAAAATTAATTATCTTGTCCATCAATCCCATCTTCCTCTTATAAAAAATCGTTAGCTAGGGCATTGGGTAATTTCACATCACATAACTTAGAAAAGTTTGTTCTGTTACTTGTAAGGGCTTTATAATGTAATCTATATAAAATACTCTTACGAGATTTAAAATCTGGATGGTAGTCGGCAAAATCATCGCATTTTAATTTAGATAGTCCCTCTTCATATAAAGCGGGCTTAGCTAGGGCATCGGATACTTTCACATCACATAACTTGGAAACCATTTAATTTAGCAACCGCCAGTGGCGAGGTTAACTTTAATTCTTACTTTCTTATCTTTTTATATTATTTATTGTACACCAAGTCAGACATTTAAAGAAATTGATAACGTACACATGTTTTTCATTAATTTATTTTTACTTTTGAAAATGCTTAGGAATAAAGAGAATAGTTCAAGAACTAGCATTTATACGGTATAGTGCTCGCCAAACTTCTGGGCCGCCCTGAAGTTGGCTTTCCGATGCGCACGGCACGACACAGGTGCTGTTTATGTATGAGATTTACTACTGCGCATCCATTGTAGCCAACATCAGGGTGGCCAAGAAGTTTGGCAAGACTATACTAGGGGTAAGTTTTGTCGTCTTTCTTTTGCATAACATATAAAGCACCAAGAGAATTCAGGCAGCGAGCGAAGTGAGCTCGAATATTTTAGCATTCCACCTCGGATAGGAAAGACTCCGATAAGACTTGAACAATTTTATTGAATCCATTGTAATGTTATAAATCTGAAAGCAACTATTTGTGTCTACCTCTTCACCTTTAAACCGCTGAACCGTTGGTATGGAGATAGTTTTTTTTATTATTATTATTGATAGGCTCGCGCTTGACCACTATCTCACCTGAAACCTTGGGAAGGCCATATGATACTTTTAATCATCCTTAAGGGGGAGGAAGTTTGAATGGTGAATATTGGTTCACCATTCAAACTTCCACTTTCTCAAATGAGTCGACCCAAAATCATCATCATCATCATTTCAGCCGAAAGACGTTCACTGCTGGACATAGGCCTCCCCCAGGCGTCGCCACATTGACCGATCCCGTGCGTCTCGCATCCAGCGCCTTCCCGCAACCTTAACTAGGTCAACGGTCCACTTAGGACCATCAGGGAGGCCATCCGTTCTGCTAGTAATGTGCCCTGCCCACTGCCACTTAAGTTTTGCAATTCTTCGGGCTATGTCGGTAACTTTGGTTCTCCTGCGGATATCATCATTTCTGACGTATCACGCAAGGAAATTTCGAGCATAGCCCTATCCATTGCCCTTTGGGTGACTTTAAGCTTTCTGATAAGGCCCATTGTGAGCAACCACGTCTCGGTCCCATAGGTGATCACTGGCAACACACACTGGTCATAGACTTTTGTCAAGAGACATTGCGGTAAATTGGACGAGAAGTACCCAAGAACCCAAAATCCTAAAATATAATGGCTATTTGAAGTACTTATGCCACGCAGACGAAGTCGCGGGCAAAAGCTAGTAATATATAAATTACGAGGCGTGAGGTCCCTCTGACTGCGAGGCCGTAGGCGGTGGCCCATGTCGCCTACCTATGCATAGCGCCGCCTCTATACTCATTTTAAATAAATAAAACAATGCTGATATTTTACTTTAGCTATCAACATAACATAACATAAATATTTATTTCTCTTCCACAAAGGTGTCTTACAAACTATTACATAAAAGTGCAACATTATTTGATAAATCCTTTGTGGGAGACTGATATCTGCACTAGGAAATCCTGTCACACAGATTACCAGGCTCTATGGAACTTGGAATTTTATTTCTATCACTGAGTAAGTTATAAGACCACAGAAATATAGATAGGAGCCCATTGTCAGAAAGGGATAAACACACTGTTCAAACGTGTACGTTCTTGTTGCGACCAGACGCAGAACGGACTGAGTATACTCAAGCTGGTCAGTTTGTTTGTATTGCCGCGCAGACCTCGGTAAAACGTATCTATCTCAGTATATATATAACATCATTGTGATCAGAACATCTAATTGAGGTAATAATCCTCTAAAGGGAACTTCGTCGTAAACTTATATAAGTAACTGATCTGTGATTTACTGTGCAAATTTAAAGAATTAATGTTATATTTCAGTTTTTAAAATTATTACAAAAATTGTAAAATAAATAAAAATATTATGATTTAAATAATTTATTTCATTGACTGTACATTTCTTCAAATTCGACATGGCGGCACCAGGCAGAATTTTTTCATAGTAGTATAAACGTCATACAAAATAACAAGTAGACGTGGCGGCGACTCGACGTGGCGGGACTCGACGTCAAGGTAACAAATCTCACCCGTTCCGTTCTTGTTGAATTAGGTAATTAACAAATTTTTGCTATATTTGTAAGTATGTGAAAGCCATGTTCCTATTCATCAAATGCATGAATTTACCTGTTAGTGTTTGTAATACTTCATATCTATACGTAGTAAAGTAGTGTTCGTCAGGGTGTATCTTAATTAGTATTGTAGTGTATATTAATTAATATACATACATTAAGTAAATATTGTAAAACACATTTTTTAAAGAGTATGTATGGAGTTTCTTGCCCGTTCTTCTCCGTAATAAGTTACTTTTACGAATGGACGGTAGAATCTATTATTATTACATTAAAATTTAAATTTTTGACGTGCAAAAGCGTCGCTTACTGGCCTAATTAAAATAAAGAAATATGACTTTGACTTTGGGTATGCTTACAATTCACTTCCAAGAACTTTGTACGCCAAGCGGCTTATGATAGTATCTTATTCCATAGTTTAACACAATCGTATCGCAGAAAATGTGTTAGCTGTTAGAATTGTTTAGTTTACGAACAATGAGTCACAATTCAAACACTTGAAAAAGAGCGCTAAAAATTACTCTTTCATAATTTGGATAACATAGCAAGTAGGTACTATTCCATTTATTTAAAATCTTATTACACAATCTACACGATGCTGATATTACAAGAGCATTTTGCTTAACAAAAACGTTCCAGGAATCAACCAGCAAAATGAACAATTTCACGACAAAAACACACAAGTACATGCTAACATAGTGTGGATACGGCTCAATATTGTCACCATGGTGAACCATGACAAAAAATTCAGGATGCACTTGTTAGAATCAGGAAGGAACTCCATATAAAAATATCGATATCAACCAGGATAGCAAGCTTGGAATGTCAAGATGGTTGTTGGTTATTTACTGTGTATCAGAGTCCCTATGTATGTGGTGTGTAAGAGAATGGTTTTATGAAGAAAAACACAGAAAGACAAGACTAGCTATTTATTTCAATTAGGCTTGTAAATTAATTCATATTCAAAAGACTCGGAGAGCTTACCGCCCTTTCGCTAAACTAGTTCTCGTGGAGAAGAAGGGCAAGAAATTCCACGGAAGCTCTTCTATAGTATTTATAGATATCTTTTACAATCATGTAAAGATTGTTTATCACAATAAAGATCTAATTCTATGATTTACCATTATATGATGAATCCTGTATCCTTATTGATGAAAACAACACGGGTAGCTCTTAAATTAATTTAACATATTATTAGGAATAAAGGTCATAATATGATACAGATACAGTTTCAACACAACCATTAGCAATAATCAAGTTATAATATTAAATAACTTACGTGAAGCTTGTGTAGTCGATCTTTCACAAAATATAATATCTCAAGGAGACAATATCACTATCACAATCACAATATAAAATCTGGCCTGTACTGGCTTCTAGTTCACAACAAAGTAAGTCAACTTACGAATTACACACTATTTTATAGTAACGAGTCGACCAGTCTTAATACGTCAAATTTGAGAAAAAGGCGCGGTATCCCCACCATTTTGCACATTGCTATAAATATTCTCACAATTAAGTCAATAATCAATTCTTATATAATGAAACCATTTTAAAACTTATCAAGGCAATTAAGGAATTTAATATCGTCTATTTAGTCATCGAAAGAATATTGATACCAACTTACAGTCTTGTACTAATTGCCTCAAAGAACTTATAATACTAAAAAACAATATAAAAGCCAGGATACGTCACAATGATCATTACAAATTACAGAAAATGTCATCATTGTGGCTTAAATGTAGATTATATATTGATTATACTGATAGAATTAGAGTTATTTCCTGTACACAACAATATTTACTTAGGTGTTACCCACCTAAGTGTTTAATAAATATGACAGTTTGTATTATGCAGCAAACCATTGTGATTTAAAAAGTGAAAATTCATGATTTAATGACATCACACGTACTCCCAATTCTAAAACACTCAAAAAGAAGTAAGGGAAAAAAACAAAAAATTATCGCCTAAAAATTACTAGGGGTATGAAATCGCCGTTTTATTGTAATAGGTGGGACTTCGAATTGACATAGAACCTTCATGGTTTCAGATTTTTAAGTGTTTTTTTTTTCACATGGTACTTATGAAGTTCTTTTAAAAAATGTGCAACATTTGATTATCGACTTTCAGTTGTTTTTTTTTATTCAGCTTAGACAAGAAAGATGGATACTTCGAAAATTCGAGTCATTTTTGAATACGAGTCACGACACGAACACCACGACACGGAACTAAAGCGGCAGAAACAGCTCGCAAATCAATGTTGCGTTTGGAAATGGGACTGCTAATGAACGCACCGTGCTATTTTGGTTTAAACGCTTTCGTGATGGAAACTTTGATTAATTGTTAGAAAAGCAAAAAAGCATGTTCTGCTTATAAGTATGTGATTTGTATACTTGACACTACATGGCGTTAAATCTGGCAGAAAATGTTTTTTTGCTTTTCTAACAATTTACGACAATTTACCAGTAATAAAATAGGAGTACATAATGAGTACAAATTTTTAGGCATGCTCCCGTTTCATCACTTCTACGCCAGCTGGCATTTTAGCTTAATAATTTAATAATTTTAATAATAATTTAATAATTTTATTTGCTTTAACAGTGAGAAATAAATACATTAGTGTTTGAAGTGTCCCTTTAGGCAAATGATTGTCTGTGTTAGGACACTTCGCTCTTCCGAAGTTTGTTTTTATATTAATTAAGCTTGGTCGTGCTGGGAAAGAATCTTGCCAGCACGACCTTTATATTTGCGATAATTGAGAGATATAAAATTTCTAATTAGTGGTATAAAATAGTACAAATTATTTGGTACAGCATGGTGTTATGGTGTTATTCATTATAGCTTTCTCCGATCTGGTCAAACAATAACGGCAGATGTCTACTGTGCCGAACTCAGCCCCGACTTATGAATCGATCTTCACCATTATTGCTCCATGATAACGCGAGACATTATACAACACGAGAAACCGTTTTAACTCTTCAGGAACTACAATTAGAAACCATTCGTATCCCTCCGTATTCGTCAGACCTTGCTCCAACGGACTACCATTTTTTTTGGGTTTAAAAAATTTTCTACCTAATAAAAAGTTTTATTCTCAGGAGGCAGTACAAAATGCTTTCACACAGTTTGTCGAATCTAGATCACCAGAGTTCTATCGTAAAGGTATAAATGAACTTCCTATTAGATGGCAGCAATGATGACGATGATAATAATGGTAATTATTTTGATTAAATAAATATGTTAAATTTGAAAAAAAGCTAAAAGCGGGCTAAAATGATGATGATGAAAAAAACAACTAATTTAAATTTTTCAGTGCTAACTGGCAATTTCATACTTTAACCACTAATATTAACATTGAAATTCACAAAAGTCTTATCCATGTTAGTCGAATGTCTGTCGGCCACCCAAACTTAAAAAGTTCGATAGAGGTCACGTGATTTTGTTTTCAATGAAATTCAAATTTCTACCGATATTACCTAAATTAAATGCAACACAGACGTTGTTAATTAGCATAGTATTGATATAATATCTCTATAATATGTAGACATAATTTGGCTTATTTTTACGTGCAATGTGATATCGTATATGTCGGCGCGTGGTCGCTATCGTAGTTAAGTTCACACGTATTATTGGATTGCACCAACATTTATACACAGTAAAAGTTCACAGAGTAAACGGCGAATAAAGAAATACTTTAGTTCAGTATAGGGTGCTTAATCCATGGTAGCGAAAGAGTTTTCTTCCTCCATAATTACATCGGATATACACAGAAAACTAACAAGCATTAAATTGACAGCGGATGTAAAAAATATTAAAATTAAGGGGGTAAACATAAATAATAGGCGCGAAACATCACAATTAGCGGGAAACATCAAAAAGGAAGTTATCAAAATAAATCCTTACAATATTTACTCCGACGGTAGAGCAATATTTTAAATAAATAAATAGAACCGAAGTTGTCGAGGTAGATTCTTATTTAAACAAAACCGGATGTTATAATATTCCAAAGAAATATATAGTGCTAACACACGTCCGGATTTGGTCCGGCCGTGTGTTAGCTTAACTCCGCCCACAAATCCTTTCTCGCTTACACACGCTTGTGTGGACCGAGACGGACTCAATTAATAATAATAATAATGTCCAGCGGACAACTCTACACACGCTCGGATATGGTCCGGGTCGGACTAACTCCGCCCACAAATCCGTGGTCCGGCCGGACCAAATCCGAACGTGTGTAAGCACTAATAAAGGAAACAGTCAAATTAAATCCTTATAAAATGTCAACTGGAAATGCCTTCATTTTCAAATAATTATAAAGGATTTGATTAAATTAAAGCTTAATATAAATTGAACCGGATATCGCAACATTTTAAATAATAAGAAAGGAAATGGTCAAATTAAATCCTTATTAGCTGTGAACAGAATGTTACAATATTAAAAATAAAAACAGAAACATTAAACCGACTAATGGTTTCGCGCTCTAGGTCCTTACCTATGAAATTGGCGTTTTGTCGTACTGGCCACTTTGATCTCAAATATCTCATCTTTGCTTTGGAATTCCAATTTTAAATTTATACAGCTATTCACTCATGCTTTTGTGTTTGGAAAAACGTAATTCATTTGTTTTTCCTCTTTTGGTTTTTTCTTTGCTCCAGTCAGTTTACAAAATGAAAAACTTGAAATATCGCGTTATTTACGAGTATGAGTTCCATAGTGGCACCAGTGCGAGTTCCATCATGGCACCAGTGCTGCAGATTCGGCTCGAAGGATTAATTACGTGTATGGCGACGGTGTCGCAAAAGAAAACACAGTGCGTTTTTGGTTCCAACGTTTTCGTTCTGGAAATGACCTGCAGAACAAGCCCCGTGGACGCCTGGAGACCAAAGTTGATAATGAAGAATTGAAAGAATTGAATTACCTGCGCAGTATGCGTGTTGATTAGGGTGCAGAGGAAACAGTTCCGAAATTTGGTTTCTGATCTTCTTGTCCCCTAGTCTCGCCAGCGTTTTCAAGAACAACGAGGTGACGCTTATGGGCCTAAAAGAAGGGCTGGGTGTAGTCCCGGTTTCGGAATGAAAATGATTTTTACTTCGCGCCAGTTCAAAGGGATGTAGCGGTGCGCTAGACAGGTTCGAAAGACCTTGACGAGGTACTCTGCCAGTAAGTCTCCGCTCCACCTAAGCAGACCTGGAAAGATACCATCTAACCCTGCTGTCTTGAAAGGTAAGAAGGTGTTGATTGCCCATGTTTATTTATCTTTGTCGATAACTTCTGAAGTTACTTCTCAGTCTAAGCTACTCATGTAAAGGATGACGTGTGGAAACTAGAACATATCTGATGAAATGAGAGTGTAGAAGGGTGAACTGTACACATCTACGTACCCCTTCAGAGTCTACTGGTGCAATGTTATGTTATGAAATGGTGTAAACAATATACAGACATGCGATTGCAGCAATCTATGGTGGTTTACCGTCATTTATTGAAGAGTTCCATTGAATATCTCCGAAGTTATTAAACAGATCTTTACCAAATTTAACTGGGACCAATCCGGGACCATACTCTTTCAAATAAAAAACGAATCATCTAGATCGGTTAATAAACAAAAATGTTATGCCCAAATAGATAAACCCAATAACAGGGAACTTGAACATAACTGATGAAATGAGAGTGTAGAAGGGTGAACTGTACACATCTACGTACCCCTTCAGAGTCTACTGGTGCGATGTTATGTTATGAAATGGTGTAAACAATATACAGACATGCGATTGCAGCAATCTATGGTGGTTTACCGTCATTTATTGAAGAGTTCCATTGAATATCTCCGAAGTTATTAAACAGATCTTTACCAAATTTAACTGGGACCAATCCGGGACCATACTCTTTCAAACAAAAAACGAATCATCTAGATCGGTTAATAAACAAAAATGTTATGCCCAAATAGATAAACCCAATAACAGGGAACTTGAACATAACTGATGAAATGAGAGTGTAGAAGGGTGAACTGTACACATCTACGTACCCCTTCAGAGTCTACTGGTGCGATGTTATGTTATGAAATGGTGTAAACAATATACAGACATGCGATTGCAGCAATCTATGGTGGTTTATCGTCATATATTGAAGAGTTCCATTGAATATCTCCGAAGTTATTCAACAGGTCTTTACCATATTTAACTGGAACCAATCCGGGACCATACTCTTTCAAACAAAAAACAAACCATCAAGATCGGTTAATAATTGGCGAAGATATCTCTAAATAAACATACACAAAAATGCAAACGAATTAAGATCCGCCTCCGTTTTTGAAGTCGGTTAATAAACATCAAAATATCTTTAATAATTTTAAATATTTTTTTTAAGTTTGATAGACACATAACATAACACCTCTATTTCTATTTATAGCATATATTAGGTAAAAAAAGATGAGGATTTAAAAAAAAAAAAAAACGCTTTCTATCTCGTTATACGAAGTATGTCAAAAAATAATAAATAAATAGTTCTATAACCGGGTGCAAGGACATTTCGGTTAGTCTTGCGGTTCCGGAGATTTATGCATTTTTTATATCAGCTCCATACATTTTTTTAGCAAAAAAAATAAAACTTGCCCTTTTGCCTACCAGATTGCGTCCTATGAAATATATAAGTATGATATTGGCTATTAGAACCCATTTCAAGCAAAAAAACCGGCACTTTTTAATTTAAGTTCCTATGTCTTCTAGAGCCGTTTTTCGATCCACAGTGCGCCGCCGTGGCTGAGGCTGGCCGGCAAAGCCGGCCTACAAGTCGAAGTTGCGGTGGTGAGCCTTAGGCCTCTGCCTCGAATTTTGCGGGCAGCGGGGCGGCGGCGGCGGCGGCGCGGGAGCGGCAACGGGCAACGCAGACCCGTAGGCTTATTACGTAACTTTTGCAAGAGCAAAACGATAGCGATCAAACGCTTTATGTCATAAAAGTCGGAATTACCTGCAGTGTAGGTATGGTAGGTCCTACACAATCGTTTTCTAATTGCTCGCTGTTTTTCAAATGCCTTTATTTAAAAGAAAAACCGCCAACAACTCTAAAACTTTTGTATGGAAGAGCAATTATTGCGCAAAAATCGCTATCGTTTTGCTCTTGCAAAAGATACGTAATAAGCCTGCCGTTCTCGAAACCAGCGGGCAGATCGCGCGGCAATATAGCGGCGTAGTGTTGTGTTCGTAGTTGTGTTGTCCAGATATTTGCTTTTATTCGCGAACGAAATGTCTGAACAACGGCGACAACATTTTTTTGATTCAAATTTATTCCCAACGCTCGATTTATTATGAAGTGAATCCCTACTAGAGGGCAAGAAAAAGAAAAGGCGAATTTTATCGAAATTATAAAGAACAGAGACCTGACAAATTCTACGAATACACCAGAATGAGTGTAGAAACATTTGACTATAATCGTGAAGCTATCAAGGGTGATTTGTTAATTAAACTGGTTAATTACTCTTCTATTTTTATGGTTCACATCTTTGCTGTTCCATATCGGTGTCCTCTCAAAAATTACTGACATAATTTGCTCTAGTAGATCCGAGGACATTTCGACACGTCACAAAAATAAATTCCTCAACACTGCAATATAGATGCGCGGGCGGTCACCGCTTGTCTGGAGCTCACCGCTCGTTGCCCGCGCCCGCGCCGCTGTTTTCGAGGGCTGGTCCATTTGATTGTATGCATTAGATCTTGCCGCGCCCGCGCCGCCGCCGCCGCCGCCCCGCTGCCCGCAAGATTCGAGGCAGCGGCCTTAAACACATCTGCCACGAGCAGCTCGCGTGGGATCGCCGGAGCCCCGCGGCGCCGGAGCCGTGATAGAAACCATGCCTGCTGCATGTTGCATGCTTGCTTACATGCTGCATGCCTGCTGCATGCATGGTGTATGCTTGTTTACATGTTTGCATGCTTGCTTGCATGCTGCATGCTTGCTCCATGAATGGTGTATGCTTGTTTACATGTTTGCATGCTTGCTTGCATGCTGCATGCTTGCTTGCATGCATGGTGTATGCTTGTTTACATGTTTGCATGCTTGCTTGCATGCTGCATGCTTGCTCCATGTATGGCATATGCTTGTTTACATGTTTGCATGCTTGCTTACATGCTGCATGCCTGCTTGCATGCATGGTGTATCCTTGTTTACATGTTTGCATGCATGGTGTATCCTTGTTTACATGTTTGCATGCTTGATCCATGTATGGTGTATGCTTGTTTACATGTTTGCATGCTTGCTTGCATGCTTCATGCTTGCTTCATGTATGGTGTATGCTTGTTTACATGTTTGCATGCTGCAAGCTTGCTGCATGCATGGTGTATGCTTGTTTGCATGCTTCTTACATGAAAAAATACCCAAAATCATTTTAGGAGATAATTATTACGCGTATTTGTTAAGCTTAAAAAAATCATTATCCCGCCAATACGGCTTCCGCCGAAATCGGTCTACTGGGGATCTTCTAGCGTATGCCATTCACATATGGAGTGAGGCCATTGAGAGGCACGGGGAAGCGCTTGCCGTCTCCCTCGACATCTCGAAGGCTTTCGATAGGGTCTGGCACGAAAGCCTTATTGGTAAGCTTCCTTCATTCGGTCTGCCCGAAGGTCTGTGTGATTGGATTGCAGACTTCCTGAGCGATAGGTCCATTCGAGTGGTTATCGGTGGCTGCTCGTCTGACCAATTGGATATAAATGCCGGGGTCCCTCAGGGGTCGGTACTCTCAGCAACATTGTTCTTGTTGCACATTAACGACCTGCTAAAACCTCTCTATCTTTGGGTATGCAGACGACAGCACTGTTGCTGAGAGATACTTGTCCAACGCTCGTGCTACCGGGCCTCAGATCCAGTCTCTCCGGGAGGCCATGGTGGAGCGCTTGAACCTGTCCTTGCAGGCAGTCTCCGAATGGGGCGATGCCAATCTGGTCAAGTTTAATGCTGCTAAAACCCAGGCGTTTCTTTTTTCCGCTAAAAAGAGCCAATTTTACCCGGCTCCAACTTTCCGTGAAGTAATCGTGCCAATAACGGACCATCTTGAGCTTCTTGGCGTTACGTTGACATCGACTCTCAATTTTGGGCCGTACATTGAGGCAAAGGCTCAGGGCAACCTTAATAGCTTGATTGTGTATTTGGCATAAAGGCCGACAGAAATAAGTATTTCAACGAACATCGTCCTCCATTGTTCGCGCGATCCCGACATGGTGAGTGATTTTTTCCACGTGTTACGTTACGAAAATTAAATATGCCTAATGCTTATCAAACTGTCGTTAGTAGTGTATTAATGGGCATTCTATATCACTGTTTGTAGCGAAGGCGAACTCGCCGAGCTACAGTGGATGTAAAACGTTTCAATAATATGTATAATAATGTATAAGAAATACTTACCCTATTAGAATAAATTAGGTCATTACATATGAAATTGGCGTTTTGTAAGGGAGGAACATAAAGTCGTTTTTTCTTTAATATAATATATTTATTTAATCAAAACAATTGGCCGTGTGCGAATCAACATCCGGCACCCTTGTTGCCCCATGGACCAGCTGGGTAAGGTTTAGTGCAAGCGAAAGCTTACGCATCTCCCGTCCAGCATGGTCAGTGTACTGGTATGGGGAGAGCCACTCCTGGTGGTGGGCATTGAAGTCCCCCAGTAACACTAATTGGGCGGATGGGTACCGTTGCTGTGCCGCATCAGCCGCCTCACTAAGGTACTCTGTGAGCCTGGTTTTCTCCTGATCTCCTCTGTGCGAACGGTAGACACAGGCGTAGATAATTTTATCCAGACCTGTGTCCACGAGAGCCCACAGCGTTGAGAATCTGGAGTCCTCAAGGTTACGGAGACGCCGATAGCAAGTGTCGTCAAGGGCGTACATACACACACCCGCGCGTGTTTTAAAATTGTGCGTACTTTAGCCGGAAATCCCACGCACAGCGGACCAAATGGGAGTCTAAGTGCGGAAAAAGGAGTCCCACTTCTATTCTATTCTATGCCAAAAAAATAGGGCAAAGAATTATTATGACAAAACAAATTATGCCAAAACAGTTATGCCAAAGTATATTAGGAAAAAGAACATTATGCAAAAAAGGGATCCCGTTTTGAAGAGGGTGCGAACCTATCACCATCGGCCCAAATCCAGACAGACCCAATTACACTTTGCCTGATCCGAGCATCGAACCCGGGCCCTCACACTCATTAGTAGTGCTTGCAAGAACTAGACCAGACAGCTCTGCCGCCCCTAACAACATGCCACATTTTCTCTACTTTTATCTTCGATCAATAGATACTAGATCACTAGATACACAATCCATACAAAACGCATTAATTTTTTTAAAAGGTACGATTCAAATTGCCGACCCTGATCGGTCGTTATCCTAACCGGGCAACCGTATCTAACTATCCATCCCTCGTATATACATTTCGCAACTACCTCTGCAGTTATTTCCTGAACGGGGAAAGCATCTGGCCATCACCTATCTATAATAGTGACTAAATATCTAAATCCTTGTGGAGATGTTGGTAAGGGACCAACAATATCCGCGTGGATATGCTCAAAACGACCAGACAGTGTGAATTCTCCTATGCCTGACATTACGTGACGACTGACCTTCGACCTCTGACATTGCAGACAGGTTTTAGCCACAAACCCACATCTCTATTCATACCAGGCCAAACAAAATACTTAGAAACCATCTTTCTCGTTGTTCTTACACCGGGATGGCTCAAACACTAACAAAAGCAATTTTTCTAAAATGTTATGTTAAATATGGTCTAATAACGTTTCCAGAAGTTTGACAATAAATTAGCTTATTACATTCAGGTAATAACATTTGTTTATACTTGAAAGGTGGTGAAGGTTGCGTGAAGTTGGTGAAGGCTGCGGGGATCCGCTGGTTGCGGGACGCATGGGACCGGTCAATGTGGCGACGCTTGGGGGAGGCCTATGTCCAGCAGTGGACGTCTTTCGGCTGATATGATGATGATGATGATGATACTTGATATTACTGTCGCTGTCCGAATTCTTAATATGCTCAATAAATATTCGTCTTTCATTTGCGCGTCAGCGAGTGCACTGTAGTCGAGTACAGTCGGGCAGATTTTTTTTTCTACTCGCGACAATGTATCCGCTACTATATTATCAGTACCATTGATATGTCGAATATCGTCTGTGAACTCGCTAATAACCAGTAGTTGACGCGTCCTTCTTGGTATTTCATTGTCATCTTTACTTAATTTTGAAAAAGCAGTACATAAAGGTTTGTGGTCTGTATACACTGTCAGAGGGCGACCTTCGAATAATTTGCGAAAATATTTAATCGATCTGTAAATGGCTAGCAGTTCCCTATCATATGTTGAATATGTTTGTTCCGTAGGAATTCATTTCTCTGAAAAATAGCGTAACGGTTTCCAAACACCGTCTACCTTTTGTTGTAAAACTGAACCCATAGATATATTAGAAGCATCGGTCATTAAAGCAAGTGGAACATCTTGACGAGGATGTGACAGTGTAACGGCCTTCTCAGCAACATCTGTCCAATTAATTTTAGTCTTATCATTCTTCTTCGCGTTAACTAAATACTTATTAAGCTCACACTGATACGAAGCCAAATTTGGTAAATAAAGAAAGAAAAGAAAGAAAAATGTGTTTATTGGCATTAAAAACAATAACAACTAAATATAAATGTGGCCTATAAAAATTTAGCATGCCTAAAAACCGTCTCAATTCGGCTACATTTTCGGGCTTAGGAAAATTCACAATTGCCTGAACTTTCTCATCGAGTGGTCTGATACCATCTATACTAAATTCATGCCCTAAAATCTCTATGCGCGACTGTCCAAAACAACACTTGTTTAAGTTAATCGTGATTCCGTAAGTAGTGAATCGTTCAAAAACCAACCTTAAATGTTCCTAATACCCTCCATTAGGAACATTTAAGGTTGGTTTTTGAACGCTTCACTACTTACGGAATCACGATTAACTTAAACAAGTGTTGTTTAAGTCAGCTATTTTCACTAGCAATGATGACGTCATCCAAATAATTATATAAAAAATCCAAACCCTGTAAAACAGTATTATTCATGCAATGCTGAAATGTCTGTGCTGCGTTTCGCAAACCGAACGTCATGCGGGGAAATTCATATAGACAAAATGGGGTTATTATGGCTGTCTTCTCTATATCTTCCGGTGCTATACTTATGCAATGGTAGGCTCTATTTATGTCTAATTTTGAAAATATTATTTTATTCGCCAACACGTATGTGAAATCATGAAAACAAGGAATTGGGTACCTGTCAGGCTTTGTTATCGCGTTTAAGCGACGATAGTCGCCACATGGTCTCAATTCACCGTTTTTCTTCCGAACAACGTGAAGTGGACTGGCCCAAGCACTTTTAGATGGCCTACATATACCTAATTCCTGCATAATTCTAAACTCTTCCTTAACTTTGTTATATCTGTCTGGCGCCAAAGGACGAGCGCGAGCATGAACGGGTGGTCCCGTCGTCTCGATATAATGCAACACATTATGCGGAGGGGTTTCCATGAATGACGCTGGTTTTGTGATTTCGGGATACATACACAATACATCATAATATGGACAACTCTCAATAATAGAATTAACGGAAGACTGTTGCATCTTTACAATTGCGGCTGATACATTTAAGTTTGTAGTCTGATCTATAATATTCGCTGACTCATATCTACTAATATTTTATGATAGGACAAAAAATCTGCGCCCAGAATAGGCTGCTTAACATCAGCTATAATAAACTCCCAACGGTACGGTCTACGTAACTTTAGGTTTAGAACAAGCGACTTTACGCCATAAGTAGCAATTTCGGTACAGTTGGCAGCATATAATTTGTAGTCAGAACACCTTAAGTTTTTAAAAATTCTCTTCGTTACCGGTAAGATAGATACGTTCGCGCCTGTATCAACGAGAAAACGAAAAACCTGAGTTGTAGTCCATTACCTCCGCCAACGACTGCACCGACTGTGAAGATCTGGCATTTTCCTTTTTGCTGTTATCCCTTGGCTTCCACGCACAAGGAGGTACACAGCGATTGGCTCTATGGCGGTAACGAAAGTGATAACTGCATAGCCAGTCTGGGGAATCCGGTGTGCAATTTCTTGATGACGACCTTGAATAGCGCCTCGGATAACGGTTGTTACTTCTTGATCTTGACCTACCACGCTGCATGTTTGTCAACGTTGCATTGATCTTCGCAATCTTAGCTGTCAATTGCTCGATATCTGCCATAACCTTGGACGATTCATCTGTTGATACCGATTTCTGGGACACTTCCGAAACTTGTGGGACGCAGGTAGCCTCCGCGACATTATCCACAATCATCGCTAAATTGTCAAGTCCTTTGGTTTCTGAAACGGCCAATACCGCTCGTACGGTTGTTGGTAGATGACCTTGCCATTGCACTCTCAATGTGTCGTCCGGGATTTTGTCACGCGCCAAGTCCCTCATCCGGTGGAGTAGTTGTGAGGGCTTTTGATCACCCAACTCCATTTCACCTATGAGTTTTTCTATCTGTCTATTTGTAGAATCCTCGAATAGCGTCAAAATTTTTCTCTTCAATGCTTGAAATTTGCCCGACTCTGGAGGTTTGGCCAGAAAGTCGGATAATTGCACAATGACTTCCTTAGGCAAATTCGCAACAACTAAATCAAATCTACTATCATCGCTCATCTTCTGTGGAGCGAGAATTGCCTCGACGTCGATGAACCATACGTGCGGTTGGTCCACCCAAAATTCGGGAATTCGCGACAACAGTGTTACTGCCATAATGTCCGTAGATGGAATATGGGGTACGTCCGGAACACCAGTGGTCATTATCACCGAATTTAAAAGTCATTGATCGCACACAAATAGTCACAAAAGTTAGTACACTGTGGCCCAAAAAACAATCAAGTCGGGGTCACCAATTTAGGATACTATGTTGGGTGTGTTTTGGTGGTCAAATGAAATTACAATTCACGATAAAATAAAATCGTGCTATATTGTTCTCTCGTAACACTTACAACAATTACTAATTAAATTTACTCTAAACTATTATAAAACCTAACTTAACAGTATGAGTGCTGACGAACGACTGGCGTTCTGTGCCGTAGTCGTATGTAATGTAGCGCCTGCGTTAATGTAAATAAATAAACTTATCACGTCAGCAGGGGCGCTACACTCTGTGTCCATAACTTCACCTTTGGGTAGTTCTGACCACTGTCTGGTGAAGTCTGTGTCCGTCTACTCCCCGCCCGATCCCAGCCCAAGCGGCACCCGGCGGGTTTGGCGGTACAAGTCAGCAGATTGGGATGGCATGCGATCTTTCTTTGCAGGCTATCCTTGACAGCCTACTTGCTTTTCTTCGGCCGATCCTTCGTCGTGCGCGGATGCCGTGACGGGTGTGTTGCGTCAGGGAATGAAGTACTACATTCCGTTCTCTGACGTAACAATGTCCAGCGCTGACCGGCCATGGTTTGGCGCCGAATATCATCGCGCCGACGCGCTTAAGCATGAGGCGTACCTGGCATGGGTCGACGCGCGATCGCGCAAAGCGAGTGGCATGCGTCGGAAGAGGAGAGCCTTTAACAGGGCTGCCAAGTCCTGCAAGTTGGTGTTGCGAAGGGCTCGGTTCGACCACATTAGCCGAATATAGGGACCAAACTTGCTTCTTACCCAGCAGGTAGTAAAGCGTTTTGGTCCCTGGCTAAGTCGGTAGAATCGAACTTCTTCCGTCCCTCACTACCACCACTGCTGAAACCTGATGGGTCGCTAGCCCACTCTGCTGAGGAGAAGGCAAATTCATTTGCCTCTCTTTTTGCGGAATCTTCGCGTCTGAATCCTGGTGATTCGCGGTCCTGACGGAATACCAGCTATAGTTCTTAGAACCTGTGCGCCTGAACTGTCTCCGATCTTGACACGCCTATTCCGCCTTTCATATGGGACTGGAAAAGTGCCGAATGCTTGGAAGCAAGCCAATGTACAGCCCGTGCCCAAGAAGGGCAGTCGAGCTGACCTGGCTAACTACAGACCCATCTCTGTAACGTCATACTCTGTAAGAGTATGGAGCGTGTACTAAACACTAAGCTCCTGGCATACCTAGAAACTAACGATATCCTTAGCGACCGCCAATACGGCTTCCGCCGAAATCGATCTACTGGGGATCTAGCGTATGCCATTCACATATGGAGTGAGGCCATCGAGAGGCACGGGGAAACGCTTGCCGTCTCCCTCAACATCTTGAAGGCTTTCGGTCCAGTTTCAGTTTCAGGTTCCAGTCTCTACTGGCACGAAAGCCTTATTCAAAATCAAAAAATTAATCAAAAATTTTTATTTTTATTTTACATAGATGGGCACTTATAAAACGTCGACAAAAGGCGCACGGTTCGGGTTGGTCGTTTCCTATGGAGAAGAACCGGCAAGAAACGCCATGGTTACTCTTTTAAAAATATGGTTTGTTTTTACAATATTTCCATGTTACATTATTACTTAGATATGGGGGGACAACGTAGGCCCGACAATAAGACGTTAGAAACTAAAACTAAAAAGTAAAACGGGATTAAAAGTTATCAAATGTTATCAAGCATCTAGAAATGTAGAAGGCCTACAATGTTCACACATTCACAAAACAATCGGTAAAAGCATCTATACAAAGGTAAAAAAAAAATATGTATAACAAGACTAAATTTAACATGTGGCACAAATGTAGTTATCAGTGCTGTAACTATTCTTGGCAAAGGGTTATAAAGATGATTAATAAATTAAAACCATTGTAAAAAGTCTAATTAATAGAAGAGAAAAAAAAAGAAAAGATGAGATTGACAATAGTTAGAGACATCCACATATTTGTACCGTTTATGAGTTACCAGGAAAGCCGCATGCGCAGAAGGAGCTAAAATTTTTATCTTCAACGTAGTCCTTGATTTTATAATATGCTTTTTTAATAAGGACACGTTTGATGAAGTTTTCGAACTTTCCATCGGTCAGTTCTATGACTGACTTTGGCAACTTGTTATAGAAGCGTATACTGTTTATAAGAAAAGACTTGCTAGATTTCGTTAATCTGATTTTGGGTATTACAATTTCGTGCTTAATGCGTATATTTAAATTATGGAAGTCGCTTCTAGTTTTCAAAAGCCCTCGATTTTTGCGCACGTACAAAATACATTCCAAAATATAAAGTGAAGGTAGAGTCAGTATATCGATCTCTTTAAATTTTTCTCTGAGGGATTCGCGTATTTTATAGATCGCACGGATTGCCCTCTTTTGTAAGACGAAAATTCAGTCAACGTCCGCTGCTGATCCCCACAGCAGAATGCCATAAGACATAATACTGTGGAAATAAGCATAGTATACTAGCCTAGCTGTAGCTACATCGGTTAACTGCCTTATTTTCCTTACTGCATATGCAGCCGAACTTAACCTACCCGAAAGAGTTCTAATGTGCGCGCCCCACTGCAATTTAGAATCGATTGTAATCCCCAAGAATACAGTTTCCGTTATAACTTTTTTGCCGTCAAGATTTAAATTTAGGTCACGTTGAGGTACATTTGGTAAAGAGAACTTTAGACATTTTGTTTTTTTCGCATTCGTAAAAGATTGTTAGTTGCGAACCATTTTGAGAGAACAATTAGACTTTCGTTGACATGTAAGACATCCGTATCTTTCCTATCTATTTTAAAAATTTGCGAAGTATCATCAGCAAATAAAATTATATCCGATAATTTGGCCATCATAAAAGGGAGATCATTAATGTAAACAAGAAAAAGTTAATTAAAAAAAACAAAAAACCCCGACTGCTTGAAAAGCGAACTAAAAAGATGTTGACAAGAAGAAAATCATGATGTGCAGTCGGAGGATACATCTGGTTTTGGTCCGCCAGCTTGCGAATATGTATGTAATATGCACTTAAAACCCTTTATTTTGATACCCCACACGAAGGGTTTGGAAGAAAAAATAAAATTTTGTCCCCACAAAATGGCGCCCAAAATCCGGCATTTTTTTATTTTCCAATTTTAATGTGACCAGTGACACTTGCAGGGATAAGACGAATCGATTGACGTAAAAATAATCAAAATCGGCCAACGCGTTTGGTCTCCAGAAAGCCACATAGGAACAAACATACATACATACATAGACTGATAAACACATTACCCTCCTTCGGCAGTCGGGTAAAAAGGAAAGGCACGAGAATTGTACCTTGGGGCACGCCCATCTTGACTAGAGTCCCAGAAGGTAAGCTATTGGTAAGCTTCCTTCATTCGGTCTGCCTGGTGGTCTGTGTGATTGGATTGCAGACTTCCTGAGGGATAGGTCCATTCAAGTGGTTATCGATGGCTGCTCGTCTGACCAATTGGATATAAATGCCGGGGTCCCTCAGGGGTCGGTACTCTCAGCAACATTGTTCTTGTTGCACATTAACGATCTGCTAAAACCTTGAGAGAGAGAGAGATCTTTGGGTATGCAGACGACAGCACTTGTTGTTGAGAGATACATGTCCAACGCTCGTGCTACCGGGCCTCAGATCCAATCTCTCCGGGAGGCCATGGTGGAGCGCTTGAACCTGTCCTTGCAGGCAGTCTCCGAATGGGGCGATGTCAATCTGGTCAAGTTTAATGCTGCTAAAACCCAGGCGTGTCTTTTTTCCGCTAAAAAGAATCAATTTCACCCGGCTCCAACTTTCCGTGATGTAACCGTGCCAATAACGGACCATCTTGAGCTTCTTAGCGTTACGTTGACATCGACTCTCAATTTTGGGCCGTACATTGAGGCAAAGACTCAGCTGGCTTCCAAAAAGTTGAGGATCCTTGCGAAGGTAAGAAAGTACTTCACGCCGGAACAGTTGCTCAACTTGAATCAAGCGCAAGTTCGATCGTGCATGGAGTACTGCTCTCATCTCTGGGACGGATCAGCCAAATACCAGCTTGATGCACTAGAGTCGATTGAAAAGCGGGCCAAGAGACTCATCGGCAATGAGGCACTGGTCAAATCAAAGCTCCAGAGCCTTGAACATCGTCGCCGAGTTGCCAGCTTGTCGGTTTTTTATCGGTTACATTTCGGGGAGTGTGCGATGGAATTGCATGATTTCATTCCGCCTAGCCCGTTCCATCATCGGACAACCAGACGCACGGCGATGCATTATTCGGTACATGGTGGACATCCCACCCATACGCACAAAACGTTTTAGGGACACTTTTATTATGCGTACAGCTAAGGAGTGGAATTCCCTGCCGGAGTCTGTGTTTCCCGATAGCTACAATCTAGGGGTCTTTAAGTCAAGAGTGAATGGGTTTTTTTTAGGCAAGCGTGCTTCACCGTCGACCGCATCATCGCCTACCATCAGGTGAGATAGTGAACAAGCGCGAGACTATTGAAAAAAAAAATATATATATATGCAATGCTTAAAGTTGCATTCACAAACCTTATACAAAAAGCAATAATTTTTTTATGACCTTTCTTCGCTGCTTAACATACAATTATAAAAACAAATTATTCTTAGACGCATGTTTAAAAGTCTACTAATATTATAAATGCGAAAGTTTGGATGGACTTGCTCAATCAAGCTAAAGTGACAGAACGGATCTGGATGAAATTGCCACTGAGATAGATTAAAGCATAAAGGCATATTTTCATCCCGGTATAATTATCCCTTGGGATAAAAAAACACTTTTCACGCGGGTGATGCCTAAATTTGGTTTAAAACCACTACCTACACGGGTTAAAACAGCCGCTTCAAACCAAGTAGGTGACCTTGGTTTTAAGCCGTGTAGCACAGGCTATTTTAGAATACATAACCTCTAGATTTCTAGAACTTCAAATTGGAATATCGTTGATTCCTGACTTCCTATAAAAGTATAACTGAAGATAAAACTGTTCAGGAATTTAAAATTTATATTTTTACATATTTTTCGTCGGCAGACACTTAAAAGAATTACAAAATTTGTTTGGATTCGCTAATGTTCTTTCCATACTTTGTCTGTGCATACTTGCATGCCTATTAACATTTACGAAGCACAGCATTTTTTTAATAATTTACAGAATGTGAAAATTCAAATGACGCGCGATATTTGACAGAATAAATAGTCGAAACACAGGCTTTTTATCTATTTTGCTCTATTGTTTTTAAAATTTATTTATTCATGATGATGATGATCAATTTATGAAAAATATACGTGGTGGCCCAGTGGATATGACCTCGCCTCTCGTGTTTGAAGTCGTGAGTTCGAATCCGGGCATCATCATGTATCTTTTCTATGATCTATTTATCTTGGAGATCGTCTTTTGTAGCATTAGTATCATCCATAGACTACTATTATATTGTATTTTATATCATCATTATATTTTCATGCTTGCAACACTTTATTGTAATGGCGGCACAAACATAGACTATAACATTTAATTGGGCACACACAAACAAACGTCAAATCATCAAACGAAGCGAAGCGTGTTTTTCTGTGAAGACTCAATCAAACAAAGTAAATCATTTTGTTAATTTCGTTGATAATAAGTATTGACCATGTCTCGTGACCACAGAAAAGACCCCAGATCGTTTTACAACAGGGATAGAGATTGGGACAGGGATCGCGATCGCGATCTTCAAAGGGGTCGGGACAGAGACCGCGACCGTGACAGGGATCGCAATGACTATAGAAACAGGCCTCCACTCCGCAAGCGAAGCCGTACGCCTCCCCGGAGAGATGATAGTGACAAGCGCAGGAGCCGGTCACCTCGCAAGACGGATAAAGACCTCCTTGATGAGAACATTTTGAATGAGATATCCAAGCTTCCCGAGCCTAGTGAGCTGTGGGACAACCAGCAGTTTGAGGGTGTAGGGTTCCCTTCGCAGGCACCCCCGGGCTTTGTGCCTCTAGAGGTATTGTAACAAATGTGATTTCTACATTTCTTATGTTACAGTTCTCCCCAATCTTCTGGGCCGCCCTGAAGTTGGCTTTCCGATGCGCAAGGCATGAAAACGGTGCTGTTTTTGTAAGAGATTTACTACTGCGCAGCCATTGTAAGCCAACTTCAAAGCGGCCAAGAAGATTGGGGAGTACTATTACAATCATCATATCAGCCGAAAGACGTCCAATGCTGGACATAACAATGTAACAATGTTTGGTAATAAATGTCTTTCTTTCTTTCTTCTATTCCCACCTTTCATACTTTTAGTCCATTAAAAGCTAGTTTGAAAAAGTATAAATGTAATTAGGTAAATTTTAATTATATTATTGAACTGTTGCTGTCTTTACTTGCATCTGCATAATTACTTTAAGAATAAGATTATTTATTTGCACACAGATAAAAATTATTGTGATTGTATGGCATGAAAGACATCATCTATCTATCAGCATTTGGAACATACCCGTTCCGAATTTTTTCATGTAATTGCGGAATGGGTATGCCATTCCGAATTTTTTCATGTAATTGCGAAACACTTCATCTAAAGGGTCTTTCAACAAGGACGGGTCAATGTTAAAATTGAATAAAGCAGCTAGTGTTTTGATATAACCTTTGAACTTAAAGGGTGCACCACCTGGAAACTACCCAACTAACTACCAGCCGTCGTACTCCGGTATCTACGATGACTTTCCAAGCGTGGGTGGAGTTCCCCAAGCACCGCTTCCTCCGGACATGGGTGCATGGAACCAGATGTCATTGCCACCACCACCACCGCAAGCAGCCCCACCTGCTCCCTTCCATAACAATGTTGAAGATCAGATCAAGAAAGAAGGTATGCGGTTCATTATCTTTTTACTCTCTTTTTATTCTTTTTCTTTGCAGGTCTGTAAGAAGTTTCTGTGTTATTATTTTAATGATAAAAGTGGTTTTAAATTGTTCTTTTTCTAGGATAAAAGTTGAAAGAATTGTGTAAGCTGGTGTAATTTTATTGTTGCATAATATTTAAGGGGTATTAAAGTGTTTAGTAAACCATATTATCACAAAGAATTTGTATTAACATTCAAGAACAGCATTTAAAAGTCATATTCATGTTTGTATAACCATGTATTAACACATTCATGTATTGTTATTATTATCTTGATGTCATTCACATCAAAAACTAACCTTTTTTTCTGTATTATTTAAATAATTTTTTAAATAATAACTGGTTTTAAAACAACCTTGGGAGCATTGGAAACTATTGTTTCTAGATATTGGCTAAATTGATTTTGTAAACAAAGCTATAATTTATAAAAAAGTATTGACATTATTTTATGTATAAGTGTTTACTCAGGTGCACATTTTTGGCTTTCCAAATGCATGAGTAGTAATAATAATCCAGTAGAACAGTCACACACTAGTTAGCCCAAGTATCTTTTCTCTTATGAAAATTCAGCCAGTTTTCGAAAACAAAGTATTTCAGTGCATCCCTAAACGTAATAGTATGTAAATTTTATACATTGTATTTTGTCATCCTATTCCCAAAAAATCTTTTTCTTCGTCGGTAAACTCTTGGCAGAGTGGTAGTGGTCACCATGTTGCATCGACACAGCGGGCTGCCATGATTCGCCTCACGATGCGTCGCCATCCCTCTCTGTCCGCTATGACTCGTGTGTACTCATGCAGTGGACTGCGTATTGCAGACCTGATCTGGTTGGTCCATCGCATGGGTGACCAAAAAATTTATTATTTTAAAATGTTCTATTCCAGGATCTCTTGAGTTACTCGTTAGTATGTAAACATATTTATAGGAAAGTGCTTCTACAAGTTACATTATTAAATAAAAACCAGTGTGATGAAACCAGCAGAAAATGGCAGAGGAAACATTCTTACTGCTTTAATTAATAATATGATTCTGTTCCGCCTACATCCACATTCTGCTATTTGCAATCCCTGCATGATTTTAAACCAAGTTCAAATATTCCAAAATGCTACTTGGAACTGCCTCTAGAGATTAATTAGCAGAATCGGGTCCATGACAGCTAAGAGAAGTCTTGTTTACATATTTTTGCTTTAATTAAGTGTATTTTTGTATTGAACTTTGGTGCCAAGATTATTGAACAATTAAAGATTTCTTGTCACCTGTTCACAATATGACAGTACACTTAATCTGCTAACCCAATATAGTTTATAAAAAAACTAATATTTTCGCAGCTGCCATCGAATCGGAAATGCGTCAACAGAAAGCAGCTTTGTCTAAACAGAGAGAAGACTACATAAAGAAAGCGAACACACTGAAGAAAGAGATGGACACCTTGAAGGACCAACGGAACGAACTGCGAGGCGACGCCAAGCGTTCCCCGAGCCCCGACACCAAGAGGTTTTTGAAGGAAAACACCAAGTTACAGGTTTGACTTGCAAAACACAAAATATGTCTTATGGTTTAAGATTTAAAAAAGCTCATATTTGTCTATACTATCTGCTTTATTGTCAGGCTTGTTCTACAAGATCTATAATGTTTGGCATCAATGCGTTCCTTGTAGTTGGAGATACAGAATAAGTTGAAGACAATCTACAATGTAGTGGACATGTTGAACGGGATCATCGGCGAGGAGGCTCACGAGATCATGGAGGATGGACCCGACACGGCCGAGCGCAAACGAAAATCTAGGTGCGTGTTTGTCCTAATTTTATATTTCCTTTTTTTTTATTTGAGATTTGAAAGTTTATTTTTTACTTCAATTCCTGAAACATCTATAATCTGTTTTATAATTATTGTTAAAAATGTTTAAGTGCACATTGATAAACTTTCATACATAAGCATTTATGATTTTTTATGAGAATGTGTGTACAAACAAATAGTTTTTAGTTTCTATACTTCTCTCCCGATAGCAGGACTGCAATGCTTTATCGAGCTGTTCGCTTTGATATATTGGTGATCTGCCTACTTCAACAAGGAAAAGCTTGGAGGGTGCACCGATGGAATCCGCTTATTCATGACAATGCATAGGTGGCAATTTATGAAAATATAATGATTTGCTAAGAAATAATTTCATTAATTTGTAAGCTTTTGTAAGATGTAATTGCTGTTATACATTAAGCCGAATTGTTATTGACGTACCATAGATACTGAAGTGCCTTGTCATTATTAATGATGCTCCTATTCGCCTCTCACTCGACTATGCCGTGTTTGAGCGTGAAGATAGCACGAGAGAAGAGAAAGAGTGCAATAGAGGCGCCATTTTTTGTACCAAATGTATGTAACTCTTTGTATATTTTTTTTCATGTATTTTATTCTTTTTCTTTAAATGTTCGTTCTGTCTCGTTCTACATTAAATGTGATTTATATTATTTTGGTTTTATTGAACATACAGCTCCCAGAAATTAAAAAATAAAACATTTGGTAAAATTATTTCCAGGAGTATAATACTAACTGGGATCTTTGTGTCTCTGAAGTTTGCTGCAAGACCCCGCGCAATAGCTATTTTTGTGTCAATGTTTGAAGGTGAATATAGCATTGTATAACTGCCTCACAGCCTCACTCACTCGCTTACGTTTGTCGCATCGTCCTATCTCGCACACTGAGACCTTAGTACGAGTTTTTACTCACGCTCAATCCCGTTAACGTTAACGCCAATTTGTATTGAAATTGGATAAGCGCCGTCTGGTGACGGCAAGGCAATACCTGATTTTTTTAATACATTTTGACATAAGAGATCGTTTACGTTAACGCGATTGAGCGTGAGTAAAAACTCGCATTAAGGGCACTGTATACTCGATGGCAAACTGTTTCGCAGAGCCAACTTCAGAGACACTAAGATCAGTTGTGACTACTACAAATAAGAATTAAAACAACTTGAAGCAGTGTCATCGGATTCATGATTCTACATGATAAAGAAGAAGAAAATCAAGAACATTTGTTTTTATTTTCACGTTTAAAACCGCGCGAGTAAAAACCACATGACAAAAATAAAATAAAGAAGTGATTTATTAAATTTAGTTAAAAATTTTTTTTTTTTATCAAATTACTGCCTAAATCTTTGGAACCTTATACCTTATCCCACTGCGGGCCTTTGCCCTGCACTGTGACAAAGGCTAAAATAAAAATAAAAACCGCCTATTACCAAAATGACACGAAGTTACATTGGAACCCGACGCGAGAATTTTCAACCCTTCCAACCATCATCAGCCATTTTCCGTGAGCAAAATACAACTTCCTCTTGACATATATAATATCATTTTCGACACGTTTCTATAACATGGATGGACTTTCTCCAGGTCTCCGTCGGCCAGCAAGAAGTTCAACTATGTGTACTACGACCCTGAGATGCACTGGTGCCGCGTCTGCAATGAGTTCCCGCCGACAGCTAAGGATTATTTGAACCATTTGCACTCGCCTGCACATCATAAGTAAGTTCCCTATTATTTAAGTATTTCTTTTCGTTTATTTAATGGTATGTGACTTGAAATTTCTTATTTGGCTTTTAGGGATCCGTACCCAAAGGGTAAAAACGGGACCCTATTACTAAGACTCCGCGGTCCGTCTGTCTGTCACCAGGCTATATATGTTTGTATCATGAACCGTGATAGCTAGATAGTTGAAATTTTCACAGATGATGTATTTCTGTTGCCGCTATAACAACAAATACTAAAAATAAATATTGAGTGGGGCACCCATACATCAAACGTGATTTTTTTTTGCCGTTTTTTGCGATAATGGTACGGAACCCTTCGTGCGCGAGTCCAACTGGCACTTAGCTGGTTTTTTTTATTAAGGATATTCCCAGGACTATTTCCTCGTGATAAAAAATATTCCACCCATGCATAAAATCTCGTCAAACCGCTGCAACATAAAAGAAGGAAACCCTAACAAACAGTTTCAAAACACAACTTTGTAAACATGATCTATGTTAAAGGATTTGGTTCCGCACTTAGTCCTTCAGCAGATGGACCATTGTGCGTGGGTGTAGACATGATTTAAATACAAAAAGCTGATCTGACTTGACTAATGATGAAAAAGGTCTCTATAATAAAATGTCTGTATTTAGATCCTTGAGATAACCGGAGTATGTTGTAGTGTCATCTTGAAATCTTACTAATATCACAGATAATATAATACTAGCATACAGATACCTCATCCCATACAAAGAAACCGTGCCGACGTAACTAGTGTTTTTCGACTGCTTATTCTGGCAATTTTTTGTACATCGAACGCATTCGGTTCTGTTTCACGGTGATAGATAGATGGTGTTAGCAGCGACTTGCAAGTAAAAGGGTTTACTGGGTTCGTGAATATTTTTTTCTTTAAATACAGTGAAGGTTTGTTTTCTAGTATTTATTTGCACGTTTTTACAGTTTTTTTTTTGCACCAAAATGTGTTAAAATGCAAACTTTAACAATCGAGTGGAATGCCTCAGAAATTTTAAACTGCTCCATCTATTGGCATCAATTTTAAATGATCCGCCTAATAATCTTTGAAATATGAATTAAGAGCCCAGTATTCCATAATTTTGTACTTAGGAGAGTTAATTAAACAAGAACATACAGTTTTTGTGTTCAATTCCAGAAAATGTTAATTTTACACACATTCAATAACAGATCGAGGTGCATATCGCGCCATCTAGTGAGATTTATTTGAACCAAATTTTCTTTCTTAGCAATGAGACCCCATGCTAATATTATAAATGTGAAGGTTTGAATGGATTTGTGTGTGGATGTATGTGTGTTACTCAATCACGACAGAACGGCTAAACGGATCTGGATGAAATTTGGCACAGAGATAGATTAAAGTCTAGAATAGCACATAGCTACTTTTCATCCCAGTATAATGTTCCCTTGGGATTAGAAAACGCTTTTCATGCGGGCGAAGCCGCTGGCAGAAGCTAGTATGATCTAATATTAGTAATTAGACTAACTTAAAATAAGCTCTTCGGTCCTGCCTTACTCAACTCCTCTTTTCCGAAATACAGGCGAATGTTTTGTTGTTAAGTAACTGCATAAAAATCTTTTACTTGTGTTGAAGAATGGCTGCAGCGCATATGGAGGCACCATGGCACAGCGTGTCGGGCGTCAACGAAGGATTCCCTAGCTTCCCAGCCGCGCCCACCAAACGGACACCCATCAAAGGTTGGTCACATTGTTCCTCCTCCCTTTTTAGGGTTCTGTACCCAAAGAGTAAAAACGGGACCCTATTACTAAGACTCCGCGGTCCGTCTGTCTGTCACCAGGCTGTACCTCATGAACCGTTATAGTTAGACAGTTGAAATTTTCACAGATGATGTATTTCTGTTATCGCTATAACAATTGACAACAAAATACTAAAAACAGAATAAAATAAATATTTAAGTGAGGCTCCCTTACAACAAACGTAATTTTTTTTGCCGTGTTTTGCGATAATGGTACGGAACCCTTCGTGTGCGAGTCCGACTCGCACTTGGCCGGTTTTTTTATAAACTTTTTTATGATTATATTATATATGAGATTTTTTTAGATATGAGATTTTGAAAAAAGACACTAGTCGTCTATTTGTCGTCAATTCGATTATGATTCCGTTGTGAGAACTGATTGGTGCTATTCGTTCTTTATAGCTCTATCTCTCTCTTAGTCACTAGAGCCATGATGGGTTCAGCACGTCATAGTATGGCCTCTGGGTACGACTGATAAATTACAATTATGATTTTTTGAAAGTTTATATTTATATGCTACTGTGATGTTGCTGTAGTATTATTTTATAATAATGTATTGTGTAATTTCCAAGGTCTTCAATTCTTCGTGCCGTCCACCGCATGGTACTGCAAGCTGTGCGATCAGTTCATTGGGGACCTGCACTGTGCGTCTGCGCATCTCAAGTCTATCGTACATTCCAAAAATTATACTGTAAGTATTATCTTCTTAGCTGCACGGGTCGATATTCAAGGTGAAGCAACGCTTGCAGAGATTCCTCCGTGCCTCGAAAAGCACGTTAAGCCGATGGTCCCGGCTGTCATTTGAAGATATTTGACGGTCGTTACGGGTAGTCAGAATCCTGAAATCTGACACAGTCTGGCCAAGGGGTATCGTGTTATCTATACATGGGCCAATATCAAGGTACAATGTTTACTAAAAAACGTTGACAGTTCATGACAGCTCAATCGGCTAACAGAAGGTATGAAAAAATTTAAATTTTTAAGTTTTCTCTAACCTAATCTTCTAGTACTATGACCTGAGATATTTTATATCTTATATCTTCTGCTGCAAGAATTAAAATATACAAATTATATTATTTAAAATTTTACAAATAACAACTCTTTTCCTCAACAATAAAGTTGACTACAGCGTGACTTAAGTACAGTTTAAAAACTTTTAATAATGATTCAAGCCACCCACACCTTTTTTTCCAAAACTAAAATATTTGGGAATCATGAATTTATATTGTAAAAAAAGTCCTACATGACTTTCGGTTGCAATATAATTTGAACTTTGTCATGTACGACACTAAGTTGATTGTTCAGAAATTGATAATTTGGTAATCGGGATACTGAATTAAATATAATGTCTGTTTTTCCAGAACTTCGTAGAACAGAACCCGCACTGGGAAACAGACTGGATGTCGGACCGTCAGAAAGCCTTCGAGAAGAACCGCGCTACCAAAGGCAAGTCAGAATCCGAGAAGCCAGCCCAATACATGTCCCACACCATCACCTTCAATAAAGATGGCTTCCACACCAAGAGGAAGGATTCCCCGACACCTACACCAGAAGACAAGAAGAAAAAGAAGGATAAAAAGAAAAAGAGTAAAAGAAAGAGTAGCAGCAGCTCTTCTAGTGATTCTAGCAGCTCTGACAGTGAGCCCGTCAAGAAGAAGAAAATCAGTAAAAGTATGTGTAACTTTTACCCTTATTTATAAAATTCTCGACGCTGTTTGGTGACTGATCAGCAGATGTTTATCTCACTAATATTATAAATGCGAAAGTTTAGATGGGTGGATGGAAGTATGTTTGTTACTCAATCACGCCAGAACGGCTGAACAAATCTGGATGAAAATTTGGTACAGAGGTAGATAATAGTCTGGCATAGCACATGGGCTACCCTTTTTATCCCGGTAAAATGTACTCTTGGGATGATAAAACAATATTCACGCGGGCCAAGCCGCTGGCAGAAGCTAGTTTCCTATATGTTACTCTAAATTTTTTTAATTTTTTATTTAGTGATAGGCTTGCGTTTGACCATATCTTGCCTAATGGTTAGTGATGATGTCCCACTGCTGGGCAAAGGCCTTCTCCAAACCCTTCCAGGTATTCTTTCCTGAATCACCTCGAGCCTGCCTCTGCACCAATTTCTGGGCCGAGCTCGGCGGCGCCGTCCATCCTCAGGCGCCCACTGATGGCGGTGATGATGATAGGGACTACCTTTTCCGCAATTAGATTTCCATTTGGTCCGTTGTACGTGAGGGTTCTGGCTAATTTAGCCAGCCTAGCTCCGCCCAAAAGCGCAGAAGTTTCCTTGGAGCTTCACAGGCTTGACGGAGTCAGGCACCCACTGTGTGGAAACTATTGACCAGCAGTCACTGCATACGGCTGACGTGACCCGCCTAATCCCATTTTAGTCTGGCAGACTTTCTTACACGTCGATGATCCCTGTTTAAGAGCACAGCGTTACGTTCCTTACTTTGTCAGCTCTTTTTCACCGTCATCATCATTGCAGTCGAAAGACGTCCACTGCTGGACATAGGGCTCCCCCAAGCGTCGCCACACTGATCGGTCCTGTGCGTCACGCATCAAATGCAAATTGCCTATAGATAATTTGAATTTAGATCTGCTTATCAGTTGGTAAACAGCTCAGAGATTTGTAAATGAGGTCCTATGAATCCGTCATTGATCACTTATACTAACATTTTTCAACACCTAATAAATCGGCAAGATTTAAAGTTTGAAACGAAATCAATGCCAAAACAGAGCTATCCAGGTGGCTTTATACAGGCCGGGTAAAATTTGAGTTAAATCGACACGAAAAGAAGGCGTGATGGAAAACTCATCGAGGGTTATCTGTTTTATTTGCGGCTACCCTTTCCCGTGGCTTTAAGGTTGTAGCCGCTTATACGACATCGCTCCCACCAGGCAAAATAAAATGCATTGAAATGTGAGCTTCAGGGCGTCCTCTGTAGACATATTTTACATTGACCACACAAATTAGTAGACGGCTCGCTGTAAGTTCAAATTCAAATAATTTATTTATAAAAACAGGTACAGTATAATAAGTTCTAATTCTAATGTCAGGATCGCTATGTTTAACCTAATAGGCATACAAATTTTGGACACATTTATAATTCTAATTTTAAAATATATACTTTCATGCATTGTATTATTTAAATCATTATTAAAATTAAATTAGATACTAATAATTAGATTCATTAAATCGAATTGAGCATAAACAAATCGGACATTTGACTCACACAAAAAATATACATATACTCATACCTAGTTCAGTTACCGCCATCGTGTCACTCGACAGCTGACGGGTCGCTTACCGCATGCTCACCGCGCGCTCCAGGCGAGCAGCCCGCATGCTGCACGCATGCTGACTATGAGCTTGAAGCACATTGCTAGCTTGTCGAAAAAGGTAATCGAAAGCAGTCGGCGCGGGACAGCTAATTGCCTGCTAGCTGTAAGCGCATGGACAGTATCGAGTAGACGACACAACTGCTGCGCTGCGTGTCGCGGGTCGATTCCCGCATAGAACATATATATGTCCCTATAGATAGTTGTTCCGGATCTGGCTGTTTATATGTGAATTTATATGTTTGTAAACGCACACTATACAGGAGAAATTCTTAGTTTAGGCACGGGGTCCCAGCGGTAAGAAACAAAATTTGGTCCAAATAAATCTCACTAGCTGGCGCGACATGCACTGAATTGTGTGTAAAATTAACATTTTCTGAAATTGAACATAAAAATTGTATGTTCTTGTTTAATCAACTCTCCTTATTACAAAATTATGAAATATTAGGCTCTTAATTCACATTTCAAAGATTATTTGAACGGATCATTTAAAATTGATGCCAATAGATGGCGCGGTTTTAAATATCTGAGGCGTTCCACTCGATTGTTTAAATTTTTATTGTAACACATTTTGGTGCAATTAAACTTTAAAAACGTGCAAAAAAATACTATAAAACCAATCTTCACTGTATTTAAAGGTAAAATTATTCATGCATCGAGTAAACCCTTTTACTTGCAAGTTGCTGCTAACACTATCTATCTATCACCGTGAAACAGAACGGAACATACTCAGTCTTATTAAATCGTACTTAAGTGACCGTAAACAACATACGGAAATATCTAAAATCTGCACAACCACTAGGTGTGAGAAGAAATACATATCCAAATCAAGAGTTATCAGACATGGTGTGCCTCAGGGCGGAGTTCTTAGCTCACTTTTATTCTTGCTATACATAAATGACTTACCACACCACATTGAACACCCAATGGTCTTATTCGCTGACGACAGCACCGCACTTGTCAAATGTATAGACTACAATCAATATGAACAGGACATAAATAATACCCTTAGGGACATTGTAAATTGGCTTGACGGAAATAGCTTAGTAATTAACCTGCAAAAAACTAACGTTATGCATTTTTATCAACGCACATCAGTACCCAAGATAACGATAGAATTTAATGACTGTATTATAGACCAGGTACAAGTTGCAAAATTTTTAGGTATACAGATAGACAGTCAATTGACTTGGAAACCTCAAGCAGAAGAGGTTTGTAAAAAATTGAGCATATCCGCGTATGTTTTATACAATCTGGCAAAAAAGGTCAACATCGCCACAACTGTGGTTGCATACCATGGTATAGTCGCGTCCACTTTAAGATACGGGATAATCTTTTGGGGAAACTGTACTCTACGAGAACAGGTGTTCAAGGCCCAAAAGCGATGCTTAAGGGCAATGCATAATATGAAAGTGACGGATAGTTGCGTTCCTGTGTTTAAGTCCCTCAAACTATTAACTTTCCCGGCTATGTACATTTTAGAGGTCGCTATTTTCGTTAAATGTAACATTAAACTTTTCAGTGCAGTGTCAAAAGATAGAAAGAGGCCTTTAAGAAGTCAGTATAAATATTTACTACATGTTGAGAGTTGTAATACTGCTTTACAGAAAAAGAGTGTTATTAGTATGGGCCCAATAATATATAATAAAATACCTAACACAATTAAAAATGACACAATAAGAAACTTTAAAAATAAACTGGCAGAATTATTAATTGCAAAATGCTACTATTCTGTAAATGAATTTTTAAATGACACTGACATATTATTTTGTACTCAATAACTTGCTATTATATAATTGACATTCTTACCTAATTATGACATTGTACCAATTCATTAATTCTATTCCTATTATATTGAACTTAGACATTTAAATTAATATATTGTTATGTGAATGCACCTTATAATATCATTGCATCTAATTAAATAATGTTTGCATGCCTAATATATGGTAGATTGTACAAGGATCACCCATGTTTTGATTGTCACATCTTATTTAATGTACCTACAATGTATGCAAATAAACGTTTACTTTACTTTACAGAAAAAAATATAATTGAAGCATATTTTGCTTTGCAGATAAAAAAATAAGAATTAAGGAGGAGGCTCGAGACGAGAAGTCCCTGACTGAGTGGATGTCCAACATCGAGATGCATAGACTCAATGATAATGACCGGAAACTCCTGGACACGATCAAGAGCAGGTAACCATCTTGTATAATAGTAGTTTATGCAATGGTCATATAATAGGGGTTATTAAAACACGAGCGTAGGTTTATCACATGAGGCGAATTCGAAAGTGATAATAATATTACGCGAGTGTTTTAATACATAATTATTCACTTCTAAGCAGGTAGAACCTGGGGGTCTTTAAGTCAAGAATGGTCCTAGTGTCCGACCGAAACTGGTTTTTGCTACCGAAACCGAAACTACCTTACAAGTATCATGTTTTGAGGGAAAAATAAAGAAAACGTTATTATAATCAGTCAGTCTTTATTTTTAACCCCCGACGGAAAAAGAGGGGTGTTATAAGTTTGACGTGTGTTGCTGTGTATATGTGTGTCTGTCTGTGGCATCATAGCGTCCAAACGAGTGAACCAATTTTGATTTAGTTTTTTTTTGTTTGATAGGTGATTTTGTCGAGTGTTCTTAGCTATGTTTGAATAAAATCGGTTCAGCCGTTCAAAAGTTATGGGCGTTTTAGTGTGAATCGGGGTGTAGATATCGTGTCATAATCACGTTTTCAATAGATTGCCGATCGAAGCGAATCCTACTATGTACAAGATAAATTATGTAGCATGAAATAAAATTTAACGGGTTTTTTTTATATTTTGAAATTTTACTTGTTTTTTCTTTAAATCACATTGCTATGCAGTTGATAATCAACATAACAACCCCTCATTTAAGAAAAAAATACTCGCATGGATGGAATTTAACGCGCCGATCATGACTGTTCACAGCGCGAGAATCCCGAATGCAGTTTCGGTTTCGGTCGTAGTTTCGGCAGGTTGCCGCCGAAACCGAAACTTGTTTTTTTGCCGAAACTCAACCGAAACCGGTCTTTCGGTCGGACACTAGTTACTTTTAGGCAAGCGTGCTTCACCGTCGACCACCTCATCGCCTACTATCATGTGAGATAGTGGTCAAGAGTGAGCCTATCGATAATAAATAAAAAGTTATATATTAGTAGTGCTTTGGACTGGAATGGCAACCATTATGTGAGTATTTGTAGTCTCTCAATGAAATATCAGTTCTGAATTTAACCAATATAATTTTCACAGAAGCATATTATCAGGAACTTCAATAATACAGGCAAATTGTGGGTGAATTGAGTACACATACTATCCCAACACATAATAACCCTTTGGGGAAAATAGTTTGATGGAAACATCTTGCACAGTACAAATCCTTTAAATACTTTTTCTTCTAATTGGTGATTCATTTGGAGGTACGTTTTTCAAAACCAAAAATAATAATAAAAAAAACAAATTTATCGAGTTATTATTTCCTTTATTTATCTACTTTCTTATTTAGTATGTTTTTAAATATAAAAAAAAAACTTAAAAACATTTAAAAATACAAAAAATAGAGGCCAACCGGTATCGGGAACAGGGTCCAAGCTACCGGTGGTTAGGGCTCCAGAGACAGGAACCTCCTCACAATGCGAGCCGTATCGAGGAGTACAGCCTTCTGTATCAGACCCTTGATCCAACCGCCCAATGACAGCCTCGACAGATATCGGGTTATCTTTATTATCATACAAAATAACCATTCTTTACATTTATTTTTAAAAGATTATTTCTTTCAAATGTTGTCCGTAACTGCGGTTAACATGGTCCATTTTGCAGTACAATTTTTCGATGACGCGTCCGAGCATTTCGCGTGGTATAAGGGGCGACGGCGCCACTGCTTCCTCTCAGATCAAATAAAAAGCTCGACTGACAAGCTAAGGCGTAGTTTCGTTGTACGTGTGTGCGTGTAATTGTGTAAGATTATACGGCAAGGCGTAGTTTTAATCGGCGTCACCTTGTTGTTTGCAACGTTCCATCTTGAATTTTTATTTGATTTCAGTTCCGAATGAATCACCCATTATAAGTATTTTCCTTTTTCTTAACATAACGATTATCTAAGATTATATATTCAAGTTTAGTCGTTTATGTGAGGCGACGACGCTTGGCGGAGGCCACTAGTGGACGTCTTTCGACAGCAATGATGATGATGATGGCTGCATATCTCTTTCTTTATCTGAATAGGATAGTTGACTGAAAATTAGTGTTTTGTCAGTCAGGTAGATAAATATATGTCCAATATTTTTATTAATCTACCTGACTGACAAAACAATCGTCACTCTATGTTTACGTGTCAAAAGAAAAATATATGTCCAATATTTTTATTATTCTTTTGACACGTAAACATACGAGTGACGATGATACAGTGCATGGAAATATAGTGTGACCTCACAAGCCCCAACTCCTGAAATTTGATGCACTTTATCTTTGTAAATATTTCAAAAAATACGGGTCCAATATTATTTGGTAATCTCACTGACGGACTAAATAGCATTTTTCTACCTAGGAAACATCCCTATTGCTAATTCCTGTGCTTTTATTTTTCTTTATAATCTTTACTTTTTTTATGTGTCCTGCTATCTAGGATCAAGAAAGACAAGGTGGATGACGATAAACGTAGATCTCCAGAACGGGTTTCCAGAGATCGTACAGCTGACATATCGAGGAAAGTGAGGTAAGTGCTGCCATATTTCTACGTCTTGTTATACTCAAGTGTGACGTCATGAAACCCCAATGATGTCGGACTCGCGCACGAAGGGTTTGATATACTACTGTTTCGTAGTTTGAATGAAGTAAACATAATACCTTGAAATTGTAGTCAAATATTCCAATTATCAATTTTTTATGTTTTTGAATTAGGATTACTTACTGTAAAACTTGAGCATCACTATACTAGAAATCATTAATAGTTCTGAATGATATGTATTTTTTTTATTTATAAAATAAATTTCAAAATCAGTCCATAATTGACGGAATAATCGGTGAACAAACACAAAAAAAAACTTACAGCCGAACATAGAACCTCCTCCTTTTTGGAAAGTCGGTTAAAAAGTATACAAATGTTTTATATTTTAACTCTGCTTCAAAAAAACCATTTGCATGTCATGCTAGTGCACTCGTATCATCACAAAGTTCTAACACGTAAAACGTAATGAGCATTGTATATTAATACATTATCTAATTTATCACACAATAGTACATTGTGATACAAGGGTGGAAAGTAGGTTATTGCAAAGGAGCTGTCATTAACAAGCCCGAGCCGAAGGCGAGGGTTTTTAATGACAAGAGTTTGCAATAACCTACACGCCCGTGTATCACACGATATTTTTCAATACAGTTGTGGGAAATAGTAAAAACAAATCAAAGAAATAGATTTGAAAATTCAAAAAAAAAAAAAATTCGCGCGTATTTGCAACTGGATATATTTTACAACAAAAACAGCCTACACAGCCTATTCGATTTTTGACAAAATGTTGATGTGAAAATAATTAAATTGAAACTGGTAATTAAATATATTAAACAACCATTTAAAAGACTTTTGAGAATTAAATGCTAAAACGTACGGAATCATTAATTTTTCCTCGTATAAAATCTATTCCATTTTATTCTATGTATGAAAACTCCTTGCTACTAAACTTTTTAAATTGACTTATAACTAAAGGCGCGTTTTTGCAACTGGACATTTTTTACAACGAAAACAGTCTATACAGCCTATTCGATTTTAGACAAATGTTGATGTGAAAATAATTAAATTAAAACTGGTAATTCACATCACATCACATCATCAGCCTATCAATGTTCCCACTGCTGGGACACAGGCCTCCTCTCTGTGAGAGGGAATGGGCCGTAATCCACCACGCGGGCCCAGTGCGGGTTGGTGGATGTCACATGTCTTTGAATTTTTGGTTCTAGGACATGCCGGTTTCCTCACGATGTTTTCCTTCACCGTTTTGAGAGCAGTGGTGATGAAATAATTTACACAAAGTAAAGCGCCTGCCTGGGCTCGAACCCACGACCTACAACTTGTAAGTCGCGGCCGATACCACTGGGCCACCACTGCTCTCACTGGTAATTAAATATAATTAAACAACCATTTAAAAGACTTTTGAGAGTTCAATGCTAAAACGTACAGAATCATTCATTTTTCCTCGTATAAAATCTATCCCATTATATTCTATGTATGAAAACTCTTTGCTACTAAACTTTTTAAATTGACTTATAAATTTAAAACTAAACTGCAAAACTAATGATCGAGCTCGTAAACAAAAGTCACGACCGCGTAACAGAAAGATGCCTATGCATAAGATTTAATTTTCGAATCATAATTATAGCCTCTGAAAGTGACTTTTGTTTACGAGCTCGATCATTAGTTTTACAGTTTAGTTTTAAATGTATAAGTCAATATAAAAAAGTTTAGTAGCAAGGAGTTTTCATACATAGAATAAAATGGGATAGATTTTATACGAGTAAAAATGAATGAGTCCGTAATACGTCTTAGCATTGAATTCTCAAAAGTCTTTTAAATGGTTGTTTAATATATTTAATTACCAATTTTAATTTTATTAGTTTCACATAAAAAATTGTCAAAATTCGAATAGGCTGTATAGGCGGTTTTCGTTGTAAAAAAAATATGTGCAGTTGCAAAAACGCGTCATTTTCTGTAAATTTTAGTTTTTGTGTGATAAGGTGTGATTATTTTTCTTTGTTCAAGTACAAGTGATGAAATGGAATTAACTCCACCCGATATTTTATCTGATGCGAAAACTGCGCAAGATGAAATTTTGTCCCCAAAATCTCAAAAAAAGATATATGGCGACTTACTAAAGATAATTTTATTTATGCAAAAAAAAAAAACTTTGATTTGTTTTTACTGCTACCTGTTTACACTAGTCGGGGACCGAATACGAGACCGATTACGGCTAACCGCATCGGCCAAAACAATCTTATGTAAATTAGCCATTAGGATTAATTGTGTGACGTCATACATCATACGCAGTTCATATGTGGTGGGTTATAGACGCTGCCACACTTGATCCTTTCTTACACGCTTGTGAATTACTTCCCACGTGTAGAGAGAGCGACCGGCGCGAGTCTCGCTCCCGTGAAGACAGAGACAGGCGACGCGACGAGCGAGACAGGGACACCACGCCGAGAAAAGACTCCAAGAAGCCTGAGATCAAGAAGATGCCCTTTATAGGTAAGAGGCAATACATATACTCTGGCTGGTTTGAGACTGGCTTCGCCACCGCCGTCAAGAATGTCGCTATCTGACGAAAAACATATTTTGAGTTATAAATAAAGAAATAATACAAATTTAAGCTGTTTATCAACTATAAATCATAAGCGAGAAGTTTAGCTGTCGAAAAATAGTTATCTAATTGCGCACTTTTGAATAAGCATATTGTTATTTTAAGTCAATGATGTACTTTTATAATATAATTTTTGTAACACTTGTATTGTCACACCAATAACAGCCCCACTTCGTGTCCAGCAATTACTGTCCATACCTGGTTGCCTGGAAGAGATCGCGGAATGCGATAAGGCCGCCCATTGTATGTTTTTAGTTTTAAGTGTCCTTTATAAATGTAATTTATGGTGTACAATAAAGTATATAATAAATAAATACTTAAACTTATGAAAAACTAGGTTTCTAAACATAGCAATTTGGGGCGCTTTTTTTCCGGAATCTATTGATAGTAGAAAAATACTGCTTAGAGAGATCGATAGAGAACTTTTTTCTGATTACGAAGGTATTAAAATTCAAAATCGGCCAAATATCATTTAATGACACTACTAGTATCTGTACAGGATTATTTAAATTTAGTGGCGGCTCTGAACACTGCGAGTCGCTGCATAGCAGCGATTTCATGTGACAGTGGGGGTGAAGAGTAGGGTAAAGCGCAGCGAAAAGCAAACTTCACAGCCGCCTTTAAGGTGTTCCCTGCCTGCCTTGCTATCTTATCTAACAATATGTCAATATGAAGATCGATTCTTAAGGAGTAAACTTCAAAAAACATGCGCTTAGCTGCTGTTGAAGGATCTGTAAACTGAAAGAAGCGCAAAGCGCAATTTTCCGAAAACGACAACACATTTTAAAATCAGCAACTGGATGTCGCTGACTAGTTCAAATGAGTTGAGAGTACCAGTGAGTTAAAACTTGCATCGATACATTGTACATTACGTCATCGCCTTTGCTATGCACTACTTTTATCATGAAGGACGTGATCAGATTACGTGTTGGCTGAAAGGACTATGTGTTGCTGGCGTTGCTGGCATCATATATTCATACAATCCTTAAGTCTCACTTAAAACACTTATGAGATAATCCTAAACGGTGCTAACCTAATAATATATACGTGATAATCCTATACGTGACCAACAGCACCATTCCTTTGTCACAACGCAATCATATCATTCATATTTCAGAATAACTCCTTTGTCGCCACATGCTAAAGCGATAGTACTCTGACTCCCTCCGTCTAATCTGAATGTGTATGTATAATAAACTAGCTGACCCGGCAAACTTTGTTTTGCCATAAAAACACCAAACATTCATCTACCCCACCTATGCTACTCTACTTACCCTACCCTAGCCACCCAACACTACCCTACCTAACCTACCCTTCCCTACCCTACCCTACCCTACCTACCTTACCCTACCTACCCTATCCTACCTACCCTACCCTACGTAACTTACCCCACCTACCCTACCTACATACCGTCCCTACTCTAGGTAAGGTATCAATTTCTTATTTTCTTATTTTTTAACAAACACAACGAAAAAAGAATAAGCGAAATCGGTCCAGCCGTTCACGCGTGATGCCGTGACCAAGGGAAATAGGGATTCATTTTTATATATCATCATCATCATATCAGCCGAAAGACATAGGCCTCCCCCAAGCGTCGCCACATTGACCGGTCCCGTGCGTCTCACAACCAGCGGATCCCCGCAACCTTCACCAGGTCATCGGTCCACCTAGTGGGAGGCCTTCCAACGCAACGTCTTCCGGTTCGCGGTCGCCACTCCAGAACCTTTCTGCCCCATCGGCCATCCGTTCTGCGAGCAATGTGCCCTGCCCACTGCCACTTGAGTTTGGCAACTCTTCGGGCTATTTCGGTAACCCTGGTTCTCTTGCGGATCTCTACATTTCTCTATTTTTATATATATAGAATAATATATTATTTACTCTAGGAAAAATGCCTGTTTACAAGCATTTGGGCAAGAATTCCAAAACAGAGGAACAGAAAAAGGAGGAGCTGAAGAAGAAGGAAGAGGAGGAAGTGAGCAAGAAGAGAAGGGAGGAGATGGATGCTGAGATACAGAAAAAGGTAGGGATTGTCTGTTTATTTATGTTTTTTTGTTTATTTATTTTTGTGTTCTTTACCAGTCAACCAAGTCAGATAGAGTGATAATATTAAAAAATACAACCGAATTGATAACCTTCTCCTTTTTACGTAATAAAAAACGCGTAGTATTTGCTGTCTTCATCCTCTTTCTTTCCTAAACAGTTATAATTGACGGTTCTCACTGCCCAACCTTAGGTGGCGGAGTTCAAGGAGAAGATAGCGCGCGCCCAGCTGGAGAGACAAGCGCAGGTGGAGCTCGGGCCGCCGCCGCTGGCGCTGCCCACGCAGCTGGCGGCCGCGCACCCGCCGCCCACCGTCAGCTACATGCCGCCCGCGCAGCCGCCGCAGCCTCCACCCCCTCCTCAGATCATGCCGTAAGTTACATCTACTTTTATATAAAGTATATTTATGATGTCGTGGCCAGATATTAGAAAGGATCATTTCATAAGTTGGCCGAACATTTCATGAACTGTTTGTATTTCATTAAATGGCCAGCTAAAACTGACCATATCGTTTCAACGTCAACTTTTGATGTTATGTCAATCCACATTTGGCCATATCATTTATGAATGGTTCACATGATAGCAAACGTTTAATATTTTGCTTTCTTAAAACTTTTGTAAAATTCATGTAAAGCCTCCGCCAGATAACAAAAAAATAAAAGTTGAAAATCCGACTTGTACCATAAAGTATAATTTACGTAACTTGAAAACATGTTTATTTTTTCTTTATTGAGATATTTTGATAATTTTGGTCTCAAATGAAAGGTATAGCCGTAGAACCAGTTTATCGGTTTAAATCAACAATATTAACTTATTACTGAATGCCATGTGAAAGGGCCAAGGACGCCCCTTACCGCGGTCAAGGGGTCTTAGCGCTAAGAAAGAAAATTTGGTTCAAATAAATCTCACTAGATGGCGCGATATGCACTGTATTTGTTATTGAATGTGTGTAAAATTAACATTTTCTGGCATTGAACATAGAAATTCTATGTTCTTGTTTAATCAACTCTCCTTATTACAAAATTATGGAATATTGGGCTCTAAATTCACATTTCAAAGATTATTTGAACGGATCATTTAAAATTGATGCCAATAGATGCCGCATTTTTAAATTTCTGAGGCATTCCACTCGATTGTTTAAATTTTGCATTGTAACACATTTTGGTGCAACAAAAATTGTAAAAACGTGCAAAAAATACTATAAAACGAACCTTCACTGAATTTAAAGAAATAAATATTCACGAACGTAGTAAACCCTTTTACTTGCAAGTCGCTGCTAACACCAATCACCGTGAAACAGAACCGAACGCGTTCGATATACAAAAAAATATCAGATTAATCAGAGGAATAACGCTAGTTACGTCGGCACTGTTTCTTTGTATGGGATGAAGCATCTGTATGCTAGTATTATATTATCTGTGCCGCGATACATTTGTTTTTCTCGTGTTAGCGGCCTTTACATATTTTTTTTTCGTATCGTTTTGAAATATTGGAATACATTGATAGACAGGTGTTAACTACTTTTATTTTTCTGTTATCTGGCGGTGACTTTAGTTTTGTGTCGTAACGACTAGGGCATGCAATTATCCAGATGAATCCGAATATAGGCTATAACTATAAACAATCAACTTTTTTATTATTGCCATAAACTTTCAATGAAGTATAATACGGATAGGTACCTAGTTCATTAAAATTTTATATATTTTTTTAAATATTTTAGTATTTTGGACATACAATTTAAGAAAATAACATATATTTAAAGATAGTACTAGTAGTAGGAACTCCATTGTCCGCATTTAGGCTCGTATTTAGTAACGGACCGAATAAGAGTGTATAGCATAGCCAGCCTGGCTCTGGCCAAAAGCACAGAAACTTCACTCCTGTTCTGAGGATTTTTGCGTGGTGAGAAGCCACGGCCTCGCAATCCAAGATGAGACTGATTCCTCGGCGCTAAAGTAGTCTCTGCTAAGTGGGCTGTCTATGGCGCCATGTTTAAAGACATGTTTGTTTAAAGGGAAATGGGCCATAATTGTGCCCATTATTTGGTTATCGTTTTTAGTCCTTTATTTAATCGTGGGTGTACATTATGAATAACAATTTTTACTGCATATAGTCTGTTACCCTTAACCATGTTGTTATGAAGTTCAGTTGACATTTAGTGAATCTATGTGGGAAACTGTGAGAATGTTAAGGAGAGTGGCCATACCATCTCTGAACCTCAACTCGAACAAAATAAGGCACCCAAAATAATTTTGATTATTTCCAAGGGCCTTGAGAACAGTTATTAAAGACAAAGATATTTTATTTCAACTAGGCCACCAAGCGGCACTTTCGAACGTTACATCAAAATGATTCTAACGTTTTTATATTAGGAATAGTTTACGTGATTACTAGTAATCTGATTACGTAACTATTGCTTTAAATCTGGTGCAGCTCGTATTTAAGTGACACATTCATATTGGAAGACTTAACTGTGCGCCTATTGGTAAAACTAAATGTTGAGGTGTAGGGAGTGTACGCCAGCCCCTGAAATCCGGACCATCTGTGTAAATGCGAACTTCATTGATTTGACTAAACTTTTACTTCCTCTAGACTCTACTGTTTTTGTATACTGTAATTTTTCGTTGAATATAGGTAAGTTGATTCGGTTTTCTAACACATGGGACAGTGATGAGAGGTTGGCATTTTATTTATTTATTTATTAAAACTTCATGCGACATAAAAGTACGTAGGCGGACTTAATGCCTGAGGCATTCTCTACCAGTCAACCAAGGGCGGTAAAGAGATAGCATGGCAGGTGCATAAAAAATTAAATAATAATAATAAATACGCAAAAATAATACAAAAGTATGTAGTTAAAATAAACATACTTAAATATGTACTAAAATAAATACTATATATCACCCCGTCCAGAAAGCTAGCATAGGGACTGGTGTGGTTCTTACCCCATAGGCCCATAGGTATGTCTGATTGAGTGAATGCATTAGCCTGCTGGCTGTTAGTGCCGCCTCCTGCTTACTCAACTCAAAAGGAGTTATTAGTAGGGCTATTTTCACTGCTGTAGTTGGGGTACATCACTGTCCTCATGCAGCCAGTGATAGCTGGACAGGCTAGCCTTTGGAACCGTTGTTGGGGCCCAGTAATAGCAGTCGAGAGTTCCGTACTCGACCAACAAACTAAAGCACCATTAGTCAGCATTGACCTTATTACGTATAGTATAGCCCAACTTAATCTTAGCGCAAAACATCAAGGCGATTGCGCTTTTTAACCGACTTTCCTCCTAAGAGGTTCTCAATTCGGATCTTATATTTTTTATATGTATGTTCGGACATAACTCCATCATAATTATATAGACGGATATACAATTTTTATTTGCAAGATGTTTTCATAAGAATCCCATTTAAATTTTGTAAAGATGTGATGATGAGTCCGTAGAGACAGACAACGGAACACTTCAATAAATGCCAGCAAATTATCCGCGATTGCCGTAATCGGAAGTCTGTTTATTATTTCCATCATTTCATCATAATATACGATCATGCTGGTACGCTCTAAAAGAGTACGCAGATGTGTACAGTTCACCCTGGTACACTCTCATTTCACCGGTTATGTTCAAGATTCATTTTATACCGGTAATCTATTCTGGCATAACTTTGGGTATTATAGGTACCTCACTACACAACTAAAAAGTGAGAAATAACTATATTACAAAAAATTACATCCGTCTTCCAAATAAAAACATTACTAAACTTCAACTTTGGCAGTCGGTGTCAAAAAACGAAGAAACGAAAACAGAAACACTAACTTCCGAAATTGGGGTTGTTTTTCACTTTGTAGTGTTTTAACTTGGAAGTCGGTTGTATTTTTTTGTAAAAACGATTTGTTAAATTTGTATTCAAGTTGCTTGTTCGCTATCAAGGACCACTCGCAAGTACTTCAGCAGAATACGTATCCATATTATCCGAATAGTAGTATACACGATATCCGGAGCTTTAGATTTGACGTATATCCGGATAAATTGGATATCCGGATTGCAAGCCCTAGTAACGACATTACACTTTCCTTTTATCTTCAATTGGCGCATAATTATTAGCTTTTTATCTGAATAGTTGTCCGCCGCCACCATGCATCACAAAAACAACAATATCAGCGCCTCTAACGGTGGATTATGTAACTATTTGACGATATGGTCACTAACGTTTGACCATATTATGAAGTAACCGTGCGTTTAGCTGTTCATATCGTGAAACGCTGATTATTAATTGACAAGGGGGGACGAGCACGGCCTACTGTGACAGGCTTGAATCGCACATTTTTATCACATTTTGGGAGCAAAAGACGCGATACGCGGCTGGCCAGACCATATCATGATGTGGGCAGCGGTTATTTTCTATTTCATGAAATGATCGGCCACATCATGAAGTGGTCAATTTTATAATCTCGCCACGACATTTACATGTCGTCGCAAGCAATTTTAAAATAGCAATTTAATGAAAATACTACAACCCATTGATTCCATTATGTTTTTCAACCTGTAACTTCACTCTGATTGATTGATCGGGTAGTACAGTGAATGGCCGTCAGGTGGGCTTCAATTGCCCGCCAAAAATACGAGGATAGCATCGATCAGGCAGGCCAGAATTGCTATGACGGTAGCTGACGCCTTATCAAAGTTCACTGTGCGACCCTTTGCCCCTTTGCTAATATTGTAAATTGCCGAATTAAACGTGTGAATTGTACTTTGACCTACGTTTTCCTGGTTAGCCCGAGTTTACCCACCTACTTCATGGGCCAAGATAACTATGCTATCGCTCCGCCCACGTTCCTGCCGCCACCAGAAGATGGATCAGCTTGGTCGGCTACGTCAACGCCAGCATCAATCAACCTGCCAGAGTTTAACCCGTACCTACCAAATGTCGATCCACGTTCTTGGAGCTCGACGGTGGACATTAACCTAGCAGAACATCATTTAGAAGGAGGCATGTCTATTGCGCTTAGCAAATCACTGAAAGGAAGTGCATCGACATTGCTTTCTCAGGTATCCCATACTGGTATGACATGGAGCCAGTCGCAGAACCAGTTCCTAACACGATATGATTGTGAGGAAACCTGTGCAGCGACTATAATTAACGCCAACAATAGCCAACAAAACGAGGGTAAAAATATGGCTATCAAAACGAGAACGAACTTGAAAAAATTAAACGTCTTTTCGTTGAAAAGAAAACATGATCCACAGGATGACATCTCCGCTTTGGACGCTAAAAGAACTAAGCCAAGCGATATGCCGTTCCAATGCCATTATTGTCATAACGGTAGACACAAAGCAAGCGAGTGTCGAGTACGTAAACGCGATGAGGCGCTTGCTACACAAAGGACCATTTCTACCATTACGCCAACGTCATCGAATCTGAAGAAGACCTGCTTCGGCTGTGGAGAACGAGGCCACGTCGTGCTTTACTGTCCGACACAAGCAACGCAGCAGCCAGCTGCAACACCAGCAGTGACAGCGGCACAGCCCTGCAACGAAGAGTCAACTAATTCGAATCCGAAGACGACCTGCTTCGGCTGTGGAGAACGAGGCCACGTCGTGCGTTACTGTCCGTTACAAGCAACGCAGCAGCCAGCTCCAACACCAGCATTGACAGAGGCGCAGCCCTGCAACGAAGAGTCAACTAATTCGAATCCGAAGACGACCTGCTTCGGCTGTGGAGAACGAGGCCACGTCGTGCGTTACTGTCCGTTACAAGCAACGCAGCAGCCAGCTCCAACACCAGCATTGACAGAGGCGCAGCCCTGCAACGAAGAGTCAACTAATTCGAATCCGAAGACGACCTGCTTCGGCTGTGGAGAACGAGGCCACGTCAAGCGTTACTGTCCGACACGAGCAACGCAGCAGCCAGCTGCAACACCAGCAGTGACAGCGGGGCAGCCCTGCAACGATGAGTCAACTAATTGGAATCCGAAGGCGACATGCTTCGGCTGTGGAGAACGAGGCCACGTCGTGCGTTACTGTCCGTCACAAGCAACGCAGCAGCCAGCTCCAACACCAGCAGTGACAGCGGGGCAGCCTTGCAACGATCAGTCAACTATTTCGAATCCGAAGGCGACCTGCTTCGGCTGTGGAGAACGAGGCCACATCGTGCGTTACTGCCCGTCACAAGCAACGGAGCAGGCAGCTGCAACACCAGCATTGACAGCGGCGCAGCCCTGCAGCGAAGAGTCAACTAATTCGAATCCGAAGACGACCTGCTTTGGCTGTGGAGAACGAGGCCACGTCAAGCGTTACTGTCCGACACGAGCAACGCAGCAGCCAGCTGCAACACCAGCAGTGACAGCGGGGCAGCCCTGCAGCGATGAGTCAACTAATTCGAATCTGAGGAGGACCTGCTACGGCTGTAGAGAACGAGGCCACGTCAGGCGTTACTGTCCGACACGAGCAACGCAGCAGCCAGCTGCAACACCAGCAGCTACAGTCGCGCAGCCCTGCAGCGAAGAGTCAACTAATTCGAATCCGAAGACGACCTGCTACGGCTGTGGAGAACGAGGCCACGCCAAGCGTTACTGTCCGACACGAGCAACGCAGCAGCCAGCTGCAACACCAGCAGCGACAGTCGCGCAGCCCTGCAGCGAAGAGACAACTAATTCGAATCCGAAGACGATCTGCTACGGCTGTGGAGAACGTGGCCACGTCGTGCGTTACTGTCCGTCACAAGCAACGCAGCAGCCAGCTGCAACACCAGCAGTGGCAGCGGCGCAGCTCCGCAGCGAAGAGTCAACTAATTCGAATCCGGAGGCGACCTGCTTCGGCTGTGGAGAACAAGGCCACGTAAAGCGTTACTGTCCGACACGAGCAACGCAGCAGCCAGCTGCAACACCAGCAGTGGCAGCGGCGCAGCTCCGCAGCGAAGAGTCAACTAATTCGAATCCGGAGGCGACCTGCTTCGGCTGTGGAGAACAAGGCCACGTAAAGCGTTACTGTCCGACACGAGCAACGCAGCAGCCAGCTGCAACATCAGCAGTGACAGCGGCGCAGCCCTGCAACGATGAGTCAACTAATTCGAATACGAAGGCGACCTGCTTCGGCTGTGGAGAACAAGGCCACGTAAAGCGTTACTGTCCGACACGAGCAACGCAGCAGCCAGCTGCAACACCAGCAGTGACAGCGGCGCAGCCCTGCAACGAAGAGTCAAGTAATGCCGAGTCCAAGGCGTACGTGGAGAGCTCACACAATCCGGTAGGTCATACTCTTTTTATTTCGATAGTGGTGCTGAGTGTTCTCTCGAAAAGCAAAGTATCGCGGATAAATTCTTAGGAGAGCGTTCCGTTCCTAACATACAATTAACAGGCATTGGTAACGGTCATGTTTACTGTACCCAACCCATTTTATGTATAGTTATTGACGGATATGGTTTACGTTTGGCATTTCTAATCGTTCCAGATGAATTTATATCGCATGACAATGTTAGGGGCTGATATTTTAATTAATACAATTTTAAAACCGGTTTCTTGTTTTGCCGCGGTGATAGAAATTAATTTGAGTGCAATTAAAACCGACTTTCCGCCTGCTTAAAGAGATCAGAATCAGATAATGCTCACCTCCGCAGCTTCGGCTTGCTGGTCGCCTAGCCTCAGCCGCTACTACTCGCACGGGAGCCTATGCTTCGTTACAGCGAGCGGGGGCTGCTCTCCCTTCGCGCCTCCGGTTTTTATATACACTAGGGATAGCAGCCAAAAGACTACGTGAAGTCGGGGTGTTTTGGAACAGATTCCGCCTACTTAACTACAAGCCGGTGTAAATATCGAGATCGCCATAGTAAAGATCTACATTAAATATTTTAGCTGAATGACAGAAAGAAAAATAAAAAATATCAATCCACTCGCATAACAAGCAATATTTATGTGGTGCTTGTTTTTGCAAAATGCGATTGCGAAAATGGCTTGCGTTTAAAATCTAATCAGTTTTTGCAGAAATATACAAAACAAAGTAAACGTTACTAAATTATATGAATCGTTATTTATAGATTTTGAATATTTTAGTAACTGAATATTATACTAATTGAATATTATATCAAATGTGCAATATGACCATTATATAAAATGTTCATTATACCATATAAAATTAGGTTAAATGAAATTATATCTATAATTCATTATGTCATTTGATTGTTATACTAAAAAAAAGGTTTATTAAATGAAATTAGATCATTAGAACTTTTGTTATTACTTCAAACGTTACACACCCAGAAGGACTTACTAGGCTTCGTGAAGTGTTGACTGCTTTGACCGATGCAGGTTTTTCACTAAACCTCTCGAAGTTTTTTTTCCTCAAACAAAGAGCTGAGTTTTTGGGCTATGATATTTCTTCAGGACAGTTCCGATCAAACCCTCGTAAAGAAGAGGCACTCAGTAAGCCTCCTCCCGAAAATAGTTCTCAATAGAGGCAATTTATAGGCCTGCCCTCCTATTTTAGAAAATTCGTTAAATGTTTTCACTCATTATGCTTCCATTGTTTCACTTGAATTTTTTCTCTGACATTCTAGAAGCGTAATTTTGACTTGTATTATATTATTGACATTTGCACGACATTTATTTGATTTTTTTATTATTACTAAATATGACATTCAATTAAGTATTTTGATTTGTATTCTTTATTAATATTTGCATGCCATTCTCAAAGGTAAACATGACGTTCTATCATTTTGTATCCTAACATCTCTTCATGCTGACAATTTGTTACGTATGTATGGTACTCATGTTTAAGCATATAAAAATTATTTGATTTGATTTGACTATTGGCTGAACCGTTGCGAGATGACAGAATTAAAACTATTGTAATAAATCTCAAAGAAAATCAACTCGCTGCCGATATTGCAAAGACGTTTCAACTGCGAACGGAACAAATAATCGCAGGCGTTGTCTGCGGATTATTCCGCGTGCGTTTCAATGGTCCGTTATAAGTCACGTACACGAGTCGATAAAGCATCTTGGTGCGGATAAAATGGATAAGAGAAGTTATATGAACATTACTGGTTTGACGTATATAACGTACGTAAATTCGTAGAAAATAGCATCACGTGCAAGGTTTTAAGGCTGCCCTAGTCGACGGCACGATATCATGAAAAAAACCGGCCCAGTGCGGGTCGGACTCGCACACGAAGGGTTCCGTACCATTATCGCAAAACACTGCAAAAAAATCACGTTTGTTGTATGGCAGCCCCTCTTAATTTATTTTATTTTATTTTAATTTAATAATTATTATTTTTTGAAGAGAATATACAACTAAATATTCTGTGAATATTTCAAGTGTCTACCTGTTGCCGTTATTAATATCGAGCAAAAAACGGCAAAAATATCACGTTTGTTGTATGGGAGCCCCCCTTAAATATTAATTTTATACTGTTTTTAGTATTTGTTGTTATAGCGGCAACAGGAATACATCATCTGTGAAAATTTCAACTGTCTAACTATCACGGTTCATGAGATACAGCCTGGTGACAGACAGACAGACAGACGGACAGCGAAGTCTCAGTAATAGGGTCCCGTTTTTACCCTTTGGGTACGGAACCCTAAAAACTACTAAATGTATAAATATTCAAAATAAAATTATTTGCATTGTTCAACTACTAATCAATATCCCTGTATGGTGACTGTTTCGCAATAATCGTCTTTCGGTATTTATTTGCGCCCAAAGATGCGTTAAAATTTATGTTGAAATATGGAACTTTCGACGCTCATAACTTTTTTTTTTAATTATTATTATAGATAGGCTCGCGCTTGACCACTATCTCACCTGACGGTAAGCGATGATGTGGTCGACGGTGTAACACGCTTGTCTAGAAGTAACCTATTCACTCTTGAGTTAAAGACCCCGAGACTAGGAAAGTATTTCCAAAACGTTTAGTGCCTATGGGTTGGATATCCACCATGTATCGATGGCGCATCACCGTACGTCTTGTACTCCGATGATGAAACGGGCTAGGCGGAATTAGATCATGCAATTCCATCGCACACTCCCCGAAATGCAACCGATAAAAAACCGATAAGCTGGTTACTCGACGACGATGTTCAAGGCTCTGGAGCTTTGACTCGACCAGTGCTTCATTGCCGATGAGCCTCTTGGCCCGTTTTTCGATCGACTTTAGTGCATCAAGCTGGTATTTGGCAAATCCGTCCCAGAGATGAGAACAGTATTCCATGCAAGATCGAACTTGCGCTTGATACAACTTAAGCAGCTGTTCTGGCGTGAAGTACCGTCTCATCTTCGCAAGGATCCCCAACTGTTTTGGCAGCCAGTTGAACCTTTGCCTCAATGTATAGGCTAAAATTGAGTGTCGATGTCAACGTTACGCCAAGAAGCTCAAGATGGTCCGTTATCTGTACGGTTACACCTCGGAAAGATGGAGCCGGGTGAAATTGGCTCTTTTTCGCCGAGAAGAGACACGCCTGTTTTTGCGGCATTGAACTTGATCAGATTGGCATCGCCGCATTTGGAGACTGCCTCCAAGGACAAGCTCAAGCGCTCCACCATGGCCTCACGAAGAGACCGGACCTGAGGCCCAGTAGCCCGTGCGTTGGACAAGTATCTCTCAGCAACAGCGCTGTCATCTGCACACCCAAATATGAATGCAAATATATAAATGTTTTTACTTTTTTTTCCATACATGGCTAGATAATGATGAGATAAATTGATATAATTTTTTATTTTGAACTTACACCATCAAACAGTGGAATAATCGCCAGACTATTTTTGTATGGAAGAATGATAGACTAGGGCAATCTTAAGTCTCATTCTGGACTTATTCAAGCAGAGCTTCATCCTATTCCAAAAAATACAGCCCCCCTGGCATACAGTGATAATACGGGCGGTAAAAACAATCAAAAGGAATACGTGACAGTTTTGGTTGACGCATTTACAAAATTTGTGCTTCTTTATCATACGCTTCGTATCGACAATACTGTAATTCGCATAACATTCACCTACATCTAATCGCGACAGGTTCTAGCCGTGCAAACGGTCTATTTGACCGTTATATTTGAACGCGTGATGAGCACACTAAAGACAATGCTAACTGCAGTAGAAAAATCGCATAGGTCCTGGTAGGAAGCTCTTCACGAGGTACAACTGACATTAGATTGCACTGTAAGTAGAGTGACTAAGGCGAACCCCCTCGATCTTATGATCGGTCGCGTAGCAAGACCACTAAATCTTTTGACTGCTGACTGAAGTTGAAGTCGATATTTCTGAAACGAGAGAGCACGCAGCCCACAACATCGAACGAAGTTCTCATTACAAAAATTCTCGTTTTGTCAGTAATATGGCTTAATTAGTCAAAAGGTGAACGGCAGATTTTGTACAGCATACTTTTGAACTTCGGATGAATTAATAATATCAATAGATAGATTTTAATAAATAAACGTAATAAAATCGAACACCAAACGCATTTATGTTTTTAGAAGTTGCCTTATGTAAAATAACACAAATATCGAACTGATAATTAATTATTTAGAAATAGAAATAACATTAAATTAACTCATCATTATCAAACTGTTGCAGTCCGCTGCTGGACATGGGTATCTCCTAATGCACCCCACTGATTAGGTTTTTTTTTTTTTTATAATCTATAGGCTCGCGTTTGACCACTATCTCGCCTGATGTTAAGCGATGATGCGGTCTACGGTGAAGCACGCTTACCTAGAAGAAACCTATTCACTCTTGACTTAAAGACCCCAAGGTTGTAGCTATCAGGGAACAAAGACTCCGGAAGGGAGTTCCACTCCTTAGCTGTACGTACAATGAAAGTATTAGCAAAACGCTTTGTGCGTATGGGAGGGATGTCCACCATGTACCGATGGCGCATAGCCGTACGTCTTGTAGTCCGATGATGGAAAGGGCTAGGTGGAATCAAATTGTGCAGTTCCGTCGCACACTCCCCGAAATGTAACCGATAAAAAACCGACAGGCTGGCAACTCGGCGTCGATGTTCGAGGCTCTGGAGCTTTGAGGCGACCAGTGCATCGTTGCCAATAAGCCTTTTGGCCCGTCTGTCAATCGACTCAAGTGCATCAAGCTGGTATTTGGCTGATCCATCCCAAAGGTGAGAGCAGTACTCCATGCAAGACCGAACTTGCGCTTTATACAAGTTGAGCAGCTGTGCAGCCGTGAAGTACCGTCTCACCTTTGCAAGAATCCCCAACTTTTTTGCAGCTAACTGAGCTTTCGCCTCAATGAATGGACCGAAGTTGAGGGTCGATGTCAAAGTAACCCCGAGAAGTTCGAGATGGTCCGTCAACGGCACGGTTACACCACGGAAAGATGAGGCCGGGTGGAATCGGCTCTTTTTAGCGGAAAAAAGACACGCCTGGGTCTTAGCAGCATTGAAACTGACCAGGTATCTCAATCTACCTAATTAATAGTAAGTAAAACACTACAAAGGTAGCAACAAGCAATTTAGAACATTTACTTTACACATTATGGAACAATCTACAATGGTACACTAGTACATAACCTTAAAAAAACAAAAATGGTTATAACTTTTACGTCCCAAGTTCAAAAAATCTAAGAATTTAAAAAGGGATTATCTAACATATTAACTACCAAACAAACAAAATATATCTCAAAACACGAAATTTTATTAGCTGTACAAAATTTCTATACAAGCCTGCCGTTCGCCTTTAACTTCCATTATTGTTTGAATATGACGCAAACTAAAATGACTAAGTAACTAGGTACCTACTCTTTCCTTCCTTTCCTTTACAAACTGTATTACACAGTCTAGTCGCAGTTGTAACTGCGATTCTATGAGTCGTTCAGGGCGCAATGCGCGTTAGATATATGGCGGCTGGGTTTGCAATTATATAGGGCAAGCAATTATCCGTCCCATTTTACTATTGGAAATAATCATGGATGTCCTCCGCCCTGGGGCAAGCGAAGTAGTCCGTCAGACTAATTAACTAAAACTGTTCTGCAGCTACCTTTGGCCGGGGCGCTGGAGTGCTTGCAAATTTCGTCATGCTTCTCCGGACAGGTATTGGCCCGCATGAATTCATGCGGACACCATACGGCCGCAATTCCTTTAGAGATGCGCGCGTGGAACACGGCGCACCGCTATCTCGAGTCTTTGATTGTTCAGGCAACAGACTCCCCAAGTCTGTTACCTGCAGGCCACATTCTGGAGGCTGGAGAACGTTCCGCGGCCTCCGCCGCCCGGTGCGTCTACTACGGATAAGGTGGGAGGTTGTGTTTTCCCTCTCCCTTTCTGCCGCCTCCTTTGCGACCATCACTTCCTCGCAGAAGGAGGCGACGGCGTCTTAAGAGCTCTGGCTTCCAACCATGGACTGGATCACATTTGGAAACGATCTGCAGCACCGACCGCTGCGACGGGGTCACGGCGTTCCACTACCTAAGCTGGCCACTCCTCAAGAGTGTGTTGCTCCGTGTCGTCTAGGCAGTTGCCACGATAGTGGCAACCGGGCGTCGGCTACCGACCTTTGAGGCACAGGTACTTCCCAAAACACCATGCCCGGACAGTACCTGTGTCAGCCGGAAAGTAGGGGCGCCATGCCGTCTCTCCAGCCACTCTCTCAAAACGGGTCTTACCGCCGCTTAAGTAGCGTGCTCTGCGCTGAGTTGCGCAAGGCGCTGGGTGGCGCAAGGCGCTGCTCCCACTCCACCACTAGATTCTGGCAGATCTCATTCCTTTACACCTTGAAACGGTGAGACATGAGGTGCTTGTCCTGTTCCAGTGCATCCCGGCGCCACCGATACATTGACGCGAGCACTTTAGCGTCAAGATCCCAGGGTGGTGATCCAGCCAAGAGGCTTGCCGCTTCGAAAGAGACCGTACGGTATCCTCTAATCACCCTGACGGCCATTGTTCTTTGAGGTCTTCGCAGAATTCTAAAGTTGCGGGCTGTCAGGGTGTCTGCCCTCACTGGAGTTCCATAGAATGCCATGGACCGTACGATCCCCACGTTGAGCATCCTTCTTCTTTTCGTGTGAGGATGTGGCCACCTCTGGTGTCAGATTTAATTAAGCCGCCTCTGGGAACCCCACAGGCCTCTGATTTGGCTATTCACCGTTGCCTGCGATGTCCAAAATAAACTTACTTGCCTGGATTTGAACGATATAGAGCTTCTGGCAGGAAGCTATTAGGCCCCCCCCAGATTGGGCAACAGCCGCGTGAGTGTGTTCCGGTGCCCATTAACCGGGGAATCAAGCCTTGGAAGTGCGGCCCGAAAATCCAGCGGCTGTCCAGGACGAGTCCTAGGTACTTCATCGTCGACTCGGCAGCAATCTGGACATCTACGGCGATGTTGAATCCCGGCAAGAGAGGAAGATAACGCAAGTCCCTCTCTGTATAAAAACCAAGCTTGCCACTTTTTCACATACAATTTAAAAACAAATTTACTTACCAATAAAAGAAAACATTTCCAATGCCTCGGTCAACTTTTTCTATATAGTCTTTACAGCTCCATATGGCATAAAAAGGCATCTTTCAAGATTTCGGTGGATTTCCGGTACTGATAATGCTAAATGAAAAGCTAAACCATCCTAATCATCATCTCATCATTTTCGTCTAGATTTCCGTACTCGTCCAATAAACCAAAGCACCAATGGTCAGCACTGGCCTTATTACGGCCGTGTATACTGCCCAAACGTAATCTTTGGGCAAAACATGATTACATACTATACAGCCTGGTCGTAGAATACGCGGCTAGATGTATAGTGGCTGGGTCTGTGTGAGACTACTATCTTCCCTTTCCTTTACAAACTGTACAGCCTGGTCGTAGAATACGCGGCTAGATGTATAGTGGCTGGGTCTGTATGAGACTACTATCTACGCTTTCGTTTACAAACTGTACAGTCTGGTCGTAGAATGCGCGGCTAGATGTATAGTGGCTGGGTCTGTGTGAGACTACTATCTACCCTTTCCTTTACAAACTGAACAGCCTGGTCGTAGAATGCGCGGCTAGCGGCTAGATGTATAGTGGCTGGGTCTGTGTGAGACTACTATCTACACTTTCCTTTACAAACTGAACAGCCTGGTCCTAGAATGCGCGGCTAGCGGCTAGATGTATAGTGGCTGGGTCTGTGTGAGACTACTATTTACCCTTTCCTTTACAAACTGTACAGCCTGGTCGTAAAATGCGCGGTTAGCGCCTAGATGTATAGTAGCTGGGTATGTGTGAGACTACTATCTACACTTTCCTTTACAAACTGTACAGTCTGGTCGTAGAATGCGCAGCTAGATGTATAGTAGCTGGATATGTGTGAGACTACTATCTACACTTTACGAACTGTAGAGTCTGGTCATAGAATGCGCGGTTAGATGTATATAGTGGCTGGATCTGTATGAGATTACTATCTACGCTTTCGTTTACAAACTGTACAGTCTGGTCGTAGAATGCGTGGCTAGATGTATAGTGGCTGGGTATGTGCGAGACTACTATCTACCCATTCCTTTACGAACTGTACAGCCTGGTCGTAGAATGCGCGGCTAGATGTATAGTGGCTGGGTCTGTGTGAGACTACTATCTACCTTTTCCTTTACAAACTGAACAGCCTGGTCGTAGAATGCGCGGCTAGAAGTATAGTGGCTGGGTCTGTGTGAGACTACTATCTACACATTCCTTTACGAACTGTACAGTCTGGTCGTAGAATGCGCGGCTAGATGTATAGTGGCTGGGTATGTGTGAGACTACTATCTACCCTTTCCTTTACAAACTGACCAGCCTGGTCGTAGAATGCGCGGCTAGCGGCTAGATGTATAGTGGCTGGGTCTGTGTGAGACTACTATCTACCCTTTCCTTTACAAACTGAACAGCCTGGTCCTAGAATGCGCGGCTAGCGGCTAGATGTATAGTGGCTGGGTCTGTTTGAGACTACTATTTACCCTTTCCTTTACAAACTGTACAGCCTGGTCGTAAAATGCGCGGTTAGCGCCTAGATGTATAGTAGCTGGGTATGTGTGAGACTACTATCTACACTTTCCTTTACAAACTGTACAGTCTGGTCGTAGAATGCGCAGCTAGATGTATAGTAGCTGGATATGTGTGAGACTACTATCTACACTTTACGAACTGTAGAGTCTGGTCATAGAATGCGCGGTTAGATGTATAGTGGCTGGGTCTGTGTGAGACTACTATCTACACTTTCCTTTACAAACTGAACAGCCTGGTCCTAGAATGCGCGGCTAGCGGCTAGATGTATAGTGGCTGGGTCTGTGTGAGACTACTATTTACCCTTTCCTTTACAAACTGTACAGCCTGGTCGTAAAATGCGCGGTTAGCGCCTAGATGTATAGTAGCTGGGTATGTGTGAGACTACTATCTACACTTTCCTTTACAAACTGTACAGTCTGGTCGTAGAATGCGCAGCTAGATGTATAGTAGCTGGATATGTGTGAGACTACTATCTACACTTTACGAACTGTAGAGTCTGGTCATAGAATGCGCGGTTAGATGTATATAGTGGCTGGATCTGTATGAGATTACTATCTACGCTTTCGTTTACAAACTGTACAGTCTGGTCGTAGAATGCGTGGCTAGATGTATAGTGGCTGGGTATGTGCGAGACTACTATCTACCCATTCCTTTACGAACTGTACAGCCTGGTCGTAGAATGCGCGGCTAGATGTATAGTGGCTGGGTCTGTGTGAGACTACTATCTACCTTTTCCTTTACAAACTGAACAGCCTGGTCGTAGAATGCGCGGCTAGAAGTATAGTGGCTGGGTCTGTGTGAGACTACTATCTACACATTCCTTTACGAACTGTACAGTCTGGTCGTAGAATGCGCGGCTAGATGTATAGTGGCTGGGTATGTGTGAGACTACTATCTACCCTTTCCTTTACAAACTGACCAGCCTGGTCGTAGAATGCGCGGCTAGCGGCTAGATGTATAGTGGCTGGGTCTGTGTGAGACTACTATCTACCCTTTCCTTTACAAACTGAACAGCCTGGTCCTAGAATGCGCGGCTAGCGGCTAGATGTATAGTGGCTGGGTCTGTGTGAGACTACTATCTACCCTTTCCTTTACAAACTGAACAGCCTGGTCCTAGAATGCGCGGCTAGCGGCTAGATGTATAGTGGCTGGGTCTGTTTGAGACTACTATTTACCCTTTCCTTTACAAACTGTACAGCCTGGTCGTAAAATGCGCGGTTAGCGCCTAGATGTATAGTAGCTGGGTATGTGTGAGACTACTATCTACACTTTCCTTTACAAACTGTACAGTCTGGTCGTAGAATGCGCAGCTAGATGTATAGTAGCTGGATATGTGTGAGACTACTATCTACACTTTACGAACTGTAGAGTCTGGTCATAGAATGCGCGGTTAGATGTATAGTGGCTGGATCTGTATGAGATTACTATCTACGCTTTCGTTTACAAACTGTACAGTCTGGTCGTAGAATGCGTGGCTAGATGTATAGTGGCTGGGTATGTGCGAGACTACTATCTACCCATTCCTTTACGAACTGTACAGCCTGGTCGTAGAATGCGTGGCTAGATTTATAGTGGCTGGGTCTGTGTGAGACTACTATCTACCCTTTTCTTTACAAACTGAACAGCCTAGTCGTAGAATGCGCGGCTAGCGGCTAGATGTATAGTAGCTGGGTATGTGTGAGACTACTATCTACACTTTCCTTTACGAACTGTACAGCCTGGTCGTAGAATGCGCGGCTAGATGTATAGTGGCTGGGTCTGTGTGAGACTACTATCTACCCTTTTCTTTACAAACTGAACAGCCTAGTCGTAGAATGCGCGGCTAGCGGCTAGATGTATAGTAGCTGGGTATGTGTGAGACTACTATATACACTTTCCTTTACGAACTGTACAGTCTGGTCGTAGAATGCGTGGCTAGAAGTATAGTGGCTGGGTCTGTGTGAGACTACTATCTACACATTCCTTTACGAACTGAACAGCCTGGTCGTAGAATGTGCGGCTAGCGGCTAGATGTATAGTAGCTGGGTATGTGTGAGACTACTATCTTCACTTTCCTTTACGAACTGTACAGTCTGGTCATAGAATGCGCGGCTAGCGGCTAGATGTATAGTAGCTGGGTATGTGTGAGATTACTATCTACACTTTCCTTTACGAACTGTACAGTCTGGTCGAAGAATGCGCGGCTAGATGTATAGTGGCTGTATCTGTATGAGACTACTATCTACGCTTTCCTTTACGAACTGTACAGTCTGGTCGTAGAATGCGCGTCTAGATGTATAGTGGCTGTATCTGTATGAGACTACTATCTACGCTTTCCTTTACGAACTGTACAGTCTGGTCGTAGAATGCGCGGCTAGATGAATAGTGGCTGGATCTGTGTGAGACTACTATCTACGCTTTCGTTTACAAACTGTACAGCCTGGTCGTAGAATGCGCGACTAGATGTATAGTGGCTGGGTCTGTGTGAGACTACTAACTACACTTTCCTTTACGAACTGTACAGTCTGGTCGTAGAATGTGCGACTATTGCTTGGGTCTCGATGAGACTATTGTTTGAGTCTAGACGTGTACATCGATGATAAAATCTTCGGCGGCGGGGCCCGTCAAAAATTTACGGCGACGTGATTACGGTCCGGAGAATTTAAATAAAACTGTTCAGGCTTGTAAAATTGTTTTTATTAAAAAATCAAATAAAACTAGTATTTTTAATTAACGGCTGTATTTGTCGTGACCATATTTTTGTTGACCTGTTTCGGATTCCGGTCCAGTTAAGTAGGTCCAACTTCGAGAAAGAGGTCGAATCGAAGTCGGCTGGGCAACGTTCGGGATGTTGCGCGGTATCTTCTCGTCTAACATATCACGAAAGTCTATGAGCAGCTGTTTGAAGTCCGTCCATTTAAAGAAAGAGAGTGCGCATGCTATTTGTTCTTGAAAATGAAAAGGATAGCGATAGACTAGTATATGCTGTGCATCATTTTGGAGAAGTTTATTATTAAAATAGAGGAATAGTTTTTTTTTTCTATTTACAATTAAATTAATTATCAGATCATTTTCTTGTTTAATTTATAAACAACCGTTTTTTAAGTTAATAACAAAAAAAGCTATGTGCGTCGAAAATTAACAAAGTGAATTTTACTAACAATTATTTCAACATGAAAAAAAATATAGAAGTAGTGTTAGCTTTGATAATTTAAAGATTCAATTATTATGTACTTACTGTATATTCAGCACAAAAATAATCAAATTCTTCGTTATATTTTTTATTTATAACGGTCACTTTTTTATAACACGTGGTATGATAACCTACAAATTCAATTGACGCACTGGGTACCTCAACAACATTGTATTTAAAGATTTTTCTTTTACGAAAAGCTATCTTTAATACACAGTTTTTAAAAGATTCATCATTAATAGTAGTTTATGCAATGGTCATATAATAGGGGTTATTAAAACACGAGCGTAGGTTTATCAAATGAGGCGAAGCCGAATTTGATAATAATATTACGCGAGTGTTTTAATACCTAATTATATGCTATTGCATACACTACTTTATCTTCACTCATACAGTTGTAATAAAACAAAAGTGGAAACGGAAAAATATTTGGTATGGTGGGCAATTTAGATTCTCATTGCGCATGACTGCGCAGCGCGCGCCTCCTTAGACAATGACAGTACTTCAATGAGCCCATAAACGCCAATAAGTTAAAAAGTAAAAGTGTGCTATAAAAATTAAAAAGTTATTTTATGATGCACTGCAACATTTTCCTTCGATTTTCAAACAATTGCATCATAAAATAACTTTTTAATTTTTATAGCACACTTTTACTTTTTAATTTATTGGCGCGTATGGGCTCATTGACTTAATGTAGAAAAGTAGTTTCACTGTCTAATGAGAATCTAAATTGCCCGCCATACCGCATATTTTTTTCGTTTCCACTTTTGTTTTATTTCAACTGTATTATTGAAGATAAAATTAGGTATTAAAACACTCGCGTCTTAATATTATCAAAAAAGGTCATTAAAACCCACGCTCGCGCTTTAATAACCCCTATTATGACCATTGCATAAACTACTAATTTTCAACAATAAATAGTAGCACGGTTTTACCCAACTGCCGAAGGAGGGCAATGTGTTTATCAGTCTATGTATGTATGTATGTTTGTTCCTATGTGGCGTTCTAGAGACAAACGTGTTGGCCGATTTTGATGGTTTTTACGTCAATCGTATCGTCTTAACCTTGCGAGTGTCACTGGCTACATTAAAATTGGAAAATAGAAAAAACGCGGATTTTGGGCGATACATCTGGTTTTGGTTGGCCAGCTCGCGAATATGTATCCTCCGACTGCACAGCATGATTTTCTTTTTGTTTACATCTTTTTAGTTCGCTTTTTAGGCAGTCGGGCTTTTGATTTTTTAAATTAATTTCAATTTTAACTATAGCGACAATCTACTCCAAAATGATGCACGGCATATACGAGTCTATCGCTATCCCTTTCATTTTCAAGAACAAATAGCATGCGCACTGTCTTTCTTTAAATGGACGGACTTCAAACAGCTGCTATGCTGTGTCCGCTTCTATCGCATGGGATGGTTGGTTGGGACCTCTCAGTCGCACATATTCACTCGCAGCAATATTTCACTTCTCAAAATTCGACAACCGGAATTCGGGACTGATTTTTCGCAGGCAACCCCATACCACCGTGTTCATAATGAAATAACCTTTATTTTCATTTAATTTAAATTAAATAATCAGACCGGTGCAAAATGCTATTATCGATTTACCTGTTTACACCTGGCTACCCGAGAGTTGTGACCGGAAAAGAATAGGCAACCTAACGTTTTCATATTCTATGGGCTTCATACTTTCGATTGATATAGAATTTATCTAATAAACAAACCGGTAAAATGGTTAAAAAAATATTTTTTTATGATTGTTAATTAATCATATCCTGGACTGAAATTTGTAAGGCAACCCACATGCAATATATTTATTGACATATTAAATTAAATATAAAATACGTTACATCAAATAAACATCTCGGTGAAGGACGTTTTTAAAGGGATCCTATACTATAAGAAACAATGTTGTATGTACACATTTACACAAACTCAGGGTCGTTTTAATATATATGGGTTTCGTGAGATGACCAATTAGAAACTCTCATCGTAGCTCAATCGTATGTATATTAATTACGGATATAAATCTAACTACAATCGTGTCATCTAGTTAGATTTATATCTGTGAGTGTGACTAGACCTGACACGTGTTGGCTCACAATGGGCCTCATCAGAAGGCTTAAGGTGATATATGGCGTATATATCACCTTAAGCCTTCTGTGTTAACGCATTACTGGCCGTGCGCCCGCTCGATGCCAAAATATCAATATTGAACCTCCTTTTGAACAGTTTTGTTTGCAGAATATTATTTGGTTTACATATGATATGTTAGTTATGAAGAAATTTCAGCCATCAATTTTTCTGTGTAAAAATATTTTTAAACATCCAAGTCGTTTTGGAGGAGTTTCCAAAAGTTGCGAAAAAATATCGAGTTGTTATTTTTTTTTTAAAGCAAATCTATTATTTACACGAAAAAACCTTGTGTTAAAAATAATGTACATGAATCAATAATAAATAATTTTTGTTTTCAAACCTTTTAACCTAGCCGTTACCAAGGAGTATGGGTATAAGGTAACCGTTTTAGGGCACTAAAGCGCATGTAGGCCCGTAAAATCACCCAAAGTGCAATGAAGAGAGTTATGCACTGCGTTTCCTTGCGTGATCGCAACAGAAATGAGGTACCGGTCGCTGTGGTGACACTTGGGGGAGTCCTATGTTCAGCAGTGAATGTTGACTTTTCGACAGAAATATTGAGGATGATGGCGAAAATGCTGCTCGTCTATCTTGCCAGTATTTAACAAAATGTCCATATTTTAAATCTGGTATGGAGATAGTTTGAAACCCTGGGAATGACATAGGATAGTTTTTATCTCGCTAATGTGTTTCCTTGGTATAATAAAACACTTTTTCGCGGATGAAGCCTCGGGCAGGAGCTAAATAACATCACTCCTGTATTAAATGAAGGGTTAAGCAGAGATGTACTTAAAGCAAATCCACATTTCGCCAAGTTCCATGTGATAGAGGGTGAGCCTATTACCGACAAGTCCAGACTCTTGAACTGCTACTGAAAAAAACTACTTCATAAAAATTTTAAACTCCTTCATTCTTTGAGAGACAACGCACAGCCTATACTGATAGGTTTAGAAGCCTGAAGTTTTGCAAAAGATTTAATTAAATAGCGATAGTGAGTTGTAAGAAAGGTTTAATAAATACAAAAGAATTGTATCCACCAATGGATTAAATAGGGGGTGAATAATTTTTCTAACATACATACGGGCATGCAGAACCGCATCCGGATTATCCGGATATTTGAATCTGACAGGATGGGCAATTAACACTGGAAATATGTCATAAATTCTTTAAATTTGTGTGATCAACATATATTTGCAACAAACAAGTTTTATAACAAATCGGTCTATAGTAACAATACTAGGTACTTTTCTTTATAATTTTCTTTTGGCTTATATCTCGAAAACCAATAACAATTAACGAATCTTATGTAGAACGTTTTTGTGCCCAATTGAACAAGGAATAAACTTGCTATGAGCCTTTGTCCCTTTTGCGATTTTTATGGACTTTTCAGGCGACGTTACTACTACCATAATGAACGTTATGCCGTTAAAAGTACTTAACTAGGATTTTTTTTAACATTTACTTTTGCAGTAAATGTTTTTATTTCATGGACTATTACGCGTATTTTGAATCGATGAATTAATGTTAACAATTTTCGTTTGTTTTTTAAAGAACCGGGGGAACCGGGTTTACAACTGCCGGAATCGGCTCTACAAAAACCTTGTAAGAACCAGGTATACCCGGTTCTGAAAGAACCGGTTAGAACCGGGTGCCCTACATACAAAGCATTTTCAAATAGTGGGTTCAGGAAACGAAATCAGTTCGTGAAACTAGTCAGTACAGAACTGTTACTATGTTCAAAAAAAATATTTGTACAAGAAGATTGAAATGTTAAATGAAAACCATCTTCTGTAAATAGTCTTTTTTGGTTTGAGGTAAATAACTTTCGAGCAGCCAGACACCCAGAAGCACTCATGTCTTTTTGTCCTATTCTTGCCTGAATATTATGTCGATAAACTTAACTAACAACAATCATTATTGTTACAGACCACAGAATCCACCGCAACCGCCACAACCAGCGCTACCTAAAGACTTCCAGGATGCGCTCGACATTATCTTCCCCACCGACGTGAAGCCAGACATGTCCCAAGGAGACGGGCTGTTCCCCCTCCCTCCCGGCTTCATACCAGGCTTGGGGGGTGTCATGCCGCCCTTCCCTCCCCTCCCCCTCATGCAGACACAGATGTCGCAGATGTTCGGCTTCGACCTCAACGGTCCCCTGTTCCAACCACCGCGCCAACAACTCTACGACACTCATGTCCCCCTGGTACCCAGCCCGAAGCCAAGACATCAAAACAAGAACAGGAATAATAAACCCAAACAAAACCAGAGGCCTAAAGTAGACTCGAAACCACCACAACCGCTACAACCACCACTAACCGCTGAGGAGAATGGAGAAGTAGCCAGAAAGCAGGAGGAAATGGATGACATGGCGATGTTAGGTATCGATGCATCTGATGTTGGGTGTATCTAGGATGAGCAATAGAAAAAGGAATAAAACTTCAAAGCTTTGGTCTCTTGATCGAAACGCACGACGCTGTGGAGTGCGGTGTCGGTCTTATAATCATATGAAAAGCATCTAGACTGATCTTTTGCCTTTATGCGTTCCGACCAGAGCCATACTAGCCTGTTCTAGGAGGTTCTCCTCCATTCGAATATTATTCCTTTTTCTATGCTGGTAATCATGTCAGGTGCGCAGAGCCGGCAAACACATTGACGCCAAAGGTTTCTAATTTTTTTCATGTTTAACCGAGTCACTTAAATGATACATATGTGCTTCAAGCTTACACAAGCCAATCGAAGTCCACAGCTGGACAGAGATCCCATATACTTAATTACATTTTACAAAATGTATAATACAGTAATTCTCACCCATTTTGGCCTGTCTGAAGTTGGCTACAATGGCTGCGCAGTAATAAATCTCATACAAAAACAGTAGCGCGCCGTGCCTTGCGCATTGGAATGCCGATGTTCAGCCCGGCTGGCCAATAAGATTGGGGAGAACTGTAAAGTAGCATTATTAATGCCAAGCGAAGGTAACAGAGTATTTAGTATTTATTGTTTATGTAACAAAAGAACATAAGCTTCAATTTACAGAAGCTCAATAGATCTAGATTCTAGTTGGGTGTTTCCAATTATGTCTTTATACTCTGGGAATTTAGTACTAAGATTCTTAACAATAGTTCGCTGTAGTTAACTTTTATTAATTGACATGTATTTTTTTTTTATATGGTTTTCAATTGCATTTCTGTACAATGTAGTTTAACCATACGTCTAAGGATAACTAGGTATTTCAGTAATGTGTCAAACATATATGTATTATTCATGTAATAAGAATTGAGTGTTTCGTTGCGTTTACCCATGTATTATTCTAATATTTTTAGGGTTCGGTACCTAAATAGTCCAAATGGAGCTCTATTGCTGTCACTCACTCGTCTGTCCGTCCGTCGTCTGTCACACAGGTTTTACAGCCAAAATGTTGGTCTTCAAATTTGTATAGTACCAAGCATCCTGGTAATCTTTGTGACAGGATTTCCTAGTGCAGATATCAGTCTCCCACAAAGGATTTACCAAATAATATTGCACTATTATGTAATAGTTTATAAGAAACCTTCGTGGAAGAGTAATAAATATTTGATTTATTTATCTTGTTGACACATGGCCATACAAATTGTCAAATAATATTTTAAAGGAGCGAAAAAAGAATTCCTTCGTTGAGTAGATAAATACTTTACTTTTTTAATTTAAAAAATATTGGAAAACAAAGGAATGAAAAGCCACCAAAGACTAGCTTTTTTTATAAAATTTTGTTCCGGATATTTTTTTAAATTCCCATTGACCTATGAACTTCAAATATGGTGCTAATTTTTATTACGTATGTTTTACTAAAAAATACCAATATATAGATAAATCAGATTTTTCTTAAAAAATTTGCAAAAATAACAACCAACTTGTTTTTGCGGTTTGGTACGGAACCCGAAATGTGCGAAGTCCGACACGCGAAAGGGCGACCCCATTGTAGCCATTACATTGAGTTTGCTTGAAAAAGGTATTGCGGTATTTTGTGTGAGTGAGGAAAGTTCCTGTAGTTTCCGTAAACCGTAAACAAAGCATAAGGATAGGGCGTAGCAGATGGCATTCTGTAGTGTCTGCCTACCCACTCCCCCAGGGAAGAAAAGCGTGAGGTTACATAATAATGTAGTTTTTTTACATGATACAAGTTATGTAACTGTTAAAGGTTTATACAATATTTTCTATGTATACTGAATGTATTAACTATATTTTCTTATATAAGCGGTAGCGTAAATGTGTTATTGTTTAGTTTATTCTCAAATATTGACTTAAGGCTATGTGAAATATGATTTAACCAGACACACTGCATGTTGGTTCAGGTCCAAACTTAACAATCATTTTAAATAAGTTGATAATATGTTTTCATGATAATAAATGTCATGTTAAAATGTTTGTGTTTCCTTTTATCTTTTTATAATCTTTTACCAAAATCTTGTCTATGACATTACCGTCTGTCTTGTTACCCACCAACAGAGAGTTTGTATAGTAACTAGAGATAACGTATTTACGACGAAAAAGAAACTGTCAATTCTCTCGTTCTTGCTTATAGAAAAACTCTATGAAAAAAAAAGAGACAAACATAGACAAACGCAACCATCCTGAACGTCAAAGAGATAACTTTTTAGTCACTGTTGTAACCCATCGGTTAGCAGCTCTAATTAAAGTGTTTCGCTGTTTTCACACCTTTGTTTCGTATATATCAGAAAGAATTTTGTTGTTTAATTATCTGCATGAACCATGTCGTGTGTGGCTATCAGTTGCAAGAGTAGAATGAGTGTATTAACAGAAAATAATCAAAGGATATCTTTCCACAGGTGAGTTATCGACTAGCATACTGAAATTATTGTGCAGGGAATACATTTCATAGGCTGTCCGGAATAAAGGAATCTTAGTTCTAAATACGTCGAGCACGTATAGTATCATTTAACACCTTAGCTGCCAGACAATGAGACACAATAGAAAATGTATTGTTTGTCGGTCACCTGGCAGTTAAAGTGTTAAGCCATTCTATGTAGTGAAATAATTAACTTTTATGCGTTCGCTAATAGAGCTATGACAGCTTACGTACTTACGTTCTGATGTTAGAGATGTGACAAAAGTCACAAGAAAGATTTATCGATACTGTATTTTTATTTTACTTACTTTAATGTATTTCTTAAAGTTTATTTGCTATTTGTTATTATTAGTCGAATATTGATTGTGCATAGGTTCCTAAGAGTACTTATTTAAGAAATAAGTGGATAAAGAATATAAAACATGCTAACTGGACACCTTCACCATATTCTCGCTTGTGTTCACTGCATTTTATTGAGTCGCTATTGCTATCCCTCGACCCATCTATGTATAAAGATTGATGAATCATGTTTATTTTCGCATTTTAATTTTTCAAATTGAATAATTAATGTGAACCATTTTATTATTATTTATTTTGTTACTTTTATACTTATACATACTCGTCTGTAAACTTTATTTTCAGTCTTGCACAAGAACTAGCTTATTATATATCAGTATATTGATCAGTACCTGTTTGTACATATAGTCGTACGAGTGTACCAAAAACTGTCACTTTGATCTCATGATGTACCTCGTTTTTGCACAAGGTATAAATAAACATTATTATATAAAAGTGAATGTGTACTCGTACAAAGAGTGAACTTATCAGTCATTGTAAGAGTAATTATAAAGATTCCCTAAAAAAACGTAGATAAAATTAGCCGCAGTCAGGGACGATTCTTACAGATATTTGACCAAATTTGTAGACAATCCTCCTAAACTAAACTCGATAATATCGATATGACAGTGGCACAGATCTAGTTCTGATATATGTCTATAGATAAGTATCTATAGCATCCTCGGTCACACTGGCAGAAAAGATGGCATAGACAAAAGTATATCTATCTCTTTTTGCTTATGACGTTATCTGTTAGTGCGAAAGTGAATATCGATGTTGAAATTGCGTCTTAAATATGTTACCTCTAGGTTACTATACAAACTCTCTGCCCACCAATACCAGGTAACGGTAATATCATAGACTAAAACACCGAAACCCCGCCTGCATCATAGTGAGACGGGACTCCAGGGTTTGGGGGCGCTCAGATTGGGGATTGTCCGCCCACCAAGTGATTCCAGGAAAGCCGGCGACATAGTAATCACGTGGTGAATGAAGTGCACAGCGGGGCTCAGTCTCCCCAGGGATGTGCTCTTACAGGAATTGCTCAGAGTTCCGGGGTGGTATTTTAAGAAGTCACAGGGTTCCTTGTGCTAATGGTGTTCACCGGAGTGATTTTAGTGAGGTAAAAATCCCACACTACCTGAAGCCATACCATGAGCTCTTAAAGCTAGGTTATTGCGATTGTTCGTATGGGACAGACTGTATACATCTGTCCTTTACGCACAGTGGTTATAACCTTGCTCTAAGTGTATATGGTAGCTCCCCTGCCCTCGCACCCTGACGTGTCAAGACTATCATAGTTCTACTGTAAAAAAAATGACAGATGTAAACAAGTCTCTTAAGAGCTTATGGTCACTCCCCTGGTTTTTTGTTTACATTTGTTTTTTCGAATTAGGTACATTTAAACATATAGTATTATATATTTTTGGTGATTTCAATTTCTCTTAAAGCTTTTGTTATCCTACACGACGGATATGAAAGAAAAATAAATTTAACTGCCATCATACCCAAAGGGTAAAAACGGGACCCTATTACTAAGACTCCGCGGTCCGTCTGTCTGTCTATCCAAGGGCGGATTTAGGGGGGGGCACGGGGGCATGTGCCCCCCCCCCCCCCCCCCCCAGACGGTAATTTGTGTACTATGGAGAATACATCACAGTACATACTTAGAAGCAAATCAAATTACAGAGTTATTAAAATATATGAATAAAGTATCAGAAAGAAACTATTCACCGCTCTGCACTGGAGGTTGTCTTCAAGGTTCTGGACTGGAGAGGCCGATTTGCCGATGATAAAGCTGTCATGGAGGACCCCAGTACAACGCTCGCTGACCTCAGTAGAACTTCCGAAAGAATGGGTCCAAAAATGAACATGGACAAACCAAGGTGATCTTGAGCGCTTATGTCGCACCCACTCCTATCAAGGTCGTTGGCTCCACAGCCGAAGTCGTGGACGACCATGTCTACCTGGGAAAAACGGTCCAGCTAGGCAGGTCCAATCTCGAGAAAGAGGACAACCGTCGAATCCTACTCGGCCGGGCAGCATTCGGGAAGCTGCGCGGTTTCTTATCGTCCAACTTACCACACCAGCCCACCTCTATCATCGGACATCTAGACGCACTGCAAGTTACCATCCTTACCTTGTTGCCATTCCACCAATTCGCACCAAGCGCTTCCAAACATCCTTCATAATGCGCACAGCGAATGAATGGAACTCACTACCTGCGTCTGTGTTTCCGAACGCCTTCAACCCGAATCTTTTCAAAGTTAGAGTGAACAGGCTTCTTCTGGGTAAGCTCACTGAGCTCACTCCATCGTCGACTCTGTCTCAGTCACCTCTGACCTAGACTAGAGTCAAGAGCAAACCCATCACAAATAAAAAATAAATACTTACCACAGTGTCTCAAGACGAACTTATGGCTCTGAGACGTGGTCGCTCACAATGGGCCTCATCAGAAAGCTTACAGTCACCCAAAGGGCAATGGAGAGGGCCAGGCTCGGAGTGTCCTTGCGTGATTAAATCAGAAATGTAGAAATCTGCAAGAGAACCAGGGTTACCGACATAGCCCGAAAAATTGTAAGTGGCAGTGGGCAGGGCACATTGCTCGCAGAACAGATGGCCGATGGGTCTGAAAAGTTTTGGAGTGGCGACCGCGAACCGGAAGACGATATGTTGGAAGGCCTCCCACTAGGTGGACCGATGACCTGGTTAAGGTTGCGGGAAGGCGCTGGATGCGAGATGCACGGGATCGGTCAATGTGGCGACGCCTGGCCTCCCGCCTATGTCCAGCAGTGGACGACTTTTGGCTGAAATGATGATGATGATAAACGTTTTATTCAGTGAAAAATCTAATAAAAAAACCAAGGTTTTTCAGGGTGATTTAGCTGTACTTAAATGAAAAAATAAAAACAATAAATAGTACTTACATCATTGTTTGTAACATACGCATAAAAAAGTCACTTGTCCTCCATTTCAAGGTATCCCTCCGTTTACAACTGATGTTTGATGTCAACTAAGCTAATCGGGTCTAAACAAGGGAAAAGTGATTTTTTTTATACTTGGCGGATGACATGATATGCTTGTCACCAACTTCTATGGCGTAGGTATGACACGAAATATTCGTTCTCCGCTACAGGTAAAAGTTTACAAAAACGGGAGCCGCAACGAATCGGTTAATAACGGTAAGTCCCTTTTCACATGCTTCGGTTGCTGGTTAGCCGATTGATTCGATCTATGCAGCAGAGTCATTAAATATTGGACCTCTCGGATTCGTGCCACCATACGAAGCCGCAGCGGACATTTGCACGATGTCATATTCCATCCATAATTGGCATAAATGGGCCTTTTAAATAAAAAATAAATTTCGTTAATATCTCACACACATCTTGTTTTATTCAATTTTAACATCGACCCGTCCTTGTTGAAAGACCCTTTATATTAGTGAGGTGAATGTACAGTGAGTGAGTCATTTTAATTTGTGACAACGTTTCGTTTCGTAACGTTTATCGTCCATAAAAAAAAGACCAAGAAAAGATAAAGATCAAGAGTGGGTCGACCAGGGTGGCGTACCTTATACTCAGAATATCCTCAAGATATTCATTGAAGGTCACACAGGTCTAAGCCCCGACCTCGGAACACCGGGACGAAGAAGTAGAGACTATGTATGAGGATATCTCTAGAGCCATACATGCATAAAACTCACTTCACTGTGGACATGGGGGACTTCAACGCAGAACTGGACAAACGAGACGATGATAAGCTGCAAGTGGGGCAATTTACATTTGAACGTCGGAACCACCGGGTTCACCTACTGGCCAGTTTTATGGAGAAGGAGGTCTTTTATATGATGAACTCCTTCTTCAGAAAGCGTGAGCACAGGAAGTGGACCTGGCAGAGCCACGACGATGCTGCTAGAAATGCGATTGAATTCATCATATCAACGAGGAAGCATGTATTCAATTACGTCTCTGCGATCAACGCGGTGAAAACTGGAAGTGATCACCGCATGGTAAGAGGCACATTGAACTTAAATATCAAGCTTGAATGGTCTTGAATGATGAAGTCTACGCCCCGTCCAGCATAGATCTAAATTCAAAACCGTTTCGAGTGCCTAAGGTGCTCCGTGGGCGATTATAACGACGGTTTCGTGGAAACTGTCAATGCGTTCGGGTCTAAGATCTTCCTACAAGACTCGTCATACAAATAAGAACAAAAATCTCTCTGATCCTACTCTCAAGCTCATGAAGAAGAGGTGTGAAATGATCATGCAGTCTTCAGACAATGCGTGTTGGTACCGACAGCTCAATAGACAGATGTCCAAGTCCTTGAAAAGCGACCTCCACCGTTTTAATACCGAGCGTATTAAAGACGCGATTGAGCGGCATAAGGACTCCAAGGTGTTTGCAAGAGATTTGGCTATTGGGCATAGTCAGCTCACAAAACTGAAGACCGACGATGGTAGGATAGTATCCGTCAAACTGGAGCTTCTGAGGGAGATCGAGAGGTTCTATGGGCAGTTGTACAGTAAACCTGTTGCGAATTTAGCAAATGACCCAAGAGCTAGATTGACCTGACACTATACCGAAGACATCTCGGACATCAGCCAGTCCAGGTTAGGATGGCTCTGAAGCAGCTTAAGAACAACAATGCCGGCCGGGTAATGACGGCATTACGGCCGAACCCCTGAAGGCGGGTGGAAAACTGGTACTTAAGGCCATTTGTTTCATGGTTTTATTTTACCACTTTGTCGGCGTGATTAATTTATGTATATCTGATAAAGACCAAGTGATTAATTCGGCATAATTCATAATGCCCGGGCAATTTAAAAAAATGCCCAAAATGATTAGGTAGGTAATTTAATAAAAACTATTGAAATAATTAAATTGACCGGACTTTCTGAATAATCACATCACTTATTGAGTCTGGTAATAAAAAGATGTCATCATCATCAGCTTTTTAATGTTCCCACTGCTGGGACTCAGGCCTCCTCTCTGAAAGGCAATGAGCCTTGATCCACCACGCGGGCCCTGTGCGGGTTGGTGGATAAGATAAAGATAAATAATAGGACACCTTTCTTTAGATACCACATGTCTTCGATTATTTGGTTCTAAGACATGCCGGTTTCCTCACGATGTTTTCCTTCACCGTTTTGAGAGCATTGGTGATGAAATAATTTACACAAAGTAAAGCGCCTGTCTAGGTTCGAACCCACGACCTAAGACAAGTAAGTATCTTAGTCATTCTCTACCAGTAAATCAATAAGTAATATTAATTATTCAGTCAGGAGACCTAAAATCCGGCAACACAATAGAATAGAATTTCTCTTTATTCGAGTATCCATGCCTCAAAAGATGGTTAATAAAATTTATAACTATGTTAGTAACACAGATATTACAAACTGAGACTACAAAACAAGAAATAACAGAAGATCACCGTTGCGACAACCCATGTGAGATGGCACAACAGCGACCCACGAAAACACAGTTTAGGCGACACGAAATCATTCTTAGGATACCTACTTTTGAAGCTGCCCCACACCCTGCGCACCATGGATGCGCACGTTTTACGCATGGTTGTGTAGTAACAATCTACATGCGGACCCGCAAACATCCCCAACGCACTACAGAAGCGAGGCAGCCCCGCCAGTGTACTGAAAGCGGAGAGCGTTGTACGATCTTTGCGTACAATTTAGCCCACAGTCTGCTCGTGTAAAAGGACGTACAGTAGGCTCAAAAGAGCGATATTTTGACCGAAAGTGAGCATCGTGCAAACCTACGAGCCAGCATGTTCGCTCTAACCGACAACGCTCTCCGCTCCCGTTCAATGTCGTCATCATCTTTAAGATTGGGGGTTACTATATGACCTAGATATTTAAACTTATGGACTCTTTTTAAAGGCGTGCCATACAGTTAAACCACCACCAACCACCCACCACCACCACCACCACCCACCATCTTAACCAACTTATTAGGGCTCTTACCCCCAGCCTCAAAGACCGATTTCTTGATGTTATATGCAAGGTCATGTAACCCAGCACACGCCTCACACTAGGCAACCAGTTTTCTCAACCCACAGATTGATGCGCTCAGCAGCACCATGTCGTCCGCGTAACTGATATTATTAACGCAGATACCGTCTACGTAACATCCAACTCTGGTACTGCTGAGCTCGGCAATGAGTTCGTTCACATACAGGTTGAAGAGCGTAGGTGAGCTCAACCCACTCTGCCTCACCCCACACTCCAACCCGTACGGGTGAGACAACGCCCCAGCCCATCGTACAGTGTGGATCTGGTTTCCATCCACCAAAACTTAAAAATTGTTATTAATTCTGGGGGTAAATCAACCCGCTCTAACTTACTCCATAATATCATATCTCCATCATAGGAAAGCAGATCAAAAGCCACTTTAGATAGGTCGGGGAAGCAGCACAAACAGACGTCTCACCCTTCGCATAGTATGTGACCGCATGCTTAAGACACAACACTGCACTCTCAGTTGACAATCCAGCCCTGAAATCAAACTGGTTGTCATGTATGGTTGTTGTTTTATTCAATTGTGCATTAAGCATGCTGTCAAAAACCTTTAATATCACAGTAGCAAGGGAAATGGGGTTATAGTTACTGCTGTCGGCGAGGTCACCAGTTTTGTTTTTAGCGATTGGTACAACCACTGTTCGCATCATGTCACTAGGCATGTAACTATGACCATACAGCATAGCAAGTGCCCTAGGTAAGTGAGGGCCAGCATATCGGAGGTGCTCGATGTTAAGCCCGTTATGGCCAGGGGACTTACCCCTTGACATATATCTAATTGTTCGAGTAATCTCTGCGCCCTTAAATTTAACTCCTATTTCCATCCCGGGCATAACATCGGGCACCGACCGCGATGGACCCAGAGGAGTATTGACAAAGAACGCCTCTTTAAAAAGATTTGCAATGACTTCTGGCTCACTCATGCCACCGACGCTCACAGGGATGCCCGGCCTGGCCTTCAATTTATTTGTGTGTTTCCAGAAACTACGAAAATCATTCTTAGCGTGGTGTGAGGCTAGAATGTCCATTTTATCCATTTCAACATTGACTTGAAGACTCTTCTAGCCCACACATTTCGTTATAACATAATGTCCATATTCCCAATTCATTTACTTTAATTTTGTCATGGATTGTACACGTTCTGTCCAGTTGCTAATCTGTCCAGCTGAGAATCTGTCCAGTTGCTCCGGAGGGAACTAACCCACTAGTAGGTTTACCATACGACGCCCACAACAAAAATGTCTGCCTAGCCACCCTGTGAGCCTCGGCAACATGCTTGTTCCATCTTAATAAAAAATAAAAAAGTTTAAGTACAGGCACATCGACACGGGTTTTTCACATAAAATCTTCTAACTTCGAAACAAAATCTTGTTATAATTATGATAAGGCGGAGTTCACGCCTCCGCGCTGTAACAAAACAACGATATCGTGAACGTGACTTAATACTTGATAATAACATCTCGGCAAAATCATCTGATGTTACGTCATCACGATGACAACGTACAATTACCATATTGATAACGAACTAGAATAGATATGGCCGTGGGAAACAAATAGGCCAATATAACAAAAAACAATTGTTTTGATAACTAAACTTGTTCTAAGATTTCGCCGATTCAGTTTGCTTATATACCAACAGGAATAAATAATAAGGAGCGGAAGCAGCCTACCTTTTCCTAATTTGTGAAAATACTTTCTACAAATCTTAGATCCAGGTCGCCATTTTGTTTAAACAGTCGTTGCAGCTGAAAGACGAACACAAGCCTCCATCTGACGCCGGCCCAACTACATACCGGTCTTGTGCTACTGCATCGATAGACACAACGTTGGTGGAAGGCCTTCCACCCAAAAGACCGATGACCTAATGAGGGCCCTTGGAAACTGGTGGATGCGAGAAGCACAGGTAACTGGACACCAATAATCCAATATCATATCACTGCCTCGGATACCCCTCAGTAGCTGATTTTAAAATAGCCACACTTGAAATAACCCTTGAAAGTATATCGTTGATTCGACATAGAGAGTTGACCCGCCTCCCAAGTAGCACAAAACTGCATTATAGGATGTCACAAAGGGTAACATCGGTAACTTTAGCATTTATGAAGACTTATTACAGTACACTCGAACTGCAATAGCTGAAAATTACGCTTTCGTCTGTATAATAATGCTTTTATGCGTCACGGAGACAACACTGTAATGCTGCAAGCGTTAATATAGGTATTCAGTTCAGTATTAGTACTGTAAGCTGCAATTAAGCATTTTTATGGACTTTAACTCAGCAATATTCTGAATTGAAGGCCACAAGTGTACCCTTAGACCGCTTGCAGTTAGTCTGTGACTTCAATTAACAATGATATAATGCGTCTTGCTGCACATAGTTGAACTTTAGTAGTGTTAATCAGCTTGTTACACGCAATCTTATAATAGCACTTATATAGCCCACATGATCACTATGGGTGAACTTATATGATGCTAAATTACAGCAAACTGCTATAAATCAGCTCACACGTTACCTATGATCCCTGTACGGGTCTACCACCGTACAGTACGTTTACCTGGGTCATCATTATTGCGCCACCCGCTCAGTATGTTTCCATCATTTATATTATTGCACTTACACAGCAATAGTTCAGTACGTAATTCGGCGGCATACCGTGCGCGTGACTCATAATCCCATATCGTTCACCATAGTATAAATTAGTCTTAATTTCATATTTGTGGAAACAGACAATACAGTGAATTTATTAACCTTAAACTGACTTTCATCTCTTATCTCATCCTTTATCTCTATCATAACCCAACCCCGAACATTGGTCCTTCGAGCACGTTAGCGAGACCGAAACGCGTGTGCAAAACGTTGTGCTTTGTTCTTTTGTGTGTGCGTTTTACCAGTTTCGTTATACGCAATTAGAAACCTTGGAAAATACAGTGTGTTTCATCTCGTGATCCCGGTGCCTAGGAAGGCGCCACTTTGCCTCATCTCGTGATCCCGGTGCCTAGGAAGGCGCCAATTTGTTACATCTCGTGATCCCGGTGCCTAGGAAGGCGCCACTTTGCCTCATCTCGTGATCCTGTTCAATCCCGGAGCCTAGGAAGGCGCCAATTTGTTACATCTCGTGATCCCGGTGCCTAGGAAGGCGCCACTTTGCCTCATCTCGTGATCCTGTTCAATCCCGGAGCCTAGGAAGGCGCCAATTTGTTACATCTCGTGATCCCGGTGCCTAGGAAGGCGCCACTTTGCCTCATCTCGTGATCCTGTTCAATCCCGAAGCCTAGGAAGGCGCCAATTTGTTACATCTCGTGATCCCGGTGCCTAGGAAGGCGCCACTTTGCCTCATCTCGTGATCCTGGTCAATCCCGGTGCCCATCTCATCTTGTGATTTTATTCGATCCTAGTGCCTAGGAGGGCGCCACTCATCTCACGATCCTGTTCAACCCCGAAGAAACCCTACAAGTAAGGTATCTTTCTTCTTACTTTTACTATGGCTACAATGGAAGACATTTTAGCTACTCAACAGCGAATCATTGTAGACATAGATAGACTTTACTCCAACTTCAAGAAAGATGGAGCAGAGCGGAAGACACCCGACTACCTACGTCGACGATTAGAAAGCCTAGAGCAATATTTTACGGAATTTCATAACAATCATATGAATTTGTTATCCTTTGGTGATCGATCTCATGCGTATTTCACTACCGATCAGTATGACCAAATGAAGGTGAAATACAGCAATATTAAAACAGCCATTCAGAATTATAAGCCTTCTACAGACAGACCTCAAACCCCTGTTTTGAAACCCCCTACTTTTCAACCATCTTCAATATCTCAAACCTCGGATCCCTCATCTCAAAATAATCCTCCTAAGGATAGCGTAAATATAGAAGACCTCTTGAAGAAACAAGCTACTAATTTTAGGGCATTTTCAAGAGAAGCTGCTGAGATTGATCTCAATCTTATCTCTGAAAAGTGGGAGTTTGAAGACATCCTAAAAACGTTAAAATCTCGTTGGGCAGCTATTGACACCCTACACTGGGAACTGGACAACGAGCTCAACGGCTCCAACGCCCAGTACGACGAGCAATTCTCGAACTACGAGAAATATTATAAGACTCTGAAAAGGGATATTAACCGAAAGATGTGGTCGGTGGCTCATATTGAGAAATCGACCCCAAAAATGGAAATAGCTACCTTTGAAGGAAGTTATACGTCCTGGATATCCTTCAAAGATCTCTTTACAGAAACTGTACATAATAATCCATCGTTATCGAACGCCCAAAAAATGCAATTTCTGAAAAGTAAGACCAAGGGCGAGCCGGAAAAATTAATTCAACATCTTCAAATAAGTTCAGACAACTACCCCGTTTGTTGGAATATCCTTACGCATCGCTATGACAATAAGCGTCGTATTTTTACATCTCATCTCAAAAACCTCCTAAATATCCCGACATCTCAGCAAAAATCAGTGAGTCACCTCAAACGGATCCACGATACAACGTACGAAAGCGTGAACGCTATAAAAAATCTCGGAATCGATGTATCTACTTGGGATCCCTTTCTCGTATGTATCCTAGCGGAGAAATTAGACTCTGAAACCAACGATGACTATATAGATTCGTTGAAATCTCCAAAGGAGTTACCAGTATTGGAAGAATTTCTTCGGTTTTTGGAGAATAAATTTACGTCGCTGGAAACTTCACGGAAGAAACAAGAACCCTTCTTTCAAAGGTCATCTCAATCCCAACACGCATCTTCATCATCTAAAGACTATCTTAATAACCAACAATCTCATTCAAAAGGATTTTATTCTCGTTTCAAACAAAATAACAACACCACAAATCATACCTATTCGACAAACCAGGTCATTTCGCAATCGTCAAAGTCCAATTGGAAAAATAACGAAAGACGTAAGCAATGTGGTATTTGCAATGCAAGCGATCATCGCATACAAAATTGCCAAAAGCTGGCAAAAATGCACCCATCGGCTCGTAGAAACGCAATCGCAAATTTGAACCTTTGTGTCAACTGTTTGCACTATCACGAAGGCAGAAAATGCTTTTCGGAAGTAAAGTGTAAAGAGTGCAATAAAGACCACAATACGATTCTGCATGAATGTTTTACGTCAAGAAACGCTAATTCGGATGCGTCGCAAACGAGGCCGAACACGGCCACTATTACGAAATCTCCACCTCAGCATGACATGAACACCTTAGTATCTATGCAAAATGACCCTACAGAAATACTCCTCGCGACAGCAATTATCAAGGTTCAAGCAGCTGACGGATCTTACGAAAGAATGAGAGCTCTTCTAGATCAGGGATCTCAGACCTCAATCATTACTGAACGAGCTGCACAGCTCCTAAACCTGCGTCGGCAAAAATGCACTGGACTTATCTCTGGAATCGGAAACGACCAAAAAAGCTGTAAGGGCATGATCTCTATTAAGTGTATGTCAGTAATTAATGACTTCACTTTCGAGTCCGACGTATTTATAATGAAAAGACTAGTCAAGAACTTGCCTAGTTGTACCTTCACTAAACCCAACTGGCCAACTCTTAACCAAATAACCTTAGCTGATCCTGAATTTAACAAAAGTAGGCCAGTTGATATCTTATTCGGTGCTGACGTTTATTCCCAAATCCTATTGGATGGTATCTGCCGTTCCGAGGGAATGTTACCCATTGCCCAGCAGACACAGCTGGGATGGATCCTAAGCGGTAACTGTAAAACATTTCAGTGCAATGTGATCCTAAACAATCTCACCGATATCCAACAGTTCTGGGAAATGGAGGATATTCGCGAACCCTTATCAATATCTCAAGAAGATCAAGCTTGCATTGACTTCTTTCAATCCTCAACCTCAAGGCGCGAAGACGGCAGCTATGTCGTGAAAATACCTTTTAAAGAAAATTTTGAAGAACAGTTGGGCGAATCTAAAAATAAATCCATTGCGCAATTCTTTCAAATAGAAAGAAAATTAATTAAGCAACCAGACTTGGCACGTGATTATAAATTGTTTATGTCCGAGTATTTAGAGCTCGGACACATGATCCCCGTTGCGACACATGTCAACGTAACCCCAGAGTGCTACCTTTCGCATCATGGCGTACTTCGAGCTGAGTCATTAACTACAAAATTACGAGTTGTTTTTAATGCCTCTGCAAAAACCTCTACGGGTCACAGCCTCAACGATCTTATGTGCAGGGGGCCGAACCTGCAGCAGGATCTCTTAAGTCTCATCCTAAAATGGAGACAGTTTAAATACGCATTTACGGCTGATATTGAAAAGATGTTCCGTAACATTTGGCTACATCCTGATCAACAAAAGTTCCAGAAAATTATTTGGAGAAATCATCAATCCCAACCTTTGCAAGAATATCAGCTAGCGACTGTCACCTACGGTACAAAGGCCGCACCCTTCTTGGCCATGATGACACTGAAACAACTTGCCATCGATGAAAGGCCAAATTATCCCAATAGCAGCGCTCCGGATATATTAGAAACCTCTTTTTACATGGATGATCTCATGCATGGTGCTCATACTGCGACAGCTGCTAAACATCTCAAAGCAGAAATGACAAACCTTCTTAAGTCAGGCGGCCTCAATCTTAGAAAATGGCGCTCGAACTTGCCGGAACTCTTAGACGATCATATTAACCCTCAAGATGAAGAATTTCATTTTAAACAGCCAGAATCTACAAAGGCTTTAGGCCTTCGCTGGAATCCAAAAGAAGACTATTTTATCTTTCATCCAATAGAAATTACCACAGAAGGCATCCCAACAAAACGACAATTCTTGTCAGAAATCTCAAAAATCTTTGACCCCTTGGGCTGGGTTTCACCAGTCACAATAAAACTCAAAATATTATTTCAAGAAACATGGAAAACGGAATTAGGTTGGGATCAACCGATTCCTCATAATATTGCCCTGGAATGGAATAAAATAAAGGCCGACTTACCTTATATATCCCAATTTAAAATACCTCGATGGATACAAACCATGGAGAATGATATAATTGAGCTTCATGGGTTTTGTGATGCCAGCACAAAGGCCTACGCTTGCGTTGTTTATTGTAAAATTACAAGAAACCACAAGACATACATTACTCTTGTTGCTGGAAAATCTAAAGTGGTACCTCTGAAAAAATCAATATCTATACCTCGCTTGGAACTTAGTGGAGCTCTTTTATTATCAAAACTTATGGCCAAAATAATCTCACCCCTATCTGATCTCAAAATCCAAGCTTATGGCTGGGTAGATTCCATGGCAGTACTAGGATGGATAAGTGGTGAACCAGAAAAATGGAAACCCTTTGTTGCCAATCGAGTAAAAATGATTTGCGAAATTATCCCACAAAATAGGTGGCGGTATGTGAAATCCCAAGAAAATCCCGCAGATTGCGCTAGCCGTAGTCTGACCGCATCCCATTTAGCAAATCATTCACTTTGGTGGCACGGACCCGATTGGTTACCTCAATACAATCCTGAAAAGAATCCAGAAACCATCTTATATAAAACAACTGAAGATCTCAGAAAGAAAAAGCTAGTAAACACTATTACTGCTGACTCTAGCAATTCCGTTATAAAACAATTATTAGAAAAATACAGCAGTTACAAGAAAATTATACGAGTTCTAGCCTATGTAAACAAATTCAAAGACATCTTGATTTACAAAAAGAAGCGTGAAAACTATCTGACTTTGCATGACCTCAAACGAGCGACAGAAATGTTACTAAAATATGTGCAACAAGAACACTTTTTCAAGGAAATATCTCAACTTGAAAAAGGTGATCCTTTAAGCAAAAAAAGCCAGATCTTGAATCTCAATCCTATCTTAGACAACCACGGAGTACTCCGTGTCGGTGGACGGCTAAAACATTCGAGTTTAGACCCCGAAATGAAGCATCCCATTATCATCCCAAATCAAACTAAATTAGCTGATCTTATAATAGATGAATCCCATAAATTAGTATTCCATGGTGGAGTTAAAATGACGAATGGATTTATACGACAAAAATATTGGATAATTGGAGGAACCCGCGCTACAAAAAAACGATTAAGAACGTGCGTAAAGTGTAGGAGACACGATCCCATTCTACAACATCAACTCATGGGTGACTTGCCTTCATCCAGATTAAATCCTAGTCGACCCTTTCATCACACCGGTATTGACTACACTGGACATGTTTTGGTGAAAGCGAACAAAGGTCGCGGCATCAAAACAGATAAAGGATACGTTGCAGTATTCATATGTATGGTTACAAAGGCCATACATTTAGAACTCGTATCTGATCTCACAGCGTCGGCTTTTATTGCAGCGCTCAGACGTATGTCAGCCAGAAGAGGAGTTCCCGGGCACATCTACAGTGATCAAGGAACTAACTTCATTGGAGCTAACAAGATCCTAAAACAAGAAATCTTAGAAATCTCAAAAATCTTATCAAGCCAAGAAACATTATCAATCGTCGCAGAAATGAACATTGAGTGGCATTTTAATGCTCCGTCATGGCCTTCTGCTGGCGGACTTTGGGAAGCTGCGGTGAAAAGTTTAAAACATCATCTGAGGCGTGTTGTTGGTGAGCAAAAACTCACCTACGAAGAATATAGCACCCTCCTGTCTCAACTCGAGGGTTGTTTAAACTCTCGACCACTTTGTCCTTTGAAGGAGGATCCCGAGGACATAGACTTTTTAACCCCGGCACACTTTCTTGCAAGTGGGCCTACCTTAACGATCTTTGAAACAGAAAATGATCTTAGGACTCGGTGGCACTTGGTACAAAACATATATAGACATATTTGGACCCAGTGGAAAAATGAATATCTCTCACAGTTATCCATTAGAGCTAAATGGAGACAACCTCAAAGGAATCTCAATCTCAACGATATTGTTATCATCAAAGATGAAAACCTCCCACCTGGGAAGTGGGCTCTAGGGCGTATAGTAGAACTGCATCCTGGTTCTGACGGATTCGTCAGAGTCGTTACAATTAAAACCAAAAATGGTTTCCTAAAACGGCCTGTTGTTAAGCTATCTCTATTACCAACGGACAGAGACAATGATCCTCCTAGTGACACGAAGGTTAAGGATGAAGCACTAAGGAAGAAAAATCCCAAGCGTATCTCCTTCTCGACCATAGCTCTGTCAGTAACGCTATTCTTATTGTCACTAATTAACTTATCTCAAGCATCTTATAGTTTTACCCATTTGACCAACAACAGCGTTTATTTCGATAAAATCTCCAACATGCATCTTATTAGAGACGATTGGCGTTTAATTGTTTATTATGACACATATCCCTACAAAGAAGGCACGTCGGCACTCGAGAAGTATATAAATTATCTTGAAACATTATGCTCCACTATTAAAGAACACACACCTTGCGTCGGTATCATCTTACAACTCGGGCACGAGTTCGAAGAAATTAAACATTATGATAGTATGTTGACAATGAATGAATCATTTGTAACTGGAGACGAGCGGCGGCGCCGGCGTCGTGGTCTAATAGACGGAGTAGGCTACGTTGCAAACAGCTTGTTTGGCGTACTAGATCAGCGTTTTGCGGAGAAATACGCACAAGACATCGACCTTTTGAAAGAAAATGATAAACATTTGTATAACCCCTTGTAAAAACATTTGGAAAGAATTAACAGTGAATAATAAATATTATTATTTTTGTTGCAATGAATGCAACCTTAAACTTCTCTGTGATGGCGAAATTACCGCCGTTAAATTGAGGAATGCAGGTCTGTTGAATGTGGAGGAAGGCTGTATGATAAAGACGGACAATTTCGTTGTCCATTCTTATAAAAGGCTGTCTAGCAAAATGAGTACTGGTGCAAGAATTATTGCCCCACAAATATCACCTATTAATCATATATTCAACATATCTACCCCTGAATCTCCTGAAATTAATCCTAATAATTCTGAAATATTGCGACAATTTGAAGAAATACAGAAAAAGATTGAGATCATGAAACAAACTGAACCATTGAGTGATAAAATATCCTATCACGACGTACATCTTTATAGCGTCTTGTATGCTCTAATCTTTGGAATCCTGATAACTGCGGCGGTATACTGTTGGCGGCGTCACAGGCGGTCAACACGTCGAGAACCCTCGGTGCCTGCTGGAGAGGCATCTACGGCTACTGCAATCTCTTCACATCCCGGAAATGAGAGTGAGTGTAGTGCGGTTAGGGAAAAAAGGCAATCTTTAATCGAAGTGAAAAGTGCAGTGAATGAGTGTTGTAATCTTAGGGAAAAGGGTCAATTTAATCAATCTGTGAAAAGTGTTCCCAAAGATCTTATTAAATCTAGCGAGTGTTTACAAACAGAAGACAGGGCCTCGTCCCCTGTTTTTCGCGTATTTTCCCTTCCCGATCTAAGATAAATCGTTGCTAGACTACTTGTAATTGTTCGAAATATCGTTAGTCACTCACTACTAATCCTTATCCCTGTCATATAGTTGATAGGTTGAATATTGTTTATCATCTTGTAAATCTCATCTCCATATTTATCCTACTAACACCTATCTTTGTCCCCGGGAGCATGTACGGGTCTACCACCGTACAGTACGTTTACCTGGGTCATCATTATTGCGCCACCCGCTCAGTATGTTTCCATCATTTATATTATTGCACTTACACAGCAATAGTTCAGTACGTAATTCGGCGGCATACCGTGCGCGTGACTCATAATCCCATATCGTTCACCATAGTATAAATTAGTCTTAATTTCATATTTGTGGAAACAGACAATACAGTGAATTTATTAACCTTAAACTGACTTTCATCTCTTATCTCATCCTTTATCTCTATCATAACCCAACCCCGAACAATCCCGGTTAGAGCTGAATACGTGTACTAGCGTCGGCAATTAATCTACTAATGCAGTTAAATAAGATCTTGTAGACTTATCTTTTCAGCACCCCAGTTTGCAAAAAAATATTACGAAAATCGGAGGAGTGTTTCTTGGGATGATTTAGGTAAACAAATAACATAAAAGGATTGTCACAACAGACGTATAATTTTGTAAAATAAATCCATGGATCCCTAGAATTCCTGCTGAGACTTTAGTGGTTCACTGATGATTACCAACAATATTTGCGTACATGTTACCCAATATCAAGCTTTACAGGAATCTGTGGCTGATTTGGTTGCTTGTCTGTCATTTTTTAGGTTCTAACCTATGTAAAATAATATTTATTAACATTTTTTCTTCGTTAAATAACGAAAATAACAACTGGATTTCAATAGAAAATCTAATGATTTTATACGCAAACAGCTTATTGTCAAATTACAAATGCAAAATAAAATTATTTATTTTTTATGATATATCATCAACTTATTTTATACTATAACATTCAAGTAAACAGTGATATTTTGAGAGCGCGTGAAAATTTTCACCTGTATTCATATACTATTTGACAATAAACTCTCTTTCCCCTTCGAATTTCACGCACAGGAGGAAAAAAAAAGTTTTTGTTACGGTAAACAATATTTGTCTATTTCACCACAAAATGTTTAACAGAAACAACATATCAAAATAATAAGGAGTAGGGTGAAAACTATTCACAATTTTGCCACTTGTGAATTTTCAATTCCAAAGAAGCATTATAAATATTCTGGTGTGTACCTTGTGCTGAAAAATAGGTAACCATAACTCTATTAATCGGCCATTGTGCTATATAAAAGGTAACAAATACTCTAATAATCAGTCAATATCCAGCTCTTGGGATGACTGCTACCTTTAATAATGCTCAAATAATGCTGATATAATGCAAATAGTTACAGTTATTCAGCTAACAGCTGTTTAATTTGTGCCCAAACCAGAGTTATATCAGCTGAAACAGCGCCTTTAATGCTCTTATTCAGAAGGCTTGTTCAGCTTAGGATTCTATTGTGGACAGTGATTCAGCTACTATACAGCACTTTTGTGTTACTTGGGCTGGTTCGCTGCATCCCCGTATGGGGGCGCGGCGGGCGGGTCTTATGGACCCCAACTGCCTACCAATTTCTTTTCTATGGTCATTCTTCCGCGGAAAATCTTGACTCCGCCATTCAGAAAAGGACGCGAAATGCACAACGCCATCTATCGAATATGGAGTTCAACAGTCCGAGTATCTGAATTGCGTTTGTTGCGATATTTTACTTCTTGCACTTTAACTTCTTTTTTTTTTATTCATCTTACTTTTGATAGAGTGAACCGATTGCGATGAAACAAAAACCAAGTAATACTACAAGTTACGCACAATTTTTATGTATAAAACTTCATCTAACTACATTGGTTTCGTACATTTTACGTGATGCGTGCACAAATAAACAGACAAAATTTCCTAAAATGCTGGAAATGGGTTCTGTTGGTTCTCCTTTAACACCCTGGCTATTTTTTTTTGTAAATATTTTGGACTTTTCTACAGATTTATTATATGTATTGATATTGATTGATGATGATTGATTAGACCATAATATGTTACATAAGACCATTTTCTTAATAATTTGATCTATGAAAATTTTGAGTTTTATTCGTATAACATAGTGCAATTAATTTGTAAAGTTATGTCTAACACGGACAAAAACGGTAATCTCACCGGAACCGCCAGGCGTATTTTAATTAAATTGTAACCATCTCAAATACAATTTAATTATCTACATTTTGATCTAAGGCTTTTTTCAGTCAAAGAATAATAGGGAAAGTTCAAAAAAACCGGCCAAGTGCGAGTCGGACTCGCGCACGAAGGGTTCCGCACCATTATCGCAAAAAACGGCAACAAAATCATGTTTGTTGTATGGGAGCCTCACTTAAATATTAATTTCATACGGTTTTTAGTATTTGTTGTTATAGCGGCAACAGAAATGCATTATCTGTGAAAATTTCAACTGTCTAGCTATTACGGATCATGAGATACAGCCTGGTGACTGACGGACAGACAGACAGACGGATCGCGGAGTCTTAGTAATAGGGTCCCGTTTTTACCCTTTGGGTACGGAACCCTAAAAACTACTGAATTTTGGATCGCGCGGGTGTGAAACTAGTGCGCGTTTTGTTCCCTCAAGGTCGTCGTCTTAAGTGGTCGCAAGTATCGCAAGCGCTACTGATGAGCATATTATCCCGGGTCAGTTAAAGTGTTATTTGGTTTTTCCATCTGGAATTTCACAGAAGCAACCCCGAGTCTGGTTTTGTGCCAATAGGCAGGCGGTTGATGGCAATACGCTCACCCCGCATTACCTACATAAGATTTAAGAATAACGCGAGTAGCGTTTGATCGCGCGATGATTGCTGAGTGCTGTTTCTTACGTAATAGCTTGCCGCTTCAGCTTATGATGTAAACCTATCTCTTCTTCTATCTTACAAACTTGCACAGTCATACCTACTTTATTCGCCATGAGTGACTGCCGATTCATTGTTATTGTTAGTCTACTACACCAATTAACTATGTTATATTTATTTAGAAGGAAATATTACATAAGCAACTGAATTATTTTAATTAGGTCTTTATTTATTTTTATAACAATTACTTGCTGTAAGTACTTACAATTTGCACCAAAGCCAAAACTACACATATAATAACACTTATAAACTAAAAAACTTTTTATAAACATTTAACATAGTTTTTTCATTGGGCATAAATATACGTACCCTCTCTTGACCTATATCTACTATGTGATTCAAAATGAAACTGAACCATGGCATTGAATTTTTGTAATAAAGAATTGGGGGAGATTTTCGAACTGCTAAGATGATCACGGTAGCAATGGCAAGCTGGCAGTGTACTGAGAGCCTATCCTGACCTACCCAAACATCTATTTAGAAGTCTACTTCCTTAACAAAAGAGCTCTTAAATTATTGATCGCCCGTCACTGACCAGCATGCAGAAACCGAGAAAACTATATCCTAATATCTAGCACACATTATGACGAAAACCCTAACCAGTGATATAGTAACCGTACCTACTGCAAATATTATCTTTTCCTTTTGTCACAAGGCTTTATATCCCATAGCAACTTTAGGAAAAACCTCGCGAGACTGCACCTACTAGTCGTATACAAACGGTCTGTGTAACCTTTACACCTGACTTCGCTCCCGTAGCCTATCCTGCAGAATATATAGGATAGACTTCTTTTTCGGGATACAATGTAGCTGCTACTCAGCAATCACTGTACAGTGGCGTAGCGTGGCTTTTAGCCGCCCGGGGCGGAGTCAATTTCGCCGCCCCCTTATTTGATACAGTAATTCCAAAGACAAAAATTCTTTATTTTAACTAGGCCATTAAGCGGCACTTTAGAACGTATAAATATAAATTTAAAATTAACAATAATTAAATCTACCGTCCATTCGGAAAAGTAGCTTGTAATGGAGAAGAACGGACAAGAAACTCCACACTTACTCTTTTAATAAAAGTTTTTTACATAGTTACATACCTACATAAATAAAAAAGAACCCGTATACCGTATTTGCAACTGTTATTAAACAACATTGAACACTTTTCATTAAGTAAGTACGTACCCTTATGATTTACAAGATATTGTTCCGTTTATTCATTTTTACATACAAATTAGTTACATTTTTAAATATTATTAAAAACATTGCTTATAAAACTTAAGATATTATCTTTATTTATTAGGCAAATTTCCGTCTCTAATATGTGCCGACTGGGGCGGGCCTGCCACTACGCTACGCCACTGATAGTGTAGTTTCTACTTGTGATAGAATTTTCGTAACCGGATCTGTACTTATTACTTGTTTAAAATTAATTTTCGTTACACATTTGATTTCTACGAGTGTCTATGAAATCGTTCAAGTGTGCACATAAAACAGTTATAATTCGCGTTGTCGGAGGAGCTCAATCAGTCAGATTCGCGACTTCTTCGCGAGCGGTAGCTAATCTTGCAAATAGCTAATATAATTCCGTGACATAATAAACACGAGACAAACGTAATAAAGTGCTAAGTTCTGAATTATATCAAAGAGCGCCACGTTACAGGTACGATATTCTTTATCTACATTTTGTATGGAGATTTTATTTCTATGTGTTTACCTGTTAACAATTATTAAGAAAACTGATGCAATGTGTTGTGAGTTTACATGTGCCACGTACCCCCATAAAAGTGTGGTCATGATATACTCTTCAACCAAGGATTGAAGATGTGAATCAACGACTATTTAGTGCTAATATTCTGCTTATTGACATGAATGAATTCTGTGAATGAATTACGCACTCATCGATTGTAAACAAGTTCGAATTCCGCAGGAAAATAAAATTAGAATATCAAGTTTTATTGACTTTAAAACACTATACGCAATTTTTAATAATTAATTAAACTTGTAATTTTGAAATGACTATTCCATAAGTTGAATTATGGTTTTAGTTATTTGCCTAGGTATATTTAGGAGGCTTTGCAGACATTCTTCTAAGAAGTGAATGATTTATTTCTAACAGGAAAATTGCCTCATTAACAATTATTTCCAAGGAAGGTTTAATTGTAATAGGTATTCCTTAATGGCGAGATCATATTTTTGCTAACTCTACTTTATGCCGTGCAACAGGCGGGATTCGAACTTGCCCATCAGCTTGAGCCTCTAAGCGTTGAACCATTTGGTACCACTGACCACATGAAAAAACTGAAAAGGTTTGTTTTGAAAAGCAATTTAGGTATTTGTTGCCTCTTATTGTGCTCATATGGAACAAAAAAAATTAATTCAAAAAATCATTATTTTTTTTTTCGCATTTTGTACATTTAAATTAACAAGTGTTACACATTTTTGAAATCATCTCTAAAAACCCTTTATTTTGATACCCCACACGATGGGTTTGAAAAAAAAAAGAGTGGGCCCCCACAATATGGCGCCCAAAATCCGCCATTTTTCTATTTTCCAATTTTAATGTAGCCAGTGACACTCGCAAGGTTAAGGCGAATCGATTGACGTAAGAATCATCGAAATCGGCCAACGCGTTTGGTCTCTAGACCGCCACAGAGGAACAAAAATACATACATACATAGACTGATAAACACATTACCCTCCTTCGGCAGTCGGGTAATAAACTTAAAAGATACATCATGAAAAGTATGAAGTCAACCTACTAGATAAGATCTACTGAATGCCTGAAAACTGTCCAACTGTTGGGAAAATGCCACTTTCTATACAATGGAAAATTCTAGTTCACACATATGAAACGTGGAAGCCAGACATAATATGTGCTTACATACCCACTTATATATGTTATTATGAAAAGGAAACAGCGATCAAAAACAATTTAGCAGCACTATCTATCGGGTAGCATCAACGTTGGAGCGGGAAATCTCTTATCACACTGATAACAGAGAAAAACATAATATTATGGTCGTTGCAACATCTTGACAGACTGTTAGTTAGTTGAATGAAAATGAAGTGATTACGATTATTATAGGCTGTATGTTAGTGCTCGTTCATACAGGGTCCGTTTTACGGATCCGCTTTATATGTTTTTCATCGGCGCTGACGTATGTAGTTGTATGAGCGAGTTCCCCGGTAATAGCACGCCCCACGTCGCTGCGATCCGATAAAACGGTTCAATATTTTAATACTGTTGTGTGTGTGAACTCGTTCATACACCTACACCATGGCCACAAAAAAGGTATACGATGGCAATAAAGCGGAACTGTAAAACGGACAGCTGTATATTTTGTCGGATCTGGAATACTGTAACGTGTGTGAACTCGCTCATACAACTACATACGTCAGCGCCGATGAAAAACATATAAAACGGATCCGTTAAAACGGTACTGTAAATGCGGTGTGAACATCACTTCCAGTAGCGACGGATCCGTTAAGACGATCCTGGAAATAAGGATGTTCTGTGCGAACGAGCTTTTAGTATCAGCCCAAAAAGGCACTAAAGCATACCTACGGAAAGAGATTGGGTTTGGATTGTCATCATCATTTCAGCCAAAATATTACGACTGCTGGACATAAGCCTACCCAATTGCCACATCGACCCGTTCTTTGCTTTTGGCATCTGTCGCCTGTCGGCTCCCCACGGCCTTTTAAGGATTGCCTGTATTAAACCGGAAATTAGGTATTTACTTTTCGCATTCTTCGTAAACTTAGGTACAAGCCATTCCATACTTCAGATGGATGCCTAAACACTTCATTTTTAAGTGCAGAAAAGAATTTCTAAAACGTGTCATCTTTCCTCATACAAACTCCTCTTTCTCCAGTAAACCATGTCAGCCGATCAAGTGTTCCACTCAAGATCTGAAGGTATCCCTTCCGAGGGTGTAAAGGACCAGTACGCCGACGGTAAAGCAGCCAGGACATGGAACAAGTTTATCGGAGACAGCAACCAGAGGACACAGAACTACAAGGACTTTTTGATAGGACTGCTCAAGAAGAATGGCTGCAAGAAGGTGCTTGACACCGCTTGCGGTACTGGGTAAGTCAAAATATAGTTATCGTTTGTTTTGGTTAGCTTTTGACAGAAGAGTGATCAGGAATAGCCTTCGGAACAAATCTAAGTGTAACCTAACATAATTAAGCGCCGTTCTTGATTTAGATCTCGTCTTCCTGAGAAAAAGCGACAGATGAGGTCTACTATAAAACGAGCTATCTCAGAAGATGCATGTTCACTCTTGCTTTAAAAGCTACGTTGCTATGTTTGTGGATGGAGTTCCACACTTTGGCTTTGTCTTAAATGTGGAGGACCGCTCAGTGCGACTAGTCGGTACCTTAACCCAGTGGCGGCTTTATGGGGTGGCGAGTAGGGCAATCGCCCGGGGTCTCAATTTTAGAGGGGCCTCATGCGACAACCCAAATGTTTAGAATTAAAACATTTATTCGTAACAATAAAATAAAATTGGTTAAGTATTACATAGTAAATTATTAATAACAATAAGTGCCAGCCAAGTTTTGCATTTGGTGCATCATCACATACATTGCAAAAATGATAAGGGCCGCAAATATCTGCTGCCCACCCGGAGCCTCGCAGAGCTTAAGACCGCACCTGCTTTAACCAAGTGCACGGATGGTATCCTGAAGTACCTACATCTGGTTGTCTAGTAGTGAAAGGTGGATAGTGGAATCAGGTCGTGAGCTAAAACTAAAAAAATACTTTCTACTTTCCTGAATGAATGAACCAAAATAATGGGCAAAGTTTTTTGAGTAAAACCTCAAGGGAAAACTTGTCTGTTACCATCCGGTTTGCATTAAATTTTCTTAAGTATCAGAATATAGTTACTGCGCCCCTGAAGCTCAAGGAACTAAAGGAACACGGATGGGTTTTAGTGAGTAAAAGTCTGACACCCTCCCACTTCACCTACAGCGGGAGCATAGCAGTCATTGGATGATACACCAGGCAACAAAAAAAGATATCAGATTATCGCGTTTATTACAGTTGTTTTGTAATAATTATCTAGTAACATTAGCAAAATATGTTGATGTCACGTAAATACGTGTATAAACACTCGTTATCTTTTGAACTTTAAAGTCATTTGGCACAAGATTGAACTGATGAAATCTGGTATTGTTATCACATAAGTAAAGTATCTAATCATCGTTGTGTTGTTCCGGTATCACGAAAGCATTCGCCTTCTTTGCAGTTTTCTATTAGAATGAAGCAGTAGTAGTATTACTAAAAGAGTTATAAATATAAATGTGGATCGATGGAGAGGAAGAGGATGACCAAATAAAAGATGGATGGACTGTGTGCGGAGTGATATGAAAGAAAATGGAAGCAAAGACTCCGGCAGGGAATTCCACTCCTTACCTGCGCTAGTATTATATTATCTGTGGCTGCGCGCACAATGAAAGTATTAGCAAAACGCTTTGTGCGTATGGGTGGATGTCCACCATGTACCGATGGCGCATTGCCGTAGGTACGTCTTGTAGTCCGATGATGGTAAGGGTAAGGCGGAATCAAATTGTGCAGTTCCGTCGCACACTCCCCGAAATGTAACCTATAACAGACTGACAGGCTGGCAACTCGGTGTCGGAGTTCGAAGCTCTGCAGCTTTGACACGAGCAGTGCATCGTTGCCAATAAGCCTGTCTGTAACTGTCTGTCAATCGACTCAAGTGCATCAAGCTGGTATTGGGCAGATCCGTCCCAGAGGTGAGAGCAGTACTCCATGCATGACCGAACTTGCGCTTTATACAAGTTGAGCAGCTATTCAGGCGTGAAGTACCGTCTCACCTTTGCAAGAATCTCCAACTTATTGCAGCCAACTGAGCCTCCCTTCTACATATACTAGATAGAGCGAATTACTTTACTAAAATGGGACCTTGATATGAGTTCTATGACCTTAACAAGGTTTCAACACAAAAATTGCAAAACAGTCATCATACAGGGATAGAGAAGTAGTTCAACAATGCAAATAATTTTATTTGGTCATTTTTAGGGTTCCGTACCCAAAGGGTAAAAACGGGACCCTATTACTAAGACTCCGCGATCCGTACGTCTGTCTGTCTGTCCGTCCGTCTGTCACCAGGCTGTATCTCATGAACCGTGGTAGCTAGGCAGTTGAAATTTTCACAGATGATGTATTTCTGTTGCCGCTATAACAACAAATACTAAAACCAGAATAAAATAAATATTTAAGTGGGGCTCCCATACAACAAACGTGATTTTTTTGCCGTTTTTTGCGATAATGGTACGGAACCCTTCGTGCGCGAGTCCGACTCGCACTTGGCCGGTTTTTTTTTATGATATCCATACTCCCAAAAGGTCTGTTTATAAAACTTCGCGCGGTGGTTTTCGTCCTAAATCATCATCCATTTCGCTACAAATATGCAAAAGTGTGTATTCGTACGCGAACTAGCTTCTTACTATATATCAAGCATCTATCTCTTTCGCACGTGTTGTCGGATAAGATAGCATGCATTTTAACCCCGCGCACAAAATAGTTCGTGCCGTCGACTAGTGCAACCCTAAGTAATGGATTAAAAACTCCTTTCGGTTGTGATAGAAACTGTGATTTAGTGTAGGTAAAGTATTAATAAGCAATTAGGGTAGGTACACAATAAACAGACCAAGCACGTCTATCTAAGCATAATTACAAACATTTTTAATCAAAGCTTTGATGTGCTTTTTCATAAAAACAAGCGGAATAAGCAATAATGGTATTGCTTCTTCTGATGATATTAGCGTTTTTCTACACTGTTTTAAAGTTTCTGATTTAATCTTTTTCAGAATCGACTCTATGATGCTGGTGGACGAAGGCTTCAATCTGGTGTCAGTGGATGCCTCAGATAAGATGTTGAAGCACGCTCTCAAAGCGCGGTGGGACAAGAGAAAAGACTCCAAATACGACGAATGGAGTAAGTAACTTTGCTTACTCACCATCATGTTAACGTAGTACTGGCCGTGCCGTGCGCCCGCTCGCAGCCAGAATATCAATATTGAACCTCCTTTTGGACAGTTTTGTTTGCAAAATATTATTTGATTTACATTTATGCTATTTTAGTTATGAAGAAATTCTAGACATACATTTTTCTGTGTAAATTTATTTTTTAACATCCAAGTCGTTTTGAAGGAGTTTCCATAAGTAGAGAAAAATATCGTGTTAATTACTTTTTTAAAGCAAAACTATTAGTTACACGAAAAAACCATGTTTCACAAATAATGTACGTAAATAAATCGGATTTTATTATATTTTTTTCAAACCTTTTTACCTAGCCGTTACTAAGAAGTATGCTTTAGAAAGTAACCGTTTTACGGCACTAAAGCTGTTGCAGGTCCTTAAGTAGCCGATAGATATCTCAATTTATTTAAGGTCGGCGCAGTACCTATGTAGATAGATAGAATAGATAAATTATTTATTCAGTGCACACAAAAGACACAGCACAACACAATTAAATTATTTTAATTTACATCTGGGTATTTGGTAACAAGGTGCCAACATACTTTATTAGCTGTCATCTCTTCAACTTGAACGCATTTCATCCATCGCTCATCCGATCCTTCCCTACTTGTAAAGTCATCCCTGTAACTTTCAACCACGAATATGGAGTTGTAAACGCAGAATGTTATGCAAGCTACAATACTTGCATACTTTTGTGCTAGTTACAAGACTGCATCTGCTATGTTGAGGATGTTTCTCTACTTATTGTGATTTTCAACTTTCCAATAGTAGCTCTATAGCCTGAAGTAACATTCTTACCTAACAACTGTTAGGTACCTGTTATGCGTAGGTACTCAGGTTGGTACCTGGGTATTTAGCTACCATAGAGACAAAATGTTGCATTTGCCTTATTTCTTATACTCCACTCAGTGGCGGCCTTAGGGGGTGGCGAACAAGGCAATCGCCCGGGGCCTCGCTCTTGCAGGGGCCTCACGCTACATCCCAAAAAGCTTACAATTCTATCCCTAGCAAACAATAAAGTTGGTCGTTTAATTATTTCATAGTAAAGTACTAATATTATAAAGGCGAAAGTTTGTGAGTGTGTGTGTGTGTGTGTGTTTGAATGTTTGTTACTTCTTCACGCTCAAACGGCTAAACGGATCTGGATGAAATTTAGCACAGATATAGATTTCAGTCTGGAATAGTACTTAAGATACTTTTTATTCCGGAAATATGTTCCCTTGGGCTTATGTTTGTAATTCCCGCGGGCGAAGTCGCTGGCATGAGCTAGTTAATAACAAAAACAATAAGTTTTCCATTTCTATATCTCATACATTGTAAAAAGCGGCCAAGTGCGAGTCGGATTCGCGCACGAAGGGTTCCGTACCATACTCGCAAACAAAGGCAAAAATATCACGTTTGTTGTATAAGAGCCCCACTTAAATATTTATTTTATTCTGTTTTTAGTATTTTTTTTGTTATAGCGGCAACAGAAATACATCATCTGTGACAATTTCAACAGCCTAGCTATCACGGTTTATGAGATACAGCCTGGTGACAGACAGACAGACATACGGACCGCGGAGTCTTAGTAATAGGGTCCCGTTTTTACCCTTTGGGTACGGAACCCTAAAAAGGACAAGGGCCTCGCATACCAGCCGCCAGCCCGGAGCCTCGCAGCGGTTAAGGCCGCCTCTGACTCCACTGCATTATTTATAAGGAAAATATACGAAAATAAAAGCTCGCAGTTGAATTTCCCATGATTCAAGTACTTCCGAACGGATCGGATGTTACAGTGCGTAACCAGCATTCATGTTCCTTTGTTTTATGTAGCTATTGCTGTCCCTTTTTATCACCTGCGCCGTCTCTTACCAGCCCTTATTAACCTTTTTCAAACGCCTTCTCCATTCTTCGCACCACCTGCTTGCTTTGTCACTACTCTAGCTAATATTTGCTTTTCCCATTACAGTCATAGAGGAAGCTAACTGGGAATCCTTACCCCGTGACGTCGAAGGCTTCCTGCCTGGCACAAAATTCGACGCTGTCATCTGCCTCGGAAACTCCTTCGCCCATCTTTTGGACGAGTTCGGAGACCAGAGAGTACAGAAGATGTGCCTTAGGAACTTCGCTACCTGCCTGAAGCCTGGTGGTCTGTTATTTATTGACCATAGGAACTATGATGCGATGATTGAAGGTGGAGCCACGCCGGGACACTCTATCTATTATAATGTAAGTATCCTGAGTTCCCCAAGGGGTTAAGCAGAGGTATATCTAGTTAGTACATATCGCTTATGTTTCATCATCTGCCTATTAATGTTCCCACTCCTAGGGCTGTAATGCACCACGCGGGCCCAGTGCAGGCTAGTGGATGTCACATGCATGTCTTCGAATGTTTGGTTCTATGACATGTCGGTTTCCTCACGATGTTTTCCTTCACCGTTTTTGAGAGCAGTGGTGATGAAATAATTTACACAAAGTAAAGCGCCTGCCTGGGTTCGAACCCACCACCTACAGCTTGTAAGACGCGACCAATACCAATGAGTCACCACTGCTCTCGCAGTCCCATAAATATGGTGCAAGATAAATAAATAAATAAATTGTTTATTAGCTTCAAATTTTTTACAAAAATCGCGAAGCCCTGACCCCTGAGCTAGGTAACAGCACCTGTGTTTCAGGGGCCAGAAACTATCACAAATCCAGATTCAAAGCTGCTACTGTTAACAGATGAAAAAACCTAATAACTCATTGCCAGACCCGGGCATTGAACCCTCATGCTTTGCAGTAATGTGAGATCAACTCGTGCCAAAGTGTCAATAATTGCATAAAGACATGTTATGACGGATTTTTATGCGACTTCAAAAAGGAGGAGGTTCTCAATTCGACTGTATTTTGTATATTTTTATTTGTGTTATTTAAGTAAAAGGTGCATTCAATTGAAAATAATTTATTTTGCGTCGTTATAAAATTAACAACTGTGACTAAAACGATGATGCTTAACTAGAAATATAAACGTGGATTCTTATCGGTTTCTTGTTCACAATCCAGTTCTCATCGGTTTAAATATATTATGCATATAAAACGTATCTACTACTTATAAGTTTAATGAAATTATCGTTTACGTTCATCGAGATGACAACAAGACACTGTACTGTTTCCATCCGACATTTTGTTTCTAGGCAAAATTTTATAAACAATTTCGTAATCACAAATGTTGACTTTCATTTCTTTGATAAAATGGACCATATTATATGAAAACAGCATCTTTATCTAAAACGATAAATTTATTAAATAACAGGTCAACGTGGAGTTTTTAATTTTATCTCTATGAGGTGATAAACAAGCTCTGACGATGACAAATATATTCGTTATGTTAAATCAAGTGAACTTGCGTAGTTCAAGGCTTGCGTTCGTGTTCAATAACATCACGTGTACCATCTAGGTAGGTAGGTATAAGCCTGTGTAGTTGTAGGTACCTACCTCTTCCTATAGTGAGTATGAAACCCTTTTCAATTGAATCAAGTTCTTCTCGGGATTAAAATAAACAAAGTGGTACTTAATTAAAATGGGCGAAGGGACGAGGGAGCGTTTATCCGCTCGATACGGGCTAAGCGTAATATAATAAATTAGCTTCTGCCAGCTGCTTCGCCCGCGTGTATTATAGATATAAACCTTCCTCTTGAATCACTCAAAAAGCCGCATCAAAATCCGTTGTGTAGTTTTAAAGATCTAAGCATACATAGGGACAGACAGACAGCGGGAAGCGACTTTGTTTTATACTATGTAGTGATACGGAAGGGCACGGGTGTCGCAGCGCGCAGCAGTCAGGTTGCGTGCGGTTTCGATTCCCGCGGCGTTTATATCTTGTACATGTTGTCCCGGATTGAATGATTATGCAAGTGGAATCAGTACCGTCTTTACCATAAGGGCACACGGGGCCCGTGCCCAGGGCCCCCATACTCAGGGGGCCCCGAAGGACCGACAATTTCTCTAACATTTATTCTCAAAACATTTTATCGGGCACAGTAACAGTGAGCACCCGGGTCGAAAATAAAACTTACCTTTGTCTTAAAATTCAAGTCAAAATTATTTAACCAAATTACCTATCAAGTAAAACTTTGTTTTTTTTTTCTTTTAGAAGTTATTTCCACAACATTTGATTTGATTTTGACTTATTTAGCTTAGAATCGTATTATGACAAAAAATCATATTCAGGCCTAAACTTGGCTTGGAATCTGGCGAGTTGACCAAAAATGCCAAGAAGTTTGGCGAGAACTTTAAACAATTTTATCATGAAAATATTAATGCATGTAAGTTCAAAACAGAATGTTTTTATTTAAGCCAATATTTAAAAAGTTAATTAAAAAAATCAAAAAACCCGACTGCTTAAAAAGCAAACTAAAAAGACTGCTGTGCAGTCGGAGGATATTTATTCGCTAGCTGGCGGACCAAAACCAGATGTATCCTCCGACTGCACAGCATGATTTTCTTCTTGTTTACGTCTTTTTAGTTTGCTTTTTTTTTATAATTAGGTACATTTAAACATTGTTATATATTTTTGAAATCGCCTTTTAAAATACCCCTTTGATACCCCACACGAAGGGTTTGGAAGAAAAAAAAAATCCCCCCAAAATGGCGCCCAAAATCCGCCATTTTTGTTTTTTCCAATTTTAATGTAGGCAGTGACACTCGCAGGATTAAGACGAATCGATTGACGTAAGAATCATCAAAATCGGCCAACGCGTTTGGTCTCTGGAACGCCACATAGGAACATACATACATACATACATAGACTGATAAACACATTACCCTCCTTCGGCAGTCGGGTAAAAACATAGCAAAGCAATCAGCGTATTTAAATATCTCAACCATACATAACCTAATAAATTCAGTTAAATTAGATGAAACTTTTTCAAACGTCGAAGGTGCTACAAGAGCATTCCGTTGCCTAATGGTTAGGTTCCAATTGCAGTGCAGAGCGTACATTTTCGCAGCTTAAGAGAATAAAAAACCAGCCAATTGCGAGTCGGACTTGCGCACGAAGGGTTCCGTACCATTATCGCAAAAGACGGCAAAAATATCACGTTTGTTGTATGGGAGCCCCACTTATATTATTCTGTCTACCTATTTATTTTATTCTGTTTTTAGTATTTGTTGTTATAGCGGCAAACGAAATACATCATCTGCCTCATTTTAACTGCCTAGCTATCACGGTCGGAACCCTAAAAATTAGCATGAATTACTGTTATTTTTTTGGGAGTGAAGACTATCGGTAGGTACCTATGTATAGTACCTACTCAAAGCCGATACCTGAACAATTTGGTAGATAGATTCTTGTAAAATCTAAGATAAACTAATGTAATCTGTTTAATTTCCAGAGCAAATATCCAGTAGACATTAGGACATCAGTGTTGGTGGTTGGCGGCAAAGCTCAGCTGGTTGCGTTAGACTACTGCATAACCACCGACGATACCAACAATGAAAGGAGGTGAGCTTTATTTTATCACACTGCACACTATCTATCACACTAATTACACTAGGCGAATGTTTGTGAGTGTGTGTGTGTGTTTGTTACTTCTTCACGCTCGAACGGCTGGACGAATCTGGATGAAATTTGGCACAGTTTATATGAGATGAATTTGTTTGCGCCAACATAACATTCGGTCATCCGCGAATACGTACCTATCCGTGAATTACTTTGTTACAGCAAAATACGCACCATTCTTTTGACAACTAAGTTTAAAATTAAAATACCAAAGAGCAACACACAACAAACAAATGCACGTCGCCATCACGCAGCTTCGTACTATATGAGGCGGGCGGGGCAAGGTGCTATTCATATGTAGTCCAGTTTCTTGGCGACTGCGTAGTATCCGTGCGGTTATATGTTTCCGAGGAGTTTGAATATTGTTACCACAGTAAATAGAACCCACATTCGCCAATAGTGAAGCGGGATCCAAAGATTACTATTATATACGCGGGATCGCCGCGCGGCGGCTATATGCACAGCGCCATCTATTTTTTGTTCAGGAAAACATAAGTTTGGTGGAGGTCACATTCTTGCTTGTCTGTAGTTTATTAAAATGTTAAAAATAAAAATAAAATGTATAATTAGCTCACACAAATTGTTTCAAACCTTCAAGTGAGAATCAAACCCGCAACTGTGCTACCCCAGTCACTAATATTCCTTTGCTTTCTGATTTCAGCGAGTTCCGTCTGTGCTACTTCCCTCACAAATTGGAGAAGTTCACGAAGATGTTGGATGAAGCGTTCGACAACCGCGCCAAGCACTCCATCTATGCTGACTTCAAGCCATTGAAGGATGTAGCCGTGCCCAGCTTTTATATACACGTGCTTGAGAAAGCCAGTGATTGATAGTTATATTTATTAGAAAAATAATAATTTTATAAGTTTTCTATACAATTTGACATTATCTAATTTATGAAGCTTTCTATACAATTTGACATTATCGCCGCAAAAAGTAGAAAGTAAGTGAGGCCAAAATCTTTTTCTAATTATTTCTAGTTAATCTGTGCCTAGAGTATGGTCACCCACTCAAAATAGGCGCGAAATGCAAATTATTTATAGTAAAATTAAGACTAAGCATAGAATTAAAGATCTTAATGATGTTCAAAGAATAAAGTTTATAATTTAATAATGTAAGTTTTAGATTGGATCTAAAATGATGTGTGAAAATTACATTTTCTTAGGCTTTTAAAATGACAAATATTGTGATGAAATTAAATGATTAATTTGTTGTTTCTGTGTTTCACTTAAATTATTTACCTACCAAGAGCAATGATACAAGAGAATCAGTCTGTAATTCACTCCTATTATACAAAAGGGTAGTCCAATCTGTCCAAATTATACATTTTCATCATCATTTTAGTCGACGAATAATACGTCCACTGCTGGACATAGGCCTCCCCCAGGCGTCGCCACATTGACCGATCTTGTATCCAGCGCATTCCTGCAACCTTAACCATCGGTCCACCTAGAGAGGCCTTCCAACGCATCGTCTTCCAGTTCGCGGTCGCCACTTCAGAACATTTCGGCCCCATCGGCCATCCGTTCTGTGGCGAGCAATGTGCCCTGCCCACTGCCACTTAAGTTTCGCAATTCTTCGGGTTATGTTGGTAACTTTGGTTCTCTTGTGGATAACATCATTTCTGATGCGATCACGCAAGGAATCGCCGAGAATAGCCCTAGCCATTGCCCTTTGGGTGACTTTAAGTAAATATTGTAAAAAGCCTATATTTTTAAAAGAGTAAGTATGGACTTTCTTGTGCATTCTTCTCCATAACAAGCTACTTTTCCGAATGTACGGTAGAATAAATTTTTATTATATGTAAATTTGAAATATTTTAACATTCAAAAGTGCCGCATAATGGCCTAGTTGAAATAAATACATTTGGACTTTAAGCTTTCTGATAATGGCCATTGTGAGCGACCACGTCTCGGTCCCATAGGTATACATACATAATTACTGGCAACCTGGCAACACACGCTGTTCATAGACTTTTGCCTTGAGACACTGCAGTAAATTGGACGAGCCGGATTTGACGGTTGACCTCTTTCTTGAAGTTAGACCTACCTAACTGGACCATTTGTCCCAGGTAGACATAATCGTCTACAACTACTATCATTATACACAATAATCAAATACCAGCCTGTAAAATTCCCACTGCAGGCTTTCATACAGAGAAGGTACGAGCTTTGATCACCACCCTTGCACAAGACAGGTTGTGGATTACAAAATACACGAACATACTTTAAAATACTTGCGCTACAATGGGTACTAATAAAATAAATAATAAAAAAGTAAATAAGTAAGACAGTGTAATAGAAAAATTCAGTGAAATGTAGTACTAATATATTTTAATAAATAATAAATTTATTGCAATATATTACACCTAAAAATTCAATAAGATACATCCCAAAATTCAGATATATAACCATTCATTAACTCATGCACAAGGGTATAAATTAAATCTATAAACTTGCCAGATAAAAAATAAAGAAGTATGGATTGAATAATTTATTTTTTAAGAAACATTTATAAATGAAATTGACAGTTAACTTATAGAGTTGGTGAGGGTCTTACACGTAGAATTAAGTCTAAAATTATGCTAGGGAGCTTATGATCCGACAATGATGTTGTTGATTGGAATGTGTATCAGTTTGACGAAGAAGCCGATGAAGCCCATGATGCAGAAACCAATAGCTGTGGCGATCGCGATCTTTTGGAATTCTGGAATTAAAACATAAGTATGGGTTAACACAACATTACAAAAAATAAGGTGGGAAAGGCCTCATGTATGTATTGAATTTCACTCTAATGAGAGTGAATGAAACCTTGAAAATTTTTTATTCTTTGATACTGTGGAGCTTTGACAATTTCTTTGAACACAACACACTACAATAGCTACAACAAATAGTAGGACAGGATTTTCATAATATTATGGATTTGCACATTTGCAGCAGATTTAAAATCAGCCCTGACAATAATATAGAGATTGTAAAAAGACCAAGGTTGTGTAATTTCAAACAAAGAGTAGTGCTGGTACGTCAGCTATAAAGTTGATTAACCCCTTGAGTGCCTGAGGGCCAATCTCACCAATGAAAGTAATCGCGATTAGTTGAATTAAACTCAGTTTGAGCAAATATAGCATTCTGATTGGTTGAGACTGCTGAGAAACTACCGTCTCTGTGATATTGGCAATAAAATGTGAAACCACTTGAGACACAATGGCTTTTTAATTGTTTCGGTAATTACGGAACATAACTGATAAACACTTCTTCTTTTGGAGATCTGCCTTTTAGCTTGTCACAATGGCTCATCATCTTCTTTATAAATGAAGCATACTGAGTATGTAAGCATTGTAGCAGAAGGGCAAGAGTTTATGTTCGTGTCTTCATAATTATTTGTATTTCACTTGAGCCTCAATCTAAATTATTTATTTTGCTCAATAATAAGTATTAAGAGAACTGGAAGTTTAAATTGATTTTAGTTAAATAGTCATTAGATATGCTAATCAAACTAATAGGTGCAGGCCTATTAGTTTGATTGGACTGACTAATGGACTATTTAATATCAAAGGCAGACTATGTGTTTTTGGGAAATTTGTCCTACACTAGGAATTTCTCCTGTCTCTTGGTTGCATTTACAGATATTTAAATGCAACCAAGAGACAGGACTCACAAACAGCCCGATCCAGAATAATAAATCTGTAGGCCATACAAATATTTGTTCCATGCAGGTTTCGAACCTGCAACACCTGCAGCCACTGACCCATCTGTGCAGTCAAATGATTTGTGAAAGGCCTCTAGCAATCAGTGAACTAAGCTAGCCTGCAGTCAAGTCATATTTCTGTAACATTTTGAAAATGAAATAGAAGAGCTAACTTAAAATAACTAACAGCTGTTTGTAGGCAAAGAAATCTGTATGTATAGTTTAACTTGATTTTTGGCTTGGCCAAACTACTATTAAAGTCTAGCATGAAAAGGCTGTGCTAATGATGGGTGTTCAAAAATAATGTCATCATCAAAATAATTATGATGAGGTGTCAATATTAAGATGTTGTAACTGACAAAACATACTAATACTTAGATATGTTTCATTACAAACAGAAAGTTTTCATACAGAAACTAATATATAGATAATAAATTACTTTCCTTTCAAACATCTCCTAAGCTCTTTTCCATTACATTCTTGAAACATATGTCCAGAAGCTAGTTGGAGAATCTAGTGATTATTTGTTTCAGTGAAAGTAGATCCAGTGAAACTTTCTGTCATTTTACGAAATCTAATCAAAATACGACCAACTAGAAAAAATTGAACCTCGGTAGAACTCTGCCAACATCGTAACTGACGAATAATAAAAAAAAGTTATCAAGTCAATAATAAACATACCTTTCCTGTCTGGCTTTGTGCATCTCCTGACCAGTCTGATGGAGTCCTTGGCGAACTGCTTGCCAGGCTCGACGAACTTAGTGATTTGATCCATTATTCTAGAAATAGGACACGGAACTGTTAGATTGATAGTCAAGAGATTTTCGACGGATATAACTCGCTTTTCCAATAGGAATCTAATGGCAGAACGGTAAACAAGTCTCAATTACTTACTTGTTATAGTTAAATTAATGGTTTTTAAGTAATACTAAGCACAACGCAATTTTAGCGTATTAGTAGCGGCCACCGATGTTGGAAATCACGGACAGAAAACTGACAAAACAACGCAAACGTCAGCCACGTTTCGAGATTCACGGCACGTCACCACACATTGCGTGTTCGGATATTTTGTCACATCCACGAGACCACGACGAGGTCCAGAAGTAAAATCAAAGAGTAAAATAATAATATGGGAGGATAAAATCAATTTCTTTCTATTTTTTGTAATTCAATTAAAATAATTTTATATTTAGAAAAAAGGAACGAGAGCTAATTAGCTTCTTTCTGAGTTTTATTATTATTTTATAAGTCTTTAGCGAATTGACCCTATTCGGATGTGATTTACTAGCATTCGCGCGATGCTTTTCGGGATGGGGCGACGTAAGACGGAGCCGGCGTGGCGGGCGGTGCGGCGGCGGGCGAAGGTGACTAGGTGGGTATCGGAATTATATCGGAAATCGACATAATTTCGAACGATCCCATAGGAATTTAGTCGTTTAATATAGGTTCAGTATAATTTTATTGAGATTGCAGTGGTGCTTAGTGGTATCGGCCGCGATTTAAAAGTGTTAGGTCGTGGGTTCAAACCAAGGCAGGCGCTTTACTTTGTGTAAATTATTTTACTACCACTGCTCTCAAAACGGTGAAGGAAAACATCGTGAAGATACCGGCATGTCCTAGAACCAAAAATTCGAAGACATGTGTGATGTGATGATGATCCACCAACCCACATTGGACCCGATTTACGATTACGGCCCATTCCCTCTCACAGAGAGGAGGTCTGTATCCCAGTTGTGGGAACATTAAAAAGGCTGATGATGATATTGTTATTAGATAACCAATTTATCCAATTTGGCCTATCCTGCAGTAGAAGCGCTGGCCGGACACGCCAGCATTAATGACATCAAACGTCGGGCTCTTGTCACCGCCGGGGTGCCAGCTGTTTTAGAACCCAATGCAGAGGCGTCTCTAGCCTATGTAGCGCCCGTGTGCAATCATTACCTTAGCGCCCTCTAGTAAGCACACGGTCAAAATGGAATAAGTACAAATAACAACAAATTACCACAAGAGAAGAACTATCGTCAGAAAACATGGTGACAATAGGTACCGCGTAGACCGTCCAACAGCGGGAGGTTCGTGATCAACTGCACGCTCGATCGCAAAACTGACCTCTTGAACGCTTGACCGTGTGACCGCTCTCTGTCTGATAGAACCCTAATTACGACCTCATGTCATACGTACAGAATTCAATATCAATTGGGAACATTTGACAGATTTAGGAAACTTAATGCGAGGTCCACTGTAGGAACAGGGGTAAAAACGGGTATCGATGTATTTTAAGGTAAGAAGGAGTGACAAGAATAACAAAATCCAATTTTGTGGTTATTTAAGAGCTCTGACCCCGGTGAAAGTCGCAACATTTGTGGCAGCTAATAACAAATCTTACATAATGGGTATATTTTAATCAAAAGAAAAGACGATTTACTTCTTATTTACATGTTTACTCAAATATAATATTTAATCCATTGCGTCAAGGCTTACTTCGCAAAATAACGTGTAGCGGTAGAACACAAAGTGTGGCACGCGCCACGCGTACACACGCTTTTGAGAAATGCCGCGCGCGTGACGTTCGTCCATGGCAATTTGAACTTTATTTTTATTCTATACAGCCGAATTCAGGATTCGCAATATAATGTACGATTTCCAAAGACCGGGCGGCGCGGGGGCGCAGCGCAGCGGATGCGCGAGCACGCGCCATTTGCCGACCGCGTCCGCCCGCCCGACGCCTACATTCTGCTGGAACCTGGGCGCAAGCGCGCGCGTGCTCGCGTATCCGCTAGCATGCTCTCAGCGACTAGTAATGCTTTCGCGTCGCAAACAGTTTTTTTTTTTAAATAAACAAATAGGCAAGCTTTTCATCTGTATCCATATTCAATTTGCACGAAAAACAATAAACAAATAAATAAATCAAGTCAGTCTACAGTTCCAAGCATAACTTGAATGATTCAACATGCTGGCCGGCGACAAAACAGGAGCGCGCGCGGTTGTAGCCGACCGAAACCGACCGTCCACGTACGAGAGTAGCCGATCGGCTACCGAGGCGTCCGAGCGCAGCCGACTGGCTGACGCGGCATACGCGCGGCGCGATTATAACCGAGTTCAAGGGCGTCGCCAAGAGGGGGCAGGGGGGGGCAGCTGCCCCCCCCTAGAGATTCTAAAAAAGTTGCCAAATGTAAAGCAACCACAGTCCTAAGTCTTTGACTTGACTTGCTTGATTGATCATTCCCGCACGTCGCGAATGAATATATATAAACCAAACCCAACAGATCGAACCGTTGTTGATATGCTAAAATAGGCAAAACCTTCTTTCCCGACACGGAAAAGCGTTGAAAATTTTGATCGCTCTTCCGTGCACAACGTGTACGGTAGAGTTGCGTAGCTTTACATGTTGGACTCTGAATAGTGCTCGCCAAACTTCTGGGCCGCCCTGAAGTTGGCTTTCCGATGCGCAAGGCACGGATCGGTACTGTTTTTGTATGATTTACTACTGCGCAGACATTGCAGCCAACTTCGGGACGGCCAAGAAGTTTGGCGAGAACTATACCGATATTATTACAATCGCTGTAGATGTAAGGCTCGTACTACAAGTGAAAAGCTTCATGTGCTCTCGACTTTACCTACAATTCATACTTTTCTCATTCTCCATATCAATTTGACCCCCCCTAGGCCATCGGCTGGCGACGCCCTTGACCGAGTTCCAAGCAGTGTTATTATCATGCAAACATGAAACTTAACTATTGTATAGAAGCCTCAATTTCCTTTAGCACAGTGTGAAATGGGCTCCGGCGCGGCCCGTTTGGTGGAAATCGTACATTGTTGTCGGCGTGTTTACAAACGAATTAAAACAGGTAGCGCCTTTGCGATGCGTTAGGTAAGCTTTTCATCTGTATCCATATTCATTTTGCACGGAAAACAATAAACAAATAAATAAATCAAGTCAGTCTACAGTTCCAAGCATAACTAGAATGATTCAACATGCTGGCCGGCGACAAAACAGGAGCGCGCGCGGTTGTAGCCGACCGAAACCGACCGTCCTCGTACGAGAGTAACCGACTGGATGACGCGGCATACGCGCGGTTATAACCGAGTTCCAAGCAGTGTTAATACCATGCAAACATGAAACTTAACTATTGTATAGAAGCCTCAATTTCCTTTAGCACAGTGTGAAATGGACTCCGGCGCGGCCCGTTTGGTGGAAATCGTACATAGTTGTCGGCGTGTTTTCAAACGAATTAAAACAGGTAGCGCCTTTGCGATGCGCTGACTCACTACCAAACTAAACCAATACAATCTGTAATATGTTTTTATTACCTATATGTTTTAGATTTATTTCATATTGAAATAATAGTTACGATTTTAAAAGCCGCTCGTGGCGCCTTGCTTTGCTGTAATTCGATATATATAAGAAGAACTCCAGATGACATACAAAATGTCAGCAAACCGGAGCTCTTATTACGTGGGTGATTGAAAGTGCCGCGGCCGGAGGGCGCGCGAGTGCCCGCTCGGCGGCCTCTAGGGCGCTGCGCCCGTGTGCCACGCACACCCTGCACTATAGGTAAAGCCGCCCCTGACCCAATGGCTTGGCACGCGACGATGGGAAGAGACCAGACGGGATGAGGATTATGCCTTGGAAGGTGGGTAGGCCTTTGGTGTGGGATGCAACATGTTTCGTCACCCTTGCGGCATCCCATCTTTTCAGCACGGCGGGCTGTGCTGGGGCGGTTGCTGCCGGTGCAAAAAAACCATTGACATCGATGTGGACAAATTTTTGTATGCACAAAGAGCCCTTTTCCCTGTCCCTTTTGCATTTGTATATAGGCTTGTTTTTTTTTTAGAATATTCGACTGTCTAAAATAATGTTTATATTTATCCAATATAAAATGTGACACTGTTGTAGGTACCGCATGGAACCAATTTACAAGTTTTTGATATTATACCTTGTAACAAGCAAAATGTTTAAAAACTGAACCACGACTATGAATTCTTTTTTAGCCTATATTGTTGGCTTTCCGCATGCGTAAGGCACGAAAGGTGCTGTTTAGATTAACTTCTGCGGAGCCATTATAGCCAACATCAGGGCGGCTAAGAAGTTTGGCGAGAACTGTACAGTAGTCACAGAGTCACATCGGATCTTTGTGTCTCTGAGGTTGACTCTGCCAACCATTGCGCAAGAACCAGTTTGTCATCGAGAAGAGTAAGCGAGGTAGGACGATGCGACAAACGTAAGCGAGTGAATGAGACAGTTATACAATGCTATCTTCACCTTCCCTTCAACCTTAGATAAAGTAGGTATAGATTAAGCACTGGCGTGGCCGCACATGAGACAGCAATAGTTAGTTCTGGTGTTACAACAAGAACAAGAACACTACAACCCACCATCGCACTGACACTTATTATCTATAAATAACCCAAATTCCTTGTCTCAATTAACACATAATACCACGAAATCATAGAAAATCAAACAAAACCGAGTTTGTTTGTCAAACCTGCCATTGTATTAGAGTTTGACAAACGACAGAAACCGGCCACGGTGACAAAGACAAAAAATTATCTTTTGTCCTTATCATTTACATGGAGCTGCCAATTAGCCATCTCGCTCTATCAATCAAGGTCATTTTAAGGCTTAATCTATACCTACTTTATCTAAGCCTTCAACATTGACACAGAGTATACACGAATCGATTGACACCTTCTTCATCAAAATCGTATGAATTTGTCATATATATGCTAAAGAAGTAACAACGTGTAGTAATGGAATCCGATCATGTTTGACAAACAGGACTTGACTTTGACATTGACAAAAACAAAGTCATGATGTCATTCAGTTCAGTTTTGTCAAAAATATCTTCGGGATTGTTGATAAATTGATAACAATTTGTATTTTTGAACGGGCTATGAAACTGATTAATTGTAATATAAGGTTCAGTAAAAGATTAAGAATTGCTTAGAACCTAATATAATTATCCAAGATGTATGCAGTCGAGAAGAAATTCGAAATAGAAATGAAGTTACGAAAGGTATGTTTACGCCTTGAATTTTCAGTTATATTACTTTCTCATTCTTGTTTACTGATCATGGATAGCTTTCTATAGTATAACCATATGTCCAGGTTTGGTGTAAGACCAAATGCTTACGATTTTGCGCCATGTTGCCAAGGAACATTAACATTTTTGGGGGCGTGTCAAATAAATATTTTGTTTGTTGTTGGCTCACATACTTAACTTACCATTATTTACCTTATTTTGCCATTATCACTATTTTGATAACTACCATTATTTTTTTTACTGTGATTGGTCAGGACGATCATTACTCCAATTGGTCAGCAAAGATAAAGTAACAGACAAATCATCATCATTTCAGCCGAAAGACGTCCACTGCTGGACATAGGCCTCCCCCAAGCGTCGCCAAAGACTTATAGTTGTATAATAATAACATACAATCCTTTATTTCCCTCACAACATTATTCTTCCACTTTCCAGGAGATGACTAACATCCAAGAGCTGAAGGCTGCAGCCAAGCGTGGCTCCACTCTGGCTAACGATGTGTGCAACGTGCTCGGCGCGTGTGAACAGAGGCTGCAGCAGCTAGAGACTGCTGTACTGCCTCTGTATGGAGATACTGCTAGACTACAACATATTCATCAAAGTAAGAGTCTGTGTAGTATTCTATTTTTACAGTTTTTTTTACAGCTTTTTTCAATCAAGAAGATCCTTTGAAATGTTCATGACCAGTTGTATAAATGCACACGGTTGGCGCAGTGGTTGAACAATTGACTGCTGTGTTACTTGTCGCTGGTTCAATTCCCGCACGGAACAAATATTTATATGACCTACTGGTAGTTGTGCTGGCTTTGGGTGTTTGTGAATGTGAGTTTATATGTTTGTAATACACATTCCTAGACAGCAACGTTTAGTACATAAAGTTGTATGTTTCCAGATATGGAGCGCACAGTGCGCTCCCTGGACCATGTCATCAACTATTACATGGTCAGCAGAGAGCTGGTGGACCTGATACAAGCTGGACCTCATACCAGCACTACTGAGTCTCTCAATGTTTATCTTGAGGTATGTTACCTTTTATGGTAGGTAAAAGGCATTCTTCTTGTCCAATTTAGTTTCCTAACATTTTATAAAGTTTAATTTGAGATATAATTTGAATGCGTTTTTGCAATCAACTTAATTTGCACTTTCATAAATTGATATTTGTTAATGCACAAATAATCATCATCATCACTTGGAAACAAAGATTTCAATAGAACTTAAGATTGAATATTTAATAAAATAAATGTTGCAAAATACGTGACTTAAAGCTGCTGAACAAAATAAGAGCAACATTCAGATTCATATTTAACATGATGTTTGGACTTGCTTGCAGGCACTAGATAAACTGGCAGATGCCCAAGGATATTTCAACAAGAACAACCCTCAAAGTGTTGAACTGGAAAATATTGTAAGTACCATTTTATCTGTATACTTTACTGTTGTTTCATTTCACAAACAAGAAGTTGATGACTTCTCTTATGATCTTTAAATAAATTTAAATCAATAACATAAGATTAACATGCCAAGAACTATAAAAACTTTTATGTTTGTTCAACAGAATCAGCTGTACAATACTGGTGTGTCCAAATTAGAGAATGCGTTTGAGGAGATGTTGAGTCGTAACACGAGGCCTCTGTCTCCTACTACACTTATGGACATGATAGCATTGGAAGAAGGCAAGTTATTTTCAAAGAAAAGTGATATTTTTTGTTACCCTTTCCAGAATATATGAAAACTAGCTACTGCTCGCGGGCGAAGCTGCTTACTTACTTACATACGCGGTTTACAGACACTCACAGCTTATAGAAATGTTCAGACTTGGTTTCGTAAAATACGCCCATTTTATTTATTTATTTATTTATATATATGTAGGGACGACTGTGTAATTGTCAGGAAAAGCCATTATTGCATGGGTTCTTTCGGGCTAGATGTTAAGCAAACCAACTTCTTTGCTTGTATGTAGGCTCACAATGTAACTGATCACGTTATGTATTGGCGAATAACTTAAACGACATTCCACTATGACACGTAGTTTGATCTACACGAACAATCGGTAACTCTCACTGTTTTTCTCCTCAGGTTTTTATCACGAATTCACAACTCAATCCAACCCGCCATATCTCTCTCGATCCTTGTGTCATCCCCTGTTGTTCGCGCCATCAACTAATGTCAAGTGTTAACGTCAAGTTGCCATCTGTCAAAGTCATTTGAAACCATAGCGCTCTTCAGAACGATATCTTAGAAATGCCGACACGGCCTCCTGACATTTTGCGAGGCCTCGAGCATTTAACAATTCTTATAATGGCTCGTCAAATATCACACACCAAAGAAAGTAACATTCCATTTGGATCCGCTCGTCCATTCCTGACATGCATACTCTGCGATATCATACGGTGAAGACCAGGCGCACAAGATCCTTTAGATCAACCAACAACTCATCATATCATGTGTGGAACGGGCGCACAAGGCCCTTTTCAATCATCCAACGACTCATCATACCACGCAAAGTATACCGGGCGCACTGGGCCCTTTCGACCAACCAACTATTCACAGCGTGGCATGGACCGGGCGTGCTGGGCCCCTTCGACCATCCACCTGCGCAACGCGTGGCGTGGACCGGGCGTACTGGGCCCCTTCGACCACCCACCTACTCACAGCGCGGCATGGACCGGGCGTACTGGGCCCCTTCGACCATCCACCTGGACAACGCGTGGCGTGGACCGGGCGTGCTAGGCCCCTTCGACCACCCACCTACACAGCGTGGCATGGACCGGGCGTGCTGGGCCCCTTCGACCATCCACCTGTACAACGCGTGGCGTGGACCGGGCGTACTGGGCCCCTTCGACCACCCACCTACTAACAGCGTGGCATGGACCGGGCGTGCTGGGCCCCTTCGACCATCCACCTGTACAACGCGTGGCGTGGACCGGGCGTACTGGGCCCCTTCGACCACCCACTTACTCACAGTGCGGCATGGACCGGGCGTACTGGGCCCCTTCGGCCATCCACCTGGACAACGCGTGGCGTGGACCGGGCGTACTGGGCCCCTTCGACCACCCACTTACTCACAGTGCGGCATGGACCGGGCGTACTGGGCCCCTTCGGCCATCCACCTGGACAACGCGTGGCGTGGACCGGGCGTGCTGGGCCCCTTCGACCACCCACCTACTAACAGCGTGGCATGGACCGGGCGTGCTGGGCCCCTTCGACCATCCACCTGTAAAACGCGTGGCGTGGACCGGGCGTGCTGGGCCCCTTCGACCACCCACCTACTATCAGCGTGGCATGGACCGGGCGTGCTGGGCCCCTTCGACCATCCACCTGTAAAACGCGTGGCGTGGACCGGGCGTGCTGGGCCCCTTCGACCACCCACCTACTATCAGCGTGGCATGGACCGGGCGTGCTGGGCCCCTTCGACCATCCACCTGTAAAACGCGTGGCGTGGACCGGGCGTGCTGGGCCCCTTCGACCACCCACCAACCTACCTAACGAACCTGGCTTGCAACAAACGTCAGGTCGGTCTCGAAGCACCAAGGGTGCCATACCTTCCAGATGCTTAACACATCATACTATGTCACATACTCCAAACAACAGGTCACCAAAGCACCGGAGGCACCAGGCTCCCACCTTCCATCAGACATCAAATCAACAGGTATTATGGGTGCGTTCACAAACACTCCAAACTCACAAACAGTCAGATCCAGAACAACCACCTGCAGGCCACGCAAACATCTACTCCACATGAGAATGGAACCCGCAACACACAGAGCAGCATCCAGTGGCCCAGCCACAGCGCCATCACAATGGTAGTAAAAATTAATGAACGGCATAAATAACCCCATGAAGACACACTACCAATATGAAGAAATTACAAAATTTCTGTGATAAGTACTGTCACTAAAGCACTAACCACTATATTATGACATATTCGAATATCTTTACATAGAGACAATTTTATAACACAAAATAACATGTCTGCACTCACCAATCGATGTCTGCAAGCAAAGGTGTATAGCGCACCCTTAACTCACCAACCAAGTTCAAGCTTCAAGCAATAGGATACCACTACATGTTGTCCAGAGATTCAACCCTAGACCCCAAGTAATAATTGTGGACAAGGCAGTCAAACAATTAGGTAACAATCACACAGCAATTAAAAAAATCAATCATCACATAAATTGTAAAATGAATACACCGTCAATGAGTAACAGCAAAGATTATCATACTATGTTTCTAAGGCACAAAAGTTAGACTTTTGTGAAAACCATAATAATCTACAATTTGAAACAACCTTGAATCTGTAATGTGCAATCAATTGCTTTTTCTTTTTCTCCACTTATTTTCTTTTAACAGACAAAAACATTGTATATTGTAGTGTACAAGAAGTTCAACGGCTTTACAATGTAATTTTTGTTTAACCAACTGCATTGGAACCACAAAAGGGTGGTAAAGTTTCTTTTTTGAAAAAAAATAAAGTGACCTTACCAGCTACTGTAGATACTTTCCATAACCAGATGTTTGTTAAATCTGAACTTTCTCATGCGCAGCAGATTCTTCAATTACCATTACCTTTAACACAACATACTACCAGGCAGGTAGCGTTAAGAATCCCATCACTTGAGGTACTTTTCAAACTTGTTAACCATGTTTCCAAAATAGTCATGATTCTCTCCGGGCCATGATTTGCAAAATCAAGTCTTGATTTTAGTTCCTGGTTTTTCTACCAATTAATTGGAATCTTTCCAGTATTCTTTCAATTAAACTGAACAGCTGAGCTCAAAAGCCTGAAGGATTAATTTAAAACAAACCATTTTCAGGCACTTTTCAACTTAACTAACATTTACCGGTCTTAGTGCAAATGATAATTATGTGACTTTAGTTATCTTCATTTGTTTAAACTAGTTACTATTATTGTAAACTCTCCAAATTTAATTGAGCAAGAAGTAGACCTTTCAATAAGCTTTCAAACCATCATGATCAAACTTTATGGTTGAGGAATGTTTTTCAGTCACTCCTTGTGCTGCAAATAAGATTATATTCTGACCGAATACCCGTCTCACAAGTCTTCATGTATTTGAAGTTTCCCGCTAGGTACCAACTTTCTTTCAGTAGGTAATTTCACTGATCACAAGTTGTTCGATTGTTATTTCACTAGTTTCCTAAATATCAAGCCCTTATATCCCACGATCTGATGTAGGAAAGACTGTGTAATTATCAGGAAAAGCCATTATTGCATGGGTTCTTTCGGGCTAGATGTTAAGCAAACCAACTTCTTTGCTTGTATGTAGGCTCACAATGTAACTGATCACGTTATGTATTGGCGAATAACTTAAACGACATTCCACTATGACACGTAGTTTGATCTACACGAACAATCGGTAACTCTCACTGTTTTTCTCCTCAGGTTTTTATCACGAATTCACAACTCAATCCAACCCGCCATATCTCTCTCGATCCTTGTGTCATCCCCTGTTGTTCGCGCCATCAACTAATGTCAAGTGTTAACGTCAAGTTGCCATCTGTCAAAGTCATTTGAAACCATAGCGCTCTTCAGAACGATATCTTAGAAATGCCGACATATACTTTATTGTACCAAGATAAAAACATTACAATAAACATACAACAGGCGGCCTTATCGCGTTCTGCGATCTCTTCCAGGCAACCAATATACCTAAAGCCAAGCTATCGTTTTTAAGAAGGCGAAAGAGATCAATAAAACCCTTATCTTTTAACTCACATTTGAGCCAGCCCACCTTCACTAGACCGTACTTACAGCGATGAATGCCTACATTTTCGCGCGGTCCCGGCACCTCTCCGCCAGTCGGTTGTCAACGCTCGCGCGCAGAGCTCCCGCGTGCGAGCGGAGTGCGTGGTTAGTGGGCGCGGGGGTCTTAGTTCGGCAGCCTCGCAAGGAGCGAGCCGTCACGGATATTGAGCTCAAAATTGTGTACTTGATCTCGGAGAGTGAACTATCTGTTACGTAAGTAACTTTTCTAATCTGTGGTCGAGCTTACAACAGCAGCTTGTTGAGCATTCAGGTGCACCCAGTTAGACTGAAAGTAGACCCCAACAAAATTTTGAAGACTAGGCAGATGATAATGGGTTGAGCTTTCAACAACGTTCTTTCCTCCCAAGACTCAAGCGTAGACAGTGTCTCCGTCAGCGGCAGCGGCAGCACCTCTGCTACAGCCCTGGAGAGCATGCGCGCAGCAGCAGCCTGGCTATCAGCCGCCGGAGTACCACCAGCTAACCAGCTGCTGGCCATCCGCGCGCCGGCCGCCAAGAGCTCGCTCGTGGCCTTCAAGGACTACCTGAGGTCCCGGTCGATGGCTGCATCGCCGCTGATGGTGAGTGACTGTTTCCTATCCAACAGCCGCTGGTAATCCGCGCGCCGGCGCCAAGACTGGCTTTCAAGGACTACCTGAGGTACCGGTCGATGGCTGCGTCGCTACTGATGGTATGGTTTTATAGCCAACTTGATCAAAAATCGCAGTTTCAGTACTAATACATATTGATTGAATCAATTTCAGACTAAAATAATACACTTTTTAAATAATCTAGCTATTGCAGTTTCAAAACCTATAAAAGACTTCCAATAATGCCGAAGTGATTAAAACAAAGCTTATTTTTCAGAGGGCCAAGAACCTACTGCATCGATCAGATAGCACACAGAGGAGGACTAGTAAACTGCAGAAAGTGTAAGTTCTACCATAAAGCGTTTTAGAATAGGATATGATGATATGATAGATGGACACCTTTTCCGCACATAGACTCGCATTTGGTCCGTTGTGCGTACAGGCCTCTCTGTGAGATGGTGGATGTCACATGTATTCGAATTTTTGGTTCTAAGACATGCCAGTTTCCTCACGATGTTTTCCTTCACCGTTTTGAGAGCAGTGATGATGAAATAATTTACACAAAGTGAAGCGCCTGTCTGAGTATGAACCTACAACTTGTAAGTCGCGGCCGTTACCACTGGGCCACCACTGCTCATAAAGCGTTCTATTAACTTGATCTTCACCAAACAGTCTTCTAAAAATTTAAATTCAAGTGATACTCTGCCTAGCCTAGCCTCTTCAGTTCAGGGTAAGTTTAAAATAAAGATGAATATTTTTTGTTCAGTATCGAGAAACGCGCGAACAAGATCATGATGAAAGCGTCCCAGACTTTGGAGCAATCAACTGGTTTCGCTATTGGACCCAGGAAATCTATATCTGAAGCATGTAAGTATCTTTGAATGGCAATATTATTTCAGAAGCCGACTTAGTCCGGTCAAATTAGACATATCAAAGTGCAATAATTCGCATAGAGCTGAAAATTGGTACGAATACTCGGAACACCATTATAAATGAAATGTAAAAAGTCCCCATCGATCCCACACTTACATTGGTCATTTATATTGGTTTTTTCGAACATTCGTACCAATTTTCAGCTCTATGCGAATTACTGTAAACCTACCCCTATTTTTAGGTCAAATTTGACCGGACTAACTGTAATTTTAGTGGAAATCAAAAATGTTTTTTCACACAATAAGCAGGACATTAAACTTCAATTCCGACACATTTTCTCGTATTGACGAAATATAGGTGTACATCTCTTCTTAACTCTTTAGGGCACAAAGGCGTAATGTTTTTTTATATCGTTTTCTAACTCGGACTCTTCTTGATGTATTCTTTTTGTCTAGCATTGCGATCGGAGTACGACTTTGGAATGTATTACAAACGTTTTAGGGAGTGCCTCCACTGCAAGCTCGCACACCTAAGGAAACCACGGTCGGAAACTGGCGGTAACTGTTATTTGTTGCTATTCATTCGTAGATGTCTCTGGTTTGGGTTCGTTGGTTGATGGTGGTGCTAACAGGTTACTTGCAGATTTTCATTTAATTTTGAGCACTCATGCAAATATAGGTGGAATTATAAATAAACCTGAGGAGGCACTCTCAACATTTTATCATGTAGGTATGTTATATAGTTTGTGATATCATCTTTCATGTTTTACGGTTTTGATTGGCTAGCTGCTATTTTCCTGACTAGTGTCAGTGCTATTATGTAAAAATATCATCGTGAAGTGAATTGTCAAAACATTCAATCAAGGTGGATTGTCGGTTCACTTCAAGCTCAGTCTACCTAAGTTTTCACGGTAATATGTTTACAGAATCAACCGACTAACGGTGTTGAAACACATAAGCGATAAATTACAGAATGGGTGATGTCGTCGTTTTTATATGTGGTCTTTAGTCATAGGCTCTTCGCTCGTCTTAAGCTTTGGACTGTTCTTCCTTCAGACACAGAAGAAAGTAACAGCGAAGCCCTCGACGAGTGGGAAGCAGAAATAGCGGGCAACGTGGCGGCCGCAGTGTGTCGACTGGCGAGACATGAACAGAGACACCTGCTGGGGCTGGTGCCGCTGCCGAGGTTGCCGCCGTTGTTGTCTGCCGTGCTGAAGGACTGCTTCACTATCCTCGCCAGTGATGTGGAGGTGAGGCTTCGATTGTAGAATTGTTGGGGCTGGTGCCCGTCCTTTCCAAGATGGTACAGAAAAAAGTCTGCCAGGCTAAAATGGTATTGGGCAGGTCACGTGACCAAAGGCACCTACTGCAAGGTCTGGTCTGAGGTGATTCTGGAAGGATTTTTAGGAGGCCCTTGCTAGCAGTTGGGCAGTGTAGGCTAAATAAAAAAATACGTGAACTTAGGGTATTTAATATTTTAATTCTTGGACGGAATGATACGTGAACGAAAGGACTGGCCAGCAGTAGCAGAAAGCAGATGCTTATGGGAAATGTAAATATGGCGAAGATCCTGCAGTGGGCAATTGGCTACAATAGCTGCGCAATAGTAAATCTCATACAAAAACAGCACCAATCCGTGCCTTGCGCATCGGATAGCCAACTTCAGGGTGGCTAAGAAGTTTGGCGAGAACTGTTTAAACAGAAATATTGCTTCACTGTCTAATCATAGTCTTCAGTACGATAAAGCCAGCCTATCACTAGTTTGGCTTGGCTCTTATGTGTATCTGAACCGTAATAAAGCATCCTTGTCCCCTGTAGCGCGCCTGCATGCGCTCCCGGCGCGCGGCCTCCCGCTGCGGCGCCGCCGGCGGCTGCTGGGCGGTGCTGGCGCGCCTGTCGCGGCTGCAACCTGAACTGGAGCGAGCCTTAACGCCTGCTTCGCCGCAACCCTATGCGGTCATACTGCAGCACTGCCAGCAGAATGTGAGTACTATGCGCTCCCGGCGGCTGCTGGGCGGTGCTGGCGCGCCTGTCGCGGCTGCAACCTGAACTGGAGCGAGCCTTAACGCCTGCTTCGCCGCAACCCTATGCGGTCATACTGCAGCACTGCCAGCAGAATGTGAGTACTATGCGCTCCCGGCGGCTGCTGGGCGGTGCTGGCGCGCCTGTCGCGGCTGCAACCTGAACTGGAGCGAGCCTTAACGCCTGCTTCGCCGCAACCCTATGCGGTCATACTGCAGCACTGCCAGCAGAATGTGAGTACTATGCGCTCCCGGCGGCTGCTGGGCGGTGCTGGCGCGCCTGTCGCGGCTGCAACCTGAACTGGAGCGAGCCTTAACGCCTGCTTCGCCGCAACCCTATGCGGTCATACTGCAGCACTGCCAGCAGAATGTGAGTACTATGCGCTCCCGGCGGCTGCTGGGCGGTGCTGGCGCGCCTGTCGCGGCTGCAACCTGAACTGGAGCGAGCCTTAACGCCTGCTTCGCCGCAACCCTATGCGGTCATACTGCAGCACTGCCAGCAGAATGTGAGTACTATGCGCTCCCGGCGGCTGCTGGGCGGTGCTGGCGCGCCTGTCGCGGCTGCAACCTGAACTGGAGCGAGCCTTAACGCCTGCTTCGCCGCAACCCTATGCGGTCATACTGCAGCACTGCCAGCAGAATGTGAGTACTATGCGCTCCCGGCGGCTGCTGGGCGGTGCTGGCGCGCCTGTCGCGGCTGCAACCTGAACTGGAGCGAGCCTTAACGCCTGCTTCGCCGCAACCCTATGCGGTCATACTGCAGCACTGCCAGCAGAATGTGAGTACTATGCGCTCCCGGCGGCTGCTGGGCGGTGCTGGCGCGCCTGTCGCGGCTGCAACCTGAACTGGAGCGAGCCTTAACGCCTGCTTCGCCGCAACCCTATGCGGTCATACTGCAGCACTGCCAGCAGAATGTGAGTACTATGCGCTCCCGGCGGCTGCTGGGCGGTGCTGGCGCGCCTGTCGCGGCTGCAACCTGAACTGGAGCGAGCCTTAACGCCTGCTTCGCCGCAACCCTATGCGGTCATACTGCAGCACTGCCAGCAGAATGTGAGTACTATGCGCTCCCGGCGGCTGCTGGGCGGTGCTGGCGCGCCTGTCGCGGCTGCAACCTGAACTGGAGCGAGCCTTAACGCCTGCTTCGCCGCAACCCTATGCGGTCATACTGCAGCACTGCCAGCAGAATGTGAGTACTATGCGCTCCCGGCGGCTGCTGGGCGGTGCTGGCGCGCCTGTCGCGGCTGCAACCTGAACTGGAGCGAGCCTTAACGCCTGCTTCGCCGCAACCCTATGCGGTCATACTGCAGCACTGCCAGCAGAATGTGAGTACTATGCGCTCCCGGCGGCTGCTGGGCGGTGCTGGCGCGCCTGTCGCGGCTGCAACCTGAACTGGAGCGAGCCTTAACGCCTGCTTCGCCGCAACCCTATGCGGTCATACTGCAGCACTGCCAGCAGAATGTGAGTACTATGCGCTCCCGGCGGCTGCTGGGCGGTGCTGGCGCGCCTGTCGCGGCTGCAACCTGAACTGGAGCGAGCCTTAACGCCTGCTTCGCCGCAACCCTATGCGGTCATACTGCAGCACTGCCAGCAGAATGTGAGTACTATGCGCTCCCGGCGGCTGCTGGGCGGTGCTGGCGCGCCTGTCGCGGCTGCAACCTGAACTGGAGCGAGCCTTAACGCCTGCTTCGCCGCAACCCTATGCGGTCATACTGCAGCACTGCCAGCAGAATGTGAGTACCTATTTCAATTCGTCATTTGCCTAGCGGATCTAGGTCGTAGGATCATTTTCCCAATCGGGACGTATTTAGTCCCGTCAGTTATATTAACAAAAATATTTTACACTATTTTTTGCTATGTGGAATCAATAAAAAATTACAATGATAAAGCGCATCAAAGTTCAGTTGTGGGAGCTTGTGACGTCACTTCTTTGTAAAAAGAAGGAATTTGCGGCATTTCAACGTACCTAAATTCATCGTCGTCATTTTTTATTTACGTGCCCAAATTAAGTAGGTACTACTAATAGGTAACCACAGAATGGTAGAGCAACACTCAAAATATCACAGCCTAAGAAACCTAGAATACACTTCGCCCTTGTTTAGCAGTGAACCATAAGTACCAATTTGATGGAGACTGGTGATGTCGGGCGGTATGTTAAATAAAGCAACATACTTAATTCGGTGACCGGTTCTTTATTTCGCCACTGTAAAAAAAAAACGAACCAAACGTCAAAGGAATGATACAATTTAAATTAAATCAATGAGCGAGCGAGACCAATGAGTGTTGCCGCCATGAATATAAACATAATTACTACATTAATGCTGCTATAGTTGTCAACAGCTCAACAGAATTATGATCCCCAACATAAAAACCAACAATCAAACACTTCATCCCTTAACAACCCCTAACAAAAAAATATAGAAGCTGACAGATCAGAGTTTAAGAAAATCTATTCAGAACTACAGAAACAGCTCACATACCCCAAACAAGAGAAGAATCCCAAGCAGAAATATGTTCCCAGTGATACAGCACTCCAAATCATATAAGAGAGAACATCTCTGTTCACCAGCCAAATGAAGAAACAAAACAGAAAAAACTATAGATTAAAACAAAACAAGGCATAAGAAAAGAAAGAAAACCCAAGAGACTCCAAACATTAGAAAAGTATATCATGAAGACTGGAGGAACAAGAAAAGCTCTGAAAGAGTTACGGGAATCAAACCACTGGATACCAAATTTGAAAAACAACCTCAACAATAACACAAATAGGAAGGACATTAACAAACAAGCAACTACATTTTACCAGAATTTGTACTCCAACAAATATAACACCGACAAGGGAAATCCAAAAACAGCGTCGATCTAGTAAACTTAGAGTAAAACCCGAAATCCAACACAGCAAACTAAGAAAGGCTTTAGGCTTTTTATTGAGCCAAAAACTAGATAAGGCCACAGGTCCAGACAAAATCACAAACGTAATACTGAAGGCAAACCTCGAAGAATTAATACCAACATTGACCAAAATTTTCAACAACATCCTGACATCAGGACACATCCCCGAACAATGGGAAACATCCCATATAATAGGTACTTATCCACAAGCGAGGCACAAAAGAGGTTATAGGAAATTAAAGACCAATTAGCTATATGTCTAACATATACAAAGTTTTCTCAAAAAATATCCTAGACCGAATAACTACCAAACTAGATGAAAATCAACCAATAAATCAAGCCGGATTTAGGAAGTCTTGCCTCGATTGCAGTGGCTTTGCTAGGTAACCAAGGGCCCTGGGGCAAATCAAAAAATTGGGCCCCACTGCTATCTAAAATGGTTAGGTTTTATCAAGTAAAAATATTAAATATACAAATACTTTAAAAATGCTAAGCTACTTTATCATAAGCTCTTTTTCGTGCACTACAGGGCAGGTAATAAACATATTAAACAGTAACAACATAAATTACAATTAATACTTGGTGTAGGTATTGGGCAATAAAACGAAATAGAATAGATTCAAAGGTTTATAAAGGTCGGAACAACTGACTAAATAACAATTATATTTACAATCTTTTCCTAGCTTTAGTTTTCGAAAAAGTATCAATAACTTCTTTTAAATCCAGGCTTGATGCGGTTTTGTTTTCTTGTTCCAAAATTCATACACGGCACATGCTTCCGTATGGCCACTCGAACAACTGTGTTGTTTAATTCTTTCTGATAAATGCTTCCAATCGCGAATTCCCGTACACCAAACATTATTCCTTTTTGAAGCAAATAACCAGCAGGGTTGACTATAGGCAGCGTCTAGTATTTTGGAATAACACAACCAAAAACTATTAACTGGTTCCATATTTAGAACATGAAATGTAGTACGATTTTGAAAATCACCTATTGTTCTGGTTGATGTCTGTTGGAAAAGGTCCTGAAGGCTGTAAAGGCCCCTTATCAAGAATTTGAGGTTTTTCGTTATCACTTAATATTTTGTTCGTGAAGTTTCCCAAGTCATAAGAAGATTTATCGTACACATTTTCGAAAAATTTAGAGGTCTGTGGTTCCTCCAAAGCCTCCGCTCTTATGTGTGCCATGCATACATCATCCACGTTCACATGATCGGCGGCGGAGGTATCTCCAACTGCAATAATTGTCGAATCTTCTTCAGTAGGCTTATCAACCAACACGGCAGTTACCACATTATTTGAGTCATATCAATAGAAATATTTTGTCCAGAAGTACTTGCAGAAGGCTGACTAAAAAACTTGTCAATTTTGGGCAATTTTTGTTTACGGCTTCTTTCTTGGCGTTGTATTCGTTTAAATGTTTTCTTCCTTTTGTCCATAATTAAAGTTTTCTAATTTATTTATGCAATATTTATATTAGATTGTGTTCGAGTAGGTACTCACTGTTCACTGACGAAGTTAAAAGTATAAAGAAGGAGAAACGTAATGATACGCTACAAGACGTCGTTGGGGAATCCCCGGCAAACATTTTGTCACCGCTAGTGTTACCAGATTTGGTGGAGACCAAGAACAATCTTCTCGCGCGCGGGCCTGAATTAATGCACCTACCGCAGATGACCTGCATTTTTTTCACGAAAATTCGCGTTACACAATGAGTAGCCGAAATCTATAGATTTGACATGATTTATTGACCTAACGGACATCAATAAGAATGGTACCTACTAAAATCAAATAAAATTGAACCACTATATTGACCAGTATTCAAAAGTTTATTGACATTATCTTACTTACTCCTGACACAGCATTAATTTATTAACCGATCGAACTGAACTTTTGAAAATAAGAGAAAGTTTCAAAGGTTCAGTTCGATCTAGTTTTTCTGGTAATGATTCAAGGGCCCCCTGAGCTTGAGGGCCCCGGGGCACTGCCCCGCCCAGCCCCTAGGAAGCTACGCCACTGCTCGATTGACTATAAACATACTGTCAAACAAGTAATAGAGAAATATAATGAATATAACAAGCCTCTGTATAATGGCCTTCATCGATTACGCAAAAGCGTTCGACTGCATAAAACATGAAAATATTGTACTTGCGATACCGAAACTATTGTAACAACCATCTGAAAAATTTAAAAAAGCAATTCGAGAGAGATCAACTGATAATGTCAAAAACAATTCTAAAAAACAACTGAATCACGACCGTAGCGAGTGATTCAGTTGTTTGAATCCTGAGCGACGCGATGGATTCATAGCACTCGATATAAATCCGTTTTATTCAAGAGTTGTATACTTTATTTTATACCATGACTACGAGAAAAAGAAAGATTTAAGCTAAAAGTACAAGGAATAATAATAAATAAATGGTTTATTACCTTAAAAATTTACAAAAATGTGAAACCAGGGTTTCACATTTTTTGTAAATTGAAACTGAGCAAAGTAACAGCATCTGTGTTTCAGGGGCCAGTGACCACCTCCGTTACGTTACATATTTATAATTAATTAAACACCAATGCAATTAATATTAGAATTACAATCCAAATAAGCATTCACTAAAAATCCTAGACTAAAATCAAAATCATTATTAAAATCCTAAACATAAACAAACTGAAAATTAAATCGATGAAAGAGTTTGAAAGTCGAGTATTCTTTGCACAAGGAGTTTGTATCGAGAGTTTTATGCGCAAGGAGGTTGTATAGCATTGAGATGGACGTCGAATATAATTCACGAATATCATTCGCTTTTTATTCAGTTTTCAGTGAATAAAATAATCTTTTTAGAGGGTGAATGGTATAAATTAATGCTTGACTTTATTTCTTGACCTAGTAGAAGCATTTGACACTGTCTCTGTTGCCCGGCTTGTGCAAAAAAAAATTAAGATCTTGGTTGTTATTAGAGGCGTTCCTTTCGGATTATTTAAAAAATAAAACCCAATCGGTAAAATTGGAGAACACATTAGTGACGAATTTCCAGTGGATTTTCCACTGGAAATTCGTATATTGGGCCCTACTCTTTTTCTCTGCTACATAAATGAGCTGTGTTCTCTCAATAAAAAAAAAAATGTCGCACCACCGCATACGCAGATGACACTGCCTTAACCTTCTTCGCAGACTCCTGGATTGAGCTTTTTAATCTCGCACAGGATGGTTTTAACACTATGTGTCACTGACTATCATCAAATTCTCTCACTTTAAATGAAGACAAAACCAAATATAGTCCAGTAGGAATACAATTATTTTCCACATAACCTTTGATAATTCAAAAGTTTGTTATTTTCGCTGGGTGGGTACCTTATGTGAATTCAACGCTATGTACAAAAATGCTAACAGTTTAGAGTTATGCAATGGGCATAAAGTAGGTATTTCCTATTATTTCGTGTTATAACAATAATATAAAATTTAAATTTAAATAATTTATTGTTTCTATATTAGTACTATCTAATCTTTATATTAGTGAAAATGCTAACAGATACGTACTGTGGAACAATGGAAAACTGAAAATGGCTCGTAACTCTTTCAATAAAAGATTTAAGTTTTCAAATCATTTCCTATATGCATAGAGGGATTAGTTATACGTTACAACAAAAGTTCTAACAACTAAGTATAATGCTGCACAGGTTATTGTATTTTTACATTGTGATTTGCGAAATATTGAATTTAAGTTTATAAATTTGCGCCTACATATTCGAAATAATAAACTCTGCCACCATACAAAAGTTTAAACACTTATGTGCTATGCTAGTTTAATAAATAAAATACAATTGGGTATTGCGGGGCGCGGTGACACTCCACTCCGAATGTATCGAATGAGCCGCGAAACCATTTCATTACTGTCACATCAGTATTTCAACCTCGTTCATAAAATCTAATTTTATGGCAATTTGTTATTTTTAATGTTGAGGTCGAATACGATTTCTACCTTCTTTGTTCCTATAAAAAGAATAAGAAGGAATATTCACAGAACACGGAATAGTCGTACCTGCCGTGCTAACAGTATATCGAGATGACAGAATAATAAAATTCTCCGTATCGTGAATCTTTGACAGTCGTTACGGGTCGTCAGAAACCCGAAAGTCTGCGGCCACCCTAACAAAAGGGTACCGTATTATCCAGTAGGATTACCGTATAATCTGGGTTGGCAGGGTAGGCAGTCACTTCATATAAAACACTGGTATTCAGATGCGTATGGTTCGACTGAAAACAGTGGAAGTCAACCCCAACATATTAGGGAATAGTCCAAGCAAATGCCTTTTCCAAACAGATGTGACTGTAGAAATATCAAACATCTTATAACCGGTGCAACTGTCACATAACTAAATTGACTACATCGCTGGTCCTAAGACCTAATACAATAAAGGCAGTGTTACCCACTAAGCCTTAGTGGATGACACTGTAAGCATGATATGATGTATGCTTATACAAATCGATGTATTTTTGTTTGTAAAATATTACCTACTCATTTTTTTTATTCAGAATCTAGCAATAATCTAGCTTTAATCTATAATTTTTTTTTATCTATCTATTTTTTTTTTGTAGCAACTCTAGTGAGTTCGGCAAGTTTAGGTGTCAATTTTGTGATACGCTTACCAAGATTTAGAACATTTTTTTATTTTAAAGGTAGATAAATTTTACATAATCGTGCCTATTGCACCCTATCTGTTAGTTTTTAAACTCTATTATAACGAAAAATCGGCACCATGTGACCTTACCACACGATTGCTGTACATCAAAACCTAGTAAATGCCATAAAATAATAAATTCCAGGATAGTGCAAAAATATTATTTTAATTAGCCTATGGAATGTCATCTTGTGTTAGGTAAACGGTAACTAAACAAAAGAAAAAAAAGCGAGTACTAAACAAGGCTTACGGGTGAACTGTACGTAATAACACAAATGATATTAAGGTGTCCTAAATCTATTAAATATTTTACATATCTCTAAACAAGATAATTCAATACCTATTAAGTACCGGACATTTGCTAATTTAAGGTGTGTTTACAATTTGAAGGGACTTTCCTATTGTAAATAATGATAAAATTTATTAATTAAAGCACCAAATCTTAATTCAAATTATAAATTTCCTGGTTAAATTACACAGTCCATCGCAGCATATTAAAACTCATTAAAATAATATAAATAAGATTATCAGGGTATAAAACCATTATAAAAATATGTCACTTACTGCGTACATAAATGGGGCAGTCGTACAGTACCAGACATAATTTTAATATTTATTCGATTCGCACGGGGAAGGCTTGTATAACACATGCCAGATTACCTATTTTAGTGATCTTAATTACCGTAGCAATAAGGTTGCATTCATAGGCAAAATAACAGTGAACAATCTGTCAGATACTAGACGCCAGTTTGAAATAAGAATTTGCGCGGTAATGTTTTTCTAAAAATCATCAGAAGAGTCCGTTTATGATGTGGGCCTCTGTGGTCTGTATTGGTTCGAAGAATTTATACTGATCGTACATACCTACACCGCGCCCCGCAATACCCATATTGTATTTGATTTATTAAACTAGCATAGCACATAAGTGTTTAAACTTTTGTATGGTGGCAGAGTTTATTATTTCGAATATGTAAGCGCAAATTTATAAATTTAAATTCAATTTTTCGCAGATCACAATGTAAAAATACAATAACCTGTGCAGCATTATACTTAGTTGTTAGAACTTTTGTTGTAACGTATAACTAATCCCTCTATGCATATAGGAAATGATTTGAAAACTTAAATCTTTTATTGAAAGAGTTACAAGCCATTTTCAGTTTTCCATTGTTCCACAGTACGTATCTGTTAGCATTTTCACTAATATGAAGTTTAGATAGTACTAATAAATAAACATTAAATTATTTAAATTTAAATTTTGTATTATTGTTATAACACGAAATAATAGGAAATACCTACTTTATGCCTATTGCATAACTCTAAACTGTTAGCATTTTTGTACATAGCGTTGAATTCACATAAGGTATCCACCCAGCGAAAATAAAAAACTTTTGAATTATCAAAGGGCATATTCTTCTGGCTACTGGACTAAATACATTGTAATCTCTATTCGTAATGAAATAGAAATTGCTAACCACACCCATTGTAATATCCATGCACATAAGTGTAACTTTCCTCGAACTCCAAGCTGAAATTGGCAGCAGGCCCTAATTGGCTAGGAGTTGCTAGAGACAGAAACAATGGCAATTGTTAGAGGAGGCCTTGCCCGGAGGAATCATACACTGAATTGAGAGATATACTTTAAGAAAAAGACAATGCAATCGAGAAAAGAACTGAAATTCAGGATGGAGAGGCTTATTATTATTATACTAATACGTATAGTCATGTCAATTCCTGTGACAACAAATATTTCTTCTTTCTAAATAGTAATCCATGTTTCCTTATATCCCAGTGCGTGAAGTCCCTGGAGGAGTGGGTGGAAGGCATCAGGTCGGACACGGCAGCAGGCCCGGTGGACGGCACGGTGCATCAGCTAGCTGCAGCTGCTCTAGCACACTGTCAGGCACTCGCACAGCACATACATACTATTGGTAAGTGGTATTGTTACTCTTATTCACCGTACCCGGTGATAGCGACGAAGACATATTTTTTCCTTTCGTGAGTTATTTCATGACATGGCAAATCCAATTTTTTATTTACAACTTTTTTTTTTCGAATGAGTTTTAAACATATAAGTGGTATATATTTTTGTAATCACCTCTTAAAACCCTTCATTTTGATACCACACTCGATGGGATTCGAAGAAAAAGTAAATTGCAACCCCCACAATAAAGCGCCCAAAATCCACCATGTTCCTTTTTTTTTAACGGCACTTATCTAAGAACACTTGGGCGGCCAAGACCTATCTAACGATGTATTAATTATAAAAATCCGTCAAGTGGTTTGAAAGATACGAGGTAATAAAGAATATTACATACATACATACAAACATACAAGATACGCGCGAAAAACTTAACCCTTCCCTTGCAGCCGGGTAAAAATCGACCAATCACATAGACAGAAAGCCACATCGCGTCTTTCATCCCGCATTCTTTGCCCTTTCCGAATTCATTACGCAATAAGGCTGCAGGTCAAAAATAGTAGTTTATGACACTGTTGCATAATAAGGGGTATTAAAACATGAGTGTGTGTTTAAAAACCGAGCCGTAGGCGAGGTTTTTAATAGTATTCACACGAATGTTTTAATACCTAGTTATGTGCAGTTTCATACACTACTTTATCTACACTCATACATTGGGACTGAACATACTAAATACCTTTTTTGCATTTTCCATGCCATAAAGTCTTGGTAGCATTTATCATATAATTTTCTCAACTTTGCTGGTAATAAATTAAGAGTAATTGCCTTCGCCGCATCTAAAATATCGGGCGAAGTCAAATTTTCTTGACATTCACTGATATCAGACATTTTTAAGCAAGAATTCAAAAAACTCATGAAATTCAATCAATACAACTAAACCTGCAAAATATGAATGGCGCCAAAACCCAGCACATCAGCATTGCGCTTGCGCTAAGGTTTAGCACGCACTGCGATTTTTATTCATGCGTATTTTTTTCGCCTATTCTGCGACCTATGGAATTGTATGAAGTTGCTCGCATTGCGGTAAAAAATCGTGCAGAAATAATACCGCAAGAAATCCGTGTTTTGCCACAGAATCCACCGCACCGCGGCGCGAATTTAATTCGCGCGAATATTTTGAGCTCTATGAACATGTAGAAAGAGACAAAATTCGCGCGAATAAAAATCGCAGTGCGTGCTAAACCTGAAGCGGGCATTGTCATAGACAAGTAAAAATTGGAATCAAATCTTTTTAAATAGGTACTATAAAAATGGCATTACAAAAAATAATTGATGAAAACTCCTTGTGATTAACTTCTTGGATTTGTCCTGTATCGTAATAGAAAAAAAATTGTATTATAGCATTATTTTGTTAGAGAAAAAGTGTTATAATAAGATTCTATTTTTAAATTTCGGTATTGTGTTTATAAAGTATGTCAATATAAACTCGTTTTGAAGTTTATAATTCGAATATTACGATATGAGAGTAGATAAAATCTATTTTCAACTCTGTCAACCATAGTGTATTAGATATATTTTACATGATTGTACTCTTTTGCAGGTCCAGCACTCGCTACGGAACCATCGTACAACCGTGCAGTCAGTCAGTTGTCTGGCGTGCACGACAGAAATGCAGTCATGTTGGCTGTATACATGCGTAAGTTTTATGAACTACTATAATTTGTGTTGTTTTTTTTTGAATGCAATTTATTTATTAACATATATACAATTGAATATTCTAAGAAAAACAAACCTATATACAAATACAAAAGGCAGACGGCAAAAAAAGCTCATTGTGCATCAAAAAATTCGTCCACATCGATGTCAATGGGAAACGTGCCCAGAACGCTGGCGGCATTGCCACGTTGTATGGCAATGCTAATTCTCTGGCCGAAGAAAAGGCCAGCCCTCTGGTCACGTGAAGAGTGATTTGTGATTTGGATTTATTGTACTATAAGTTGCTCGTTGGGCGGACACAATAAAATGTCGTAATATTTGTTTCGGCATTTCATCTATAAAATGTGTGTTTCAGGCAAGATACTAGCCCAGCTGAACTTCGCACTTAGAAACAAAAGTGAGCAGTATCCCGATGCGCTAAAAGCAATATTTTTGCTGAACAACACTTTATACTTGCTACAGGTAACATTTTTCAATTACTTTACTAATATTATAAACGTGAAAGTTTGTGAGGATGGATCGATGTTTGTTATTCTCTCACGCAGAAACTACTGCAAGGAGTTTGATGAAACTTTACAGAAACATAGCTTATACATCAGAATAAAACCGGGTATAATTGTTAAAGATATTGGACGCAGTACTAATACCACGCGGGCGGCAGCTAGTACTCTATATAGCCTTATCGCTTTTTAAAGGCTTTTTGTGACGGCTATTTAAAGGCACATCGTGGGTTTTGTAGTAGGCATGTGTTGATACGTAAATGAAAGGTTATGAAGTACTTTAGTATAGCAGTTTTAATAAGTAGTAAAAAGACATGCTTCACAAGAGAACGTTTTACAAAAGACAGACATCATCGAACAGTACAAAACAATAGAGTTTAAAAAGGGTAACCCAACCAAAAATAATAGGTTCATATAAAGAGTCTTCTTGACTCAACTTTGTAAATTGGTTGGTTTACCTACACTATATATTTCTAACACCTGCCCTTAAACTAAACAATTTGCAAACCAAGATGAGAAACACAATTACAATGCTTATCTTTACTCAAACATTTTTTTTTTCTTTTTCTGAACTGGAGGTCTTTCAAAGCATTATCGATCTTATCATACCAGGCCTTGGATGCCTGTTTAAGTCCATATATTGCTTTATTCAATTTAAATACATGGTTTTCTTTACCATCTATTTTATAGCCATCAGGCTGTTCCATGTACACAGTCTCCTGTAGTTCTCCATTCAAGAAAGCCGTCTTAACATCCATATGGTCAATGTTCAAGTCTAAATTGACTGCCAGGGCAATTAAAGTACGTATAGTGGAGTATCGTACCACAGGTGAGTAGGTTTCTTTGTAGTTAATGCCATACTCCTGGGTAAATCCTTTGGCCACAAGACGTGCTTTGTAACGAAGTAACTGACCATCTAGTCCAAGTTTCTTCTTAAAAATCCACTTACATTTCACAGCTTTCTTGCCTGCAGGCAGTAGTGTTAAAGTCCAAGCTTTATTCTTTTCAAATGACTTATACTCTTCTTCAATGGCTTCTCTCCATTGGTCTTTATCAGCTTCTGACAACGCTTCCGCTATCGTCTGTGGTTCAAGACCATTAATTGCTGTCATGGCAACCACAATATTAACATTTTCTTCAGTGTCATCATAATCACTTGATGATTGATCCACAGTCATGTCAGGATTCCATGTGACATCATTGGGATCATCGCCACAATCAGAAGTACTAGTATCAGAGTTATTCAAATCAGTTGAATCTGTAACAGGCAATGAATTAATGTTGTTATTTTCATTAGTACTTACATTGTCCATTTCTTTACTACTCGTAGTAAGCTGCGGCTGGCAATCAGCAGCGCAACTTTCCTTTATTATGTTCAAATCTTTATATATTTTGCTTTCCAGAAATTGCACATCTCTCTTTATTTGAACAATATTTTTCTTTTCAAAATATATTCTATATCCTTTGGTTTCTTCTTCATATCCAACCATTATACCATGTTCACCTTTAGAATCCCACTTTGCCCTTTTCTCCTGTGGGGTATGAACAAACACAGGTGTACCAAAAATCTTTAAGTCTTGTATATTAAAACATTTGCCCATCCAAGCTTCATATGGAGTTTTCACTTTATCAGAACTTAAACCTGTTCTATTCAATACATAGCATGCAGTATTTGTAGCTTCTGCCCATAATTTCTTTGGTAGGCTTTTGGCATACAATAGGGATCTAGCTGCTTCAACTAGTGTCCGATTATCACGTTCAGCTTTCCCATTCTGTTCTGGGGTGTAAGTAACCGTAGTCTGATGTAAAATTCCATGGTGTGATAACAAACACTTCATATCCTTGTTAACAAACTCTGAACCATTGTCACTTCGGAAATACAAGATCTTATTACCAGTTATATTTTCGCTCAACTTTACATACTTTTCAACATAGGTCTTGACTTCGTGCTTCCCTTTCAAAAAATAGACACTTCTATAGTTCGAAAAATCATCTTTTAATAGCAAAAAATACCTGGATCCTCCAATGGAAGTCTCTTCCATTGGTCCACATACATCGGCGTGTATTAATTCGCACGTCCTTGAAGTCGCTGATAGACTCGTTTTAAATGGCAAACGGTGTGCTTTGCCCTCTAAACATCCCAGACATTGACCAACGAAATCATCAGTTGCCTCAATATTATTGTTTGCAAGCACCTTTTTCACATGTTGAATATTTTGATGTCCGAGTTTTTCGTGCCACTCGCTAAGGTTCAATTTCACTTGAGCTATATTTGCAGCACTACATTTTAGACGCAAGTCCATTATATAAATATTTCCACATCGATTTGCAACCGCACAAAGCCTTTCGTTTTTGTAAAAATCGCATTTGTTTTGATTGGTCTTCATGACATAACCTTTTTCTGTCACGCGATTCACAGACAGTAAATTAGTTTTGAGTTCTGGTACGAACAAAACTTTTTCTAACGTCGTGTCAATCCACACATGTCCATTAAATACTTGTGCTGCCACCTGTCCGAAACCCAATGCACTAATTGCCGTTCCGTTTCCTACTATCACTGATTTCTTATCAAGAGACGAATATGAAGTAAATAATTGTTTATTACGACACATGTGCTCGCTGGCACCTGTATCTACCACCCACTTTGAAAGCATATACTGTTTGTCCGAATTATCGGCTGCGTCTAACATCACAAATGCATTACTATCTTTATTTAAACGAAATTTACACTCACTTTTGAGATGACCGGGTTTATTACAGTAAAAACACTTTTTACCAAATCTATTCGCCTTATCAGTGTTTTCAACTTTGTTTCTACACTCCGATTGATAATGTCCAAGTTTGTTACAGTTATAGCACTTAACATTCTTTTTATTCTCTGTTTTCTTCACAACAAATGCAGACGCTCCCGGTGTTTCGTTACCTCGTTCTTTCATCCGCTCTTCTTCGACTAACAACCTTGCAACCAAGTTGTCATATGTTTGTTTCTCGTCAGGGGCCGACTCCCAAGCTGATACGAAGTGCTTATAGCGATCAGGCAATGACATCAGTACCTTCGTTATAACAAATCTTTCAGATATTTCCTCTCCCAATTGCTGTAACTGGTTTTGCATTTCTTTTATTTTTGCTAGGAATATCGACATTTGAATTCCTTCTTCGTATTTGAACTGGAAGAAACGTTGCTGGATGATATGTATGTTTGTTTCACTCTTCTGTTCATACACAGCAATCAACTTTTTCCACATTTCAGCAGACGTGCTGCATGATAATATGTGTATCATAACTTCGTCACTAATACGTGTAACTATCAACGATTGTGCTTTAGCATCTTTCGTATCCCACGTTTTATCATTTTCTTTCGTCTTTACCAGTTTTCCTTCGACCACATCCAATAAATCATGGCCTCTTAATACGACTCTCACTTGAAATTTCCAAACATTCCAGTTTGTGGATCCCTCCAACTTAGTGATGCTGAGGTTACCGTCCATCGTTGCTCTTGCCTTCCTTCCTGCTCGTGATCAACAATTCCTTGTCTTTCACACCTTCCCGGTCGCAATTTTCACCTGTCAACCGGTTTTTTTTTCACTCGCAGTATTCTTTTGTCTTTTCACTTTATTTTGGAACTTCCTTACATTACTGGGCTGACTTGGTCACTGGGCCCATAACCTGTTGATACGTAAATGAAAGGTTATGAAGTACTTTAGTATAGCAGTTTTAATAAGTAGTAAAAAGACATGCTTCACAAGAGAACGTTTTACAAAAGACAGACATCATCGAACAGTACAAAACAATAGAGTTTAAAAAGGGTAACCCAACCAAAAATAATAGGTTCATATAAAGAGTCTTCTTGACTCAACTTTGTAAATTGGTTGGTTTACCTACACTATATATTTCTAACAGCATGTCGATTTAAAATCGATTAATCGAAAAATCGATTATTTAGAGTAATATAATCGATTTTTCAGATCGATTTTGAACCCTACATCGATTTAATGAATCGATTCATAAACCTCCCGAATCGGACCGATCCATTCAAAGAACTAGCGATAATATTCCTCCATTGGCTGCGGTATTTAGTTTTTTTAATTTTTTGCTGTTGTCGGACGCAAAAGCAACTGGTAGTACTTGGTCAATAATTTGAACGCATCATAGAGAATATATTTTTGAACGCTTCCGAAGGTGGCGTAACTTGCGTTAAAAAAAATATTGGTTGCCTGTAAAGTCGGTATACGGGCGAAAGTTTTACGTGACAACGACTTTGAGTGGTAAAATAATTTTAATGTGAATATTCATTCGTATAGTAGGAAGAAGGATTATGTCTGTCTCTCTCGCTCTTAGGCGGGCTAACCATGCCCGAGTGGAAGGGACGCGTGCCTCTCACTCGCTCTCATTGTGAGCGCATAACGTGAGCGGAGCGTAACGCAGTTTCTTGAAGTGTCACCCGGCAAACCAATTTATAAGACGTTGTCACGTCAAAAAATACCAATTTCTATCCGGCTGTCAAACCTAACCTATCTAATACTATCTATTCTTGTGAGTGAGTTTATTTATCAAAAATATACTGTGGATAAATATTATTTTTACTGTCAAAATTGATAGTAATGAAATAAATAATTTTTTTAAAGTCACTCGAGTTAAAATACTGGGAAATATAATTTCTTGTTAAATTTGTATTTAACTATAATAAAATTTTATAAACTTAAAATTTGATTAATTTATTAACCGACTTACGAGTACTTAGGCGAGACTAGAAATTTAAACTGCCACATTAGTTTAGTGGTCGCAAGCACTACTGCTGAGCAAAAGATCCTGGGTTCGATTCCCACCTCTACCTATTCTTTCGAAGGAATATAGGCGTGATATTATGTTTATTAATTTAATAATACTTCTATCCAATTACTTGTATTTGCAGTAAATGGTCATCAATAATGTCCTGTATCTTTATTAGGCAATTAGTCATGTTTGAAATTTGCTCGATTAATCGAAAATCGATCTTTTAATGCTCGATTTAAACAAGAATCGATTCTAGTATGTCCGATTTGAATCGAATCGGAGATCGATTTTTTTTAAAATGAATCGACATGCCTATTTTGTAGATCGGACTTATCTAAGAGTAGAGTTGTTTCGGTGTGCTGTGCAATGGACATTATGGGTATGCGTTTCGATGGCGCGGCCACGGAGATTTTTTAAAAAAAGAACTATGCCAAGATTATGTAAAAATTTGTAAAAGTTGATTCCCAAAACCATAAATTTGTCAAAGATAAGGTTAAAAAGTTTTAAGGGTTTGAACGTGGCCGCGCCATTGAAACGCGGCGAACCGCGCGGCCACGGAGATCTTTAAAACTAAGCGTTGCAGAGACCTGAAATTTAGGGAAATGACAGATTGAATTTGTAAAAAATTTGTAAAAATATAGAAAAAATTCCTAGGTTTATATTTTAGGACCTGTAAGACTAAAACCCCATGGCCGCGCCATTGAAACGGTGAAAAACACGTTATCACCGATATCTCGCTGAAAAAGCATCGCAGAAGTCTGAAACTTTTTGTAATACCTAGATTTGAATTTGTCGAAATAGGTAAAAATACACAAACAAATCCTAGGTTTATATTTCAGGAGCTATAAGACCAAAACCCTATGGCCGCGCCATTGAAACGGTGAAAAACACGTTATCGCCGATATCTCGCTGAAAAAGCATCGCAGAGGACTGAAGTTTTTTGTAAAACCTAGATTTGAATTTGTCAAAGTATGTAAAAATACACAAAAAAATCCTAGGTTTATATTTCAGGAGCTGTAAGACTAAAACCCCATGGCCGCGCCATTGAAACGGTGAAAAACACGTTATCACCGATATCTCGCTGAAAAAGCATCGCAGAAGTCTGAAACTTTTTGTAATACCTAGATTTGAATTTGTCGAAATAGATAAAAATACACAAAAAAATCCTTGGTTTATATTTCAGGAGCTGTAAGACCAAAACCCTATGGCCGCGCCATTGAAACGGTGAAAAATACGTTATCGCCGATTTCTCGCTGAAAAAGCATCGCAGAGGTCTGAAGTTTTTTGTAAACGCTAGATTTGAATTTGTCAAAACATGTAAAAATACACAAAAAAATCCTAGGTTTATATTTCAGGAGCTGTAAGACCAAAACGCTATGGCCGCGCCATTCAATACGTTTTGAATGTTCCGATAGGGTGACCATGACTTATTGTTTACAGAAAACTTTCCACCTGCAAGTATTAGAAATTATATCTCAAGGATTCTAAATCATGATAAGTATGAAATTATAAGTACATATATCTTAGTGTAAGTAAACAATCTGTGATTTGTGATTTTGAAAGAAATGATTAGTACCTATAACTTAGTGTAAGTAAACAATCTGTGATTTGTGATTTTGAAAGAAATGATAAGTACCTATACCTTAGTGTAAGTGAACAATTAGTGATTTTGAAAGAAATGATAATTACCTTTATCTTAGTGTAAGTAAACAATCTGTGATTTATTTGATTTTAAAGAAATAAATATATGTTTTTGTATCATAACGTTTCATTTTAATTTAATTTAGAATCCTTGAGATATAATTTCTAATATTTGCAAGTGGAAAGTTTTCTGTAAACAATAAGTCATGGTCACCCTATCGGAACATCAAAACGTATTCAAGGTTTTATATTATGAAACAAAAAGAAAATTTTCGCCTATTATCGGTAATTATACATATTAATAGGTGTTGTTTACAAAAAAAGATCTCGCTAATACTTTATTTCCGATTAGATAACCACAACTTATTTCTACGCAATACCGTAATACAGCTCCTGAAATATAAACCTGGGCTATTTTTGTCTATTTTTACATGTTTTGACAAATTCAAATCTAGCGTTTACAAAAAACTTCAGACCTCTGCGATGCTTTTTCAGCGAGAAATCGGCGATAAAATATTTTTCACCGTTTCAATGGCGCGGCCATAGGGTTTTGGTCTTACAGCTCCTGAAATATAAACAAAGGATTTTTTTGTGTATTTTTACCTATTTTGACAATTTCAAATCTAGGTATTACAAAAAGTTTCAGACTTCTGCGATTCTTTTTCAGCGAGATATCGGTGATAACGTGTTTTTCACCGTTTCAATGGCGCGGCCATGGGGTTTTAGTCTTACAGGTCCTGAAATATAAACCTAGGATTTTTTTGTGTATTTTTACGTATTTCGACAAATTCAAATCTAGGTATTACAAAAAGTTTCAGATTTCTGCGATGCTTTTTCAGCGAGATATCAGTGACAACGTGTTTTTCACCGTTTCAATGGCGCGGCCATGGGGTTTTAGTCTTATAGCTCCTGAAATATAAACCTAGGATTTTTTTGTGTATTTTTACATACTTTGACAAATTCAAATCTAGGTTTTACAAAAAACTTCAGTCCTCTGCGATGCTTTTTCAGCGAGATATCGGCGATAACGTGTTTTTCACCGTTTCAATGGCGCGGCCATAGGGTTTTGGTCTTATAGCTCCTGAAATATAAACCTAGGATTTGTTTGTGTATTTTTACCTATTTCGACAAATTCAAATCTAGGTATTACAAAAAGTTTCAGACTTCTGCGATGCTTTTTCAGCGAGATATCGGTGATAACGTGTTTTTCACTTTTTCAATGGCGCGGCCATGGGGTTTTAGTCTTACAGCTCCTAAAATGTAAACCTAGGAATTTTTTCTATATTTTTACAAATTTTTTACAAATTCAATCTATCATTTCCCTAAATTTCAGGTCTCTGCAACGCTTACTTTTAAAGATCTCCGTGGCCGCGCGGTTCGCCGCGTTTCAATGGCGCGGCCACGTTCAAACCCTTAAAACTTTTTAACCTTATCTTTGACAAATTTATGGTTTTGGGAATCAACTTTTACAAATTTTTACATAATCTTGGCATAGTTCTTTTTATAAAAAATCTCCGTGGCCGCGCCATCGAAACGCATACCATTATGGGCAACATTCAAATTATCATATTCGACTTTACTTTGACGAGTACTTCGTTTCTTTTGAATACAAACTTTATATCTCACTTAATATCAACGTTTTTTTGCCCTATGAAGTGTGTCTTTATATTTAGAAGATATGATAATTTTTTACCAGCGCATAATGTTGACACTCTTTATTCCAGGGTCTGCAACGCAGCGGTCTTCTAGACGTGTTGATGCTCGCAGAGCCAGAGTGTGAAGCTAACTACAGAGATATGATACAGGAACACAAGAACTCGTACTTGCAGAGGTAACAGCACTGCACTCAGAACTTGATTATACTTAATTAGATAACGTAGCTGTAAACACTTTAACTGCCTGCCCAATTTTCACAATGTCCTATTCAATGACACCATACAAATATTAGAGCGCCAAGCGCGATGTTGGCGCTTGGAGAGCTCTCGCGCCCTCGGCTCGTTCAATGTATTCTACATATGAATGTTTGTTATTACAGTTGGAACAAACTGCTAGCACATACTGTGTTAGACGAGACTCTACCTGCAAAGTTACGTGACAGGGATAGACAGATACTGAAGGATAAGTTCGCAGTAAGTACTATTACTAATCATCATCTATTACACATAATTGTCGACATTATGAAAACAGGAAGAGTAATCTAAACAATACCCGCCGACTACCCAAGATACGAGCATGTCTCAGTTCGGGAGTCGTTGTTTCAAATTAAAATTACTCTGTACATTTACCTCACTAACATAGATGAAAATGTTGTTTCTTCTAACGCTTTTGTACTTTTTGAAGAATAAAATTATTTATTTAATACTGCTGAAGTATTACGTTATCATCAGCCTACAGCTGGCTTCTCCTATTGCACGCCATATATTTCGATTCTCATCTAGCTGCTATCAGCCACTCTGTGAAGATTGTCGCTTCACCCAAGTATTTTATTATTTATAGGCTCGCGCTTGACGACTATCTCACCTGATGGTAAGTGATGATGTGGTCGACGATGTAGCACGCTTACCTAGAAGAAACCTATTCACTCTTGACTTAAAGACTCCCAGGTTATAGCTATCAGGAAATACAGACTCTGGCAGGGAATTCCACTCCTTAACTGTACGCATAATGAAAGTACCCCCAAAACGTTTGCTCCGTATGGATGGAATGTCCACCATGTACCGATGACGCATCGCCGTACGTCTTGTAGTCCGATGATGGAACGGGCTAGGAGGAATTAGTTCATGCAATCTTGGCGCCGATGTTCAAGGCTCTGGAGCCTAGACTCGACCGACTCTAGTGCAACCAGCTGGTACTTGGCAGATCCGTCCCAGAGATGAGAGCAGTACTCTATGCATGACCGAACTTGCGCGTGGTACAAGTTGAGCAATTGTTCTGTGAAGTACCATCTCACCTTCGCAAGAATCCCCAACTTTTTGGCAGCCAGTTGAGCTTTTGCCTCAATGAATGGACCAAAATTGAGGGCCGATGTCAACGTAACGTCAAGAAGCTCAAGATGGTCCGTTATCGGCACGGTCACATCCCGGAAAGAAGGAGCCGGGTGGAATTGGCTCCTTTTAGTGGAAAAAGACAAGCCTTGGTCTTAGTAGCATTGAACCTGACCAGATCGTTTGGGCGCATTATGTCCAATTCGCAAAATGTCCAGCTATCTAATTCGCAATTGGTCCAGTTCGCATTTGGTCCAATTCGCAACTGGTCCAGTTTGCAATAAGTCCAATTCGCAATTGGTCCAGGCGTCCTTGATAACGAGAGGCGTATTTAGACGACCCCCACGTGAGGTTGGGTGAGATTCGGCTCGAAGTAAAAATGCATATAATTATTGATCAACACATATATTAGAAAAACAACACATATCGGTATAAATAATTGAGCCTGATATATCATAATCACTCAAATGTCACCCAAATCACTACGTTTAGTTATTGAAAATGAGGTTACTAGCCGTGTGGTGAGGACAGAATACAATTGAATTAATAATAGTAGTAGGTATGTACTTATTAATAAATAGTATCATATTAATACATACGTTTGTTGTTTATAAAATATCAGAAAACGAAATTAAAGGAAACAGAAACGTATTACCTATCTACTAAACTTCGTAAACAATGTTTTTGAATGCCTTGAACTATTCTACTACGATGTGGTTCTAAAGCTCAATAATCTCTGCGTATGAAAAAGATTTAGGAGGATTAAAATACCTAACAAGGATATCACCTAATTAACGACTATAATTTGAATTGGTCAATTTGCTTACTGGACCATTCGCTAATTGGACAAATTGCGAATTGGACAGTTTGCGATTTGGACATTTTGAGCCCATAGGATATTTTGCGAATTGGATATAATGCGCCTAAACGGCCAATGACCAGATTGGCATCGCCCTCACTCGGAGACTGCCTTCAAGGACAGATTCAAGCGACCAACCATGGCCTCCGAAATGGATCGAAAACCGGATCTGAGGCCCAGTAGCGCGCGCGTCGGATAAGTATCTCTCAGCAACAGTGCATTCGTCTGCATACCCAAAGGTCGGGGTTTTAGCAGATCATTTATGTGCAACAAGAACAATGTTGCTGAGATTACCGATCCCTGAGGGACCCCGGCATTGATATCCAGTTGGTCAGATGAGCGGCCATCAATAACCACTCGTATAGACCGGTCCCTCACGAAGTCTGCGATCCAATCGCACAGTCCACCGGGCAGACCGAATGAAGGAAGCTTACCCTTATTACATGCGAAGTATTGTTTTATTTCATGCAGTTCTAATTTTCAAAATCGAGGGTACTTTTTGTCACGTCAGACATGATTGATGAGCATCTTTTAACACTTTTTGGACGGTATTTGTCAACAATTCATCACACTTTTTAGTTTTCACCTTGCTGGATTGCAGCTTGTTAACTTAGAGAATAATCTAAAATAAGCCTTTTTGCCGCCAGTCGTTCAACCGCGAGTGGGAGGAATGTTCCCGCGTGCAGCGTACTTATAGTGTGCCCGACGCGGAGCTGCGAGAAGCTCTCAAGAGAGACAACAAGCAAGCGTTGTTGCCGCCCTACACCACCTTCTACGACCACTACGCCTCACTGCCGTTCTCCAAGAACCCTGACAAATACGTCAAGTACAGTCCCGTGCAGGTCAGTTTATGATTGTGACACTAATAATTAAATAAATCACTACAACCACTGCACCGTGAGGCAAGCGGCATTTTACAAAGAAATTATGTGACATCTGAGTAATCTGCTTTGGGTTCACATGGTGGATTACAGCCCACTCTCTAGCTAATTATTCTTAGGATAACATTTGTTAGTTATTAGTTCGGCACTTACGATCTCTATGGCTATAATCACATGAATTTTACTTGCCCGAAATCTAATTCGGAATTCGGTTCCGAACAAGCTCTAGATGTAAATGCATACCTGGCTAGGATTTTGGTGACATCCAAACTCTAAATCTTTTGTACATGCAATTTAAATTATGATTATGTACCAGTAAATATTATTTATTTACAGATCGCTACACAACTGGAGGGGTATTTCGACGAAGCTGCTTAATTAAATAAACTATTTGTATATTAGAGGAGAATGTACTAGTATAGACAGAAATACACTATTTATTTAATCACAGTTTATAATTAAATGATTTTATCAAATATGAAATAATTATATTATTATGAATAAATTATAGAAGTATTAATTATATTATGGAATAAATTATAAATAAAGTTTTTTTTGTTATCTTAGTTCACCATTTAATATTTCTTCTTGCGCCCCCTCTTGGGAAACTGAAACAAAAACATCTCCGTAACATACGTATTTGGATAAAAAATCAAGATAAACTCTGACTTGCAGACTCGATAAAAAGCGTAAGTTTTTTTCTGAACTGACTAGGTGTTGAGTATAGATGTTACAGCCTCATTATTATGTACAAAATCTTTACATATTTCACTTAAATATTTATCTACAGTATCTTGCCCCAATATCATTTCAATTTCATTTTAATTCATTGGTATTCGTCACATACTAATTTAATACATAAACATGAACGCACAAGCATGTTGGTCTGATACATTTTCTTTCAAATCAAAATGTTTGAAGTTTTGAAGGGAAGATGTTAAGGTTACACTAGTCGTTGTGCGCGGGGTTAAAATGCATGCTATATCAACCGACAACACGTGCGGAAGAAATGGATGCTTTGATGAGCAGTAAGAAGCTAGTTTGCGCACGAATACACACTTTTGCAAATTTTTAGCGAAATGGATGATGATTTAGGACGAAACCGAGCGCGCGAAATTTTATAGAGACTCCTTTGGTAGTCTGGATATCATGAAAAAACGACTAAACGTAACTGTTCAAAATAAAAATAATATGCATTGTTGAACTACTAATCTATCCCTGTATGGTGACTGTTTTGCAATTTTCCGTCTTCTTATGGTATTTAATTGCGCCTAAAAATGCGTTAAAATTAGTGTCGAAATGTAAAACTTTCGACGCTCATAACTTCCAAATACATGTTTTTTTTACTTTTTTGTTTCCATACAGGGTAAGATAATGATGAGATAAATTGATATCATTTTTTATTTTGAACGTACATCTACAAACAGTGGAATAATCCTCAGACTACGTTTGTATGGAAGAATGATCAAATAGTGTAACCTTAAAGCCTAAAAGTGACTGTATTCTGCCTGCAAGCAAGCGTGCAAATTATTTATAAAATAATTGAAGTCATTAAATTAAATTAAAAAGAAACCATAACAACATTCAAGGTGGAAACACATTATTAACACCCGACCCGACCCCACGCCACCCGACGCGTACCGTGCACATATGCAACACCCCACGTGATGCTACAACACGCTTCGCTAGTATTGCCAGATCTCGTTTTTGTTTTATCCCAAGTCTGCTCTCAATTTACCCTAGATTTTAAGTTTAATGAAAAAAAAATTTTTTTTTTTTAATATGCTTTCTCTCGCCGTACCATCTATATTTGATACATTTCATGCAAGTTCATACATAAGACGAAACATTACAATCTATTATATAATTACAGACCAGTTTTACTATAAGAATATTTGAAACCATTAAAAAATATCTAGTTATTTAGGGATTTGTACCATACCAAATACTTGACTAATAAAAACCGAAAATTGCGGGTTCAAAGGAAATATTTAAACTTAAGTCCATCATTACAAATTTGACTCAAATAAATTAATCATTTCTATTAAAGCATAAACATAAAAATTACACTCACCGAGTTTGTACCCTAAAAATGACCGTGCTGATGAAACTTAACTCTAAACTAGGGTAAATTACCCTAAGTTGGCACCACTGATCATGACTGACGCGTGTTGTCGGGTGTTACTAGAGACACACTGTGTGCGAAGCGTCGGGTGGCGTGTTTTCCCCCTCTCCCGGCAACACGCTGATCCAAACCGACTGGGTGTTGTCGCGTGTGATTACGTGTCGTCACATGGCGTGTTGACTATGTGTCTCTGACCATACTAAATGTATGGGATGGATTAATACTTCAACGCGTCAGTAGGCGTCGGGTGGCGTGGCGTCGGGTCGGGTGTTAATAATGTGTTTCCACCTTTATGCATTCCAATAAATTAAATGACAATTGTCCATATAAGTGCAGTTAACAAAAAAAAAAAAATATATTTAAGAAATAATATTAAAAAACAAATGTCAAAAACTTAAAATATCCATAAAATAAATTCAAATATCATATTTAAAAATAGAACAAAATAAATTAATATGTCAAAACTAAAATTCAAATATTTGTATAAAATACTGATATTGTTATTTATTTAATTGTATAACTTCTTTATAAATAAATAAAAACCATGGGTCAAATGGCTGTTATAAAAAATATTTTTAAATCCAAAATAGGTAATAAACTGCATACTGGCTGTAACATAAATACTACATAATTTAGTATCAACTAACATTTAACGCGAACAAGTCAAAGTTTAATCTTTTTCTAACAACTAAACCTTTCCAGTACGCCCAAAAACATTAATTTACGGGACAGTGATGAGAGTTTCATTGAATAAATATTAGGGAAAATCACAGTGGCGGATATGTTCGGTGGGTCATACAAGAAAATAATAACAGCCCAAGTGCTAGAATGATGCCTGGTGCGTTGCAATAGGCCCTCTTCCATTATGTCCAAATTTGTTTAAATTTCTATAATAATAGACTTTTTTTGCAAATTACTAGCACAGCTATATTTTGGGCAAAGGCCTCCCCCTGAGCGTTTAACAGCTCCGAAATTCCCAAGTTTTATTGAAGAAACCACACATTTTCACATAAATTTGTAAAAACCAAGACTTGGTATCTTAATATATATAATTATTTAATAAAAGTACACAAATGACCAGCAGTATTATTGTAATCGTATCTTTACCGAGCTAAAAAAACGGTCGAACGGTTGATGGTTCGCTTGGCTAAAACCGTAGGTTACCGTATTCTCTGGTCTATCCATGGAGGGGAACCTCATGAGTCAGTGAGGTTTGAGTCCACACTCGTACCTGTAGTCTATATTTTGATCCGCCACTGGATATCCCACTTCTGATGCTCTCAAGCGATGAGAGAAAGTTTCACCTTTTGATCGCCAAAACTCCTTGTGAGAATTTACATCAAAATTTACATTTAACATATTAAAAGGTAACAAATAAATTATTTACGGAAAGAGGTTGTCGTCTAATGATGACTACCGCGTGGCGTGGCAGTAAGTCATCATTGGAAGACAGGCGAACAAAAAGTTGGGCCCATAACTTCGACGGTTTTGGACAGATTTCTCCGATGATTATACGTTTCAGAGATCAGCGTAGAAACTGTCATTGAGTGCATAATATACAGTTACTATACAACCAACGGAGGGATTGCTGGGAAAAACTAAAAACTACTTCTGTTCCAAATAGCGTAAGTAAAAAGAAAAGAAATAAATAAACGTAAATAGATTATGAAGTGCGTAAGAGACAAATATATTTGTTTATGATCATTTGTTTCTGTAATGATAATTCAGAAGGGCAATAATATTATCTTTGTTTGTTGACGCTTGATATAATATCCTTTATTTTGAAGTATTATTTAGGCTTTAAATAAAACAGTAAAAAATATAGAAGCCACTTTAAACCTCATGCATGATGACTTGCGCTATATGGAACCGAAGCAGCGATCATCTAAAATACCATTAAGTATAATCAAATGAAGTTCCTGGTTGCTGTTACGACAAATAGTAGTCCACTTCCGATTTTTTGAGTTGTTTATAATGTCTTCTCCGTTGATTGAGCTGGTTAACCGTGAACCGTGTCCCATTTTATTCAGCAAATCGACATACATTCAGAGATTAGTGCGATAGTTCAACTCGGGTAAAATTAAAGGCATCGTAAAAAAATATAACGTATAATTCCAGGCATGCAGACCGAAAATTTGTAATTTAGGTAGCAGAAAATAAATTTAAAGCTATCGTCAGTTGATAGAATAAATACAGTAAAAACATAAAACAAAATTTTGAATTGCGCGACACAAACTGCCCAAACAAATAATAATAATACTTGTTTACATATTTTATATAAAAGCTTTATTAAAACGAAACAAAGCATTTGACTTAAAACTAAAAATTGCTGCTGAATAAATTAATAGCACCGAGCCCAGTGGAACTATTCCTCTAATCTCTGTAAGGCGTCAAGCTCCATTTTTTCATGCGTTACGGCGGGTAGTTTGTTAAATTTGTTGGATAACCCCTTCGATACCTTTTGACGAGGTGCCTGGGTATCCTGCGCGTCCGCTTGCAACTAAACAAGTAGATTACCATATTTGAAACACACAAACATCCAAGTACTTGAGACTGTTTGTGAAGTAGGAACTGAGACAGCGGTCGTTTAAAATGTGCCTACGTGATAGGATTTGTTGAAGAACTTAGCTTTTCCCGCAGCTTCGCCCGCGTGATGAAATTAGTCAGTTTTATTTTTGTGGAAATTACTGTTATATCGATCCTGATAATCAAACTTGTCATTGTTAAAGAGAAATTAAATAACTGTTCACTAACTTAACGCCAGTTTTTTAAAGCAATGTTATAACAATTTGATTAGGTATTAACAGGCGGCTAGTTATTGCTAGCATTTTTAGTTAATTAACAAATGAAATAATTTATTATATTAATGTATTTGTCTGCGATTTAATATTTTATAATTATTTATATTTAACAAATTAAGATTGATTGTATTTTTAATTACTTATAAAATATTTTATAGTTTTAGTGTTAAGATCTATTTAAAATGATAATACTATACTATAGCTGTCCCACTGCAGGGCAAAGGCCTCTTCTCATACAGAGAAGGTACGAGCATTAATCACCACGCCTGCCCCAGGCTAGTTAAAAGCTAAAATATTTTTATTGAGTATTTACGTTATCTACATGGAGAGAGTTTCTCGAACACTTTTGGTAAGCACAGTGTTTTATATTTATTCCAAATCTTCTGCCGTCAAAAATAAATATTTGAATAAAACTTGCAACGTTTTTTTTGTTTGACTAAAAACCGATTCGATAAATCATTTCATACTGCCACACTGACACGTTAACGGTTAATTGAAGCTCTCCTTAGTATAGATTTTTAGTACAAAATCTATACTAAGGGGCGCCTTAAGTAACCATTAAATGTCTCTTGAGTGCGGCAGTTAGTGATAAAAAATGAACATTATGACGCGATTCATCTCACGGAAGGCAAATACCTTAAAATCGAAAGTTAGGTGTAAGAAACTCGCTCCGTGTAAACCATTCAGTTAAGTACTAAACTATTGGTTTCGTCATCGACGAGGACGAAGTCACGGGCGTTCCCTATTTAAACTGAAAAGGAAAAACAACAAAACATAACTTTGATAGACAGACACTAGTGGGTCACAGGCCTCCCCTTCGAACCTACCCTGCTACTGGCGACCTGCGGGTGTATAAACGTCCACCTCACCCTGACGGGCTCATTGGCCTGACGTTTATAAAGGCACATTTTAAACACTGACTCAGTTCAGCAATTTCTGATGTTCTTGATGAGACACCTGAAAATTCTAGCCGTATTTCAGGCTAGAAGGAACAATAGCGTTTGGTTTAGAGTGGGAGCAAAAGAAAGTTGTTTTATCTCAGGTTTGTTATATAGTGATAGCTTTATCCATTGAGATGATGCTATGTGGCATTAAATATTTAAAATTTAATCTACATATATGCATTATTTTTTTTGCAAAATTATTTTTATTATGTCAATGGGTCCTTTTTTATTTGAATTAGACCTACGCCATACTCATCTGTGTGGCAACTTTTTTTACTTTTTTTATTGAAAGATTTCCGTAAAATAAATAATTAAAGATAAGTAAAAGTTTCTAAAATGCCCAACATCTCTAGGTAGTCGATTCACTAAATAATCTACCTGTAATAAATTAAACTTTCTTTCTTACACAAACAAACATACATACATACTTTGTACCCGAAAACTTGTGAGTGAAACTCGACATATCCACGTTATGTCTTTCGTTTATACTCAACACGACAGATGTCGGTAGTTCGGGTATATTCATTGATTTTATTTTGGTTTAACTCTGGTTTCCCACTTCACTAAAACGATTAGTGATTCGACTTTATGGTAAAGATTTTTATCCTTTCGCTGAGGGGACGCTGAAGTGTTTATAAAACTTGTTTTTGTGAAAGCATAGAAGTCTATGCTATGAATATAGAAGGTGGTTTATACTCGGAATCGAATCCGGGTCCGCACAATATTGGATTTGAAAGGTTATCTCTATCGACCGCTACCGTTTTGAATAGTAACGATAGACATAACGTGGATAAGCCAAATGCATTATTTTTCTTCGATTTTCCGAAAAAACTTTACCAATACACCGCCGAGGGTAAAATTTTACTCTTTTTTCCCAACGACGCATAGTGTATATCCTATAATAATTTTGTAAGAAAAAAAGCAAATACTTAAATTGCAAATATTTACTCCGTGCGGGAATCGAACCCGCGACCCTCAACACAAAGGTAGGGGTCGTAGAACTTGGTAGAAGCAAACACAAGCACTGCACCGTATTAGAATCGCTTGAGGAAGGTGCAAGACGAAGCGATGGTGATAGGGTGCAATGCATGTACACCGAGAAGTTTTTCAGTTTTTATCTGGCTGTGTGGTGAAACTATTTCAGAAGTACAGTCAAGGAATGATAATGACTACTACTGAAATATTACTTGGAATTTATATTTTTATTGACGTAGCTGTAAGTAATGTTAGCTTAGCAAGAAAATTATAGTTCGAAAAGGCAAATTTTGTTTGATATTTGCTCAACATCTTCGTTCCTTGGACGTACTTTCATTGCGCACAGCACTATAAGACAGCCTTATTAATGATTAATTTTACGTGTTACATTGCACTTCTGTCACCGTACGCTAACACTGGCAATATCAACCAAATAAATTATAAAAGAATCTGAAATCAATCCACCACACTGGGATAAAAACGGAAAATTCCTCGGCATACGCATACCTTACCTGCCTGAAGATAAAGACCATAATTACTTCCGTCTTTTCGGCTGTGTCCTTACCTTGAGAGCTTGTGGCGGCGCCTTCTTCTTGGCCGGTTGCGCCGGTTTCTTCGTTTCCTTCACCACTTTGTCCGCGTACGGTGTGAAGGCACAGGGAAGCACTCTACGGTATCTAAGACGGAAGACATAATGTTTTAAGAATCTTTGTACAAGTTAGAGCCTCCATAGACATACAGCTTGGAGTAGTGTGTGTCTAGTAGTCAGTACCGTAATCTCCAATATTTTTGAACGTAGGGTTTTCGATGCGCCTGGCATATGTAGCCGCGCGCAGCTATTTGTAGCCAACTTCTGGCAGCCCAATAAGATTAGGCATTACTGTATTATTCAGCTTAAAGCAGTCGCTGTTGGGCTATCTGCAGTGTCAATACAACATTTGCGTTAACATACACGGATTAATTTTGCAGTCGTAGCCAAAATCTGCACATGACCGCTTGAAGCTGCACTGACTGTTCCAGGCAATCCCGTCTATGGCCGCTCTTATTAGTTAACCAAACACGTTTTGCAGTGATACTAACTGCATCACGATTATGTCGATGAAGCAAGCATGGTTTCTGCGTTCGCAGTTTAGTTTACAAACGTGCAAATATGCATGTGATTTTGTAAAAATTTATGTAATACCTACACATAAAGTTAAGTTTGCGCTACAACTTAAAATAAATTAGTAGTATCAGAAATCATTCTGAAATAAAGGAGACCATTCAGATCGTACCTAAAAATAAAAGTGCAGAAATATGTTCATTGACCTGAAGAAAACAGTAGAATTGTTTTGTGTTCGACCCCTGAATAATCTCCGTTTAAAATGTTGTAATAAATTAAATTAGAAACAAGGATATGAATATAAAATAGACGGTTAGCCACAACAAAAATAGCAGTGAGTTACCGTCCTAATACATGAAATATAACACTTGTAAATAATTTCAATGTAAAACAAAAATATAAAAACAACAAATAGTACAGACACCCAATTGAAATTAACAGGAATGTCCCAATATGAGTTCGACAAACTGTGAAGTTCTCTAAGGGCTGATTTGTCAATAGTCGGATATAGTGTCCGGCACGTAAGTTGGCAAGATTTTGGCGTAGTGAGGGTAAGTTCGCGCATATTCCGCGAAGTGACCAACCACCATATAGAGCGAACGGAACGTGGGCGCGACACGATTGGTCACTCGATCCTTGTGTCAACTAACCAACCAATCGCGCGCTCGGAACGGTGCTAAACGTTCCCAGCGCCCCGCTTCACTTTCACTACCAAAGATACCTATAAAACGACTTCTGCGCATCTAACGACTCTTGCCAACTTACGTGCCGGGGATTATAACTTTTGTAGAAGAATAATTATTAGGTGGTTGGTCATATTTTCTATTCAAAAGCTGTCAAACTGTCATTTTTAATCCTCCAATAAAAGTTATCTTTAGACTGTAACATCAGCCATTAATAAAATAAACAAAAAAATGGCAACAACACAGAAATGATAACCAGATGATGATGAGAGGATCCCATTCCCAAGTGCACAATGGAGCTTCGCATGTCTTCTGCAGTTCTTCTTACCCACCCATTCCTATATGAGCTAAGACCCCTTTCACATTCAAACTTGACGAGGGATGCATACGCTCGTCAAATTTTCAATGTGATAGGGCCCTTTTTGATCGCTAAGAGATGGGGAAAGGCGGTGCTGTGGCTGTAAGTGATCATGTAAATGTTTGGTTTGAAATTAATCAGTAATAAAACAAAAGACAATAAAAATACGGACAGTGATCAAATGCAGCCTATCTCGTAAGTCCCTTTTCACACGCTGCGGTTTCCGGGTAGCCGGTGCCGGGTAAGGCGAAGTGTATCGGCATGTATGTTAGCTTTCACACGTTCCGGCGTCCATGGCTATACATTCGCCGCCGGGTACCCGGCAACCAGAGCGTGTGAAAAGGGGCTAAAGCGTATTGGCATAGAAATATAAATGGAAAATATTTATTCGACACGGACGTAATACAATAAACAATAAAAAAAATAGCGCTGAACGCGAGAGTGCTCATGGCAACAGGGTCATCAACTCAGCAGTGGCTGGAGACACCCGGTGCTGGTTTTCAGTTGGCACCCCGCATTGACTTAGAATATATAGGTGAGATTTTTAAGTGGTGTTGTGGATGGCCAAATCCGAACTATGAGGAATAGCGGAAAACACTAACTTTTTGAAAAATCTATGTTTTTAGCCAGAAATTTTACTTAGTTACTTCCCAGAATTTTATCCTTATTAGCGACACTATCGAATGGTGTAATAATACAGCATGTTTGTTTTTTCAAAATGAACGGGTTGGATGCCTGTCCGGAGTTAAATTGTGAAACTTGTTCAGAATAGGGTTGTGCAAATCAACGAATTAACAAGCAACACTACTTGGCTGCATGTTAAAGGCAAGGAGAACCATCCTTCATTTCAACCCTCGATTCCCTCTCTTCCATTTCTGGTGCATTGTAAACTTCAAGTTTGATGTTTCTTTCAGCAAGTTCACCAGTTTGGATGACCACAGCACGGCATGTATAAGTTCCGTCATCACTTTCTTCTACACCTTTGATCATCAGTCCATTGGCGTGAATTACATATCTGTCACCGGTTGCAACAGGATTTCCTTCCTTGAAACAATCAACTGACGGTGCCGGTTCAGCAGTAACTTCGCACATGATCTTAAAATCTTTGCCTTTGGTAGCATATTGATTCTCATTAGCGTTTGTCCAGGTAATTGCAATGAAGGTATCAAGTACAACGCTGGCGCTCAGTGGCATGTTAGTGTAAGTGGCGACGCAGGTGTAGTTGCCAGCCATAACCGTAGTGATGGACGTACGCTTCTCGCGCTCCGCACTCCAAGTCAACGCACGAAACAAGTTTCACAATTTAACTCCGGACAATTTTAAACATATTCAGATACTCATCACAATGGATTGTCTTTTAGGGACTTAAGCTCCTCAACGATGCATACTAAATTCCTCTACACGCGTCGTATGACTTAAGTGTTCGTACTCATGCATAAACTAATGTATTGTGAATATACTCCATTTGCGATAACATTAGACGTTTAAATTAGCCCATTTTACAGCCCGTTCAACCAATTTTGAAATGTATTGCGTTGGTGATACGACAAATGGTAGCTGTAGGAAACAGTTGGTTTTGGTAACAGGTTTATGCTTTTTATGTCATTCTTATGTTACGGGATATAACTCAAAATTGGTTGAACGGACTGTAAAAAGATTTGGAAACATGTCTAATGTTATTTAAAATGGAGTTTAGATATATTGATTTTTCAAAATCCAATGATGTAGTTTTAGTTTTCTTTCAACATTCTTTGAGTGTTTTCAGCTATTCATGATAGTTTCGGATTTGGCCATCCACGCCCACTTAAAATACTTCATCTGTATAGGTAATGTTCTACTGATGGGTTAAAATATATAAATAAATAATGTAGATGCTATAATAACATGACAACGAAAAGTGCTACAATGTGATGGTTAAAACATATTATCAAAATACCCATGAGTCTACCGTACCGTTTACGAAACTGCACATCTAAATATCACACGTATATTCTTAGGAGGTTTAGGCACGGATGATACTTTATTAAATACACATTTCGACACTGAACTTAGAGGTTATAGTTATAGGGACCAAGCCAAATCCAGAAATAGAAGTACATTATATATTTAGACATGCAGTTTACTAGTTTGAAGAGAACGGCAAACATAATAAGAACAGCATTCCAATGATTTATGCATGTCTAAAGATACAGCCTTTATCACAATCAAACTGATCCCTGTAGGCAGATTAGCAGACCTTAATAAGAGCAGTCTTCCAGAAATTATACAGGGTTAAATTAACTCCCAACATATTGGACACGTATTTTTTCTTTTGACACTTAAACATAAAGTGACGACGATATAATGAGTTGAAATTTCGTGTGACGTCACGCCGATAGTACAATTTATACTGACATAGTGACTTCACAAGCCCCCGCTCCTGAACTTTGATGCACTTTATCTTTGTCAATTTTTATTGATTTATTAAAGCAAAAAATACCTGACCGATATTAGTAGACAATCTCAATAACGGACTAAACAGAATTATCATTTTTCTACCAAGGAAACATCCCTATTGTAATTTAGTGTTAAGAACTTTTTGTTTAATTCATTATAGTATATTAATGCCGAGATTTGCTGGATAGTTTAATTTGACCCTGTATGACATCACAACTTTTTTTTTTTTACAAATCCTTTGTTTTTAATTAAAAAAAAACCATCAATCTCTCTTGAATCGTAGATGCATTTACAAACATTTAGAGCCACCGTAATCTACAGACTCTTTATTGGCCGATAGTTTAGTCGGATTGAAAATTACATTCATTACCGAATCGTTGTAATGCACTTGCATACTTCCTCACAGTGATTAAAGGCCCCACCAAACTATAAAAACATATGTACAGTAAAAAGTTTGTAGTTTGCAGGGTCTCTTAAACTATAACATACATAAACATCGAATGTTGTTATAACATTTAATACAACACATCAGTTCATTACTTACTTGTGATAAGGCAGTAGCGCAGTGCCGATGGTGGGAGGCATCTTGGCCATGTGAGCTTCATCCACCTCGATCAGCTGACTGCTGTCGAAGTTCAGCAGTAACGTGTGCCGCTGCTGAGGGGACCGGGGACACATCAACATGGCATTGGCACCATGACTTGGCTGAGAGAAAAGTAAAATTATTACCTTACCATGCATTGTCATCCAAAGTAAACGTGTAAGCAAAATATCAGCTCAATCTGTTGTGGACAACAGATTTTTAACTATTTTAAAATTCATTTACAAGATTTGTCCCGTACGCATTTCACTTGTCTTGTATCTTACTAACAAGACAAGTGAAATGAAAGCTTTAAAAACAATTGTAAGTAAACACTGTGCATGGTTCGATCAATCAAGTTTAAGCTACATTTTCCTCATGTGGTATTCACTATGTAGGTCCTGATAGCCATTCATAGTTCTAGTACATAGTGCCCCGGCCTCAGCCCCTGCAGCTGAGGACCTGGCGCGTCACGTCAGGGTGTCTCCTAGCTAGAGGATAGCTTACATACCTCGTGCTGCAGTACATAGTGCCCCGGCCTCAGCCCCTGCAGCTGAGGACCTGGCGCGTCACGTCAGGGTGTCTCCTAGCTAGAGGATAGCTTACATACCTCGTGCTGCAGTACATAGTGCCCCGGCCTCAGCCCCTGCAGCTGAGGACCTGGCGCGTCACGTCAGGGTGTCTCCTAGCTAGAGGATAGCTTACATACCTCGTGCTGCAGTACATAGTGCCCCGGCCTCAGCCCCTGCAGCTGAGGACCTGGCGCGTCACGTCAGGGTGTCTCCTAGCTAGAGGATAGCTTACATACCTCGTGCTGCAGTACATAGTGCCCCGGCCTCAGCCCCTGCAGCTGAGGACCTGGCGCGTCACGTCAGGGTGTCTCCTAGCTAGAGGATAGCTTACATACCTCGTGCTGCAGTACATAGTGCCCCGGCCTCAGCCCCTGCAGCTGAGGACCTGGCGCGTCACGTCAGGGTGTCTCCTAGCTAGAGGATAGCTTACATACCTCGTGCTGCAGTACATAGTGCCCCGGCCTCAGCCCCTGCAGCTGAGGACCTGGCGCGTCACGTCAGGGTGTCTCCTAGCTGGAGGATAGCTTACATACCTCGTGCTTCAGTACATAGTGCCCCGGCCTCAGCCCCTGCAGCTGAGGACCTGGTGCGTCACGTCAGGGTGTCTCCTAGCTGGAGGATAGCTTACATACCTCGTGCTGCAGTACATAGTGCCCCGGCCTCAGCCCCTGCAGCTGGCTGAGCGCGGCGTGTATGCTGCTGAGGACCTGGCGCGTCACGTCAGGGTGTCTCCTAGCTGGAGGATAGCTTACATACCTCGTGCTGCAGTACATAGTGCCCCGGCCTCAGCCCCTGCAGCTGGCTGAGCGCGGCGTGTATGCTGCTGAGGACCTGGCGCGTCACGTCAGGGTGCCTCTCGGCGAATTTTTCCGAGGATAGCCTCTCGAAGGTCACCACGTCACCCGTTGGGCCATCTATGCGAACTGCGAAGGAAATTCGCAGTTTAGTAAGCTAGGTGAAAACCACTATTTGTCTCTGCATCAACCAAAGGTTGACTGTCAGAAAATGCCCTGGGGCATTAATTCTGACTCTGTATGTTTATGTGCATAAAGTATTTAATCAATAAAACCTGGCTGAGACTCGCACAGACCAGGGAAACATGGAACAAAAGGGAAGCAGTTTATAAACATTAGTGGGTAGAACAAAGCTATCACTAATGTTTATAAATACGTTGTTTTATAGTCACGGCGTACCATACATATGGTACATCTACGCTACGCTACGGGATCATATATTGGGGTAACTCCACGAATACAGAGACGGTATTTAGAGCGCAAAAAAGATATGTTAGGGCGATATGCGGTATTCATAGCACGGAAAGCTGTAAACCGTTTGCGTATTTTCGCATTTTAACAGTACCATGTCTGTACATATACGAAGTGGCTGTCTTTGTTAAAACAAACTTATACTTGTTTAAAAACTACATAGCGCAAGACACAGAAATAAAATAAGCGGTAGACAGCACAAAAAAGCAGTATTTCATAAAAACTACACAGGAATGGCTCCACAAATTTATAATAAACTACCAAATTCTGTGTTAAATATTAATGACATCAATATATTTAAAAAACAATTGAATAATTTACTGTTAGGCAAGACATACTACACAATACATTTGTATAAGTGGTGTGATTAGGGTGGATACTGGGGTCCGACTATATTTTGTTAATAACTACGACTTTGTATAATATGACATTACTTATCAATTTTAATTTATGACATTGTTTACGTTTTAATATTAATTTATACGTATGTAATTTACATTGTATATGTTTAAATTTTATCTATGACATAGCATAAATTTGATCTCTTTAATTTATGACATCGTATAGTATTTTAATTTTTGACATTGTAAGCGTTTTAAGTTGTGACATTGGATGCGTTTTAATTCTAAATTTATACCATTTTTTTATTTATGACATTGAATATGATTTAAATTTTTCAATTTATAAGATTGTATTATTTTAGTTATTATAATTTTGCTTGCCTAAATTGGTGGAACACAGTTGACTATGCATTCACCTGACATCTTGAAGTGTATTTTTATGTACTGCGTTGAGCAACAAATGAATTTGGATTTATCAATGATGAAGAATGTGGCAAAATAATGTGAAAATGTAAAGCTGCATAGACATGAGGTACATTTTAAACAGACATTTTAATACCTTTTCTAGCAAGAAATTTTTAAAAGCAATTAATAAACATACCATTTAGTAACGAAGCCTTTTTTCTAAGCGCCAGTGATAAGGCCGCACTTCGCACTGAGTCAGGTGTCTGTTCGCTTGCTCCCAGGTCTATTTGGTAATCCAGCAGCGGTTCTAGTATTAGTTCCTCTGTTTTATCCTGTAAATTAATTGAATATTAACTCTATGAATCTTGGTGACTATTTAGGTTTTTTTATTTACTTTGTGTAAATTATTTCATCACAACTGCTCTTAAAACGGTGAAGGAAAACATCGTGAGTTTTCCTTCCCCGTTTGGCATGTGCTAGAACCAAAAATTCGAAGACATGTGACATCCACCAACACTCAATGCGCCCACGTGGTGGATTAAGGCCATTACCTCTCTCACAGAGAGGCTGCCTGTATCCCAGCAGTGGGAAAATTAAAAGGCTGATGATGATTTAGGTCTGGACCACCGACTCATGGTGGTACAATTTTACTCAACCATAGGGTTTTAGTAAATAGGATTCCTACATAATCGTCCAATCTCCTTCGATGGAGCCCATTCATGAAGATGCATGTTCATAATATACGGCCCATTAAGTCCTGGATTTGATTCCCAGGTTGGGCGGTGTTATTTCGGTTTTCTATCTAGTATTTTTCAGTCTGGATTTGTATCCAATTGTCGGTTCGTCTCCTGTTACATAAAAATAACTAGCGAAACACAATACATAATTATCTACTCAACCATTTGAGGACAACAAACTAGATGTTATGTGAATTCAGGCGGATATGAACACTAAATCGTATGCCACTTGTACTCACCTTAGCTTTATGTGGACTATGAATGATAATATCATAATTTTCATGACTACCCTCATTTCTGAACTGCCACTTCCTGAACGATCGACGTGGAGGTTTTTCATATAATGTGCCTGAGAATAAATGATAGTTACAATTACAATACTGTGATGTTTAAATGAAAGTCACACAATCAAACACCTCAAAATTTTACTGAAATCTTACAAATGTAGTTAATCTAAGTTTGGAATCTGGTATTATTATACACAGCAACAAAACTAGGTTAGCTTTCCCCAAAGTTTAAATGGGATTCTCGAATGAATATCTATTATAAACAAATAATTTTGGGAAAGAGAATACTTTCAAGACAATCATCATGATCCAGTTCAGTTTAAGAATTTTTATTTTAGTGATAAGAATCACCATTGTAATAAGCAACCTACGATATATGTGTGTAGTGTAGTACTATCTAAAGATTTTACCTACCTTTACAAGTACAACTATAAACTCCAATATCGGGGCACTCCTCACTGAGGTTTTTAGTGACAGCCCTTCCGATGCTCCCATTGGGCACAACGGGACGCTTCTCACTGAGTTTGCTAGTCGAAGCACTCGTGTTGTGTGTAGGTCCGGTGGCCTCCTGGACAGACAGACGCGTCGTTCTCCGCGGGATACTTTGCTGGGCTTGTGGTGACCCAAAACTTAAGTCTCTCTGTGACCCAAAACTTTCATTTGGTGAGGAAAATAATACTGCTTTAGACGAACAAAGATTTGGAGATGGTGGGGCAAATCCTGCTTTGGGTGAACTAATATTTGGAGATGGTGGGGCAAATCCTGCTTTGGGTGAACTAAGATTTGGAGGTGGTGGGGCAAATCCTGCTTTGGGTGAACCAAGATTTGGAGATGGTGGGGCAAATCCTGCTTTGGGTGAAAATATACTAGCACTGGGTGAGGCAACCCCTGCTTTGGGTGAACGAAGATTATAACTAGATGGGGCTAATCCAAGTTTTTGTGTAAGACTTGCACTGGGTGGGTGCCCTGTTTTGGGTGAACGAAAATTATAGCTAGGTGGGGCAAATCCAGATTTGGGTGAAAGAAGACTAGCACTGGGTGAGGCGAATCCTGCTTTGGGAGAACGAAGAGTTGCACTTGGTGGGGAAAATCCTGCTTCGGGTGAAGGAAGACCTGCAGTTGGTGAGGCGAAACCTGCTTTGGGTGAACGAAGATTATAACTAGGTGGGGCAAATCCATTTCTGGGCGACAGTGGTGGCGAAGCAATTTTTGCTTTAGGTGAACCATCGCCTGCGAATATGAGTTCCGCCATACACACATTGTCTCCTGAAAGAAAAAGATACATATTCAACCATGAAGCATCTGATGGCGAAATTCTTCGAATTTCAATATCTGATGGCAAAATTGGACTATTGGACACCTGCACTATTTTGAAACACCTACCTCATACTTGTGCATACAAATAAAGATATTTGATTAGACTATATTATAAGGCCGCCCGTTGTATATTTTTAGTTTTAAGTTTCTTTTGTTACTGTATTTTCTGGTGTACAATAAAGAATACATACATAAATAATAAAGTAAGCGAGTTAAGCTCTGGCCAAAGTGAAGCGAATAATTACTCCCGCCGATAATGTCAACTAACATGTAGTGCGGTGTTCTATTATAACTAGCGCGAATAGTCGCCTGTTTTCAGCGACTTAAAAAAAGTCCGTAAAAAGGAGATTATCAATACGATACGGATATATGTAATATTGTTGAACTGCACAATATTGACTTGTTACTCTATGTGGGCTTCTAAACATGTGTGCCTTACATGGGTGTATTTATGTCCACGCATTTATCGGAAACTATTATTCGGATTGTCATCATTATTTTTTTAATGGATTAAGTATCTCTCAACTCAAACTTCTGAACCGATTTTTATGAAACTTTGCATATGGCAATGTTTCATAAAAATCGGTTCAGAAGTTTCCAAGATATGGAACGTACAACCGAACTTCTTATCGACACGCACGAATGTTTAAATTGAGTTATTATGGGTATTTTTTCAATCCTTTAGGTACCGTACTACAAAACTTGCTCACTTTTTAGGGATGGTGTACCAAAACTAAAAACAGAAAAGAAAAGCTTTTCACAAAATATAAGTCGAATTCCATAGCAAAACACTGAAAAGTGCAAAAATACTTTCGCGGAAGTCAGCGTCTTTGGTACTTCTTGTTTTATTGTATTGCGACTCCTTCTAATCATTGATTCAACAGACTATTGAAGACGCGTGCGGAACATGCGGTATTGTGTAGTATCATCATCTGCCTGCCCTTATCCCATGTTACTTGGGGTCGGCGCAACACGTTTGCTTCTTCCATACCGTTCTATCCCCCGTCATGTTATTACTGACTCCCTTTTCTTTCATATCACTCCTCACACAGTCCATCCATCTTTTCTTTGGCCTTCCTCTCCCTCTCCATCCATCCACATTTATATTCATAACTCTTTTAGTAATATGCGTTTCATCCCTCCTCATCACATGACCATACCAGGACAAACGGTTTCCTTTCAACTTTTCTGCCACTGGCGCCACTTTCAAACTGCCTCTAATATACTCATTTCTCACTTTATCCAATCTCATTGTGTAGTATATAAGCTTTTAATAAATGCATAATTTTTATCTATCTATATATCTACCTATCTATCTTTTTGGAAAACTATACTGATTTCCAATAATTATTATTATTTACTTTCAGCCTGTATTCTCCCACTGCAGGGCAAAGGCCTCCCTTTCCAACTCCCATTTCGCCCGATTTTTGGCAAGTGTAGACCAATATTTATATTTCCAATACATTAAAAAAAAATACTATCTTGTCTATAAAAGCACTGAGTCCAGAATGATAGAAAGAGAAAACACTAAACAACAGCATAGTGCGTAAAAGATATAAAACATACCTGTATCTATAACTAATTGGTGGTCCTCATCATCATCGCTGCTCACATCCACATCTTGCAGAGGTCGCTTGGTACCTTTAGATTGGACTGGAAGTACTTCTTTCTTTATATTTATAACTCTGCTCCGTCTTATATTCCCTATCCTCTCTCTTTCTGATGACCTGGTAAGCACATTGTATTTTAATCTCCTGTCCTTGTGGCATTAATCACTATGAAACGAATGGGCACTTCAAGATATTTGATACAATATTTTTATTGTTTTTCTTCGCCAAGTATTTCAATAAGAAAATAATAGGTCCCTTGTACACGATACTTCTCATTACGATATTTCAGTGTATTGATTTTTTAAAAGACAACTACATACGTACAATGTCCAATATGAATGTTGACGTCTTTTGTACCGTAGAATATCGTTCAGGGTAGATCTATATGAGTGAACGGCCATTCTAAGATTAGTTTAAAAACAAAATAAGAAATGTGTGAACTCACGGTATCAGCGCATTTTCTAAGAGATGTCGGAACGCTTTGTAGGTCCTCATGTGCGCAGCTTCTTTGTGTACTGAGAACTCGCTGTCCAATACCATCACGTTTACTGTCTTACCATCTAGAGATAAAATACGGTATGTTTAAATAATTAACGAAGATTATAAATAGGTGGGGCAAATCGCCCGGCCGAACGAAGATTATAAATAGGTGGGGCAAATCGCCTGGCCGAACGAAGATTATAAATAGGTGGGGCAAATCGCCTGGCCGAACGAAGATTATAAATAGGTGGGGCAAATCGCCTGGCCGAACGAAGATTATAAATAGGTGGGGCAAATCGCCTGGCCGAACGAAGATTATAAATAGGTGGGGCAAATCGCCTGGCCGAACGAAGATTATAAATAGGTGGGGCAAATCCTGCTTCGGGTGAACGAAGACTTGCCGATGGTGAGGCAAACCTTGCTTTGGGTAAACGAAGATTACAATTAGGTGGCGTAAAATAGGGTATATTTATAACAGGTGAACACATAAACAGAGTTTTAATTTGATAAAAAAAAACTATGTTAGGGTATATACCTATTTGTACCTATATACATATATACCTATTTGATAGTAAACATATTTCTATGAGGCAGTATTATTAATTTATAGTTGTCACTGGATTATTCAAACTAAGTTTATGAACTATTTCGAGCAATTTTTAACTCTCGATAAATTGTGAACTGAACATTACGAAAACAATAAAATACGACCTATCAGTGCACCAGACAATCAGATGTGACAGTGAAATTGCAAAACCTCTCATTGGTCATTGTTGGTGGCAGTATTCCCATAGCTCACGTGAATCCAGTGACATGGTCATATAATTTTCTCCACCTCGTATATCTAGCAGTTAGAACTCACCAGGTCCAATAGTGTCACACACAGAGAGCGGTAACAACCAATGTCTGTTCCACTGCGTTAGGCATTTGAGTGCGTTCTCACTCGCTATGTATTGTGTGTCGTTGTTCAGAGCGAATGTTGCAAGTTCTCGATGTACCTCTGTGATGGGTAGCATTGACAGTGCTTCTTCATCTGCAAGTCAAGAAAACAAATGTTAAGATAGGTCGGAATGTGATTTTAGGCTAATTATCAATCCGCCTCCTCCTAGCGTCGTGTTCCTGATTACTGAGGGTTGTGATGTCCCCGACGGGAGATCAACCTTTCTCATAAAATATTCCTCCATCTGTGTCTGCTCTTAGCGTCGTGGAGTGCATCGTTCAAATTGGTGTTGAGCGTTGAACGAATTTGGTCAGACCATCTAATACTGCGACCACATATTTTTAATCAAAATGCCGTGGTGGCCCAGTGGCTAAGACCTGGCCGCCCGCCGATTTGAAAAAGTACCAATGTTAGTTTTTAAAATTCAAGTTTATTTTTATTTAGGATGGGTTTGCTCTTGACTCTAGTCTAGGTCAGAGGTGACGAGAGACAAAGTCGACGATGGAGTGAGCTTACCCAGGAGAAGCCTGTTCAATCTAAATTTGAAGAGATACGGGTTGTATGCATTCGGAAACACAGACGCAGGCAGTGAGGTCCACTCTTTTGCTGTGCGCATTATGAAGGATGTAAGATGTACTTTCTAAGTTTATCTTGCACTTCACAGACAATTGTGAAGGAAAACATCGTAAGGAAACCTCCTCCCTCAGAGGCGGCAAGGTGGCGTGGTTTTGGGGGAGAGCGCTACGGTCGTGTAGATCCCCAAGGCAAGCCTGGTGGTTATCCTTCACGTGGTTGCCGCCCTGTTATTGGTCTAATTCCCTAAGAAATAGACGTAACTAAAACTGCCAGACGACTTAACACAGGGGTGGCGAGGTCATGCTCCTGGGTGTCCACCATCGAACAAGACCAGACGTTGGACAGCAATGACCTCCCGCGTGTTTGTGCCGTGCGCGGGGACCCGTACGGAGGGATGAAGGAATCCTGGTGATTGAGTGGAGCAGGTCTGCACACAACACATCACTTTGGTCTGGATTTCCTCTCACACGGGAGGTCGTGGGGTAGCTACCCACGATCAATCGGCTGTGGCATCCCATAAGCGGGTTGTCATGCGAGGATCGGTTTAGGGGGGGTTGGCAGCCGGCGTGGCGTGGGGTGGCGGGATGAGCTGCGACATAGTCTCGTGTCGTTAGCAGTTCCGTGGCCCTCCGCTGCGTGCGGGCTCGTCATATTCTCTCTAAGCTGGTCCTATACCGAAGGAGTAGCTCTGGCGTCACTCGTTGAGCGAGTGACGTCCCCGGCTGAGGGCTCCGTGGCGGGTGGAGAGCTCCGACGGCGAATTTTTGTATTATCAACAAATGGATAATGAGACAAAAATTTCAAAAAATAACACTCGGGCTGCGTCCTCGGATGCGCCTACAAACACCAATACACTGGCTGCGTCTTCGGATGCGCCAACAAACACCAACACAACCAAGGCTGCGTCCTCTGATGCGCCAAACACAACACCTGCGTCACAGGATGCGCCCAAGCGTCAACCGCCTAAGGCTGCGTCCTCTGGCAAAACTAACAAGAAAAAACGATCGGCTGCGTCAAAGGATGCGATGTGGAAGACAACCGCCAGGAGCGCGCCAAACCAGGCTGCGTCCCAGGCAACACCGACCCCATCTGCGTCCAAGGATGCGCCTCCCAACACTAACCTGAACACAGGACCAAGGCCAGTTCTTGAACATGGCGACTCAAAGAGGCCTGCTGACGAAGATGCGCCCACAACTCGGGCTGCATTAACGGCTGCGGCTTCTGAGAGAGACCTGACGAGTCTGGCCGAGGCCCCACTGACAGGCACACCAACACCTAAAACAACATGGCAAACCATCGCCCGTAAGACGTCCTCTAAGAGGCGTCTGTCTACAATCGGCGAAGCCGGGCGGCAAGACGTCGTGGCGGACGCCGGGGCACGCGGGCAACCAGCGGGCTCCGGTCACTGCCCTGCGGTAGTCTCTAAAACAACTGGGACGACAGCAGGTGCGGGTGCCGCGGTAGTCAAGCGCAAGCGCGGCAGAAAGTCGAGAGGCGGGCAAAAACTTGCGAAAACCGGTGGAGGACCCGATGCTCGGGCACTCAAGCGTACGCGACCCGAGGATTCCGTCACACCTACGGGGGTAGGCAAGAAGAGCAAGACTGCTCGCTCTCCTATGGTGGACGGGTCCTTGGTAACCTACGCCGAGGCTGCCGCGGCGTACAAGAGCAACGAACTATGCGTCGCCGTCATGACCGAGCCTTTCCAGGACATGACGCAAGAGCAGGCCATCCGGCTCAACATTGAAAAGCAACTGCGGGCACTGCTCATGGAGGACCCTGAAACAACCAACGCAACATCAAACACCGATATCCACTTTCGAGGTAAAGCCCACTTCGCAGAAGGTGTACTCAAGACCTGGTGCGAGGACAACTTCACGCTGGCCTGGCTAAAGAGGATCATAGGTACCATGACGTCCCCGTTACCGGGGACCACATTAACCGTCCGGCCTCAGGCGGAGATACCCAAAAAAACGCTGTGCATGCTGTACGTGCCAGAGAACACAGAGGACACTCCAGCATTGGTAAAGCTCCTGTCGAGGCAGAACGGCAACCTAAAGATCAACACATGGACCCTGACACACGCGAGGGGCAGACAGGAACCCCCGGGTACCTGTCTTTTCTTCCGTGTGCCGGAGTCCATAGTAAAGATAATTAAAGACCAGCAAAGGCGCGTCTACTACCTTATGGGGAGCATCTACATTCGCTTCCTGGAGGAGGGTGTTCCCAGTGAGGGTGGCACAGCGCCATCAACCTCGTCAGCCCCCGTCGTGCCAGAGCTGATTCTCGACACACCACTACCTACGCGCTCCTCGTCGCCTCCTGCGATGGAGGGCGTTGAGGATCTGGTGGAGAAGGCGACCACCATGGCGATAACGGGGGTGGAGGAAACCTCAGATCCAACACAGGATCCCCCCTCGCCCGGGTTAACATCGGACGAGGACTGCTTTCCAACGGGGGAGGAGAGGGAGGACATTGACAGCAGCCTCTGCTCTTCTCCCTTACGGGACATGTAGGATCCTACAGACCAATCTCCAGCACAGCCAAACTGCGTCGGCCACTTTGCGCAGAGTGCTGGAAAACCAACAGCAAAAGACCATCGCCCTTATTCAAGAGCCGTGGATTAGGGCCGGCAGAATATGTGGTCTTGCGAATATCGGGGGTAAGTTGCTGCTTGACACCTCCGTGAGTAACCCAAGAACTTGCATATTTGTACCGAAACATGTACCTAACCTACTAATTAACGAATTTTGTTCAAGAGACCTTACAGCAACAAGGCTTTCCAGAACAGACCAGCAACTCCCGGACATCGTACTAGCCTCGGCATACCTGCCAGGCGATGAGGACGTGCCTCTGCCTGAGCTCGCCTCACTGGTGGAGTACTGTGAAAAGGAGAAACTGCAGCTAATCATCGCGACAGACTCCAACGCGCATCATACGCTCTGGGGTAATGTCAAAACTAACAACCGAGGTGAGGAAATGCTTGATTTTATTCTTAAGTATAATCTTGTATTACTTAACAAAGGCTCAGAACCTACCTTCATTAACGCAAGATCACAAACAATAATTGACCTAACAATAGCAACCATAGGCATAGCTAACTCCATCCAGGACTGGCAGGTCTCCAACGAGATATCATGCTCAGACCACAGATGGATTCGGTATACCATAAACCTTAACCTACCTAAACCACAGCCAAGAAGGTCCCCTCGAAACACAGACCAGCCTAAGTTCTTCAGGCTTGTCAAAACCGAGTTAGGAAAATTACCCTCATTACCGGCTGAAATACCTGTAACCAATTTAGACGAACTTGTAAACAACATCACAACCATCCTCTTATCCAGCTATGAACAGTCTTGCCCCCTCACCATACCTAGGCAGGGAGTTAGGCAGTCCTGGTGGTGTCCAGAATTGGAAAGACACCGTCACAAGCTGAGAGGTCTGTTCAACAGAGCTAAGAACACACGGTCGCCAGAAGACTGGAACCGCTACACTTCTATCCGTAGAAACTATAAAAAACTGATACGCCTCAGAGGTAGGACTAGTTGGAGGCGTTTTTGCACGAACATTGAAAACAACAACCAGGCAATTAGGGTCAAAACCTGTCTTGCTCAAGAGACAGAACACTCAATAGGATGCCTGAAAAAAACAGATAACACATACACAACAAACGACGCGGAAACCAGTGAGCTGCTTCTGACCACCCACTTCCCAGGTTGTCAGATTGCTACCCAGAAAGTCTGGGAACCACATAGGGAAAGGGACACGAGTAGCTCAGACTGGAAAGTAGCTTCAGAAGTTATTGACAAAGACAAATTAACATGGGCTATCAACACCTTCTTACCTTTCAAGGCAGCAGGGTGTGACCATGTCGACCTTTTTTTTGGTTCAAATCATTTTGGCGATCTCTTAAAAATAAAAATTCAAAATTCATTGATGGAATGTCTGTCAAAAAGCCTCGTTTTTTCAAGGGAGCTGTCAAGAAAAATAGCTCTGGCCTGCTGACACTCAAGGCATTAATTTAAATTTTATATTGGAAAAATTATTATATTATATTAATATATTCGGTTTATGAACTGTGTGTATTGCGTTATATTGTGATTTCTAGTACCTACTTCAAGGTGCCCTTTGGGTAAGTTATTTTGTAATTGTGTCTATGTATTGAGGCTTGAACGAGTATCCATTTTGTAATCATTTATAATTTTTATTGTTTTAGGCACCTTTATAAACCTTTAATAAACGAGGAGATTTGGACGCAGTTTTGTTATTTCGAACCCGACTTCCCCTGCCCATCAATTCCGCTGGCTGGCCGTGGCAAGGGTTAGACGGTATCTTCCCAGCTCTGCTTAGGTGGAGCGGAGACTCTCTGGCGGAGTACCTCGTCAAGGTGTTTCGAGCCTGTCTAGCGCACCGCTACATCCCCTTGAGCTGGCGCGAAGTAAAAATCATCTTCATTCCGAAACCGGGTAGGGGCGACTACACCCAGCCCAAATCTTTTAGGCCCATAAGCCTCACCTCGTTTTTCTTGAAAACGCTGGAGAGACTGGGGGACAGGAAGATCAGAAACCAAATTTCGGAACTGTTTCCTCTACACGCTAATCAACACGCCTACTGCGCAGGTAGATCAACCGAATCGGCACTCCACTGCGTAGTCTCACGCATAGGAAATGCACTTAAAGCCAAAAACCCAACCCTTGGCGCTTTCATTGATATAGAAGGTGCCTTCGACAAAACAAGCTTCACCAGCATCGAACAGGCACTCGCCAAGCACGGTGTTGCGCCTACGCTTATAGAATGGATAAATAACATGTTAAAACACCGCGCTATTCAATTTACTGTGAACACCACCACACGCGGTGTCGTGAGTAGAGGCTGCCCACAAGGTGGGGTGCTGTCACCACTACTGTGGAATTTAGTTGTGGATGAGCTGATTGCAGAGCTCAACGCTAGCAGCCTATACTCGGTGGGATATGCAGATGATATAGCAATTATAATCTCTGGGAAATTTGAGGGCATCTTATGCGACCTCATGAGAATAGCCTTCAATATAATCGAAGGTTGGTGCACTAAGCATGAACTATCGGTTAACCCCTCGTAAACGGAACTAATAATGTTTACTAACAAAAGAGTCCTTGGACCCCATAGACTCCCTAAACTCTTCAACACAGAACTAACTCTTAAAGACGAGGTCAAGTACTTGGGAGTGATTCTTGATAGCAAACTGCTCTGGAACAAGCACCTTGACTACAAACTTAACAAAAGCACAATCGCACTTTACCAATGTAAAAAAATGTTAGGTAAAAAATGGGGGCTCTCTCCGAAGATCACGCTGTGGCTATACACAGCGGTGATCAGGCCAATGTTGGCTTATGGCGCTCTGGTTTGGTGGACAAGGACGGAACTGTCTACCACCATTGCCAGACTCCAAAGGTTCCAGAGACTGGCATGCTCAGCTATCACTGGCTGCATGAGGACCACCCCGACAGCAGCCATGGAGATAGCCCTACAATTAACTCCTCTTGACCTATACATACAGCAGGAGGCAGCGCTAGCTGCCATCAGGCTGTCGCATCTGGGCATATGGGGAAAGAATCTAACCAGCCCACACGCTGAAATCCTGGACCGGGCGATTCGGTACCAACCCCTCATCGCCGCCCCGTGTGATAAAACACCAAATCAACCAATATTTGATAAAAACTACAGCATACAAACTATAGAGGAATACAGGGATCAGTCTGGAACCAATGAAGTACGCATTTATACAGATGGCTCAAAAACAGACAACGGTTCAGGTGCTGGCGTACATTCCCTTGACCTCAACATTAACTTTCACTTACCGCTAGGCACATATAGTTCCATCTTTCAATGTGAATGTGTCGCCCTAACACAAGCCGCTACTGCTGGTTAGCGCTTAGGTATCCATAACTATGGAATCAGATTCCTATCCGATAGTCTAGCAGTGCTCAAAGCCCTAGAAAACAAACAAACCAACAGCAAACTAATCTTTGAATGCCACCTTGCCCTGGAGAGTATATCGACATCCAATCGAATTACCCTACAGTGGATCAAGGGACATAGTGGGTCTTTAGGCAATGATGCCGCGGATGAACTTGCAAGGAAAGGTTCTGAGATGATAGTGCTAGGCCCGTACCCACTTCTCCCCCTGCCTTTCTCACAAATTCGTGCATGGATCCGCCAAAGATCAATCGAACTGCATAACAACAGATGGTCACGGGCTACAGACTGTAGACAGTCAAGAACGGCCTTACCGGATGTAAACCCGCGATTAACCAAAAAACTTCTTAGCCTAAGTAGAAATAACCTCAGAATAATCATAGGGACAATTACGGGTCATAGCCCTCTTAACAAACATCTTTTTAACATAGGCGCCACAGACAGCCCACTTTGCAGGGGCTGTTTTGACGCCGAGGAATCAGCTGCCCACGTCATCCTGGACTGCGAGGCCGTGAATTCCCAACGTGAAGAAATCCTCGGAACGGTGAGGTCGCTCCGCGAAGCCTGTGAAGCCCCCAGGAAGCTTCTGCGCTTTTGGACGGAGCTAGGCTGGCTACTTTAGCCGGAAACCCCACGCACAACGGACCAAATGAGAGTCTAAGTGCGGAAAAGGGAGTCCCTCTTCTATTCTATTATATTCTAAGGAAACCTGGACTTATAGTTAACTAGCTTCTACCAGCATCTTGGTCCGCGAGAAAAGTGTTTTCTTATCCCAAGGGAACAATAAACCGGGATGAAAAGTAGCCTATGTGCTATTCCAGACTATACGCTGCAGGGGACAACTAATTCAGCATAAAGAAAGATAGAAAACAAGATATAGAGGAATACGACGATAAAATATATTTACTTGGCAATACAATCTGATATGGATGTTTCTGGCAAGGCTCTGGCACTGCGCAAGGTTTGATGATGTTGAACTGCTTTTCAATCTTAACTGGAATCTGAAGCTGTGGCATTTCTGCTAGGGTTACCTGAAAGTGGATTACACTTGAAGATATGAAAATTATATACAACAAAAAGGTGTTCTAAACACTGTTTGTAATCTGAAAGCTTCATGAAAGCTGAAGTTTAGAAACAGGGGGTCTACTCCCTATCTCCGTCAACGAAGTTACGGGCCCCGTACTTTGGGAGTAAAAAAAACAAGTGTTAAGTTAATTTTTTCGGACGGTTAAAAACACATCGGGTGTAGGTACAACTGTCAAATTGTGTTGTCATTCATTCTTAGTTAGGGTCCCGAACGAATCATCCGTCCGTAGGTGATACGGAGTAGGAAACGCCCGGACCGAAGGCCAAAACTACGGACTTCGTACTTAGGGAGTAGACCCCCAGTTTAGAGTATACTTACTTTAATCAAATCTTCTTTAAGCACAGCTTCACAATAATTGTTTGTCTTACTCTCCAATGATATTTGAGCAGCTAAATCATAGTGTTTCGGTAAAGTCTGCATTCGTTGGGCTTTCGCTTTGAACTCTGCCTCATACACTTGTTCTACAGCAGGCTTAGGTCGTAATGCCCGGATACAATGGTCAGTTACCCATAGTGACTTTGCCCATTCTTGGTACTCTTTTTGCTCTTTTAGGTAAATTACTTTTGCAGCCTGAAATTATTTTAAGTAACAAACAAAAATTAGCTTGTTAGTTACAGTTCTCGCCAATTTCTTGGCAGCCTGGAGTTGGCCACAATGGCTGCGCAGTAGTAAATCTCATACAAATACAACACCAATCCGTGCCTTGCGCATCGCAAAGCTAACTTCAGGGCGGCCCAGAAGTTGGGCGAGAACTATGAACATAATATCAAAGTGTATTTTACATTATTTGGAATATTATTACTTAAATGACGAAATATTGCTACAGTAATTTTAAATTTATATTTTATATATATATATTTTTTTTTTTTAATAAACTCTTTAAAGTCCTATGTTTTTATTTGTTAAAAGAAACCCTTAAAAGAGTAAAACATTCTTAAAGTTTTGTTTTTATACAGTACATCAATACTTAAAGGGCAGATATAGCAAAACATACAATTTAGTTGTCTTTATTAATTATACAAATTAGATATTTTCATGTCTTTTAAAATAGCAACTGCAAAATTTCAGAATAAACTGGTATTGTCTTCAAGACCCTAAATAAACAAAAACTTTCAATAAAAATATTTAACACTTACTTCAAAGTCTTTAAAATCTTGTTTGGTAGGATTGCCTAGGTCTAAATTTTCCAAAACATTGGGGTTCTCATGACTTAGAATCTTTAAGAACTGTTTGTGTTGGTACGGGGTCAGATGTGACACTCTTGGGTATGGAGGCATTGGTCGGAGACATGCTACAAAATGTTTCAATTTTTGTTGCTGAAAAAGAACATTGGATATTTAGTGACACTAGTTGACGATCTCCAAGTAGCATGGTTTGTTTTATTTCTGTACAATATATGAATATATTAATACTTTAACAGCACACCATGCTCCTGGCACTATAAAAATATTGCTGTAATATTTGTATGGGGCATCGTATAGATAGGGAATTATGAAAATTGGGGATGCAGTGAAATTGTTAAATAAACCATATATAGTCCTCGCCAAACTTCTGGGCCACCCTTAAGTTGGTTTACTGGATGCAAGGGGCACGAAACGGTACTGTTTTTGTATGAGATTTACTACTGTGCAGCCATTGTAGCCAACTTCAGGGCGGCCAAAAAGTTTGGCGAGAACTATACAGTACACATTGTGTCTGATTATATTACCGTGCAAAGAAACTTACAGTATAACTATTTTCTTAATGTCCCTCGGTAATCATCACATTTCTGAATACAAACAAATGCTAATTTCCATGTAATAGATTTATTGTGTATAATAATTTGAATTCAGAACTAAGTACTTTATTGTTGTTTTGTTTTGATTCCCGTGTGATCTATATAGAGCCGTAAAACTATTTTCCTTTAGCAGCTTTCCTCCCATTTTTTAAATATATTACATTAGGTTAAAATATTATTAAAACTCTATTATATACTTCCAAGTTGATTGAGAGCATTCGGTCTGCACCAAGTGCAAAGGGCAACTGATAGAAATCCTACGACTGACGAAACCTGTTTGCTGAGGGACATTAAGAAAATTGTCGTAGGTGACTTATTTTTTAATCAAGACACCCATAAATACACAATGAGCAGTTAAGTTCAATTCAATTCAATTTTTTATGTTTATAGCTCCATCGATGAACAATCGATGATTTTGCCAATGTCAAGGTAGTTGGAGATAGTCGGTTTAAAATTATGAATACTGTCGAATAACTATTGATCAGTGTTTGTAGCGATGTCCTCCATTGTTCACCATGCTATAAAAGGACAAAACAATTTTGGTTAAAACATATAGAACGGCACAAAATAAATGTTAAAACGTCAAGTATATGATACATAAATAGAAATACTAGCTACAGTTGGATTTTGTTAATATTAATAAATCTATAAAGAATTTTTACTGCGGGAGAATGGACTAAAGTTAATAGGAACGGCATGTTAATAGGGCGGGGGATGTTGTCAGGAAGTAAGTCGTAAAGAGGAATAGTTAAACGAGGACAGGAAAAAAATAAGTGCTCCAGAGTACCTTCCGCTAGACCGCATTCACATAAAGAATTGTCTCTTACGTGGATTTTGGCCAAAAAGACAGGAGTGCAAACAAACCCAAGTCGGAGTCGAATTATAACGGAGGTAGCAGATTTGTTTGAAAGTTTGTGTTTGCTGAACCAACATTTAGAGGGAATGTATGGTTGAATAGAGCCATAAAACTTTCCCTTCAATAAACGTGACTTTTGCCAATGGGTATTCCAGTACTTCATCATCTCTGGTTTAGCAAGACAGCGCAAATCACGGGGATAACAAGATGGACGTGATTCAATCCCATTCCGAGTAGCCGACTTGGCAATCGAGTCCGCATTCTCGTTACCAATGATTCCAGAATGACTGGGGATCCAAGCCAGTGCAATCTCTATACCTAAACAGTGGCATCTATAAAGAAGTTGTTTGATCTGTAGAACAAGAGAAAAATTGTGACGAGAGCGGAAAGGAGACTTTAATAAATCCTGAAGGCAGCTAAGAGAATCCGAGAGAATTAGGGATTTGCTGAGTCCATGCGATTCAATGTAGGAAACCGCTTCCAGGAGAGCTATTGCTTCCCCTGTATAAATAGAGCCCAATGGGGAACTACGAACATTTAAAATAATTTTAAATTTTGGGATCCACACAGCAGAGCCGACATTGCTATCATCTGACAACTTAGAAGCGTCTGTAAATACCGTGAGCCAATCGTGCCAGTCCTCAGCTAGAATTTTGTTCAGTTTATCATTGGCAGCAGGGTCATGTTTAGAGATACTAAAGTTAAGAAAAATTTTTGGTTGGAAGATTAAAGAGTCAAAATCTACTTCAAATAGAGGGTTCGTTTTTGACTGGACTAATGTGATGTTCATATTATTAAATTTCCTAAAGCTAATAACAAGTAGAGGAGGATTTTTATGGGACCAATAGGGGGACGTTGGGATTAACTCGCAAAGTGTACGGAGAAGGGGGAGAAGGGGATGAGATTTGATCTGGATGACTTTATAAAAAAATCTATCACAGAGATATTGTCTACGAAGGTGAAGTGGGGGCTCTAAACATTCTACCTGAAGGGCATTAATAGGTGAGCATTTCATAGCTCCCGTGATAATACGCAAGCACTTAGATTGGATCTTTTCCAGTTTGCAGAGGGCTATTTTGTTGCACGGTTCCAGAAGAAAACTTCCATAGTCAAAGTGACTACGAACTATGGCATTGTATAAAATTTTCTGGGAAGTTGGATGAGCTCCCCAGCGTACTCCAGAGAGGGCACGCAGAACATTTACGCCTTTTTCACATTTTTTGGAAATGTAGTCCAAATGGTAGAAACCAGATAATTTTGAGTCAAGAATGAGGCCTAGAAATTTAACTTTGTCGCGAATCAAAATGGGTTCGTTTTCAACTAAAAGGTTTATAGGGGGAATATTACGTTTGCGGGAAAAGACAACAGCATTACACTTGGGAACTGAAAGGCTTAGGCCGTGGTCAGTCAACCATTGATTTAAATAGTGAAGGGCAGAATTTAAGCGAGATGAGGAATCGGAGAAGGAAGCTGAACTACAGTAGAGGGCAATGTCGTCGGCGTATTGTAAAATTTTACAGAAGCAGCTAACTGAAGACTCCAAATCATAAGTGTATAGATTATAAAGAATTGGGCTTAAGACCGACCCCTGAGGTAGGCCCTTCCACACTAGACGGCTTGGAGAAAGGGAGTTTTGAAGGCGAACTGAAATAGAGCGGGACATAAGGAGATTACAGATGATGTTGACCATCCTCACAGGGATACTCAGCTGTAGCAACTTTTGCCTGAGTATTGGAAGTTGGACATTATCGTAGGCTGAAGCTATGTCTAGAAAAACACCAAGAACGCTTTCATTTTTGGAAAAAGCAATGCGGACATCAGAGAAAAAAATGCTAAGGCTATCCAGAGTGCCCATACCCCTTCGAAAACCGAACTGAGATCTGGATAAAATGCCTTTGGTTTCTAAGATCCATTCAAGCCGGTTCTTGATAAGATTCTCCATGATTTTAGCCAAGACAGAAGATAGAGCGATAGGGCGGTAAGAAGCTGAGTCTTTTGGGTCTTTTCCAGGTTTCAATATTGGGATAATGATTTGGGATTTCCATGACTCTGGAACCTGGCCTGTATCGAAAAAGGCATTTATTAGGTTGAGAAAGAGTAGTTTACAGTTAGAAGAAGCTTTGGAAATGAAGGAGTAGGGGATTCCGTCGACACCCGGAGCAGAATCACGAAGGTGATCCAGGGCACATATTAATTCTGAATAAGAGAATGGGTCATCAAATCTATCAGAGGAAGAGGGCGGAGGAGGATTTATAGAGGGAAGGCAATCAAAATTAGGAACAAAGGGAGGGGCTAACTTAATTATGAAGTCTTCCAACCAGGAACTTGTGTCATTGGTCGAATTGTCAGGAGGCTGATCACAAGATTTGCGGTAGATTTTTATTTTTTTCCACACAAGGGAAACTGGGGAGCGTGGAGAAAGAGACTCACAAAATTTGAGCCAACCACTAGTTAGGCAATCGCCTGAATAACGTAATCGCTGACTAATGCAGCGGATGCGCCCGTGCGTCATTATCAGACTGCACAATTGCAGATTTGCACATTTTAATAATAAGTTTTAGTTAATAGAAATATTATAATTATAAGTGAGTCTTGTAGAACATTTCAATAAATAAACATTGTTTTTAATTAAAAAAATATATTTTTTTAATAATAAATTCGTTCGTCGTAACTTAACTGGCGCAGTCGGTAGGATCGCGACACTCTAATTCGAATAAAACTTTTCGGTAAGAGTGAACGATATCTATCGTTATCTTCGCGATCGCAAATTGAATCTACGAAGGCGAGCAACCTGCGGGAGTCCTGGAGAATTGGGAGCCCTGCTGTTCTACAAGGCCCGGCTAGAGATGCAGAAGATACTGTGGTGAGTGCTTGTTGTATACCCAGTTTCCTATGCTATATTTCCTGCCGTATTTCTATGAATGTTACCTGTGTGTTTGTTTATAGGCTAAAATCGCTATAGGCAAATTACTTTATATGAGTTTATAACATTCATTTTAATTTAGGTGTTTATGTGCATACATGCTAAAATCGCTGTATAGGTACATTTCGCATTTCACAACAATTCATTCTGTAACAAGAGATATTTACTCGTTTACGCATTCGCTATAAGCGTGATTCGTATAACATAATTAAAATAACTTCAAGCTAACTTCTTAGAGAGTAGGCAGTATTAGGTATTAGACATAATCTTAATAGTATTTTAAAGTGAACTAGAAGTGATCCCATTTGTATTCCTATTTAAAGATTAAATCGCGATGGCTATGGCAAGCATTGATCTAGCGACTTTCAAGTTCGTTTCGGAGCTGTTGCCAAAATACGATGGCAACCCAAAAACATTAAATTACTTTATTAGAGAAGTTGAAAATGTGATGCTATTACTGGATCCACAAGTTAGGGTGAACCCTGCTATTGTTAGTTTAATTAAAAGTAAATTAAGCGGTTCAGCGATCAGTGCAATTGCATCCGAAGAAACAGTTGATAGCTGGCAGACAATTAAGGCTGCGTTGACGCGTAGATTAGGCGAACCGCGTAACGAAATACAGCTGATGCAAGAACTAACGCGTTTGCGTCGTAATAAAAATGAAGACGCTGAGACGTTTGGTAAACGACTAAGGGAAATTTTAGACACCTTAAACGTAGTAGGTAGGCATACGGATAAGTCGTATTATGAGAGTATGGTCATAGATCAATACGTTAACCATTTGGACTTTCATGTTTCTATTGGCGTGCGGATTGCGCAACCTACGACTCTTGAAGCAGCTATAGTAACGGCTAGGCAAGAGGAGGCACGCTTGGCATTCAATAGATTCAATAATAGTTTTAATGCACTTTCCATCCAAAACAAACTTAAAGAAATACCCAAGCCAAACCAAACGGCACCCCAAAATAATAACTTTCCCCCGCGTAATAGCTGGAACATAGATCAGAGACAACAGAGGGGTCAAGGCATACCCCAAGGAAGACTTGCTTCAGGTAACGTAAGACCTAGTGGTTCTGGTACTGTCAGAAACTCAGGTAATTTTAGATCTCAGCCGAATATACCTCGCCAGCAGGTGAACCCGCCACAAAGAGTGTCCGACGTCACCATGAGATCGGTAAGTAAGCCCGAAGCACCGCGTTTTGCTGCCGAAGAAATGTTTTATACACAGCACAACCAAGACCAGTGTTACCCTGACGACAATGTCTGCTATGAAGGTGAGTATAATAATAACATACAACTTAATGGTGAAGACTACAGCTACACGCAGGAGTTGCCTGTGGATGGACCAAGCCATCAGGATTTTCCCCAGGACGAGGAACCATTGAATCAAAGCTAGTGAGGACTGTCCACCTCAACAACCAAGGTAAAGACCATCTTCCTTATATAGAGTTGCCGGAATTCCATGGTAAATTTTTATTAGATACTGGAGCTTCGCGCTGTATGATATCACCTGACGTAATAATTGATACTAATCTTGAACACTGTGTTGAGCGCGAGCCATTTCAAGTAAAAACTGCTCATGCTGTTACTCGTCATGAACATGTTGCTATTTTACCTTTACCCCCACAGTTTAAGACAGACATATATCATAAATTTTTACTTTTCGATTTTGACCCAAAGTATAAAGGACTAATAGGAATGGACTTGTTAAAAGAATTAGGATGTAACATAGATTTTAAAAATAAGTTATTGCGAACTTATAATACCGAGATACCAATTTATTTTGATCATCCGGTAAAAAGACTCAAAATTGAACCTAATTGCGAAAAGTTTATAACAGTAAAAACTAATTGTATGGACGGCAACTATATCTGCGACGAGTTTAATTGGTTTAAAGGACTCAAGTCACCCGCTGCCGTAATAACAGTAAAAAACGGAATTTTTAAAACATCTATAATTAACTTGACCAATAAAGAACAAGTAATTAGCAACAATTGCCACCTACCCCTTGAGCCTTTACCGCCACAATTGATAAGTCAAAATAAAACACACAAAATAAACAACCTTCAAACTAAAACTGACATTGACAAAGAACTTTACGAAAACTTAAAGAAAATTAGAACCAGCCATATGAATGAAGAAGAAAAACGTGAGGTTACCAAAATTTGTCATCAATATCGTGACGTATTTTACTCTGAGAACATACCGTTATCTTTCACACATACTGTAAAACATGAATTAAGACTAACTGACGACACACCTATTTTTGTTAGAAACTATAGACAAGCCCCGCAACAACGTACAGAAATTAAAAAACAAATAGATAATTTATTAAAACAGGGAATTATACGGGAAAGTATTTCACCATGGTCTTGCCCTGTCCATATCGTCCCTAAAAAACCCGACGCTTCAGGGAAGGTTAAATGGAGACTTGTGATAGACTATAGACGACTGAACGATAGAATTGTTGAAGACAAGTACCCGTTACCGAACATTAACGACATACTGGATAGATTAGGGCGCGCACAGTATTTTACAACCCTTGATCTAGCAAGTGGTTATCACCAGCTAGAAATGCACCCCAAAGACATAGAAAAAACAGCGTTTACTACAGAAAGAGGTCATTATGAGTTCTTAAGAATGCCGTTCGGGTTGAAAAACGCTCCGAGCACTTTTCAGCGGCTTATGGACCATATTCTTAGAGGAATAGATAACGTATTTACCTATTTAGATGATGTCATAATTGCAGCCACCTCACTTCAGAGTCATAATGAAAAACTCAAGTTAGTACTTCAGCGATTCAGAATGCATAATCTCAAAGTTCAATTAGATAAGTCAGAATTCTTACAAAAGCACGTGAATTTTTTGGGACATGAATTGACTGACCAAGGGCTAAAACCCAACAAAGACAAAATAAAAGCAGTTTTAAATTTCCCAGTACCGCGAACTCAAAAGGACATAAAGTCTTTCCTAGGATTAGTAGGTTACTATCGAAAATTCATTAAGGATTTTGCGAAGCTTACAAAACCGTTAACAGCCTGTCTTAAAAAGAACGCAAAAATTGTCCATAGTAACGAATATTTAGACGCAGTTAACAAGTGTAAACAAATTTTGACTAATGCCCCAATATTACAATACCCTGACTTTGATTTATCTTGACAACAGACGCATCTGACTTTGCGTTAGGCGCAGTTTTATCGCAAGGCAATGTTGGTGCTGATAAACCAGTAGCTTTTGCTTCAAGAACGTTATCAGAAACCGAGACTCGTTACTCGACAATAGAGAAGGAACTACTCGGGATAGTGTGGGCTATCAAATATTTTAGGCCTTATTTGTACGGCCGGAAATTCACGATCTATACAGACCATAGACCTTTGACATGGCTGATGTCTTTAAAAGACCCCAACTCAAAGTTAACACGTTGGAAACTAAAGCTAGCAGAGTACGACTATAAGGTAGTTTATAAAAAGGGTAAACAAAACACTAACGCTGATGCATTATCCAGAGCCAAAATCTTTCACAACAGCATAGATTCTCTAGCTGTCAATTTTGACGATAACGACGATGACGAGATTATAAACAGAATATTTGAGAACGCCCGTAGACAAGCAGAGACTATTAACGACCGAAACGACAACAATGACGGACTTGGCAATAATAATACCGAGGTACCTATCGACAATAGTAACCACCCTAGTAATAATAACGATGTAGAAGAAAGAAGTACTAGCCATCCCCACACTGACAAAGGAACAGACTCAATGAGCATTGTTACAGTCGACCCTGACCAATTAGTCTCGACAAATCATACCCAACCCGATAATGAGAACAACGGCATCCCGATTTTATCTGATGCAATAGATAAACAGCTGAAACAATTTTATATTAGGTCCACCCCGGGCTCAACATACAGAGTAGACAATAGATCAACTAACGCTAGGACTGTTATTAAAGATGTTTTCATCCCCGTAAACAATACGGAACCCGAAATCATCAGATTCCTAAAAGAACACACAATAGCAGACCGTATCTTCCACTGCTATTTCTACGATGAAAATCTGTACTTGGCCTTCTCGAGAGTCTACACCACAATTTTCAATGACAGAGGTCCTAAACTTATAAGATGTACGTCACGAGTTACCCTTGTTGAAAACAAAACCGAGCAACAAGAACTCATTAAGCGATATCACGAAGGCAAATCATCGCATAGAGGTATTCAGGAAACGTATAAACAACTCCACAGAAATTATCACTGGCCTAATATGCTATTGACAATTCAAAGATACATTAATCAGTGCGACATGTGCTTAAGAGCTAAATACGAAAGAAACCCTTTGAAACCCCCACTAACGTTAACAGAGACACCTACGAAACCGTTTCAGCATCTGTTTATGGACCTATATTCCACTGGAGGTGCAACGTTCCTGACAATTATAGATAATTTTTCAAAATTTGCCCAGGCTGTACCGCTAAGTGCTGCAAGCAGCGTTCATATCTCAGAAGCTCTATTACAAGTATTTTCCATACTAGGATTACCTCTTAAAATTACCACAGACTCAGACACGAAATTTGACAATGACGTCATAAAGGAAATATGCGCGTCTCACGATATTAATATACACTTCACGACCCCTTATAACCCGAATTCAAACTCACCCATTGAACGCTTTCACTCAACCATTTCTGAAATAATAAGAATTCAGAGAATGACGAATAAAGACGACCCCATACAATTACTAATGAAGTACGCCATTATTGCCTACAATAATGCCATTCATTCTACGACAGGGTATACACCGCGTGAGCTTTTATTTGGTCATACGGCATCCAGAAATCCACTAGAACTATACTATCCTAAAGAGTTCTATCAGGATTATGTACTTAATCATCGCAAAAATGCTGAAGCAGTACAGGAGTGCATAGCAGCCCACGTATCTAAAAATAAGGAGCAGGTGATAGAAAAACGGAATCAGGCTGCTGAGGCGATCACGTTTAAGGTAGGTGAAACTGTATATAAGCAGGTTGCAAAGACTACGAGAAGTGACAAAACGAAGCCAGTATTTAAAGGTCCGTATAAGATCATTCACCTTCATCCTAACAATGTCGCCGAAATCATAGGAAGCCACCCCAATTCAAAATCCATCAGAGTCCATTTCAAACTTTTACGAAGACAACATCTTGTTCCAGGACTCTCGTCACAGGAACCTTCCTGCTCTACGCAACCGCCAACCTGACTCTTAACCCCGTAGATAACGTTAATGGCATACTTTTATTAAAACAAGGTCAAATTTTGAAGCAAGTAGATACGTTTAGTTTGGCCTGCGTGTATAACGTATCCTATTTACACGAAACAACTATAAAACTTATGTCCTTATATGCCAATACTAAAGCTGCAGAAAATAACGAGCAATTAAATAGGGCATACAAAGATCAAATAGATAATAGCTTAAATTTAATAGGTAAGAAAATAGTGTTTATAGCACCGCACCATAGGTTTAGACGTGGTTTTATTAACGGCCTAGGTTCCATCGTTAAAACCATTACAGGCAATTTAGATTATGAAGATGCTGTTAAATTCGAAAAAGAAATATTAGAAATACGAAATTCAGTAAATAAAATTAATGTGTCTCAAAAGCAATCATTATTCATAGCAAAACATGCAGTCGAAGAGTATAGTAAACAGATTAAACTTTTAGACGAGAACCAGAAGAAACTAAGTCTAATGTTAAGAAATACCACTTTTAATAATAATATTATAGTAAATAGGTTGCACTTTCTAGATTTATATATACAAATAGATTTCAGTCTGCAATTGCTGTTAGACAAGTTAGTAATCTTAGAAGACGCCATGACTTTTGCTCAGTTAGAAGTCATGCATCCAAGCATTGTATCCCCACACATTCTTATAAACGAAATGTTAGCTATCCAAAAATCATACAATTTTAGACCAGTGGATAGCGTTACTATTAGCAAAATTCATAGCTTAGAGAAGTCTATTAGCGTAAAAGCTTATAGTACAGATCACACGTTAACGTTCATATTAGATATCCCCTCCATCGATACAAACCAATACGACCTAATCCATCTATACTCCATTCCCGACAAGCAAAACCTGGCAATCATTCCTAAATCCAAATACCTCATACTGGGCACCAACGAGTACTCGTACCTTGAAGAAGACTGCAAACGGATCACACAAGATACACAACTCTGCACGTCGTTGAACACCCAGCCTGTTGATAAATCAGAAGACTGCATAATATCCCTTGTGAAACACCAAAACACAAACTGCACACGAGCCAAGATAGACTTCAAACAAGGAAGAATCCAGAAACTCCAAGACAACAAGTGGCTTATCATCCTGAAGGAAGAAGAAGTCCTAAGAAGTAAATGTGGAACTAAATCTGAATACAAGAGGATATCAGGAATACACATCGCCAGTATTACAAGTGATTGCCAAATGCAAGTACTTAACAGAACACTAACGACAAACATCAATACTGTCGCAGCAGACGAAATCATACCACTTCCTAGTAAAGCCGTGATTACAGAGGAGAACATCCAGTTCAATCTACAATTAGAAGATATACCACTGGACAGCATTCACGAACTGATAGAACGAGCCGACAACTTACAAGAACCCACAATTGATTGGCAGACTATGATGGCTACGCCCAGTTGGTCAACACTAGGACTGTACCTCATTCTGATGACAATCCTTCTATGGAAGCTTTGGCAGTGGAAACAGCGACGACCAATACAGAATCAACCTCGCACCGAGGACGCTGCGGGAAGCTGCGGGACGCGCTTCCATCTTAAGGAGGGAGGAGTTAGGCAATCGCCTGAATAACGTAATCGCTGACTAATGCAGCGGATGCGCCCGTGCGTCATTATCAGACTGCACAATTGCAGATTTGCACATTTTAATAATAAGTTTTAGTTAATAGAAATATTATAATTATAAGTCAGTCTTGTAGAACATTTCAATAAATAAACATTGTTTTTAATTAAAATAAATATATTTTTTTAATAATAAATTCGTTCGTCGTAACTTAACTCACTTCTTTTCTTTTTTGCCAATAACCTACATGTATTTGCAGTAGTCTTTTTGAAATTCAAATAATCAGTCATGTTTAGACTAGAGGAGAAAGTGTTCTCAGCTACTTTGCGTTTGCGAACGCTATCCGTGCACTCAGCATCCCACCAGGGTGGAGAAGGTAATAAGTGACGGGCGGAGTTCTTCAGGGGGATTGAAAAATCGGCCGCTCTTATCAAAACTTCAACGAAATCTTTGTAGAGGGCAAGGGAGTTGGAAGGATTTATTTGGGGAAAGTTTTGAAGTTCAGAGTCCAGATGGGACGAGAACTTAGGCCAGTCAGCTTGGGGAAGGCGATATTTTTGTAGAGGTTGGATTGGAGGATTACGAGGATGAGAACTAGGAAATGAAATAAGTATAGGAAAATGATCACTACCAAAAGAATTAGGGAGAACAGACCAGGAGGCTGTTGAAACTAAGGAAGGAGAACAGAAAGAAAGGTCCGGAACACTAATATTTTGAGTAGGGGAAACCCTACGGGTAGCAGATCCATCATTAAGAATGCAAAGGTTGCGGTCATCTAAAAGGTCCAACAAAAAACTGGAAGCGGGGTCATTACAGTGAGAGCCCCAAAGAGTGTGCCGGCAATTAAAATCACCTAACACAATCAAGGGAGGTGGAATAGAAGAAAGGATGGTGTTAAATTCAGACAAAAGATTAGCATTGGGGTGAGGAATATAGGCAGATACATAGGATATGTCCATGGCTCTTACTGCAACTACATGTAGACCAGGATCATGACGGGGAAGAGGAATTTCGGTAAAAGTGATAGATCTGCTAACCAAAAGGGCGCAACCCGCCCATCCGTCATCTCTATCGTCCCGAAGACACGAAAATCCAGGAACCCTAAAGAGAGATCCGGGACTGAGCCACGTCTCCGAAACAGCAAAGACGACGGGTTTATACCGATTTATTAGATAGATTAAATCGTGTTTTTTCCTACGAATGGATCTACAGTTCCACTGAAGAAGTTTTCCCTCCATTTTGGCGAGTCCAGGATTTGAGCAGTTGTTCAACTAAAATAAGTACATTGTCCGGTATTGAGTCACTAAAGGACATGGCTAAACAACTGCCCTTAGCACATCTAGAAATTTCTCACTAGCTCGTAACATTCAAATATTCATTAATGAATTATTACAGTTTTATTATTTTTCTAGAACTTTCGTGAATTAATCAAATAATTAAAAGTTTTTTCATGTTTTTGTTTGACAAGAAGAACATATGATTCCGTTCTACAAAAAATTGTAGTCAATAAACCTACTTTTAAATACATTTGCAAAGTCGAAACGAACAGTATTCATTATTATTTAATATTGTACCTATCGCAATACATCTCAAATATTCATTAATTAATTATAACAGTTTTAATATTCTTCAAGAACTTTCGTGAATTAATCAAATAATTAAAAGATTTTTCATGTTTTTGTTTGACAAGAAGAACATAAGATTCCGTTCTACGAAAAATTGTAGTCAATAAACCTACTTTTAAAGACATTTGCGTAAATCGAAACGAACAGTATTCATTATTATTTATTTTTGTACCTTTCGCAATACATCTCAAAATCTTAGAGATTATCTGATTTCTAGAAATTATTGGCAAAATCTGGAAAGCAACGGCGCTTAAATAGTGCTGAAACTATAGAGTTCGATTCGATTAGAACCAAATAAAATAAAACATGTTGGGGGTGTCATGGGAACTCACTTTGAACGAAGTACCTTTCACCGGGTATTATGTATTAATACAGAGCCAACTAGTATAGTCTTAAGTTTCAATTGCGTATTGATTCATCATGAGATGCATAAACTGTGTAGCAACAAATGAAAGATCTTCAAATGACAGCCGGGACCAACGGCTTAACTAGCTTTCCAAGACACGTAGGAAACTCACTATGTAAAGATGGTACACTATGGAACCACGGAATGACCTTGGCTAGCCTTGCTTAACCTTAAAAATCGCCCTGTGTGTCTGTTATTATTAAGCCACGAGCTCCTCTAAACGCCTTAATAAAGTATCATAGCAAAATCTTATTCTTTTACAAGTTTGTATACCTATTAACGTAGGCGTTTCTACGATTTTATTTTCAGAATTGTGACGATATAAAAAGTCCTGTAACTTTTTTCATACGAAATACTCATATTCAGCTGTTCAGAATTACATATTACTAGTTAAAATGTTTATTCATTGCTAGGGCAGTCGTCCATACTTTATTTAGCCATGTCCTTTAGATAGTATATTAATCAGGGAGCAAGTCAGGAGCTCTATTAGGTTGTCATTAGGAGTGGGAAGGGGAGTAGTTTCACAAGGAGAGTTGAGAGCACAGCCATTAGGCTGAGAAGAATTAGGAGTATAAACCATTGACCTATGGGCTTGGGTGTCGTATGACTTACCCAACTCTGGTCTAGGCTTAGGAGAGCGATAAACCGTCTTAGAGTATAAGGTTTTAACAGGGGATGTATATGGAGAGGGAGTAGGAGTAATGAGAGGGGGTGAGAAGAGAAGGGATTCAAAAGGAGGAGTTTGAGATGGTTTGGCTTGGGAGGAACTTGCTGTTACATTTGAATAAAGTTTTTTTGGGTGAGGAAACCTCTCTGTAACTAAGATTTTCCTGAGACATGACCATTTTAATAGACTTTTGCCTTGAATGTTCGGGGCACTTGTCATCCGTAGCCTTATGGGTTCCACCATAACACAAAATACATGTGACATGCGAGTCAGGAACCTTACAGTTATCCCCGGGGTGAGGTTGAGCACAACGATAACATCGAGGGTTAGACCTACATTGCGAGCTAATATGGCCAAAACGCAAGCAGTTACGACATTGAATTGTTGGAAGGTGATAAAAAGAGACAGGAAGAGAAGCATTGTAACAGAAAACTTTCTCCGGGAGTACTTGGCCGGAGAATGTAAGCACTACAGTTGAAGAGGGAGACCAAGTTACTGTGTCCTCTTTTTTATTTTTAAAGTTAAGTCTCCTGGCCCTAATAACCTCACCACAATTATGAGGGGTTTCCAACCCATTGACCAATTCCTCCAGGGTCCAGTCAGTGGGAATATCCCTAACAACTCCCATGCGAGTTACATGGAAGCGTGGGATACTTGCCATGTATTTATTTTCACTTAAAACAGTGTTGTTGACAAAGCTATTGGCATCATTAAATGAGGCAAAATCGATGGACATTCTATTACGTCCCAGAGACTTCACACTGCCTTGTATTATACCTTTAAAGCCTTTGTTATGTACGAATTGGGCAAACTTTAAGGAATTCAAGGTTAGGCCTTGCTTTGGGTCTGTTTCCACTCTTGAAATGAACACCGTGAAAGGAGCCTTGTCACTCTCACTATACAAAATCTTGGAATCGCTTTCAAAACCCGGCTTTGTGAACACGGATTGAATTGAGTCAGACGGCGGCTTGTTTCTTTTTGCGTCAACCAAAATCTCTGATTCTCTGGGGCGCTTTCTAATTTCGGGTCTTTTGCGACCATCTTCGGAGTTCTGTGAGCACTCCATAAAATGTATATCAGGAGGAGTCCCTCCACCCCCATCAGGGGGTTCTTCGGCACTCATTTCCTAAGGAAATGAGTGCCTAAACAGCTTAAGATACAAACCTGAACACAAGATTCCTCCACCAGACAACACAAAACAACAGACACAACACTAAAAACCGATTTTGTTATCAAAATTAACTGTGAGGCTAAGAAACGCGTGCTTAATCTCACCTAGACAATAGCAAAATCCAGCAGTTAAGTTACTGATGCTTGTTCTAAAGGATTTCAATAATTAAAAAAGGTCTATTTTGAGAAATGCTACCTTATTATTCTTGAAGATGTTGTCCCAGTTGATATTGTTAGGAGAGTCATCTTCGGAGTCGCTGGATGCTAGGGGGTCATAAAACTGGTTTTTAAGTATCCTCTCTGTGGCACAGCGATCTACATCATCTTCTTGTAGGAAAAAAGCCCCCCTGTCCTCTCTGTCATACCTGAAAGGAAATTCAACAGTTTTAAAATACTTCAGGCTGATGTTTCTTAGTTATAACTGCTAGCGGTTCTACCAGCATTATCTGAAAAATTTGTAATGTATTTCTGGGATAAAAGCAAAAGGTGCATGCAAGGATTATAGCAGGTGGCGTTCTGTAGTTTCTGCCTACTCCCATGGCAAAAAGGTGACTAGACTTTCATATTATAATAGGTTATGATAGGAGCAAACTCTACAATTACGTATTGGCATTGCTAAAATAACTCCTGAGGCGAAACTCGAACAGGTAATTGAAAACTAAACACTTATTTTAGAGGTAATACCGGTTGTATGATAAAAATTTGAAAAAAGTAATCTATGGAAATACTGCTCGCGTTGAGCTATAGTTTTTATCCCGATTCCTGTGGGATAGGCCAAGCGAAGAGCGGGAAAAAGCTAGTAAATAATAGTTTATTTCATGACGCTTACCAGTCCAGCAACGCGACTTTCATTGAGACGAATTCCATCATCATATGAATTGAAGAATTTTATTCTTAAATTATAAAACTAATATCACAAGTTTACTTAAAAATCTTTTACCTAGTATTTTCTTACATTTATGGAAAACAACCTACACGATTAGTAATCCACAATTTTACATTTTTCTATAATATACCGGTGCTGTACACAACACATCAACGCCATCATAATTCAGTGAGTTTTTTTTTACCTAAATTTGTGACACTAGCTTGGTTACTCTGTGAGTCTGTGGTCGCCAGTGTTGCCAGATTTGTTGAGCCTCAAATCGGCCAAAAAATCGTCCCAAGTAAACCAAAACCTTATTATAATGCAAAGTAAAGTATCCTAAAATCACCGAATATTGTGTTATGTAGTAAGATAGAGACAAAGATGGAGATCTTGGAGATCAATTCTCTTTTTCTGACTCTCAAACCACAGACTATAGAGCACACACAGAAACGGCCACAGAGTGCAAACCACAGTGTAAAATACTAAAAATATCAATAAATTATATTAAGGTACTGGAACACAGAGTTGTTTAAATCTATGTACACCACAAGTACTCGAGTTTATGGCGGGATTTTTTCGAGTGATTGAATGAGTGGTTAAAACAGCCCTGTTTTAATTATTCACAAATTATATTGATTCGCAGTGGATATTGTGATGTAGTTTTGTCCCAAGTGGATAAAATTTCCATTATGGACCGTTGATTTGGAAGTTCATTTTTTTTTTGTAGGTAGTACTCATGAATAGAAAGCTTTTCACAAATTTTCAAGACTCGGAAATTTTATGATTTTTTGTATGTTTTTCGTGAGGTAAAGAATTAGTCCAAGAGCGAGCGAAGCGAGCTCGGGAGCTTAGGGCACCCCGAAATGGATAGGTTACTTTAGACCCTGCAGACAGAAATAGACTCGACTCGAGTCGAGTCGACTTGTAATCTTAAACTTTAACCATGGATATCTCCATAACCATGGGGTTTCGTGGAGTGGGGATGGTACAGTGAGGTAGACCCTCTATCCCCCTTTCCCTCCCCCCCTCCGCGCCCCTTAAATCCATGGACATTTATGGAAATTTTTATTCTAACCTGAAGACTTTAACCATGGATATCTCCATAACCATGGGGCTCCGAGTAGTGGGGATGGTACTGGGGGTAGCCAGACCTCCCCGCCTTCCCCTCCACCCTCCCCGCGCCAAAAATCAACGGCCCATAATCGAAATTTTAACCGAATTATATTGTAGTATGTTAAGTATGTATGACTAACTCAGCGAAACTTGCCTAGAAGTCTGACTTCATATTCTGCGGCCTTAGGATCGGTCGGTCAAAAGTAGTACGTGCTAAGGTAACAGATACACTAGATACTACACAAAAATCTAAATAAGGGCCACTCTTGGGCCACCTGAAATCACATCAATGTAACATCTCAATTTCAGTGTGTCAAATTGTTTCAACCAATGTTTGCATTGTTAGTCGAGCCGTATGCGATCGAGCATTATCCAGCATCAAGCAAGATGAACTCTGGACCTGCTTTCTGTAGGAATGGCATAATGTGGAGTTGTAGGTACCACATTCTCGACGTAGGTAATTTTGGGCCGATACAGTAACCTCTTTAAAAGTTAGGAACCAAGTTTTGCGTCATATGGATATATACTCGTACATAACATTGGGTCCACCAAAACGATCAGTTTTATGGATGCAGGGATCTAACCTCTTTAAAAGTTAGGAGCCAAGTTTTGCGTCATAAAGATATATACATAACATTGGGTCTACCAAAACGATCAGTTTTATGGATGCAGGGATCTAACCTCTTTAAAAGTTAGGAGCCAAGTTTTGCGTCATAAAGATATATACATAACATTGGGTCCACCAAAACGATCAGTTTTATGGATGCAGGGATCTAACCTCTTTAAAAGTTAGGAGCCAAGTTTTGCGTCATAAAGATATATACATAACATTGGTTCCACCAAAACGATCAGTTTTATGGATGCAGGGATCTGAAAACGGTGTCATATATTCTACATAATCTAACACGTCGATTTTCATTCGAAAACGTAATCTTGCACTCATCGGTAAAACGCACTGCAGTCCAAAATTGGACAGTCCGATTAAAATGTTCTCTAGTGGATTTTAAATGATTGTAAGATGTGCGGCAGTTAACTGCAGGTGGACAGCGTCTTCTTGAGTATTGTTGGTCTTCATGGAGTCGATACTGAATGGTCTCACAAGAGTGCCTATAGCTCGGCGTAATGCAGTTAGTATGGATAGAGCGGTAAAGTTCGCTGTTTTTGTGCGGTTAAACGAATGTAGGTACTGCTGCCTAATTGCGGAAATGATTTCGGCATTGCAAAGAGTTGGACCCCATACGAGAGTATGACAAATACTCTTTAAAAATTAGTTATTGCCGAAAATTATTGGATTCTTTCGAACATACTCTGTTCGAAAGAATATACTTTTAAGTAAGTAAAAAATATTTCAAACACTTTCGAATTATTACAATTTAGGGAACTATATTGCGTGTGTTCTGGTGGTAAAATGAAATAACAATTCACGATAAAATAAAATCGTACTATATTGTTCTCACATCAAACTTACAACAAATACTAATTAATTTTTACTCTAAACTATTCTACAACCTAACTTATCAGTATGAGTGCATATGAACGACTGGTAAGTGGCGTCCTGCGCTAGCGCCTGCGTTAATGTAAAAAAAACAATCTTATCACTTCAGCAGAGGCGCTACATAGTTATTATTGATTCATGTACATTTTTTAAATTAAACAAGGTTTTTTCGTGTAACTAATAGTTTTGCTTTAAAAAAATAATTAACAACACAATATTTTTTCGCAACTTTTGGAAACTCCTCAAAAAGGACTTAGATATTTAAAAATATTTTTACACAGAAAAATTGATGGCTTGAATTTCTTCATAACTAAAATAGCATATGTAATTCAAATAATATTTTACAAACAAAACTGTTCAAAAGGAGGTTCAATATTGATATTTTGGAATCGAGCGGGCGCACGGCCAGTATACTGCGTTAACATGGTGTACTTTTTTTAGTTTTGAATCAATTTGATTTACTCACTATACTGATACAGTGTATCCATTTTTTGATGACTGTGTACTTAGCAACGACTCATGACGGAGTGCCGAGATGGGAATTTTTCGTAGACAAGATAAATAAATTCATGGGTGCCGAGATGGAAGGTGCCGAGATGGGAATAAACCGTTAACATTGGGGCGTATATATCGCCTTAAGCATTTAGGCTGTTGGTTTTCTCGAGCTGTAGTAACCCGAACTCTTCCTGAGCTACGAATTCTGGTGATATTACCCATCTCCTGCAGCCTAATTGCATAAGTGAATTCGGCAAGGCAAAGGGTTTGACGCCATCAATCAACCAATCACATAGGCGGCAAATCGCGTCTTTCTTCTCGCATGTGATAGGTCAATTGATGGCGTCAAAACCCTTTGCCTTGCCGAATTCACTTACGCAATTAGGCTGCAGGTACCTACCGGTTCCAAAAAGTTTTGAACCGCTTGTCGCGAATATATAAACCACTAGCTGTTCCCCGCGGCTTCGCTCCCGTGGGCCACCCCACAGGACCCGTTTCCGGGATAAAAAAATAGCCTATGTTACTCAGGAATAACGTAGCTTTCTATTGGTGAAAGAATTTTTTAAATCGGTCCAGTAGTTTCGGAGCCTATTCGGTACAAACAAACAAACAAACAAACAAAAAAATCTTTCCTCTTTATAATATTATTATTATAGTATAGATTAAACGACAGCCCCAGCCTGATAGCGTAAGTAAATTCGGCAAGGCATCGAGTATGTACAATCGATCAATCACATAGGCGGAAATCCACATGGCGTCTTTTATTTCGCATGTGGTCGTTTTTTCATACTATTTTTTTTTTTTTTTTTTTTTATAATTTAAATTCATATATTTATTAAAAGTAACTAGGCTAAAAACAGCCACCACAGTCAAGCATTTAACTCCAAACAGTAGGTCAACACTCAAACGGCTGGACGGATCTGGATGAAATTTGGCACAGATATAGATTATAGTCCAGAATAGCACATAGGATACTTTTTATCCCGGGAAATTATATTAATTTTTGACATTCACGCGGGTGAAGCCGCTGGCAGAAGCTAGTATATTATATTCCCCAAAGTGTAGTATTATATTATCTGTGCCAAAGTTAACGCAATACTGGCCGTGCGCCCGCTCGGAGCCAGAATATAATAAATAAATAAATAAATAAATAATATTTATTTACTCAAAAACAGTAGGTAGGTACAGTACATTCTTACAAATATTAGGCCGGGTTCCCACTACGCCGGACCGGCAGATCTGCCGCGCCGGTAAATCTGCCGGAAGAGCTAGTGGCTGTACAATTTATATGAAGCTATTCACATTATCCCGGGTCCGGCATTTTTGCCGAGCCCGGCATTTCTACCGAACGTTTTGTCACTACGAATTGCCGGTAGAACGACCGGGCCCGGAGTAATGTGAACGAGTTTGTGCCGGTATCTGTCCCCCGCTCGCCCCGCTCGTGCTCCCCTCGCCCCGCCCGTGTTCCACTCACGTCATTCGGCTCGCATGTTCTGGTAAAAGTAGACGTTTAGCATGGATATTCAAGCAGAAACTTTAATTACGCTTGTCCAAGAGAGACCTGTTCTGTGGGATAAGACCGAAGACGTTTATAAAGACAAAAACTTAAAGTTAGCAGCATGGCGTGAAGTATGTTTAATACTGAAACCAAACTTCGATGAACTGGATGAAAAAGAAAGAAAACAGTACGGTGAGTTTTTAATGTTTTATTGATAAAATGTAAATGCATTGATAAATTTTATTTTATAGCTGCTGCCTGCCACGGAACGGAACCAATATCTGAAACAAAATAATTAGTAAATAATGTCCGTATAGCGTTGGCATTAGGGCCACCTCGACTCGACACATTTCGATTCATGGGTGTAGTTTCTTGTTCTTGTCTATGTTCTATATTTTGGTAACTTTCAAAATTTATACCATCTTTTTCTCTTACAAAATTATGTAAGACTGCACAAGCTTTAATTACTTGAATTGCTGTGTCTACGTTGAGATCTATAGCTCGATGGATTATTCGCCACTTATTTGCCAGAATACCAAAAGCGCACTCAACATACCTTCTTGCTCGACTTAGTCTATAGTTAAAAATCTTTTTATCAGTATTCAAATGTGTACCTCCATATGGACGTAGGAGATTAGGTGTTAAAGCAAAGCCTTCATCGCCAACAAGTATAAACGGTAATTCTTCGTGCAAGTTTTCATGAAGCGGTCTAGGCTTTGGTACATTTAAAGTACCATCATTGATCTTTTGCCAAAATGTACTATCCTTTAATATACTAGAATCGCATTCCTTGCCAAATGAGCCCACACTAATAAAAATAAATCGGTACTCTGAATCGACAACTGCCATTAATACAAAAGAATAATACTCCTTGTAATTAAAGAACATAGAACCACTCTTGGCTGGTTTCAAAATTCTGATATGTTTGCCATCTACTGCTCCAAGACAGTGAGGAAAGTTGGCTTTTCTTTCGAATCCTGAAGCGATGTCCTCCCATTCTCTCTCAGTATCAGGCAGCTTAAGGAAATCTGTCTTTAGGTTTTCCCAAATGACGTGGGTCATTTCTTTTATTAGTTTACTTATTGTCGAAACGCCTACTCTGTATGAGTAATGTATTTCTTTGAATGAACATCCTGAAGCTAAATATCTGAAAAAAAAAGTATTTTTTGTTAATACATTATTACTTTATACGTCACCAAGAAACAAATTGTATTGTTTTATGATATTTTTTTATTGATTTCAGGAAAACAGGTTTCAACTAAATGGAATAATATACGAGATTCGTGGCTTAAGACAGTAAAGAAACAAAAAGATGAGTCTAAATCTGGATCTTCGACCAAAAAGACACGAAATTATTTATATCACGAGCAATTAATGTTTTTGAAAAAAGTCTCCGAACCTCGACCACCACATGAGTCAGTTTCAAAAAAAGCAAGAACCGAGACTGAAGTAGGCATGGAATCAGATTTTCGTTCACCTTTAATTAAAGATAAAAAAAAAATTGATAATAAAGAGGTAAATGACAGGATGGTAAAGTTTTTGGACTCCAGAATAAACCCAGAAAAGGAAAACCATCATCTATCTTTCTTCAAAGGCATTATACCAATCTTGAACACTTTAACTATCGAAGAGACTTTAGAATTTCAAGCTAGCGTCATGACAATGTTGCAAAAAATTAAAAGTAGGAATTATGAGAGACCAAATTGTAGTGTAAGTTCCGGCTCTGGGTGTTTGTGTATGTGAGTTTATATGTTTGTAAACGCACCCACGATACAGGAAGAAATTCCTAGTGTGGGGCAACGTTTTATAAAAATAAAAAAAAATAAAAAAAAAAAAAAAAATTACGGACATTGGCGTGATTCATATAATCAGATAACCGGACCAGATCAGTATTCTGGATACTACACACATAATAGCGTCAATCAACAGCCAATACCTACGCAAGATCAACACTACCCTGGATACTCTACGCAATATAATAGTAGCAATCAACAGGCAACAACATCTATACCATCAACTTCATCTCAGACATCGAATCCGATTCCAGCTTCGCCATCAGCATCTAGTAATCGTTCCATACATTCCCAAGACTCAGATTACTTAGATTTTGAAGGGATTTAAGTTTGAGTACAAATAAATACTTAAATAATTGTTTGCATTTTTAATTCATAATGATTATCAAATACATACACCCTCCCACACACACACATTATATATATTCACATTCATGAAACAAACATACATAGCAAACATTCATTCATTCATACAGTCTTAAGTAGGTACCTACGTCAAAACTATTATTACGCAATCTAGTGCATAAAATAATCTTACCTTAGACATATGGCTAATCTTTGTTCTGGGCAAATACATTCTCTGAAACTTGTATCTCGTACTCTTATGTCTAGTCGTCCCAGTAAATCGTCAAAAGTGGTTGCTGTCATTCGAAAATAATTGAAGAACTTTGATTCGTCTCTTCTAAGTTCACCCATTAATGTTTCAAATGTTCCAAGTGAAAATCTTTCCCGTAAAATAGGGTGTACCCAATGTTTTCTTTTATTTTGCCTTCTATTAAGATACCACCACAACACAACAATTTCGTCGTCCATTGTGCGCGCAGGTCCAAATTCAACTGAGGACTGTCTGAATTTCTTCCGGGATCCGATGTAATGTGAACACTCTGTCCGGTGTCCGGTTTTCGGCAGATCTGCCGGTCCGGCGTAGTGGGAACCCGGCCTTAGGCTTACAGTTTAAATATAGATAAGAGAATGAGCATCTGCAGCTGAACTAGGCGTGAGCCTGTATCTCAGCTAACAGCGCCGTTTCCCCTCAGAAACAATACACTAGGTAAAATGAATTAGCAAGATGTAGGAGTTAGGACCATTACAAATCAAAGAGAAATAAGAAATTAAGGTAAACTAAACTTAAATTACTAACAATTTTTTGTGTGTGTGTGTGAGGATTTGTGTGTGAGGATGAGAGTGTAAGTGTGTGTGTGGGGGTGTCTGTGTGTGTAAGTGTAAGTGTATACATATGTCTACATGATAAATACACAGGAGTAGAGTGAATATACATAAATATAGATATATAAACAAGGGCGTCGCTTTGCCCTTTGCCTTAACGAATTTATTACGCAATAACGCTGTGGTGTCTGAATTCGCGTCCATATGTCTCCTAACGCGTGCCATACCCGATTAAAAAAGCGTTATAAACTGCTTGCACTTAGAGTAGGATAAACACCAAACACTGTTTAAAGTTGCAAAATTAAGCGTCAATTTTCAAATAACCTGATAAAAGAAAAGTTAAGAGAGCCCACTTGATTTTATTTGATATTAGAAATATTACTGATACTTAAAATAATCCAAAACATAGCTTAAATACAGATTGCATAAGCTTAGGAAAAAAGTTAATACCTACTACTAGTTTATAATTATTTAGGTACCTATATTGCAAATTAGGGGAGATACGGGCGAATGACAATAACATCTAGTCAGCCCCAGTCAACCTCACCTGCACGCCCTGGAAGTTTGTACACACAAGCATCCAGGGATGATAGCCCCCCAGCTGTCGTGGTGCTCCTTGCTAGACAACTAACGAGGCAATGGCGACCGAGCTGTGGCGGTATAACCACTCACCTGCTTGGGAAATTAGGCAGAAGAGGTTTCAGCAGCCTTGGGGCCCAAATAGCCTCAAAAACGACTGATGGAGAAGGCAAGGGGAAACCACTGCATTATCTTCCCAAGAAACCCGTATAAAAATGTCTGATAACGAGAGAGCGATGGCATGCGATCCGGCTACCACCCGGCGCCATGTCGATGGCAGGTCGCATGGTCTGAAGTATGCTACTGGTTCCACTGCAGTGACTCATCAGGCTAAGTGCGTACAGGATGCTACTGGTGACAACAACGCATCCATTCCAACTAACCGCCTGCAACTGCGGAAGAAGATCAGAGTAGAGTAGAGGACATGTCATTATAATGTTCTTAGTTTGGAATCTAGACGACTTCTTCTGGGTTTACTGATGCCGCATGGTATATGCAATAATAGATTCGACTGCATTTCCTTATCAAATAGCCTACATTATAAAGTACCCAGATCTGTCATGCTTCATGGGGTACGTGTGCCTCAGCTATTCCACACAAATTTGTGTAGAGACTAACGCTGGGGTGCGCGTGCCTCTTCGTCGCCTCGCGTACAACTCTCACTTCATGGAGTTTGACTTATTTACTCTCTCCAAACCAAACATCGTTTCAAGGCGAGAGCAATAGAGTTACTGAATTCTAATTTTTTTTTTTTACGATGCACACTACTTGTTTGTTTTCTTTGACTATTTTTTGTGAATTTGTGGACAATGTTGTGGGTTACATGTGTAGTAACATAAACATGGAAAAAATTGTATAAATGTATTTCTAAGTATTGTACTAATTTAAGAATATCTAGTTAAGCTTGGTACGTTCTGTGTCTATAAAAAAAACTCACCCTCCCAGTCGACACTCGCCGCTTTTAAGGAAAGTTTTATCAGAAAAGCCGCAAACTTTGAAATGTGGGATCCATTTCAAAGTTTGCGGCTTTTCTGCTGATATAGACACCAACTGGACGAGATTAAAACAGATGGGGCTCCAATCACGGACAGAAGTTAAATGTCAGGACACGGATCGTCCGAAAAAGGCGTGGATTACTGATGAAACATGGATGGCGATCAAGGAAAAAAAACAGCTACTGAAAGCCAGAGACGACTCAGACCGTGCTCAATATCAGCTTCTCTCAGCAAGGGTACAGTGTTTATGCCGCAGAGACTACAACCAATACCTGAAGTCAATATGTCAGGATATTAAGGAGCACGCGCAGTCTATGCATACAAAATATCTATTTCTGAAAGTAAAGAGTACTACCCGGGACTTCAAGCCGAAGACCTGGGCTATTGAAGATGATCAGGGGCACTTACTGACGGAAATAGACTAAGTTACGGAGAGATGGGATATACAAAGACACAGGGAGATCTGATGAGCCGGTAATCCAGTTTGAAGATCTCTTCTTAGAGCCGGAGATCTTGGCATCTGAATTTTAAGGTGCGCTGATAAAGCTAAGATCTGATATCAGCTGGAAGATCTGATAGTCAGCTGGAAAAGAAAGCATTTTTGCCGAAGAGCTGAAGTGTCTTGGAGACATAGGTGTTAGGCTTTTGCGGGAGCTGTGTCACCAGCTTTGGAGAACGGGTAGATGGCCTAAGGACTGGAAGGAGTCTCTATTGATACCGCTGCACAAGAAGGGGTCAACCAAGAAATGCGAGAACTATCGGACAGTGGCAATCGCACTTCGCACTTGACAGCATTGATCGCAAACTTATATGAGCATGGAGAGTCGCTAGTCAGAATCAACAATGTGGTGTCGGGGTTTTAAGCCAGAGAAAGGAGTACGCCAGGGCTGTATTTTGAATTTTGGGTCGCGCGGGTGTGAAACGAGTGCGCGTCTTGTTCCCTCAAGGTCGTTGGCGACTATCGTCATCTTAATGATCTCTTGGATTCTAATGTGATGAATGGAGGAAGATTTTATTGACATGTCAGAAGTACTGTGTAATTTTACTTTGTATATTTTAATGTGTTTCTTGTTTACAAGCTTTAAATTTATACCTTGCTTGTGTGTCCGGCAACTAGTAACAGATTTTTCCATCACTTCCTGACTTCCGATTAAGCTGGAACTTGGTGTACTTATGTAATTTAGGAAACATTATAATACTCGTAGTATGGCATAATGGAGCTGGTCCCATGATGGAGTCGGAGGTGGCCATATCAATTTCTCAACCAGTAAAGATATAAGCACCATTGTGTTTGGGGTCATGGGATTTGTAATGACAAGCGATATTATATTCCGTACTTTTTAGTCCATTAAAAGCTTGTTTTACTTATTTAATTTTAGTTAATATAGGTAATGTCCAATTAATTAAATATATTGAGCTCAAACTTTGTATACACCCTTTGTTTGGATATCAATACACAAAACATGTAGGTATAGAAAAAGCTAGTTTTTCTAAAGTTTTTAATTTATTAACATAATTTTAAATTAAAAGCTACTAGCACTAATACTTTTTTATCCTGTACATAAATTCGAATTTGAAATCCCACGAGTTTTGAAATGTGTAACTTTTTTAACACGCTTTTTATATTGTAATGTTTTATAATAGTTTTATATTGTCTCTTCTCTTCTTTTTATTAGATATTTTACTAAGGTTTTCAATCATCTTTATAACCCTTTGCTAAGAATAGTTACAGCACTGATAACTACATTTGTGCCACATGTTAGTCTTGTTATACATTTTTTTTTTTTTTTTTTACCTTTTTATAGATGCTTTAACCGATTGTTTTCTGAATGTGTGAACATTGTAGGCCTTCTAGATTTCTAGATGCTTGATAACATTTGATAACTTTTAATCTCGTTTTACTTTTTTTTTTAAGTTTCTAACGTCTTATTGTCGGACCTACGTTGTCCCCCCATATCTAAGTAATGCTGTAACATGGAAATATTGTAAAAAATTTAAAAGAGTAACCGTGGAGTTTCTTGCCGGTTCTTCTCCATAGGAAACGACCAACCCGAACCGTGCGCCTTTTGTCGACGTTTTATAAGTGCCCATGTAGGCCTATGTAAAATAAAAATAAAATATTTTGATTTTGTAAGCTGCCCCAAAATATACTCTGTGCTCTTAGTGATTGACTGCTGCGCTACGCGAATGTTGCGCAGCGCACGCAGCTAGCGTACGCGAATCGCGTGTAGTGGGTTCGATTACCGTATGGATGGAACACGAATTTCTGTATGTTCTAGGTACAAATACAGCTACTAAGATAACAGTGAACGACGAATACAAAGGTACATATTTAAACTAATAACCTAGTATATATTAACGGGAGTTTTAGGAGTGTTTGTGTATCCCACGCGGGCTATTTAAATAGGGATTATGACGGGGTACGAAACAGCAAATTATATTTAGTCCGCCGACTAAATTATCAAACAATATTGCCCACGTATTTTTTGCTTATTCAAATTAATAAAAAATCACCAAGATAAAGCGCATCAAAGTTCGGGAGTGGGGGCTTGTGACGTCACTTCTATGTAAAAATTGTACCAAGGCGTGACTTCATGCGATATTTTAACACACTGTATCGTCATCATTTTTTGTTAACGTGAGAAAAGAAAAAATACGTGTCCAATATTTTTTGGAAATCTAACTGACGGACTATATATATTTTTTTAGTCATCACCCCTATTGCATTCTTACAAATTCTCTTGGGGGGTGGGGGTGAAAGGTTTATTATTTACGTGTTTTTGGTTTATCCTAGTGTATTCTGGTGGGTGCAAAACGCTCAGGACCGATCAGTACGGCGACGCTTGGGGGACTTAAGTCCAGCAGTGGACGTGTTTCGCCAGAAAAGATGATGATGATGATGACATTCTCTTGATTTTTCAGTTATCGGCAAACTAAGTCCTATTTCCTTAGATAACCTATTTCTGTATAAGTGATCAATCCAAAGACAATATAGGTACTTCATTTATCTAAGAGGTTGGTTATAAGAAAAAAAATGCGAGTTTGCCCTTTTATCCTGCTACAAGTTATTAATCAACTAGTGCCGGCGGTTAAATTGACCCAATGTCAAAGTATAATCCCTGAATAGTAAAGTTAAGTATGTACCTAATGTGGAGCTGGAGATGCACTCCCTTTAAAGTTAACATGGCGGCGCCCTTGTAAACCCCTTCTTAGTCTTGGGCTGCAATCCCGCCTGGTTGGGTTTCCATCAGAGATGTGAAAGGATGTGTGTCATCATCATCATCATTTCAGCAGAAAGACGTCCTAGCTGGACATAGGCCTCCCCAAGCATCAACCGGTCCCGCGCGACTCGCATCCAGCTGATCCCCGCAACCTTCACCAGGTCATCGGTCCACCTAGTGGGAGGCCTTCCAACACAACGTCTTACGGTTCGCAGTCACCACTCCAGAACTTTTTGGCCCCATCGGCCGTACGTTCTGCAAGCAATGTGCGCTGCCCACTGCCAAATAAGTTTAGCTATTCTTCGGGCTATGTCGGCGGTAACCTTGGTCCTTTTCATTATTGATTCGATCACGCAAGAAAACTCCGAGCATAGTCCTCTCCATTGCTCTTTGGGTGACTTTAAGCCGGGCCTATTGTGTGTATATCTACCTAAAGGATTCATCGATCCATGCAACACCCGGTGCGAGTGCGGTGGTATTGAACAGACTGTGTCCTATTGGGTGTCCTAATTTTGCATTCACAGATGACCTGTACAACGCTTCCGACTCGGCAATAAACATGGCCACATGCTGGGCCCAGTTTATTAAATACGTACCGCCGCAGTTCTGTGTATTGGTCGTGTGACACTCCCGTGCCACGCAAAGCATGCACGTTGGTCCATCCCTTGTATTCTTACCACTCGTGTCGAATTGCTGTCCCATTGCACTATGAGAGAAAAGGAACTTCACTGAGATTCGGCCGGGAGACCATAGCACGGTAACCATAGGTACATGCATTGAAACGCAGTCTTCATTGAAAAGAAAATGCATCAGCGTAGGCTCAATCGTTGGTCAAGTTTTCATTCTTAGTAAGTAATTCTCAGCAAGTTTGTATTCAATTGTAGGTATTTTCAAATCAGCTTATATTACAAACAGATTTCAATCTACCCTCGAGTAACCCCAGGTATCAGGTTGACACATAAATCGTAAAATCGTGTTCAAACAAAGTTACACGCTGTCACATCAATTGCCTAAAAACTGTAGGTCACTGTCTCAATACAAATTGCAATACTAAGCCGTGAAAACTGCGTGAAACGCATTCATTATCGGTCGCCTGGACTGAACGCGTAGGTACGGGCCGTACAACTGGGCATTTCGGCAACAATTTCGCACTTCACCTTTTACCTTCACCTTCATTGCATCGGGCCGAGGAAGTGTCCGCGCGGGCAGTATTGGGTCGTTGCACTTCGATGGCGGGGAAGCAAAACCATCGCGCCTCGCAAACCGTAGCCATTACCGCGCAGCCGCATTGAACGCCTGCGCGCGGACATCGCGAAAGCGCGCCAAAACATTTCGCGATCGCAAACTTTGACGATTTTATTTATTTACAATTTTATGAACGAGAATTATTATTTTTGATCGTTGAATATTTTGATTGTTAGTTTTTGTCATTGTTAGTGTTGTGATTTTGTTGAAAGAAGACGAGTTTTTTTCAAAATGAAATATAAGGTAAGGGTTATTTATTTTTTGTTTTTATAAAGATTATTAATGTAATAAGTGCCATGTCTAAGCAATTATTTTAATATGCCAATTTTCAAAAGAGGGTAGTTAGTTACTTGCTACGTTATTTAATTTAACTATTGTTTCAGTTTATCAAATTGCAAAAAAAAAACTAAATAGGTATTCAAAATATCATAAAAATCGAGATGACCAGTGATTCATGCCTGCAAAACAGCAATCATTATGAGAAATACAATGGATTGGTTTGATGAAAACAATTTTTTTTTCTCAATTCAGCTGTTCATGAAATATTCATGAAATCGAGGAAGATCAAATTAAAATTAAGTAAAGTTGATTCAAAGAATCAAACCTAAAGCGCCCCCAAGACGGTTTGGTTAAAACATGTCGATTTTAGTTTGACTCAAACCATTTTGATTGTTTACACAGCTAGATTGACAGGGTTGTAAAAAAAAATGGTTTGTATCAATCCAAAATCTACGTGTTTGAATCAAACCGTCAACCGTCTCGGGGGCACTTTACATCTGTTCTCCAATATAAGCTGAAACTGATAGCTAACACTTTTCTGCTAATTCAGTTGATTTAACTTCAAGTTAAAATTAGGCAAAGGCATTAGGTTTTATCGTGCATAATACATTCTCCTCCTCTCCCGAACCCATTTAGCCTTTACGTGGCTTATAACAGGCAATGGATTTCTGTCAACACATTAACAATACCTGATAAATGTCACAATATTTGATGTGTTTGAAACAATTTCTCGTATCGAGATGGCAGCAAGTTTTCTGAATACCCGCAAATACTTATCTAATTATAGGAATAAAAATATTATTATGTAAATAAAATCTAGTTTCGTATTTACAGATATTTTAGGTACTATAACTATGTACAATTATAAGCGCTAGAGCAAAAGTTGGTATGCGTAACTATCCCCCTGATGCAGTTTGCTAGGAACCTTTCTGACAGGGAGATAAAATAGGTCATCAATGTATATTTATTGGTTACCTAATAGGTACCTACACAGTATATCAGCTTGAACCTACAAAATGGTCTCAGTTCCCAGTTTCCCATAACAAACCTCAATAACACCTAGCCCGTTAGATACACACGATTATTGATCGACTCCACATTACGACAAAAACGTACAAAGAGAATATGAAACCAGTAGTAACCACAATAACTGAAGGTCTGTCATGGAATTGTCGATTGTTTGCAGGTCATGATAGCCTGGTCAAAACATCTGTCGTTGGATGTATAATCGAAACCTTGTATTGCATATTATTAGAGTAGACACGTTTGTTGTGTTGATTTTGTGTTTGAAGTCGCAAACGCATCGTCGCAAATTGGAGCACGGAAAATGAAGTGCATTTAAAATGTAATGGAATTTTCAATTGTTTGCAGGTCATGATAGCCTGGTCAAAACATCTGTCGTTGGATGCATAATAGAAACCTTGTATTGCATATTATACACGTTTGTTGTGTTGATTTTGTGTATGAAGTGCATTTAAAAATTAATTCCCAACTCTTTTGTTAAGTTTTGTAAGCAATTACGCATATATTTATTTATTCTTCAACTAATTTACATTTGTGTCGAATAGTGGTTTTAACAATAGATATAACACAACAATTAAACAATCATCATAAAGCCAAGAAAAAACAAACACGACATTCCACATTGGACCCAACATTATTAGGCTTAATATAGTAATAATTATACCCAACAATCCAACCTAACATCAATTCAAAATCAATATAAATTCATATATTTAGATAAAATAAATTATGATGTAACGTCATGATAGAATGCTGATATATTACTCCGAAGTCACTAAAATATAATCACTTATTAGTTCGAACTACTAATCTTTGAGAAACTCTTCTATGTTGTAATAACATTTCCTCAACAACAATAACTTTAATTTTGTCTTGAATTAATTTGCATGTTTAACGACATTAAAAAGTATAAAATAATGCACCTGCCATTATTATCTCTTCACCACCCTTTGGTTGACTGGAGAGAATGTCTAAAGCATTAAGCCGCCATTGTACCTTTGTGCATGAAGTTTTAAATTAATAAATAGACTATTTTTAAATCATTGTATGCAATGAGAGAGCTATGAATAATAAAATTTTCATGACACTTTTTTAAAATCCTAGTTAAAAATCCATTTATTTTATATCGCTTAAAATACGCGGGCAAATAATTTTTAACACATTTAGTAACTTAAAAGAAACTTTTGTGACAGACAGGTCACAGACATTAGAATGATCTCATAAGGATTCCGGTTTTCCTCTAGCTATTCTAAATCCTAAAAACATGCCATAATTCTGTAAACTTGGATTAGTTCCCATAATAGAAGTTATTAGAATGATAAGCGAGTACGATGATTCATAGGTTTATTAAAATAATAAATAATATCAAAGGATTCCAGTTTATTATGAAATACGGCATCTAAGGCCCTAGGTATATCTTCTTTTCGAGTCGATATAGTTTACATTGTACGTAATGCGTTGGGTATTCTTTTTTTTTGTTGGCTTCAATAGTTAGATAACCTAAAAATATTGGACACGTATTTTTCTTTTAAACAAAAAAAATCGACGATACAGTGCGATGAAATATCGTGTGACGTCACGGTGTTTCACTTTATACTGATAAAGTGACGTCACAAGCCCCCACTCCTGAACTTTGATGCGCTTTATATTTGACAATTTTTATTTATTTGATAAAGCAAAAAATACGGGTTCAATATTATTTAATAATCTCTCTGACGGAATAAATAGAATTATCATTTTTCTACCCAGGAAACATCCCTATTCTAAGTAGGTATCTACTTAAATAAAGATACCGTACGCTGTGACGCAAACGTACTAAGAGGGCTGACCCCTAATAATCTGGGATAATAGCCAGGAGAAAGAAGAACAAGAATCCTAAGTACATAAAGCTAGATTGTAGTGTATGCTGCTTGTGCTACCTTAACAAATGTTCTCTGTTACCTTCGAGACTGAAAATCGGCACAATAATAATTAACGATGAGATAGTAACAGTAGGTACCAGTTGCAGATAATAATTGTCGTGTTGTATAACCGACCATTTATTTGTAATTATTTCGTAAGATCATTTGAAATGACTGCAAAAACTGTTGGACTGTACTGTGCATCCGAACGAAGAAAAAAAATCCGGCTAAGTGCGAGTCGGACTCGCACACGAAGGGTTCCGTACCATTATCGCAAAACAGTGCAAAAAAGTCGCGTTTGTTGTATGGGAGCCCCCCTTAATTTATTTTATTTTAATTTAATAATTATTATTTTTGAAAATTTCAACTGTCTAGCTATCACGGTTCATGAGATACAGCCTGGTGACTGACAGACAGACAGACAGACGGATCGCGAAATCTTAGTAATAGGTTCCCGTTTTTACCCTTTGGGTACGGAACCCTAAAAACTAAGTTCATAAATATGTACAAACGTTTAATAAAGCTATGACATATTACACGAAGAGCTTGTTGTTTATGAGTAGGTACCTAGATCCATTACCTAATGGCAAACAAATATTTAACTATGTATGCCTTTTAATAACATTTGTAAATGTTTCAGCCCCATTATTTACTTTTGTATTTAAGTAGTTAAAACATTTTTGGTATTGGCACATAATATAATAAAAATAATAACTAGATTTTTCGGTCCATTTTCCCCTACTTTATGCCGATTTCACGGTTTGTATATCACAAAGTTATGAGTAATCGGGCTCGTTATGGTATTTCAAAATGTTATGGTACCGTTTGTTTATCTGTGGTGGAAATAGCCTTAAGATAGTAAATATAGCAAGAACAAAGCCTTTAACTATGATGACACGAATAAACTCATCAAACACGTTTCAGACAGCGTATAGAAAACAACCAATAAATAATATAATATCTAAGGATGTAGTTAGCTATTTCTATTCGAGTCAATATTTCTGCTTTAAAATGATTTTTACTGAGCAGTTTTGAGAAACTACACCAGTTGTATAAGTAAGTATCCAACTGAGCTGGCCTGCAAAAGATTGTGAATTGTTGAACAAGATCATCGGTTCCATGCATCGCCATTGTATTCAATCGATGAGTAAGATGAAGTTGAGTTGCTATGTGCTAAAAAGGAAACATCGGCTTGCCGACGACGTATTTCTCGGCTGGCCGATGTTGTTCTCCCTTTAGAAATAATATTTATGAAAGAAACAGACAACTGATAGGTAGGTTCTCATGTTCTCAAGCAGTGGACGTATTGACGAGGATATATTATTAATTTTAATAAAAACCTACAAATAAAATAATTATAATTGCATCGTTGCAGCCTTCCTTACGGTTTTTATTTCACACACCACAATAAAGACTTGTGTTGCTCGAAACAAAACAAAAAATTGTTTTGCTAAAGACATCACCAGCAGCAACTACCGACCATTGTTATGCCCTCGTTATTTATATTTGGTCAATATACATAACTCTTATTAAACTTATACAAGGAAGGGAAAAAGGAAACGCTCTCAAAATTACAAACTGCCAGTTTCATCCACAAACGAATATCTTTTGTGGTTTCCGCGTTTTGCAAGTGCGAAAACTGAAGATGCAGTTGTGAAAATTCTTTTATCTAACTAGTGCATGATGCATTGTCACTTAAAGTGACATCACAATGTTTGAAATCTTCATTCACTGGATTACGAAATCTCTAACAGTTGCATCTCAGAAAAAATCAGAACAATGAATTTGAGATATACAATAAAGAAACTTATCCTAAATTTGATGAGTCTCGTCTAAGCATTTACGAAAATGCCCGAAGGTCGATCATGGTTTCTATATAACTCATATTCATTACCTAAATTCAGATTTGCAATATAGGTACTTGAGACTTACGCCTCATCACGCAAATTATTAGTACATCTACAAAAATTACCGAAGCTCGGCTATATTCAATTCTATATCTATTCTATAAATCTCTCTCATTACCATATTTGAACATATCAAGTTGCTGATTTGCAAAGTAAGAACTAGGGGCATAATGTCGCATATCCGCGAAAATGCCCAAAGTCTGACATTCAATTCTTTACCTATCTATTCTGCAAGTATCTCTCATTGTAATCTGTAGAACATGCATTTCTGCCCTTGACCCCTAACAGTTTAACTTTAAACGTTCCTCAAGTGATATAACCATCGCCGTGATATTGAGTTTGTCCGCCTAGGCACAGATAACATAATAATAGGCCTAGGTATATCTTTATTTTATCTCTGGGCTCGCAACAATTGCCCATTGGTAAATACTAGTGCGTTTTTTTATCTGACTACAATAGATCAATACTATAGTACTATAGGTATAGTAAATACTATTACATGACATCACTGCAAATACGTACGTATTCATTTCTATGGTAGATGTATTGGACAATAAACCCATACGGAAATTAGTAGGGACATATGTACATGGTACACCTATTGGTTTAGTCTATAGTAAACTGAATTATATGATTAAACAGCGTTTTATCCATTTATGCAAACTTCAGAAACAGTGTAGCTACTGTTTTAATTGTAAATGCCCTGTAGTATGGCCACCACATAATTAGTTAGTATCTTTGTTTAACCTGTAGGCAGTTGTCCACTATTTCTTGTTCTTGTGTGATATCGGTTTGTCCATCTATCAATTTGACTCTCTTATATCTCGTTTACATGAATTGCTTTAACATTAGTCACACAAAATAGGGATGTTGACAAAAAATATCTATTTAGTTCGTCAGTTAGATAATCTAAAATATTGGAAACGTATTTTTTCTTTTGCCACGTAAACAAAAAATACGACGATACAGTGCGTTGAAATATCGTGTGATGTCATGGCGTGCTACACTTTATACTGACAAAGTGACGTCACATGCCCCCACTCCTGAACTTTGATGCGCTTTATCTTTATAAATTTTTATTTATTTGATAAAGCAAAAAATACGGGTCCAATATTATTTGATAATATCACTGACGGAATAAATAGAATTATAATTTTTCTACCCAGGAAACATCCCTATTAGGTCATGCTGAAAACCAGATTTCATGCACAGCTATTCAACCTAGTGAACTTTAATTTGGCTAAGTCTAATCTATCATTCTGTCATAATATTCCTGAGGACACTACAACAATAGTAGGTAACAATAACTGGGTCATGCAATTTACTCCAAGTACTTAACGGTACCTTATCCTTTATCAATCTGGTCCCGTTTTAAATGTATCATATATTAAGCACCGTTAGTACCTAGGAATTATCAAACAATGGTTGGTCAATTGTCATCCGTCGTTTTTGACAAGATCTGATCGGTCATTCACCTATGTACAATGGGTGTTTGATTGTACCACAGATCACGGTGGTGCCTCTGCCGTCAGTGCTATGTGGTAAGTGGCAATGTCAAAACTCTTCATACAAACCAAATTGCTATTCAGCACCAAGCTTACACGTAAACTCATATTAAAAAAAAACTCGAAATTGGTAAGCGATTACTTTAGCACATTCTATATTTAAGTTTTCTATAGAGAATTTGAATACAGAATCTGCTATTCAGTTGCTAAACAGCTCAGAGATTTTTATAATTAAAGCCCTTAGTTTACAGCCAGTGACAATAATTCTTAGATTTTGGCTTCGAAAGCTGGCGTCGCTTGTTCGCGGCGATTACTTTGTCTGTGGATTGTACAGTTAAATTACTCACATGTCATCTTGACCGAATTATTAAAACTATTGTTGTATTTTTTTGCTTGCAGATTTGACCATGGTTGTGATTTTCGCTCGCTTGTTATTCATTGAGTATATGAATGGGCGTTCATTGTTAAATACCGTTTATAAAAATACGACTACCTAGTCGTAAATATGCGTACAACACTTTTTATGATCGTTGGTTATTTGAATGTTCATATCACTCTTTTTCCATTCATTCTCTGCTCGTAAATGTTGATTGTTGGATAGGTCATCTCTTGACCGTTGATCAAAGCGATCTTTGCTCAAAGGTCGCCTTGCTTCCGATTTTAATACCCAGGTGCTGCAGAATTTATTTTGCCGTCTATTATTTTCAGAGATTCTCTTCTCTCAGTCCCGGCAAGGCATTAACACCCTTATTTAAAAAAATCACGGTCCCGTTTAGCAATATAATAACAGTCTAAAGTCTCAGGTTCTAAATTCTAACTTTCTATAAAATGCTTAATCCACAAGGTAATCAGTTGCTAATAAGTTGGCTTATAAATAAGACCAATAGTCCTTAACAAGTGGTATTTTCTTTTGAGCACTTTCCCGACCATTAAAACGGTTATTGTCTAATCTAATCGTTTCAATCTGTGTTCTATAATCGTGGTACTTTGAAAGCTGGTATTTTATTACCCATCTCACTTTCCTCACCTCAAACATTCCACAAAACAATAATTTTACACAGCACAATAAAAGATCTTATACTGCTCTTACACAATCGTTCTCCAGTGTAGTGTAAAAGCTCAAATAGTTTTCCAAATAGCTTGAGAAGGTGCGGTTGATCCTAGGGTCATCACCTCAAATAGCTGAGAATTTTGAGACCCTACCTTGCTAATAAATATCTATTATTATAAGCACTGTTTAAGTGCTTGCATAGGTGCATCTTTAGAGGCGTGGGAAAATTATTTATTAAATGCTCGATTCAGTGTTTTGGTTGTCGTTGTGGCAAAATGGCTAAGACCTCGCCTCTCGTGCTCGAGGTCGTGGTCACAAATCCGGGCAAGTATTAATAGCCTGTGGGGTTCCTAGAGGTGGCTTAATTAACTCTGAACCCAGAGATGGCCACACCTCACACGAAAAGAAGAAATGTATGTAGGTATGTTCATAGTCTTCTCTCACACAGCTGCAGGAAATAGTTTATTCATTTATATCTTAAATACTTTTGACCATACCCTTTTTTCAACTTTGTCCCAAGCTCAAATATTCTTCAACCATGACACAATGCTCTCTAAATGTGATGATGACAAAATATTTGCGATTAGTCTTGATAGATACTTTTCCTAGGTAGATACTGTATTCAGTTTTAGAAGAACTTTGCAAGCACTTTTCTTTTGATTCGCCACAACCTGCGTTTGTTTATCTTTCTTCTCCGCCAGAAATGTTTATAGTAAAGATTCTTCTTATTCATTTCACAGCAGCCCTAAAACCTCTTGTCCTTGCATAACGGATGCGCTTGCGCACATCACCCGACACTTCTTACTAACTATAAATTTTATAGTCGTAGCTTACCGGCACGTTTCCTACATCACGAGTGAAGGAGGTCTACGTTGGCACGATTTAGAACTGTTCTAGATTAGGGATGTTTTTGTCGATGGTATTTAATTGTATTTGCTCCGGAAAAAGGTAAAGTGTGTTCTGGCGTCTAAAGTCTAAAAGTAGTTACAACCTACCTGCCCTTTACCTAGTTTATGTAAGGAATGTAGCATTGTCTGGTATCATATATTAAGTTATATTTAAAATAAGGTCGTATCATCTACTCAGATCGAACCGGCAAATGATATTCTATCTGCAGGAAAAGATATTGCAAATAAATGTTTAGTTTGATACCCCAACATTTTAACGGCTCCCGACAGTTTTTGGGATCCCAAACCACTTCCAATTAAAAACTAGACGTTCAAACGATAACAGAATATAAATAGCTAAGAAAGAACTCGATAGTGATCTTTAGAATATAGACGCTGAGTTTCCTACGTAACCGATACGAAATATGTTACTTTCCGCTACTAAACAAATTGGCTAGTATAATTAGAAGCGTACACCTAAACGCGTCGATAGGGAAGTCTGATGCTACACTATTAATAAGGTAATTATAACTAAAATTTCACTATCCATACGCTAGTCGAGTAGTCGTGCTACTGGCTTCTGGCTACTGGTCACAAGCGTAAATGCGCAACTTCCTGACGTTCCTACAGAGTATGACGACATATTGTGGCTTGTTTACCTTCTTTCTTCGTAGGGATCAAGTATCTTTATGATGCTTTCTTGGCATAGTTAGGGTAATTGGATTGGTCACTTCGTAATTATCATCTCAGCCGAAAGACTTCTGTCTACTGTTAGACATAGGCTTCCCACCAAGCGTAACATAGACCGGTTTTGTGGTTCACGTATCCATCCGACTTCCACAGAGTCATCGGTCTACCTTGTGGGAGGCCTTCCAGCGCAGAATTTCGTTGATTGTGTTTATGATAGTTATAATTTGGTATTAGGAGTTTGAATGATTGAAATAATTCTATTTGCTTTAAAAAGTAATTGCTTACCTACTTTAAACCACCTTAGAACCTAAGGAGTCAAGCATTCTACATTCTGCATTTAAAACACTAACACCCATACCAATTAAAATAATCAGTTAAAACAATACGTGCAAGCCACATTTAGCGCCATAAAGATGCAAGATAACAATTAGAACGAGATGATTATAAAAACAAATGACTGCAGAATCTAAACACGACGTAAAAACTGCAGAAGATTTTAGCAAAACGTTTCTATCACACGTTTTTCTGTCTCCCATAGTGTTAACGAACAACAACAATGAAGTTGTATCCATGTGTACCTGAACTGAATAAAACATGAACTCATGTTTTAATCATGAGGTTGATTTAATTACTTAGTGACGATTAATCTCACAGTTTCAAGTTGTTTGTCTAGTTATTATTCTAGATCTAGGAAGATGCGCTTGACATGGAAAATATATGAATGCACTGCGGTATGCGGTTATATCAATTAGCTGTAGATTGTGATGGCATTTTATTAGACTGCTTTTATATTGTAGATTTTCCTTTGCATTGGAGCAATACTAGAAAAAGCAACGGAACTTTTGTATAAGGTAGACATATGTGTGTAATTCCCGAGTGGGTAAAAAACAAAATATAGTTAGTCATCTGCCAATGAGTTATGCTTAGGCACGTATCTATTTATTGATATATATGAGTTAGCTATTTTGATGTATATTAAAGTAGTGCCTAATAGTTCAAATACATTCTTTGTGATGGTCTTTATCGTAGAGCAGCATATATAAAGACGTCCACTTCGTTGCTATTGTTAGCTTAGCACTGCATTAATAAATTCACTGTTTCATCTGTGTAGGCTTTCGCGCAAAAAGCGAGGAAAACCCAATGGAAGCCGACTGGAATTTTATATTTTCTTTCTTCCTTTTAATGTGGGTACTTAGTATCAATCATAGCAACAGATACTTGACATTCTATGTATTATTCACATCACGTTTTTACTTTATAGGCTAACTTTTCTACAGACATTCCCTGGAACCGGGCTTTTCCACATTTTAGATTTTATTACGAATTTCTTATTATTTTATTTGTCAGTGGCAGACATTTACGATGACAGGAGACCCGTGCTGGAGACGAATTGCCAATCGCACATGCTGAATACTTGAAAATGCAATGATGGACATAACTTGACATACCTACCTAGCTATAAGGAAATTATGACTTTTTTTATCATCAAAAATCTTTCCAGTCTTTGATTGATGTACAAAACAAAAAGTAGGGCAGAACTGTTTTTTTTTCTTTTTTGGGTGGTGAAAAAATGTCTCGCCGTCTAGTCGGTCTGCGAGCTGTTACAGAAGATCATTGGAAATTATCTTACAATTGTTTTACTCTCAATACATTTATTCGTATAATATGATTAGTACGTCGTTATTTTTAAGGTGTCGCTTACCTATGCAATTAGGCAGCAGATCTTTTAGATGAGTCAGAAAGTCTAGAAACACAAACAAGTCGTGATCGCATAATTAAGCTTCAAAGAAATTAATTCTGGTCATCGTGTTTCCAAACTGCATGGGAAATTGTTGAGGAAAATATTCGAATTTATTACGGACTTTGCATCAATCATTTTGCTGCTATTTATTGTTTGCCATTTTGTCTTTTATTTCTTCTGGATGTATGTAAAGGTACCTAAGTTGACATTCTAATAAGCCGATAAAATATAGAGCCATCAATAACTAAATAGTTATCTAATAATTCTCTTGCACTTTTCTCAATTTATTTGGGATCGGAGCTACATACCTAAGTATAGTTATGTATTAACTTTAAAACTTTCGCGTTTCTTAATGGAAAACAATATATCACAGGCATTTAACGCGATGATTTAGATTATTTATTTACCTATTTAATAATCTAAATCATCGCGTTAAATTCCCGTGATATATTGTTTTCCATATAGTTATGTACTTATACTTGTCATTTTATCCACTACATTACTTTTATCCAAACTTTCGATCTGAAACCCATCTTCATTGCGTCACACCATAGCACGAATCGTAACTGTCATGAGCCCAGCGCTTTCCCTCCATAGCCATAGACAAGCGTGTGTTACTGTCTATGGTCTTGTTATGAGCCTGTTATATCAGCTTCCGGTTGTCTATGATATTGTTAATTCCGGGTTTTAAGTCTAGATACAGGACATTTCCGTTTGTCTGTGTTTTATTTAGTTTTATTATAATATACATCTTATATGATGTGATCGCAGTGTAATTACAATTTTAAATTAGAACTGCATTGAAAGAATCGTTTACTTTTTTCATGCGAGGTAAATTCTATATTGCTGATTATTCTTGAATATTCTATTATCGTAACTTTCTAGGTTAAATTTCATAATATTTCTGGACTTAATTGGATTACAAAAAGTTTTCCGCTGATAGAAAACTTTTTTTGAATATCCGGGCAAATATACACTGTTTCAGTGGGATAGGCTACAGGAGCGTAGCTGCGGGAAAAAGTTACATTCCTATAAATCCAGGTGATCCAATCGTTAAACAACCTTATAAATAAGCAACTTTTTAACAGCTAACAAATCCTACTACTAATATAAACGTGAAAGTTTGTGAGGATGGATGGATGTTTGTTACTCTTGAGATATATAGATTGTACATCAGAATAATCCGTAGGTAATAATTTATAAAGATATTGTGAGAATACTTTTACCAAGCGGGCAGGGGCGTAGAAAATGGCGCCCAGGGCGCGCATCATGGCTGCGCCTCTTCGTAAATTATGCCTATTATAAATGCTTAAGTAACTCTGTCTGTCTGTTGCCGATTAGATGAAATTTTGTAAAGGCATAGTTTTTGGTCATGGAAAGGACATAGGATTGTGACTGAAAGACTAACAAAATAACCTCTGAAAGATATGGATAATCCCTAAAAAATAGAATTTTAGGAAATGTTATAAAAAAATTGTGTAATTTTGTTTAAAAATTGCCTATTAGGGCTCAATACAAAAATATCGTATGTTTTGTGTATTAGTTGAATATTTTTTTAGATTTTCTATGCTATTGCCGTAAAAATAACATTAAATGTACGACTCTGTGAGACCTACATCCAATTTTATGGTCGTCAGACTATGTGAATATCCTCATAAGTATGTCAGATACTAAAATTGCTCTATCTTTGAAAGTGTAGGGATTGGATCCCTTATATGGGGTATTAAGTTTTTTAATGACCTTAAAGTTTTATTACTACAGAAACGGACACATTATATATGCATCTTCCTGGCCTTCTGCGACACAAATCATAATATTTTTTTTCTATTTCTTCTCACTCTACACTGAGCAAAGCTAGGTCTCAGGAAGCTAGGTCCCTTTCTTGACTCATAGAACGAGTGTACCCCCGCTGTCCCCGCGGATGCGCATCACTCATTCCCTGTCACTCATTCGCGAAACGCGGGAATCGCGAACGTGATTGTTTAATTGGTACAACAGTATGAAATAGTTTTTTTTTAAATTAAATTATTGGCGATTTTGCGCCCCCCCTTCGGTCGGCGTCCTCCATGACCCCGTGCCCTACCTGTGTCACCCTAACTACGCCTCTGCACGCGGGTGGAGCCACGAGTGGGAGCTAGTAGTAATATAATCTTTTAAATACTTAGAACAATAAAATGGACAATAATCACAATAGAATGCAAGTGTGCCAAGGAGGCTGCAGCTTCTTCAGTCCTGGTTTACATAATATGTTGTTTAATGCGAATACCGTGCAATTACGCTTGCAAATACGCTAGAAACGTGTTTAGTGAGTTCACGATACGAGGAACATAGATGTGCCTATCTGTTAGGTAGATATGAAAATGTAAGAAGGTGTTAGAAACACCTATCTACATACTCAAAGCATATATTTTTGCCACGGTGAAAAGAATACTTAAGCGTATTCGATAGGGCTGCTTTGTGTTAGAACTGAGGGTCAAGAAAATTTATTTATTAATTTTTTTGGTCAAGAAAATTCTTCTTGATCAAGTGATTTAAGTTGAAAATATTGAAGATTATTCTGAAGTAGCGTAAGCTGGTTTTTTTTTCTGGATTTCCGATGTACAAGGCACGAAACGGTGCTTTCTTTGTATGAGATTTACTACTGCGCAGCCATTGTAGCCAACTTCAGGGTGGCCAAGAAGTTTGGCGAGAACTATAGTTTTAACTTATATATTTGTAGGTAGGTAGGTATGTACTTAGATAAGTGGCCGATCGTGGTCATCGTGGTAAATCGTAGACCGGCAAAAAATAAACAGTATAATTTTATACTCCGTTATTCTCTAATAATAACAGTAATGATGCAATATTGGCAAATAGCAATAAGAGAAAACATAATATTTAATGATAGAAAATAAACAAAAACTGCTTATTCACAGTCACAGGCCCTTTTGCACTTTCCAGTCATTGAACCGCCGCCATTTTTAAACACCCACCAATATTTCCAACATTATTAAGATATTATTACATTTATCATGAACTTGAGGTTTCTTTTGGAAAACTTTACTATTCTAACTTGCGGTTTTCACTTTTTCTTGCTGAAGTCAATGGAGCGATAGAACGAAACGTAATTTGGCGCGTAAACATGGAAAATGGCTGTTGCGACCAATATGGCGGGCGATTGCAGTGGCGCGAATTTGGAGGTCACGATCGGACCGAGAACTTGAAGCTGAGGTTCTTTCTGACGGGAACTGGTGTATTTTTTAAACTCTTTTAAAGTTTAGAGGTTAATTTACAAACTAACAGTGAGTCACAGAGTATTTTGTAGGTAATGCTCATACACAATTTTAAGGGCATGATTGCTGGTGCTGCTATGCAGTTAGCATTATGTAAATAACAGTCACGTATTAAATGATTAAACAAAAACAAAAGAGTTTCCCACGCGAGCATAGCTTAGGTGTTAATTGTTAGTAAGAGGCTATTCACATAAACACCAGACTATGAATAATGTCAGTCTGTCATTATTTAAGGCATTTGCCATCAACTATATGACAATTTATAATGCCCTGCTACGGGCGGTAAGGCCTAGGATACACCTTGGCATGGATCATGGCCATGTCTTCATAATCCGTAATATATATGAATATTTTCATTATAGAAATAACTCAAACTTTTTTTATGTTTCGCCAAAAAAGCCAATGGATTTCCTTCAAAGAAAACATCATAGATTTGTTCTTAATATGTTCAGAAAAATTAGGCTAAGGCTAGTTAAGTAAGACAGACAATATTGAGCTAAAGGGAAAGTTTATCAATAAGAAATGGCTGCTCTGTCCCACGTGGTGAAACCTTACAGTTGCAATATTATCGCGCCTCGCTCCCACATTATTTCGTAATATGAGTTAAACGCAGGGTTTTTGAGTGCTGTGTGACAACTTGGGTTAAGTGGTGTTTGGACTGGAATTTGCTTTTTGCGAATTGAGAATAATTATGTACGTCACAGTGTAATATTTCTTACTTCATTACAACGACTATAATTTTCTACATGTTTTTCTATTGACAAATGGACCATGGAGTAGATCTAAACGTTTGAAGGACAAAGACGTCATTAAAACTAAAATAGTGAGTCTTGAAATTCAAGCAAGACAACACTCCAATAAAGGTTTCCAACGGCAACGAAACAACAATAAATCAAAAGCCTGAAATAAAAAAAATACGAGATTTAATCTGGACCAGCACCAAATCCGAACAAACAAAATATAAATATATTATGTCAACGAAAAATAAAAACATTCTGCAATCTGTCCCTACAGAACGCACAACAATAATAGTAACTAAAATCTAAAACATATAAACAGACTTGAAAAGATGGTACAGAATGCACCGCCAGACCTTTCGAAACGTATCCGAGCGACCTGCAAGCCTGCAACACAAAATAGACAAAAACTTTAGCTCGGCAATTGGGCCAACACACCGCAAGTGGAACGATATGACATAATAGCATTCGATGCTATGAGCCAAGAGCCGGTGACCGCTACACTTACACGTGGCTTTGTTTTGTTTATAATCGTATATGTGAATCTACTTTTTTGTGATACAACTCATGGTGGCGGAATCATGGGTTATGATTTTTTGCAGTGTAAGGCAGATTCTTTTTTTACTGCATACTTAAATAACCCACAAATTATGATTTATGCAGCATTTCAACTACTTCAGTGAATTTATAATAATTGACCAATATGGCATTGTTAGATTTCTACCAGTTACTTTACCATTATCAGCAAGATATCCTTCCCAAATATTTTTGAGCTTTTATAGCTCAGCACTGCCACAGGAGTCTTCTGTGGCCTTCCAAGCACCGTTTTCAGGTGCTCTCGCAAACCAGCCTTAATAGTACCTACGCGTCAAAATCATGACCCGCTTTTCTCAGAGCTCGTCTCAAGGACGCCTTCATTGATGAGCCTTCGAGTTAAAGTGTTGATACCTAATTTCGTAAACAAATAAAATAAACGTAAATCGTTCTACATATTCTTTAATATCGTAAATAACTTGGTCGCTGGCTCTTAGACCATATCGTGATGCCGGTGCGGGTGTAGACGACATTGGACGAAGCATTGACTGCACGCGATCGGATATATGCGTTTGTACGGCGTCTCATTCGATCCAATTATCTAACTTCCTACCTACTTTGGATTGAATAGTGTTACAATAGTTCCATGTATTTATGTAAAGACACGACTTTATTCCTTGAGAACATTTAGAAGCAATGTTATTACTTGAGTAAGATATTATTCTTATCCGATAAACATTTTTATGAGGTGTTTATATATTTTTAGTTCAATACTATATGCAGATCACGTACCTACTAAAATAAAAGTAAATGTAAATGTTCTATTTAATATTTTGAAAACAAGTGGGTAAATAACAGAGCTCGTTTTACCTACAACAAGCCAGATTTAAATCGAGCTTGAAACATGCAATTTAATTTAAGTAGTTTTTGCGTGTTGATTAATCAGAAAAACGGCTCTTCTTCAAAAAACGTTATAATAATATGAACTAATAACCCATAAACCAAATGGTGCACTATATGACTTCCTATATTAAAAAGACCAGATTAACGAGCGAATCTTTCGGGATGATAATCATAATTGTTCAACCCATCATACAAGTTTTTCTTTTGTTTTCAACATAACTTTAGATATATCTTGTGTCTAACCTTGGATCGAAATATAATGACCCAGGCAAAATATAAATGTTTACAGACACATAGACGATCAAGAAGGATAAAAATAGATAAAAAAGACTACAAACAAACTGGATAGGAGAGTGATGATGAATAATTGAACACATTGTTAAGTGTGCCAAACTAAATTACACTAGGGTCTTTTTGATAATTAACGGAAAAAAATATCCAGTTGAATCAGCAGGAATATCGAACATAGTACGCAAAAGTAGGTGCGATAACATTATAAAGTCATGTAATTCAATACCTAGAACCTAAAAACTTCGTAAAAAAGATCTATTGTTGTCTTCGAATGAGGTTACTCGCTGTGCACTGGACCAAGCTCCAAATACTGGGGCACGTTGCGAAAACCAATTCGCACTACGACGGTTCAATGATGATCAGCAGCTGATTGATTTGTAACTTCCAAGTTACCATCAGCTGATGACTTACCATCGATTGGTTTGCAATCAACTGAGAAGTCAGGTCTAGTGTTGAAAGAGATGTTAATTTGTGGTCAATGAAGTTGAAGACCTGACCGCTGACCCGTGTCAGGAAAATTGTTTTAACTGCGTTCGATTTGGAAGTGAGGAAACCAGCTTTTGTAACTTCTTCTTTTTGCTTCGACGGTGGCGGTACATTTTGGTGTTTGGGTCTAGTAGGTGACCACGTTTATTGCAGCTTCGGAGGCATTGGACAGCATATCATCTAGGGTGCAAGTGAAATGGGCACCTGGAACACTTCAGCAAATGGGACCTAGTCTGTACCGTACAGGGAGTGTCCGTCTATTTTGTTATAATTGAGGAATAGATAAACAGTTTTTATAAGGAAGACAATAACCTAAGGTATTAGCAAGGAAGACAATTTGATTGGCAATAATCCACATGCGTCTTTTTACCATTGTCAAGGTTTGCAACGTTTAGATGAAATAGACTCATTAATGTGTTAGTTTCTTTATCCATATTATGGGAATTTTGTTTTACAAGAACATTTATGATGACAGTTAACTTGTATACCGTTGCTTATTGTTCTGATATAAGGCATCTCATAGTTATATTACATGTTCAAGACATTATTTAATTAAATGACATATAATATTTTATTTCCCCTTTCGAGTTAATGGTTTGGTTCTTCGATCCCTTACTTCTTCTTCAGACGTTTGCTTATTGCTTAGCGTCGTGATGTGGCCGACTAAACTTTTTGAGGATCTCTCTCTATTATGGACGATCTTTAGGCAGTTGTGTGTCGGTGATCTTAGGGTCCAGGTGTAGTTTTGCTAGGTCGGTTTAGTGTTGCTATCGTATAGGGCTACGTCCCGGTGGGACTCTTTGTTTCATCATTCCTTCCTCCTTGTTTTTACAGGTTGTCGATATGGTCGCTGTGCGTATGACCTATATGACCACAGTGTGTTCAGCCTGGATATATCTTGATTTCAATAAGTACTTATCTGTTGGATTGGTGTCATTTTGTCTGTCTTTATGTTTGTTAGTTTTCTAACTGTTTAATTAATTAGTCCCATGTTGGCACACTGTCTACCGTGATTTAGTTATTTTGCAACTTTACTCAGAGCTATTGTGTTTTGATCACTTTTGCAATGATAGTTTCACTGTTTTGTTGTAGTTGTAGGTAACTGTTTATATTTAGTGTTTACTCTACTGGAAATGAATATTTCGATATTTATTAGAGTAGATTCAGGGAAAATACGTTTGTAATTTTCAGGTATTTACTCCTTTCATAAATCTTTGTATCAAAGTAGTAATTGACGGCCTTGTTGGTAATTGGTATAGTGGTATACTTCTTTGGGTTTGGGAAAACTGCTATTGGGTTCTCCATCTAGATTTCTCTGTAGCACCTCGGAGTCTTGATTTATGCCCGGTTGATGGATATAGATTCGGTCCCTTTCACATGAGTCATACACATATCGCGCGAAATGTGGCGAAACTGGCGAAATGGCTATAGGCACACCCCTTACTAACCCATAATCATGTCTGTGTTCCCACGTATGATTATTTATGTATGTATTTTTTGTTTGAGAGGTTTGGCTTATGTGTTTCCATAATTTTGCTTTTAATATTTTGTCTCTAAGTATAGCGCCCTATAAACGATCAAATTTGCTTGACCAAACCAAAAATCAAACACATTTGTTAACCTGCCCGTACATTCGGTTTGACAAGCATCTAGATCTGGCGATCTTGTTTGACAAACACCGCCGTTCACGTTCAAACTTGTTTGTCAAACACGTCATCAATCAAGGTGTTTTTCGTCAAACACGACAAACACGTAGACTGACAAACGCGTCAAACACAGCTGCACTCTATCAAATAATTTGACAAACACGTAAAATTTGTCAAACTAATTTGATCGTTTACAGGGCGCTTAATATTGTACCTAAGTAGTTATTTTTAACATTGTAAATTATTCTACTGCCCTAAATTACTTTGAGCGACAAGACGCATTGGTATCGCTTACAAAGTGAAGTGACAATTTTATACTTAGCATAGATAACGTTTTACCTAACATGAGTATACTATGTTGCAGTTGCTGTACAACGCGAAATGGTAGAAGGAAATCCAAAACATGATAAGATGCGTCTGCTTTTTAGGTCATGGTTCTTACATTGATGGTGGCTTTTACAACTATGATGTGTTTAATGATAATTAAATAGGTGGCTCGAAATTAGGAGATAATAGTAAAAATTTAATTTATCCAACGTGAGGTGGTTCTTGTTAAAACAAGGACGGTGCAAATTTTATTAACATGTTCACTGTCTGCTGGAATAATGAATATTAGGAATCGGCTATCTTTGGAGGAGGCACTTGCAGAGGGGATCTTGCAGCTAACTAAATAATACAAAAAATCCAGCATACGATAAATAAAAAAACTAACAACTAAACGCAAGAACTAAAGTTAATTAATAACAACAATTTATAATACTAACATAGAATTTAACTTTTTCTTTTTGGAATCTGCAACTAAATAAAAGTCTTTTATTTTATTTTATTACCCGGCTGCAAGGAAAGGATTATGTTTTTCGCGCGTATCTTGTATGTTTTTATGTATGTAATATTCTTTTTTACCTCATATCATTCAAACTACTTGACGGATTTTTATTATTAAAACATCGTTAGATAGGTCTTAACTGCCCAAGTGTTCTTAAATAAGTGCCGTTACAAAAAAAACAACATGGCGGATTTTGGTCGCCATATTGTGGGGGTTGCATTTTTTTTTTACCCATACCCATCAAGTGGGGTATCAAAATGGAGGAATGGAGGGTTTTTAGAGGTGAAAATATATACCACTTATATGTTTTGAATTTTATCGGCAAACTACGAATAGATGAGCTCAGGACATTGCGGAAGAAAGTGCACAGGATCAAAAGCAATAAGTAGGAAGATGATTAGCTGAGATATTTTTTAAGTGCTGGTAAAGATGGGTCATGTAGAATTAACGCGTGACACAAAACATCGTAGTGTTTGCTTTCATCATAATTATTATAATTTCTAATAACTGTGCCGCTCGAAAATTATAAAGGTTTCACCGAATTTAATATTTTTACTTAAATAACAGCGTGTATGCAGACGGCATTGTTTATGTTACGTCTATGTTATCACATACAATAAGAGATGGCGGCTCATTGTTTCGGTAATACATATATAAGACTACCGGCCGATATAATATTGAGATCCACGCTCACTGTTACGTTACATAACAGTGAAGTAATATCAACATTTTGCACAAACTTATTTGTATGAGTTATTGAGTCTTGTAAGAATTGACAGCTTCTTCTCGTCAGTAGTTTTGGGTCAGTTTGGTCATCATTTCAGCCAAAAGTCGTCCACTGTTGTATATAGGCCGGCCATATGCTTCTGGCATCCGGGGGATTCCCCGCCTTTATCTGAAAGATTCCTAGAGGATACTTTTTCTTGCTTGGATAAAGATTGGCCTAGAACTTAGGTAGTTACAAGTTTGCCGCGATCAGAATTTAGGATTTTGTCTATGCTAGCTTGTAAAGACCGATATATTGTAACTAATTCAGTTTCAATTTATTAATCTGGTAAGTTAATTTCTCTGCCACTGTGTAGACCCTTAGTATCCTTACAATACATCCACTGGTGACTGGTATACGTTCAGTAATGGCTGAATCCTTGATCTAAATCTCAGCTTATGCAATGAAGTTCGTAACCTGGCATTGAAAATTGGATACTTATCGATCATAATAAAATTAGTAAATCGCCGATTAACTTGTTAACTTTAACACGAACATCCAACATAACATACGTTAACTACACTCGTGGGTGGCAAAGGATGAATTTATTTGTTGTTAATTATGTTTAATATTTATTACCGATAAATTGGTACCTATGCTACTAATCTTTTATTGATGATGCTGAAGTTTTCATGAAATAAAACTGGGGGTCACGCGATATTTTGAAGCATTTTCTATCTTAGGTACTAGTTTGGTTTTATTAAACCCTCTTAATCCCACGAATCTGGAATCGGATTGTTTTAATTTTACTTTGTTTTGTTAGTCTGGTACCGGTACTATCTCATTCCTGGGATACCCCTCCTACCTCCAGCCATTCCACCTTTCACGAGCCCGCGTTTTCTCGTTCTAGTTCTGGCAAAATCTATCTAGCTAGTCGCGCCATCTCCTTCGTGGTCTACCTCGACCCCGTCTCACTGTCTCAGGACACCAGCTCTGTGCTACTTTGTTTTAATGTTTTTATTTTACATAGCACTTTATCTTTTCAGGTGAAGGACATTGATGCGGAGAGCCACCACTCCGGGAAGGTGACGGCGAGCTCCATAGAAGAAAAATTGTAAGTGCACGCTCGATTACCTACTTATTGCTTCTTGAAACTTTATATTCGACTGAATTTAAAAATACACGCACACAGATCCTATTGGTGATGTTCTTCGGAAAGGATGGGTGCGTACTAGGTACTTATATGCGTGTATGACCAACTTAAACGATAAAAAAGGAGTATGTAAGGATTGTAGCAGGTTTATTGTTAATAAAAATAGACCTCATACTGTTAGAAATCTTTTTCGTAACATGGACACGATTGACGTACCTAGATTTAAATTATCCACTCAAATAAATCAAGACACAGGAGCTCGATAGTAATAAATTGGCCAATTTAATCATTGCACACATTGTAACAAACAATCATCTAGTTTCAACTCCAGCCCATCAATGCTAGTTAAAACATGGGCCACTGTGTGCACGACCTTTTACATTTACCATCCATTCATACCCACCAGTGGTGGCCCAGTGGTAACGGCTTTAACTTCGGTAGGGTAAGATTTGAACCTAGGCACATACTTTGTGTAAATTATTTCATCATCACAGCTCTAAAAACGGCGAAGAAAATCTCCGTAAGGAAACCAAATATTTGTGATTCGTCTACCAACCCACACCGAGAGGAGGCCTGTGATCCAGCTGTGAAACCTTTCTTCTTCTCTTATCTTCGAGTCGATGGTGATTTAAGCCTTAGACAGTTTGGGCCTAAGGAGGCCATGTTTATAGCATCCTATAATGAGCTTAGGCATATTTGCCGTTCATAAGTCCTCCAGGGTGCAGGTTCATGAGGTACATGCACTGCACTCACATGGTGAGCACAAATGAGAGCGTTTAAATGCTGCTTATGTGTACCCACCATCACAACATTTACACACAACCAAAGTAGTGCATTTTTCTTACACTGCAAACTGTCATTAGCTACCTAATAAAGGTTACAAAACTGAGTCAACTGAGTGCTAAGTCTTGCAATATCTGATTAAACCTGCAACACAGCGACTGTTACGTAAGACCAATGATTATGTTAACATATACAAGCGTTGCCCAAATAAATGCTGCAAATAATAAAAAAGTTCAAAGAGGCAGGTATTTAAAGTAAAGCGCCTTTCGAATGCGCGTGAAGTTCCGTACATATTATTTGAAGTTATGTTTTTCACTTACAATCTATATTTCAGCAAATAGTTATTTCATAAAACAATCGATTTTTAAATACGATACCAGTTTATTTTTTTAACACCTACTAGAAAATATTAGCTTTTCCACTATTAGCTTTTCTGCTAAAGTCAGAGTTTGAGTCTCTGGTAATTTTATTATATTTAGCACTTTTTAATCATTGAAAATGTTTCCTTGTCTTATACGGTATTTCCTACAATAACAAAGAAAAGTGACAATCGTAAAATAATATTTCTCTATCAGGGTTGAGTTAAGCAAAACAAGCTACAAAAAAAGCTACATGTCAGACATGGGACTTCATAAATCTTCCTCAAATTGGATGCTGGGTTTGTTTGTGTATTCATGTGTGCTTAAGTATTTCTATTAAATAGTTGTTTAAGTTTTACTAACATGCTATGGGCCTTCGACGCCAGAAAATAAACGTTTTTCTTTTTTTTGAACTTGTCTTTAACAATGCTCAAAATCTCAATAGATTCAATGCAACAAACAGTGTCTAATAGAACCCACGACCCTCTGTCACTGAAGCGAAGGTTTAGTATTGTCTTAGCAACTATAGGTGACTCCCCAAGGTGACAATTTTTAAGTTATCTTGATAATGCAGCTACCGTATGTCCGGTTTTTATATTGAAGTGCACGGAACCCTGAAAACTATGTTTTTATGAAATGACCTTCGTCAAAGCGATTAGCATGAAGTTCGGCTTTCTTGTAGATGTAGGTATACAATTGTTTGTATATCTTTTATCTCTTTGAGGTCGTACCTTAAACTAGATATAATATACCTTATTTTTTAGGACAAATGTGCCATGCAGGAATAGAAAAAGCACAACCTCAGCCACTGAATTAATTCTTATTTTTTTCCACAAGAGTTTCTTATATGTATTTATGTTTAACTAGGGTGATCATTCCCTGCCTAAAGGTGTTATTAAAAACCGGCCAAGTGCGAGTCGCACTCGCGCACGAAGGGTTCCGTACCATTATCGCAAAAAACGGCAAAAATTCACGTTTGTTGTATGGGAGCCCCACTTAAATATTTGTTTTATTCTGTTTTTATTGTTATATTGTTTTTACTGTATTTGTTGTTATAGCGGCAACAGAAATACATTATCTGTGAAAATTTCTATTGTCTAGCTATCACGGTTCATGAGATACAGCCTGGTGACGGACCCGTTTTTACCCTTTGGGTACGGAACCCTAAAAAGGGGATGAAACTATGTATGTAAGTTCGTAATTTTCGCACGGATTGTCATATTCTATTATTATTGGCTAGTAAAACGCTGCTGCCCACCCTTTTTACATAATCAGGAAGGAAATAAGTTACTCAATCATACATGGCGTTGTTCCTGTATTGTAAACTTTACATTCCCAAGTTTATGACAAATTAAATCTCAGATTATATAGACAATCAGTTACCTAAGCACTATCTTTGGCTAGACAAAGGAAATTCAACGTAACACTAATCTTTGTAAGCACTAATCTTTTGACTCAGTGTTCGTCAAAATAACTGAATTTTGTATAAATATATATATTATTGTTTCTTGATCCAAACTAATGGTGTCAACGATAATAGCTTTCATGTTTTCTCAAAACAGACTGAAAGCTGTATTATTACTTATTCTGTGCTGAAAGCTTATTATAGGTAAACTCAAATATAATGGCGGTTCGGAACACATTACGAAACACTGGGCCTTGGCAAATTGTGATAGCAGGGGTGACCGGTGCTACGCAGCGAGTAGTGAATTTCACAGCTGCCATTAAGTTTGAATCGATCTGTAGATCGTTTGATGTGGATGAATAAACCTTTTACAATTTACTGTCTTTGTTATAAGGCAGTATATGAGTGTTTACATAGATTTCTAATAATTTTGCCAACTCAATGACCACAGAGGTAATAAACAATACCTACCTATGCGGTTAGGTGTATGTACAAAGATACATATCTGATTAGTGATCAGGTCTTCTTGGAAGAACAAGAGCCGCCATCCTCTATTTGGGTTAAGGGTAGGAGGATAATAATAAGCATCAATGTGGTCATCTTGTGCTTCTTACCTACATCACAATATCCGAAAAATTTATATATCTCAGTTTTACGTAACAAACAATAAGATTAGATAGTCTGTGTTTCCTGATAGCTACAACCTGGGAGTCTTCAAGTCAAGAGTGAACAGGTTTCTTCTAAGCAAGCGTGCTTCATCGTCGACTACATCATCGCTTACCATCAGGCGAGATAGTGGTCAAGCGCAAGCCTATCAACAATAAAAAACAAAAAAAAAATGATTAACATTGTAAAAATTACAATACAAATTATCACTTTAATTATAAATAAACCACTTAATTTTAACTACCACTCTTCAAATTAAATACTTACAAATAAATCCTCCATTACTTCACAACTCCATATAAGGCTTCACATTTATCTTCTCTTAACGTCTGAAACAGCTGACGATGTGAAATGTAGGAAGCCTGGAGGTCGCGACCGCAACCGCCGACATAACGCACCGACTCGTCTTATACAAGTTATACAATACTAATATAATACTTACAGTTTATACCCGCGGAATGTCTATTGCAATTTACTACAAATTGAGAAATAGCTGCAGATTGATAGTCTGTTAACTGCATAACTTCTCCGTGATTTACTGGTTTTTCTTCGAAGATGTATCTTACAATTTGTTGAATAATACTGAGAAACACGTCTCCGCGATGCATAGTTGCTTAGAACATACATCAATAGGAAAAAAGAGTTGAGTGCTATATAATAATAATAATAAAACCGGCATGTAAACGCCCCACTGCAAGGCAGAGAAGGCACGAGCATTAATCAGCACGCTTGGTGATTTCTAACATATGAACGAAAGAAAGAAAAGAAAAGAAAGAAAGATAGAAAGAAAGTAAGTAAGAAAGAATGAAAAAACAAAGAAATAATGAAAGGGAGAAAGAAAGAAAGGATGAAAGAAAGAAAGAAATAAAGTAAGAAAGAATGAAAAAAACAAAGAAATAATGAAAGGAAGAAAGAAAGAAATAAAGAAAGAAATAAAAAAAGAAAGTAAGAAAGAATGAAAAAAACAAAGAAATAATGAAAGGAAGAAAGAAAGAAATAAAAAAAGAAAGAAAGTATAAAGGAGAAAAAAAGAAAGAAACATATATTAACCAGTCCTGCTGTCCTGAACACTATTTGCCCTACTATTTGGACAGCACGAAGGACGCGCGCTCTATTTTATTTTGATAACTTAACAGGGCGTTTTACGCTGTCGAGTAGACGGATTTTTATACGTTATGAAGCAATGAATGCAAGCAATTCATGCGTGCGCCATTGAACTTACGCAATTAAGGTTCAGATGTCCGCACGATATATACCTTCACCGATGTCAGTGAATTGTTATATATTATTTATTACCGTTTTATTTAAATTTTAAATTATGATGTTTTATTTTAATTCAAATTTAATTCCATCTCATTTTAAATTGTGATTATAATCTGAAATTATATAATCCTAGATTTCAATATCTTTAACCTCCTAAATTGTTTTTATGTATAATTTTAACCTTTTGGGGAGTGGAACTGGCATCCTTAACACAGGTTACTCTCTAACCTAGCTAGGATGTTAGTTGCGATTCTTATATGAACTCAAAACCAAATTTAATTGTTGTTTTTTTTTGTTTGTAATCTGATTGTTGGTTTTTATGTTGTGTTTTAACAAATAAATAAATTATACAATAATTAAAAATCTCACAAAGTATAATAATACTTTTACGTAACGCAGGATTCTGTAAAGAATCTTTCAAGTTTAATTTCAATGGCATAATGGCATGTTTCGGCTTGGGAAAAATAAGTGATTGTATAAGAAGTGCGCGCGTGGGCGGATTCAGACAATGGCGGGATCATACCTTTGTTGTTGGAGTTTGCTTCGGTTCAGTTTCCGACGTATATCCTATGGTCTGCGTTGCGGGACCATTGACGTTTTTATTTTACTGCATCAGAACTCCGAAGGAGAGTTATATACTAGTAGAAGTTCTAGAAAGGAAGAACGACTGCGTGCAATTGGTTCAAGAACAAGTTTCATCTAATGTTGTCCTTCTTTCTAGTTTCTTTATCTTTCGGATAGAGGGAGGGTCAATGCCATGATTAACTATTACGACGAAGTTCATATGATATTACTTATACTTCGTACGGTCCATATCCTTCCAGTTTCTTACGCGATCCATTCAGATTTTTAAATTTTTACACAATTGTCTACTTTTTTGGGGTTCCGTACCCAAAGGGTAAAAACGGGACCCTATTACTGAGACTTCGCTGTCCGTCTGTCTGTCTGTCTGTCACCAGGCTGTATCTCAAGAACCGTGATAGTTAGACAGTTAAAATTTTCACAGATGATGTATTCCTGTTGCCGCTATAACAACAAATACTAAAAACAGTATAAAATTAATATTTAAGGAGGGCTCCCATACAACAAACGTGATATTTTTGCCGTTTTTTGCTCGATATTAATAACGGCAACAGGTAGACGCTCGAAATATTCACAGAATATTTAGTTGTATATTCTCTTCAAAAAATAATAATTATTAAATTAAAATAAAATAAATTAAGGGGGGCTCCCATACAACAAACGTGATTTTTTTGCAGTGTTTTGTGATAATGGTACGGAACCCTTCGTGTGCGAGTCCGACTCGCCCTTGGCCGGTTTTCTTCCATCTCGCCACTTCCCGTTACCCGGGGTCGGCATTCCTGCAGACCTGAGGCGCCACTTGTTCCGCTGATAAGCATCATCAGTAGATAGACCGCACTTGTTCATGTACTTGTGAACACTGTCATCCAAGATGTTAGCGGTTTATATCTCTCTCTCTTTTGTGACGTCAAGAATTTTTTGCACAACTGTATGTAATTTTATTCATTTATAATTGTTTATTATAAAATACATAATTAATCACGATAAAAAGTAAATTAAATCTTAATTACTTAACCAATATAGATGCACTAAACTAAATAATAATAGACTGTAAATACCAGTTGAAATAAAAGTTAATAGAATAACGCAACGATTGAATAACAAACAGTTAAGTATACAGTTATGATTATTATGTCATGTGTTACATGTTATTTGTAAGATTACATAGTGATGATACGGGAATTGTATTTCTGACGTAGATTTAAACTAGAACTAATTTCAGGACAGTTTTTAGGGTTCCGTACCCAAAGGTTAAAAACGTGACCCTATTACTGAGACTCCGCGGTCCGTCTGTCTGTCTGTCTGTCTGTCTGTCTGTCACCAGGCTGTATCTCATGAACCGTGGTAGCTAGACAATTGAAAATTTCACAGATGATGTATTTCTGTTGCCGCTATAACAACAAATACTAAAAACATAATAAAATAAATATTTAAGTGGGGCCCCCATACAACAAACAATATATTTTTACTGTTTTTAGCGATAATGGTACGGAACCCTTCGTGCGCGAGTCCGACTCACACTTGGCCGGTTTTTCTGTTATTGCTACCCGTCATTAAACAAATATATCATATATACATACAAAAACTCACGCCTTTTTCCCATGGGGGTAGGCATAAAATACAGAACGCCACCTGCCACGATCCTTACATACTGCTTTTACTTCACTCACGTTCATACATCTAGTCATACACGCACGCCAGTTATAAGTACTGCGCATCTAGCCTTTCGGACAACGAAGAACATCACCTATAAGGTCTATGTATGTCTTTCTAGGGCGTCCCCTCCCGGCGTTTCCATTCACGTCTGCCTTGTAAATACCTTTCGTTAGTCGCCTTTCATTCATCTTCTCAAAATGGCTTAACCATCTTAACATACTCTTTTCAATTTTAGTCTCTAATATATCAACGCTATTAATATTAAGGTTCACGTTTGACCACTATCTCACTTGATGGGAAGCGATGATATATCCGACGATCAAGTACGTTTACCTAGAAGAAAATTATCCGTTCTTGATTCAAAGACCTGAAGTTTATAGCTATCAGTATCAGGAACACAGCAAACTTCTGCGTTCTGTAGGTTTTTGTTACATTTCCTTTGATCATGTAATTATCTGTTAAAACATATTATGGTATTGTTAGATGTTTTATTTCATAGTAGCGATAGTAAAATTGTAAAGTAGTAAATAAAATGATTTAAGGTATCGTAAATATTTATAGTGATGTGTGCCCCAAGACTGTTGCAAGATAGTCGATCAGTATAAACTGTCAAAAGTTATTTTAAAGTTTAGTTCTAAGATTAAAGGCAAGAGATTAATCAAGAGATATATACATATATATTTTTTTTAAACTTTGCCCCGCACTAGGGATTTCTTCCTGTATCGTTGGTGCGTTTACAAACATATAAACTCACATACACAACACCCACTCAGAGCCGGCACAACTACCTGTAGGTCATACAAATATTTGTTCCGTGCGGGAATCGAACCCGCAACACGCGGCGCAGCAGTCAATTGCTCAACCACTGCGCCAACCGTGCGCCCAACAAAAATTAACTTTGGCAATTGTCTAATGTCCTTCAAGCAGCACCATCATAACACGATGTAATTGTCACGCTGTTGCATTAATTACTATCACTTCTGCATTAATTCGATGTTAATGCTTTTGCAATTACATTGCAATTTCAACTGAATATTTCTGAAGAAGTGCGCCAGCTGTGGGTTCTAGACGAAATAAAAACATTATATAAAAAAAAAAAATCGTTTATTTCTTCAACTTATATACGTAGTTACAATATAATTATAGAAAGTACCTTTTAAGCAAAAAAATGCTTGTATTAGGTATTTCCGCTCTTCCGGTTTACATTAGCAATACATAAGTGAGAAATTTAAAAAATAAATTAAATTAAAATCAAATGGTACCAAAATAAAAATAAAACTTAATGGCAAATATTAATTAAATTAAAATCAATACTTGAAATAAAATGAAAATTAAAATCAGAATGAAAATTAAAATTAAAATCAAATTCAAACACAATCTCAAAATTACAAACAAAATCAAAAAGAAGATATCAGCGATAACGTTTTTCTTGGAAATGTCAAATTTCATAGTTTTTTGGCTTTTAAAGCAAGTTTCTTAACGTTTTTTTTTGGTGTTGTGAATATTTTCCAAATATGGCAGATATTTGTTTATAATAGGTACGGGTTATACCAACCACTGCTTTAATAGAGTTTTATGTTTTTGAAAATTTTATCCTTCTTTTTTTCGTAAAAAAGGGACTGCACAAAACTGCGGGTTTGTACTTTATATTTAATCGCACTTCTACGGCACCAGAAATGATTTTATCTCAAACTTTGCTTCTGTGTGCGTAATAACAACGTTTACAGCTATATTTTAGGACCTTACTTGCAACTGGCGCCAACTGGTGAGATTATACTAGATATTGAAAATCTTTATCGCTGGAGACTGCCTCTTTGTTTAGGCCCTCTTAAGATGAAGCAAATGATTTCGTCACACAACGAGACACAAAAGAAAAAGCAAATGTGCGTGCAATAATAATCGTGTATGTTTAATAATATGTGTGGATCTTAATGTTACATATTGCGTATAATTATGCGAAACAGCGAAACTTTAAGCGCTCTTTGAATACTGCGCATCGTTAGCGATTTCTTTTACTCACAATAATGACTTGAAATGCTATTGGAAGAAAAGTTTTGAATATTTTATATTTTGATGTTTAAAATTTTAATTTTGATAGCGTGTCCATAAGGAGCTCGTGGCTAAATAATAACAGTCACACGGGTCGATCTTCAAGGTTAAGCAACGCTTGACTAGGTCGGTCCTTGGATGGGTGACCATTTCAACATACCGAGTTTCCTCCGGGCCTCGGAAAGCACGTTCAGCCGTTGGTCCCGGCTGTCATTTGAAGATCTTTGACAGTCGTTACGGGTAGTCAGTAGCCTGAGATCTGACACCAGTCTTGCCAAGGGGTACCGTGTTATCCAGTTACTGGGTTGTGGAGGTCAGATAGGCAGTCGCTCCATGTAAAACACTGGTACTCAGCCGAATCCGGTAAGACTGGAAGCCGACCCCAACAATAATTGGGAAAAGGCTAGACAGATGATGATAGCGTGTCCATAGAATTTAATTATAGAAATGTGGATATTCTTCAGTTTTTCATAATAAAATATTTCTTTTCATCAATGAATTGTGTACTGGCGTTAACTTAACAACGCCGGCCCCGGGCAATAAAGCGGTAATCGCCGGGTACGCCCTTTTTAATGTTATTTGATTTTTGGCTTCTCTGAGTATCAATCTATCACTCCAATTTTTTTCGGATTTTTTTATTAATATTCCTGTAAAATAAATTAAAATAACGACTTTATTGCATGGGAAATTCTGTTATGACTAAGTTATGTATTATTGCATTACTCTAAGAAACATAACACAAACAACCAGTAAACATCTTTACACTAAATTTGTAAACGATGAGAAACAGTAATATATTTAACCACGTTTTTGAAAATAAGCTTATTATATCAATAAACTGTAAACACTTAATACAATGTATTCACGAGAGATTTTATTCTGTACAAGCTATTACGCCTTTCTTCCCGTAAATTTATTGTAGCCCCGGCGACGTATTGTCTTGTTACGCTGAATGAAATACGCAGAAAGGTTGGGGTTGTAAAGATAAGATGTAGAAATTCTCTTCATGAAGCTGAAATTTGGCAGATGGGTAGTTTAATCATCTTCATCAACTTCCTGCGTCTGACCCATGTTACTTGGGATCGACGCAACACGTTTTCTTCTTCCATACAGTCCTGTCCCCTGTCACGCCATCACTGACTTCCTTTTCTTTCATATCACTCCTCACACAATCCGTCTATCTTTTATTTGACCGTCTCCTCCCTCTCCATCCACATTTATATTCATAACTCTTTTAGTAACATGCGTTTCATCCTTCCTCATCACATGCCATACGAGAATAAACGGTTTCCTGACGCCACTTTCAAACTACCTCTAATATACTCATTTCTCACTTTATCCATTCTCGTCACTCCTCACATCCATCTCAACATTCTCATCTCTGCTACATGCAATCTCTTTTCATCCATCTTTTTCATAGCCCAACATTCTGATCCATACAGTACGACAGGTCTAATCACGCTCTTGTAAATTTTCTCATCATGGGACATCCGTGGGTCGCAAGTTGTTCCAGTGACCTGTCGCCATTTCATCCTTCCCGAGTTGATTCGGTGCGTAACATCTCGGTCTATTTCACCATCCACGGAACTCGAGAGATCGCCAGAATCACAGAACAAGTATTCTGTTTTATTTCTGCTCAATTTCCAGCCCTGTGCCAGCCCTTCACTCTCTTGTCTGTACCACCAAACCTCCAATCTGGACCTCTAGGCCACTCTCGGCAACCAGCACAATGTCGTCGGCAAACATCATGAAGCCTCTTCCTGTATGTCCGACGTCTGAGCATCCATTATCATCAGAAAGAGGTAAGGACTGAGATCCGACTCTTGGTGCAAGTCGACTGAAGCTGTCAGTAGTGCCCATTGTAGATCGGACTCGGGTACTGCATCGACTGTACATCCCTCGGACCAACTGTACATACTTCCCAGGTACACCTTTCTTCTTAAGGGCCCACCACAAAACCTCACGGGGCACCCGCTAGTATGCCTTCTCAAGGTCAATGAACACCATGTACAAGTTTTTATGTGCACCTCTGTATTTCTCGCACAACTGGCGGATTGCGAAAATGGCATCCGTTGTACTCCGACCAGGCATAAAACCGAATTGGTTATGCGATATTTCACTCTCTTCTCTCAGCCGCCTTTCAATAACTTTCTCCCAAGCTTTCATACTATGTGACATTAGCTTTATTCCTCAATAGTTGTTGCACTCTAGCACATCACCTTCGTTTTTAAAGATGGGCACCAGCGAACTATTGCACCATTCATCAGGTATAGCTTCTCCCCGTAACAAATTATTGAAAAATAAAGCTTACCACGACCATCCATCGACGCGCAATATCTTGCATACTTCAACTGGTATCCCGTCCGGACCAACTGCCTCACCATTCTTCATTCCATTTACTGCTATTCTTACTTCCTCCATACTAGCAATACCACTCCAGGTATTTTCCTCATTCATCAGTTTTTCAAAGTATTCCTTTCACCTATCCTTAATTTTTTCATCATCAGAAAGAATCATTCCAGCCTCATATTTTATACATCTTATCTGACAGACATCTCTCTTCTCCCTTTTCTCCCTAGCTCTAGCAAGCCGGTACAGGTCCTATTGGCCTGCTGGACTATTCAGCGCGTGTTAGCAAAGAAAAGATATTTGTATATTTAAATTTTAAGGGGAGAAATGGGTGCAGCTGAACTTTGTATGTATTTTTTTTATTGTGGCTTGCGATTTGGTTGAAACTTTGCAGGAATGTTTTTGGCAATAAATTATTGAGGACTGCATATAATTTTTTTCAATCTACTCCTAAAAGGGGTTGAAGTGGGGTACTATAGTTTTATGGGGAAATTAAAGAGTACCGGTTATGTTTATGTTTAATATTGATTATGAAATGCGACTTAATGTGTATTTTACACAATAAGGACAAAATAAATAATAGATGCCACAATATTAACAGGTATGAGAAAAGGGAAAAGCGTGTTCATTAATCGAATCCCAATAATCTCCACTGATCTTCCATTTCAATTTAAAAGACTCAAGTGCCCAATCAATAGCAATAGCAAAACTGAGTAGTAATAATTATTAACCACAGCTCGCGGGTAGCAGGTAGCAGAGATGCATTTGAAAAACCATGGTACACCCACGACCAGCTATACATTGCATATGCCAGGGCCCAGAATGTATTAGCACCAAATGGAAGGACATAATACATAGTATAAAATATTGTACCCATGTGTAGCGTCCTAAAATGCCCATGATTAATGGCATAATTAAGGAATGTCAATTACCTGCAGATACAATTTAAGATAGAGTGGTATCTTCAATTCACGGGCAAGCAGAACCTATGATTCTGTAGATTTATTTTCCCTTTTTATAAGTATTTAACATCAACCTGATAATTAATTCTATTATATTAATTTAACGATTAACTTATTTAATTCTAGACGTTGGTCAGTACCAACATTTAAAATTAAATAAGTTAATCGTTAAATTATGTTAATGCTTGCTATAACTGGATACAATATACAGGCTGAATTTTCCAAGTGGGCGTGGATGGTCAAATCAGACACTATGAAGGAGGGGCCGATTTTGATGAAAACTAAAACTGCAACATTGAATATTGCTCTCTCCTGTATATCAACAACAGAATTGCTTATAAAAATTTAGTAGTTAATAAATAAAGTAGTTTATAAAAATTATATGAATTTATTCAAGTTAAAGTAGCATAATGTTTTTATATTTGTCTGTTTTATTTTTGTTTGCAAAGTTTAATACTTAATAAAAATTAAAAATCATAAAATATTGTTTAAAATGATTAAAAATAAAAATAAATTACAATATAAGGTCAGTCTGTTATGATGGTTACATAAAAATATGTTTCATTGATAGGATTCTAAAATAGTGATTAGTGCATGATACAGCTAAGCTTTGGCTATAAAATTTCCCTGAAAAAGGTGGTAATCGGCCATTACGTTCGAGATCTAAAGTGGAAATTACGTCGTATTACATACTTACATTCCTAAATCTCAGTGGTCGGTGTGTCCAAAAAGTCGTTAATGATGTTACAATTTAAACGGTATCGTCTATAATTTGTATTATACATTTTTTTAATTATTTCTTTAATTTTATATACCATTACAATTATTTTTAAATGGTTAAATTGGTAAAAAAATTAGCTTTCATTTGACACATTGATCTCCTGTTTTGGATTACTTTACGCTGTAATATAAATAAATTAGCTTCTTTTATTTCTCCTGTAAAATTTGATTTTTGATATTACCGCTTTATTGCCCGGGGCCAGCGAAGTACCAACTCTATTTAATTTTTCTTGCTTACTTTGTAAAGTTATTATCTAACTTTAGTTAGACAGCTCACAGATAACGCTCTGATACCTATTATTACAAAAATGAATGCACTTAATATTCTTGCTCACACTTATCATTTTATGAACATGGGCGCACGGTTGGCGCAATGGTTGAGCGATTGACTGCTGCGCTGCGTGTCGCGGGTTCGATTCCCGCACGGAACAAATATTTCTATGACCTGTGAGTTTATATGTTTGTAAACGCACCCACGATACAGGAACACATTCCTAGTGTGGGGCAACGTTTTTTAGTAAAAAAAAAAAAAATGTTGCATACAAGCTCCCATATGGTAATGTACGAGAATTTTTTTTTTTAATTTTCTTTAGGCTCGCGTTTGATCACTATCTCGCCTGATGGTAAGCGATGATGCGGTCTACGGTGAAGCACGCATGCCTAGAAGTAACCTATTCACTCTTGACTTAAAGACTCCCAGGTTCCGAAAGAAGCATATTACTCTTTCGTTTGGGTCTTATTTTATAACAGCCAGTGCAATCGACTCGCTATGACTTAATTTAAAATTTAAGGTAACTTGTATCTGTCTGACATATTTTGTATACTAATAACAAAAAAAAAATTTTTCTTTAATTCTTCAGAAAAAAAATATCCGACGGTCGAAATATCGGCACTTCTAATCTTGCATGATGACTGAGATGAATGCATTCTGCAAATTCAACCATAGAGTATTGTATCCTTTATCGAGATTTTGCATACATTTCGCCGTTGACTGACACTTGGCACATACAGTACAACGACACCGACATAAAAATTCGGATAATCAGATAAAAAAATATCAACAACAAAAAATTTGTCATCCATCTTTCAACCCACCCCCACATGACTTAGCGTTATGGTAATACCACGATTGCATACAATTGCACCGAACACCTTTATGCGTTGTATGATTGATGTGTATGACTTGTATGAGCGGTGTTATTGTTATGTTATGTAACGCTACACAATGGTGATCACTGATTTCCTATGTTATTTTATTGGTAGGTCGGTTTATGGTGATTTGAGGTGGTCGTATGAGTATGTGTAGATTGATGCAATAGTGGATCTGTTTTAACCTAAAACATTACTAATGAATTTGATTATTTCAACTGGTTTATATCCAAAGCTACGTTCCGGAGGAACGCTAAAAAAAAAAAAAAAAAAATTACTAGTATTATATTATCTGTGCCCGTGGTCACAAATACTTTCCTCTTCCGATTTATAAAAACGTCTTTGACACTGGTGTAGCTTTCTAAGAGCATTTTCTGTATCATACTTTCCGCAGAGCATTCCCTACAAACAAATATTCAAATGAAAATTTTTACCTCTGTAATATTGCAGTAAATGCATGTTGTATCATGCAAAGGTTTTTGAAGTTTTACTAACAAAAAGATATCCTTCAAAACATAAAAGGTTTGTGACGCTCAGAAATACAAGTCGTAAAAGCAATCTTATACGAAATTTCAAAGAAAAGAAATACGTGGAATATAAAAGTCTTGTAAAAATTCAGTTCAGCGCGTTGATGTCTTTTCCTCGGCGAGGTTTGGCAGTTCATCACGTGACTCAAAAATTTTATTTTATGGCCTTTTATATCAGGTTTTATGGTCAATAACTCAGTTACGTGCTTTGATTTAATGTTATTGTTGTTATGTAAGAAGTTCAGACTAAAGTTATGGTCAATGACTCGCTCTAACGAGATATGATTATGATACTTCTAAAAATATGAATAAGTTAAAGAAAGTCATCTAAAATAAAATAAAAAAGTAAGATTCAAATCATTTATATCAATAGGATTATTAACAAGCTGTTTTGTTATTCGCCTAAAAGCGCATGGCCACTTGACAAAATTAATTGAGTTATCATCTTTCTTTTCGTCGTTTACGTCATTTTCTAATTGAGATTACCTTCACGATATAATAGTACCACGCAACGGTTTTTACTAATTAATCATTACCTTCGTATTAGAAGATCCGCACGAAACAATTGTTGATTGGCTAATCCATACTAATATTAGAAATGCGAAAGAATTTTCACGTCTAATTGTCTGAACGGACTTAAATGCAACTATGCACATGGGTAGACCATTTCCTGGATTTAGACATAGTATGGTTCCCCGTGGGCGAAGCCGCAGGCACTAGCTAGTAGAGAACAAAATAATTCAAGCCGTGGTAACATTTTTAACCAATCATCAAAATAAAGCATCTTCATTATCATCATCAGTCTATTAATGTTCCCACTGCTGGGATACAGGCCTCCTCTCTGTGAGAGGGAATGGGCCGTAATCCACCAAACGGGCAGTGCGGGTTGGTGGATGTCACACGTATTCGAATTTTTGGTTCTAGGACATGCCGGTTTCCTCAAGATGTTTTCCTTCACCGTTTTTGAGAGCAGTTGTGATTAAATAATTTACATAAAGTAAAGCACCTGCCTGGGTTAGAACCCACACGTAAGTTGGGCCGTTACCACTGGTCCACCACATGTTTAGGTTTGTTTTAGAAACGGAACGCACCTGTCAATATCAAAGTCATTGTCACTTCAACTTAGAAACGTCAACGTCTGGCTCTGACATACTAGGAAGCTCGTGCTAAATCCTAAGTAATATTATAAATGCGAAAGTAACTCTGTCTGTCTGTCTGTTACTTTTTCACGCTTAAACCGCCGAACCGATTTAGATGATATTTTGTATGGAGATATTTTGAAAACCTGGAAAGGACATAGGATAGTTTTTATCACGGAAATCATCTTTAAGGGAGTGGAAAGGAGGTTGGAAGTTTATATGGAAAACCTAAAATATTATTGCGCGATATAAACAAATAGGCTATTAGAAGTACTAATGCTACGCAGAAGAAGTCGCGGGCAACAGCTAGTATCACTTATAAATAATTAACCTGTGACAATTACCAAAACGGCCGTTGGGGCCGAAAAGTTCTGGAATGGCGACCGCGAACCGGAAGACGATATGTTGGAAGGCCTCCCACTAGGTGGACCGATGACCTGGTTAAGGTTGCGGGAAGGCGCTGGATGCGAGACGCACGGGATCGGTCAATGTGGCGACGCCTGGGGGAGGCCTATGTCCAGCAGTGGACGTCTTTCGGCTGAAATGATGATGATGAATTACCAAAATAAAACCAATGAAGACATCAACGAAGTTTTATAAAAATAATTGTTTTCCCCGTAAGCTTATCCACTAAGGCTGTTTCAATGCACCCAAGACCGCACAAAATCCACAAACAACCTGGACCTTGCTAATAGTCATGCAGTACTACTTAGTAAGAAATAATTCAAGTTTCTTGTGCCATCAGTCTCGTTCATCTCGCCGCACTCGAGAGGCGGCCTCTGAACTCTTCCGCAGTACAAAGAAGGCCGCCGTCAGATAGCATGCTTTTTGTTCTAATCTCATGGAATTGTTTATTTTTAGTTTTCATAATGGCCATGGAGTGTTCGAAGGAGTTTGTGGCTAAAGCTGTGTGGCTTAACTAAAAAAAAAAAGAACAATGTGTTACTCGTAGTTTATAATTTCTAAATTCAAATTCTCCATAGAAAATTTGAATGTCGAATCTCAATCATTTATGGATCAATAGTTTTTATAAATAAGCGTGTTGGTCTCTTGTTCGGACGCACAACGCTGTTGTATGCGATGCTGTACACATAAAAAATCGTATGAAAAATGCCTAGCATGGTTTTTTGTTCTGTCGCAGTATGCGTCAGCAGTGAGGAGGATTTTGTATCTGGCGCCGCCTATCGTCGCGTTGTGCGTTCCATCAAGAGATTTTCAAAAATCAAAATCTAAATCAAATGTTTTTTATTTCACATAGGCCTACATGGGCACTTATAAAACGTCGACAAAAGGCGCACGGTTCGGGTTGATCGTTTCCTGTGGAGAAGAACCGGCAAGAAACTCCACGGTTACTCTTTTAAAAAAATTGGTTTGTTTTTACAATATTTCCATCTTACGTATTAGTGCTTAGATATGGGGGGACAACATAGGCCCGACAATAAGCCGTAAGAAACTAAAAAAAAATTGTATAAACGAGAGAGTTAACAAATGTTAACAAGCGTCTAGAAATCTAGAAGGCTTACAATGTTCACACATTCACAAAACAATCAGTAAAAGAATCTATACAAAGGAAAAAAATAATAAAAATATATAACAAAACTAAATTTAACATGTGGCACAAATGTTGTTATCAGTGCTGTAACTATTCATAGCAAAGGGCTATAAAGATTATTGAAATCATTGTAAAAAGTCTAATTAAAAGAAGGAAAAAAAGTAAAAATGAGAGCGAGAATAGTTAGAGACATCCACATATTTGTGCCGTTTATGAGTTACCAGGGAAGCCGCATGCGCAGAAGGAGTTAAAAATTTTATCTTCTTTAAATCCTTTGAGAACCTTACGATTACTTCAAATACTGAATACCTGCTAATTAGTGCTTAAACTAAATTAAATTAAACTGTGTTTTTATAAATAAGGCCAGTAATAAGGTAGGTTTTGTAGTAGGCCAATGTATCTTTAATCTTAATAACTTATTTTATTATTCTGTCAACAAAGCAGAGGTTCTTTTATTTTACTTTTTAGTACAAGATCAATTGAAAAACCTTTTTTTATCAGCTTAATCGATGTTTTTTCGACATTGATATATTAGGACAAACCTGGGAATTTCCGTTTCTATAAAACGTGCGGTTTAACCTTGAAATCCACTAACCTCTTTGCTAATTATTTTTATTTAGGGTTTTTTATTAAATCAATATTGTGGTTCAGAAGTTTTTATAGAAAATCCATCGATTATTATAAAAAGTATTTATCTTATTGTTTGTGCAGATTTGCATAGCATACAAAGGTCGACGAATATCAATCGATTTGTTTTAGTGAACTACCAAGCAATGAGTCAGTAATGGTGATATTAATAAGGATATAGATTATTAATAGAGATAAATTATTTACTGTTTTTGTTGAATACATTTTCCAATGTTATTTGACAATGTAAACAATATGATGATACCGACTTATTGAACGGGAGTGTCGAACTGAAAATGTATTGTATATCATTTAATATACTAAAATGTCAAAAAACTGTGACCAAAGAAATATCTACTTATTCATAAAATCTTCATGTTGTACTGATTAACAATAAGTTGTTATTGATAATTCATCAATTTCTATTATACTCACAAAAGGGCTTTGTTTTATTGTTCTAAGAAAGAATTGAACAAGTAAATGAAATCTTTGGAGGCAGTCAGTTATGTCAGTTAATTCGATACTATAATACACTCCTCATCGTTTAGTCAGAAATTTGCATATTAAAGTAGAAAAATAAACAGCTTCTCAAGTAGATTCGGTTTGCTGTGTTAAACGTGGTAGTCGATATGTACAGGCTTTACGAGGAAAATGTTTTGAAAAAAAAACAACTCCCCATTTTCCCTCATCTAATCTTCCACACCTGTGTAATTCAGATTGTGAACTATCGTGTCACGTAAGTACGCTTATTATAGGTATAAACAGAAGTTATTCGTAGAAATCGCAAGTGCCATAATTGCTTCTTAACGTGTTGATAACAAAAATATACTCTTCTCAATTGAATCCCTTGCCTAGTCCTATATTCGGCCACGGGCTTACTACTGTAGCTTTAGGAAAACGTAACATACTTCGAAAAATATCGAGGATAAGATGGTTGATTACTAAGAAATAAATTATACAATTTGTAGCTTTTTATAAACTGTAACAAAATCAAAAATCAAAATCAAATGTTTTTTATTTCACATAGGCCTACATGGGCACTTATAAAACGTCGACAAAAGGTGCACGGTTCGGGTTAGTCGTTTCCTGTGGAGAAGAACCGGCAAGAAACTCCACGGTTACTCTTTTAAAAAAAATTGGTTTGTTTTTACAATATTTCCATGTTACAGTATTAGTGCTTAGATATGGGGGGACAACGTAGGCCCGACAATAAGTCGTAAGAAACTAAAAAAAAAAAAATTGTATAAACGAGAGAGTTAACAAATGTTAACAAGCGTCTAGAAATCTAGAAGGCCTACAATGTTCACACATTCACAAAACAATCAGTAAAAGAATCTATACAAAGGAAAAAATAAATAAAAATATATAACAAGACTAAATTTAACATGTGGCACAAATGTTGTTATCAGTGCTGTAACTATTCATAGCAAAGGGATATAAAGATTATTGAAATCATTGTAAAAAGTCTAATTAAAAGAAAGAAAAAAGTAAAAATGAGATTGAGAATAGTTAGAGTCATCCACATATTTGTGCCGTTTATGAGTTACCAGGGAAGCCGCATGCGCAGAAGGAGCTAAAATTTTTATCTTCAACGTAGTCCTTGATTTTGTAATATGCTTTTTTAATAAGGACACGTTTGATGTAGTTTTTGAACTTTCCATCGGTCAATTCTATAACTGGCTTTGGCAACTTGTTATAAAAGCGTATACTGTTTATAAGAAAAGACTTGCTAGTTTTCGTTAATCTGAATTTGGGTATTACAATTTCATGCTTACTGTGTGTATTTAAATTATGGAAATCGCTTCTAGTTTTGAAAAGCCCTCGATTTTTGCGGACATACAAAATACATTCCAATATATAAAGAGAAGGTAGAGTCAGTATATCGATCTCTTTAAATTTTTCTCTGAGGGACTCTCGTGGACTCATTTTATAGATTGCGCGGATTGCCCTCTTTTGTAAGATGAAAATTGAGTCAACGTCTGCTGCTGATCCCCACAGCAGAATGCCATAAGACATAATACTGTGGAAATAAGCATAGTATACTAACCTACCTGTAGCTACATCGGTTAACTGCCTTATTTTCCTTACTGCATATGCAGCTGAACTTAACCGACCCGAAAGAGTTCTAATGTGCGCGCCCCACTGTTGATCAACCTCAGTTGATCTCAAATGGTTTTTGATCCTTATTAGAGAAAGGCTCTATAGGCATGATGAAGCGTTTGTGTTAATGGACCATTTTCTTACTGCTTAATGCAAATGTGCGAATGCATTTACTCAAAAAGTTAAGTACAATCTTCTAAGATCATTTTCCTGTAGCTATACAATGTTTTAAGGGTTCGTACCCTTACTGCCTCGTCTAAAAAGTACAACCTGCTAGTTAGTGTTCTTCAGATATTGTTGGCCAACTGAAAACATTTTTCAGTAACTGAACCAATACTAGTTCCTTAATCGATAACACCTATCAGGACGATCACTTATATAGATCCGATGGCCATTGTACCAGCATGTAGCAGGAAGTGTTAATAAACTATTTGTTTTATTTGTTAGTTCTTATCTCTAATTAATCACCTCATACAACATTGACGCCTTTGTCTTTTGCAATAAAGCATATATTTAATCGCCACTAACGATGCCAATACAACACATTTCCTTCTTGAACTAAGTTATTCAGCACGTCTTCGCACATTGATAGAAAATCCCTTTTCATTGCAAACAAATCGAGAAATTAACATGCAATTACTGGTAATAATGACGAAGCGTTTACGTATGCGTACGGTGTAAACGACACATTGTCTCTGGTCTCTGCTCTTCCTTATTTTATAAACCTATAAGTCACTTAACAAAGAAAGTTTCGCATCAGTGATTATGTTTATTGTAATATTCAGTTTTACTCTTTGTTGTGAGATGGCACAGGTTGATACTTCCGTATTCGGCAGATGATAAGTGCATATTGTTCTGATGGAAATTATACGCGTTTGATGATGATTAACTTTGTGCGTGATGTGTTAGTGAATAGTTGGTTAATATCGACGGTAATTAAAGGTAGTTGAAGCGGTACTTAAGTATTGTAAGTATTTATTAGTGTGTAAGCAAACGTAAAAGATGCTAACAAAGATTTGAGGGAAGATTTCTAAACATTCACATCATCAATCAACTATTTACTTTTATCTTTTTATTGGTAAATATATCAGGAGGTAATTTCTGCAGGCTAATTACTTAAGAGGATTTGACAAAAAACACGTACGTAGGTAAGGGTGACGACACCTTTAAAATAACGACTTGGTATTGCGTAATACACATTAGAATAATAATAATCACGTCCTCTAGGACGTACCCTTCCTAAGTTATTTACGCAATACCATAAACATTTAAACATTTAAAGGAAATGTGTCATACTTTTTCATGGATTTATTCCTTTTGCCGAACTTACTTACGAAATTTGATTTGAGTAGTATGGACGAAGAAGACTTGTTGCGCCGAACCTAAATAAAATGAAAATTAGGCCAAGAGAACGATGATGAATGATGGCATCAGCACTGTCTACATTCTCATATATTTATGCACAACATTCTAAACATAAAATCTGGTATTAAGGTTAAACCCGTCGGCATTACATTTTGTGGTTTCAGTTTTTCCCTACTGAGTTATCCTTGACAATGATTCGAAAAGTTCCCCCCACATTTTCCTAAACACATTATGACTACATTGACTACTCTTCCTTGACAATAACTCCTCAACACCCACTCACATTTTTCGAAACAAAGGATGACTACATTGGTTAGTTTTCCTTGGCAATGAGTCTAAAATACCCACTCATGTTTTCCGAAAAAGAGAATGACTACAACCAACCAATGGAAAATAAAGTTTGGCCCTTCCTGTCAAACATGGCGTTGAACCGCGTTGGTAAATGAAAAATGATTTTATTTCTGTAAGTTGGTTTGTACAAACACTTTTACATGTCGATCATATTTTTTTAAACTAGATGAGGTCGGCGTTTCCTGTCTGACTACTCTGAGAAGAAAGGCCGAAACAAACTCAGAGGTCACAGTCTCTTTTAAAGTCCAGACAAAATTTTGGTTAGATCATGTGAAGACCATGTAGACTGATGTCTGAAATGGTCTTTTGAGGAAAGAACCAGCCAGATTGAGTGGACCTGTGCAGTCAGTGCACGCATTTGTCAATAACCGTGCAGCTCAACTCAGAATTTAAGGAGCTCAACGAATTGACGAACAATACCAAAGAAAGGACATTCACATAACTAAGACAAATTAAAAAAAAAAAAGAATGATCCACATAGTCTTCACATTCACAATAATTAAAATAAAATAATATAATACTTTAAAAAGTAAATATTCTTGTCATAGAAAGAAAAAAAAATAAAAAAACTAAATTCACGGTCCAAAATAAAAATAAAAAAACTAAATTAATTGTCACTAAATTAATTGGTAGAAGTGAAGATCATCGGAATTACATGGAGCGAAGTGTAGCGTGAAGATCAAGACTGTTCGCGATGGAGGACTACTTTGGATGCCCTTTGCCCCATCTAGAGGACGTATTAGGACATTCATACACATACATACATGTAGTTCAAAGTCAGGTACAAGAGTAATTTGTAGCTAGGTATAGTAGATAATTCGCAGAATATCGTGGCGTTTGCCTCAATTCAATCCACTGGCATGGAATAATGAATAGTGACAGGACACGCGAAGATTATTCGCACACAAGTTGTTGTTTCATTCATAAAACAAAACAAGGTATGTAACTTGATGATTGATTGAACATAGTGATAATGATTTTTAAACTTGATATTCGGTACCTAACCTATGTTTCACCTAATAAATTATGGTCAACGGAAAATGTCCTTTCGTGTTTTCTTTTGTTATTTTGCCTACAGGCTGAGTTAAGACAGCCTTTAATCCCTTGTATGCCGTAATTAACCGAAATATTAAAAAGCCATTGTATCTCGCGAAGATCTGCGTTCGGGGGTTTGGGGGAGGGTATGAGGGGTTGAACAATGTTGACACACACTCGTCAAAGCACCTAATCATAATGTTTCGGCTACTCGCTTACAATTGCTTCCTAACAGAACCAACATACTACAATTCAATACACTATTACGCTTTGTTAAAAGATCTTAACAAACGCCTGGTTGACACTTCGCGTGACCCAAGGGCTGGCTTTTACTTTGGTCAGAGGATAAGAATTGCCATACAACGTGGCAATGCTGCCAGTCTTATGAACACAATACCAGTGGACAACGGCGCCATGGTTTTAGATTCTTTATTTTTAGGCTTAGTTATTTAGTCGTTTTTAGGGTTCCGTACCCAAAGGGTAAAAACGGGACCCTATTACTGAGACTCCACGGTCCGTCTGTCTGTCTGTCTGTCTTGTCTGTCACCAGGCTGTATCTCATGAACGGTGGTAGCTAGACAGTTGAAATTTTCACAGATGATGTATTTATGTTGCCGCTATAACAACAAATACTAAAAAGAGAATAAAATACATATTTAAGTGGGGTTCCCATACAAAAAATAAGTTGTTTTGCCGTTTTTTGCTATAATGGTACGGAACCCTTCGTGCGCGAGTCTGACTCGCACTTGGCCAATTTTTTATTTAAGTGTATTTGTATGTAGTTATAGTATTTAATAAACTGTATATATTTTTATCTTTCTAAATCAAGATACCTTATTTGGAATAAATGGTAAATATCCACTAATAGATACACTATATCACCAAATCCAGCCACCAAAACCATACAAAACGATCTATGTTCACCCAATCGTTGTTTTCCTTTTTCAATCTAAGAAGTTCGGATACCCACTAAAACAAAAAAGATGATAGTACTGTTCCAAACCATACCTAGGTCATCTATTTAAACATTCAAATATTTAGCCACCGATTATATCCGCTCGATTTCCCTCGAGTAATTGCACAATTTATTTAGCAATCTAGCCGAGAGATATCCATCTATTCTATTATTGTTAACCTGATTATGTAACGGATAATAAATCACGAATATGGAAATTAATCAAATTAATTATTTTTCGTACTGCGGCATGTGATGCATCTTTGTTTTAAATCCAGTGATTTATAGGCAAGTTCTAGGTTAAAAGCATTGAGTTATTATTGTTATTATTCAATTTTTGTAATTGCATAAGTCTAATTTATTGATTGGTTGTATCATGAAATGGTCTTGTTTTACGTACTAGCGTTTAATAGGTCAATATGTTAAAGTTGAATCAACCAACAGAAGTAGGTATAATATACGTCTTCATTGGATGAAAAAATAATAAAAGATTAATATTAACACTTTCAATTTTCACCTCTATTTTCATGCAGTCACTGCTGGAAGCCTGTCACATATGTCACGAAGAACACCACATAATATGCGTCGCTGGCACTGAAACTTTTAAACAAACCAAATAACTGGCTTTGTACCTAAGTTACTAATTAAAACTGCTTATAAATATCTTTGCTTCAACATACAAAGACGTTCAGCAGCCTAATTGCGTAAATGAATTCGGCAAGGCAAAGGGTTTGACCCCACGAAAACGTCCAATAATTTATGGCAAACCTAAATTATTTAAAGAGAATTTGTCATACTCTTTCATGGGATCAACCCTATAAGCTAGAAAACCGTGACTAACATATTTGTACATAAACACAAAGCGATGATTCACATTGATGCACATCCACAAAAATGTCCCAATCTCTCATCTCTTCGTGTCCACTGGCTGATAGTGTATAGAGCCTCGTTTGTTCGCCTTGAGCCTTGACATCCATGCTCCGTTGACGATATTTCTGTAACATTTTTTTGCTATGGTTTGAGGCTTACCGGGTAAATGGTTAAACTGTGGTAATTTCATCTCGTTTTCATCATAGGCCACTAAGTATTATTATTTGTGACCGGTAATGTTTAGATCGATAATTTGCATTTTATCTGGGTATTCCACCATCACACACCACAGTGGTTTTCCATTCTTGCCAAGAGGTATCCAGTTACTGGGTTGTGGAGGTCAGATAGACAGTCGCTCGAATGTTAGATTGGAAGCCGAACCCAATATAGTTGATTAAAGGCTAGGCAGATCGATACATTAGGTATTAGGAGGAATTTTCATACAATGCTTTGCGAATCCAATACAGTAACGCTTTCAGGGTAATGTTGGGGCTACCGCGCTTTTGCATCGGGAATGTTCGCGGTGCCAGGCGTGCCAGACTTTTACGCCATTGTGGGGACTCGAACAGCATCTCTGATGCGGCGAGTGCGCGATAGATCCCACAGCCTTGTAGCTGTTATGGCCGACAGACAAGACTGCCCATTGATGTGGCACTGGATGACGACTCACAGAGCGTCTTTCAAATATGTTAAATAAGTTTTAAAATGTGGTGTACTTACGCAATAGTATGTGTGCGTGAATGTAATTGTTTTGTTTTTTTTTGTGTGTGTATCGTGTAATTTTACTATGTACTCAGGTCTGAAAATAAAATTTATCTATACTAATATTATAAAGAGGAAAGATTTGTTTGTTTGTTTGTACCGAATAGGCTCCGAAACTACTGGACCGAAATAAAATTCTTTCACCCATAGAAAGCTACATTATTCTTGGCATAGGCTATTTTTTCATCCCGAAAACGGGTCCTGTGGGGTGGTCCACGGGAGCGAAGCCGCGGGCAACAGCTAGTTATTATATACGTGATCACTATTAAATACAGTCAAAGGTGTTACCGAGTGTTACGATATCCTATTCCATTACAGTCGAAAGTCCATCACTTGGCACACACATCAATTAAAAGCGAAAGTGACGTCCTTATTAAGAGCTATTATAGTCAACTCACAATGATACGGTTCATTGGGATAGAGCGCGAGTGTTTGAACCCACGTGGAGGACGCGAGTTATGAGCGAAAGCGGTATCCGAGAATATTACTAAGTTGGTACAAAAGTGGGTTAGATTCAAATGCTAGTAATGAACGCCGCTGACGCTGCAATTAACGTGGTTACCCACTGTGCCCAAAATATTTAAAGAGTTTTTCATCGACTTGAAGATAATATGAAGAAAGTGTAGTCCTTAAAAGGTTTAAAATAAATTGAAAAGTTTAATTCACCCTCAGCTAAACCGACCCAACTTCTGTGATCTGTAATTTCAAATTACAACCATAAAACACAGCTGCCATGGCTGGTTTTCGTATAACCTTTGCAAAATATAAGAATCTACCTATTGACTCAAAACTAAAACAAAGCTAACCTACCGCACCAATCTACCATCTATCTATAATAACCTTAACTACCAACAAAGTTCGCTATCATCCTCTACCTTAACCCTTACCTAAACGAAAGCCTCGGACGTGATTCGCCTTAATAACATTACTATCGGTGCATGCGCAGGTCTGCGTGGCATTGAACCGCCATGAACTGCCAGTATTGTCAGTAATGCCAGTATACTGCCACTTGCCAGTGTTTCGGAAGCGATGTTATGTGCCATTAGGTGGCTTAAATAGCAGGTAATCGGCTTTCTCTTAATGGTCAGGTGTTTGAGGCTTCCGATGAGGTGCTTATGGGGTTATAACGAGGTTGTTGAAGGAAGGTGATTATAGTTTATCGGGATTTCAAATGACTCTTTCTTTGAAAGTAATTTAAACTAGCTTTTTTCTGGGCTTCGGTCCCAAGGTAGGGAACCGTGCATTATTCCGGATAAAAGCCAAAGGCATAATATAGCCTTGCCTGAGCTATTATGTAGCTTTGTGCAGTAAAAGAGTTTTGAGGATCTCGTGGCTTAATAATAACAGCCGCACTGGTCGATCATCAAGGTTAAGCAACGCTTGACGAGGTCGATCCGTGGATGGGTGACCATTTCAACATAACGAGTTTCCTCCGTGCCTCGGAAAGCACGTTAAGCCTTTGGTCCCGGCTGTCATTTGAAGATCTTTGACAGTCGTTACGGGTAGTCAGAAGCTTGAGATCTGACACCAGCCTTGCCAAGGGGTGCCATGTTACCCAGTTACTGTGTTGTGGAGGTCAGATAGGCAGTCGCTCCATGTAAAACACTGGTACTCAGCTGAATCCGGTAAGACTGGAAGCCGACCCCAATATAATTGGGAAAAGGCTTTTAGAGATTAGACACCTTTTTGAAGCTTTTTAGCTTCCAAACGTGTATGCAAAATTTCATCTTAATCGGTTGAGGATAACTGCTTTAAAATTCAGTTGCAAGATTTGAACCGAATATACACACATTTCAAGTTAATAATAATAATAAAAGCTTGTTAAAAACAAACAAATATACGAAAACATTTCATCCATATAATATTAGTTTAGATTGCATACAAATCTGGGTTTGAAAACCGCAGTTATATCTGTCATTAAACATCGCTGTATTGAAGCAGTGAAAGGGTACTGTGGCCGCGAAAGTCCCATCAAAATTCGTGGAACGAGTGTTTTTCAACCTACGTGATATTTATTTAATTTTCTCGTGAATACTGATAAAATCGAAAGTCCACCAATCGCCAACAGGTTTGAATACGAGACCAGCTTTATCAAAATATCCTAGCCAGGAAATATATTAAAAATAGACGAAGTCTAAACTAAAGGACAACTTTAACTTATCAACGACTAATCTTAATTACGCAGCCGCATTAAATGAATTGAGATAAGTTTGTGGCGGAAGTAATGAAAGTTAGCCTGGACGTTGACAAATTATTTCTGATATAATTTAGCAATAATATATATTTCGTCCTTTTCCGGGCCACAAAATTTCAGTTAGCCTTCATCAAACAATACTTAATTTGTTATCAGTTCCGAAATATCGTGTTGAAAATACACCTGAAATGGTCACATTCAATCTGTTAGCAATACTTCACAGACGTGACGGCCTGGTATCGATATCTAAACAATCAACAAAACGTCCGCCTTTGTATTGCCGTGAAGTCTAAATAAATAAGCAATTCAAACTAAAAAATAAACCGATTATCGAAACTCATAATTCAAGTAACTGCTCTATCTGCGGTAGTTGACCCATAGATGTCGTTTTGTACTGACTTTTCTCATTAGTTGAAAAAGAGTTTTCAAAGAAAGTAAACAACAGAACACCTAGAAATGAACAAAAGCATTGAACACCACAAACAAATTCTACCTACTAACCCCAAAGAACCAGATGTTTTCAATACCTATTTACACTGAACAGCACCGGAACCAAAGCAGACATGGCTAGAAAGTGCTCAACAAACACATTGGGCATTTGTTTCGTCCTATAGTCATGCAAATGGCGTGTAGAACACAATGCTTCAATGGAATCTGTACTGTGTTACGCGGTCACTATTAATGGGTTAGCGTTACATGTAGCTCATAGCTGAGTTAGGTTTTTAATGTAAAAAATATTCTGCCCGCAAATTCGTAATCCACGTTTATTTTATTTTATGTAATAAGCTCTAAAATACGCTCAGTAGACTAGTAACATTAGTGATTTCTGCCAACGGTTTCATTTGTCCTTCTTGGAGAATTTATCTTTCTTCGCAATTCACCATTTGGTTCATTGTTTTAGCCGTGGAAACGTACTGTACAAACATTATTTCGAATTTTCAATGATACCTATATATATAGTAACTGTTTCCATACACAGATGGTGGTACAATGATGGTGAAAATGCAGTGACATTCATTACATACTCGTAGATACGCTTACATTTTTAAACTTGATTGCAGTAATGCAATACATGATGTTACTGAAATTGCATCGGCATGCATTGATGAACCTGGCAGTAATATTATGATTGTATATGATTATGTATTAATGATAGATGTAATGGGGAAGAACACGGCATGGTTCTGGTAAGGTCGAACTGTACTGTCAATGAAATACCCATGACCTGAAAAATAAGCAAACACATAAAAGCTCATGCCATTTTCTCAGGTAGCAGATAGGCAGGCGTTAATCCTTACATACTCCTTTTGCTTCGTTTAGTATGAGTACATCAGTTTCCTCTCATACACGCATAAATTCACATTTCTTGCCCAGGTAAGTAGAAACTACAGAGCGCCACCTGCAGTGGTTCTTATATACTCCTTTTGCTTTACTTACTTACATAGATCATAGTCGTCCTCACACGCCTGTTATGAGTACTGCGCACCTGGCCTTTCTGAACAACATCACCAATAAGATACGTGTATGTCCTTCAAGGACGTTACATCTTGGCGTTTCCATTCACGTCTGCCTTGTAAGTAAGTTCCTAACCTTACCCTACGAAACCTATCATCCATTGCACAAAACGAATTGTCTTAGTAACTGATTAAGTAATGATGGTAAGTAATGTTAATAAGGGTCAAAATTGCAGTCATACTCTACCAAAACAGAAAAGACATTTTTTTTGTAGGCAGAAGATTTTCAACTTTTCGCGGTTAGTAGGAATAATCTATACTTTAATTTCTATACAAAATATTAAATCAGTTGTGGATAATTTTACTTCTTCTATAAAAACTAGCCAATTGAGTCTTGGGAGAGTATGACTGCACTTTTGAACCTTGACTGTACAAAGTATTAACTATAATGTCTAATTTCCAGTCATCGATGTCTTCACACAATAAACCGGAAAAGCTCTTTACATAATGTGTCACGTGACAATGCAGCGCTGGAAATACCAAGCTTGTATTGTCAAGTCCAAGAATTAGTAGATGCTATCAGTTTCCTTTGATATCGCGATGATTTGATGATACATTCATTCCCTAAACTGTCGCGGTAAATGAGATATACGTTATGTGGTTGGTTAAACCCTAACACTGGGAATTATTTAAAAAAACTGTCTAAGATCCGATTCCAGAAATCTGCAGGAATCAGGGTTTTTGATTAAACTTAATTTTCATGAATGATATTTGATAATAGAATAGATTGCTGCATTACTACATTGCTACATTTTTATGAGTGATTCTTGTCAGTAGAATAGGTTTGTTCGTTTTTTAGGGTTCCGTACTCAAAGGGTAAGAACGGAACCCTATTACTAAGACTCCACGTACCGTCTGTCTGTCTGTCTGTCCGTCTGTCACCAGGCTGTATCTCATGAACCGTGATAGCTAGATAGTTGAAATTTTCACAGATGATGTATTTCTGTTTTTTCTGCCGCTATAACAACAAATACTAAAAACAGAATAAAATAAATATTTAAGTGGGATCCCATACAACAAACGTTTTTTATTTTTTTTTAATGTCGGATGTAAATTTCATGTCCGTTTCATGAACAGATTGTTATCAAGTGTGACTATTAAGACATTTAATAAGTACCGTAACTTAGTATTCTTGGTAAGCAATATGGTTGTACAATTAAGTTAATTTAGAACCATTTCTTTTTTATTGGTTTGCTCTTGACTCTAGTCTAGGTCAGAGGTGACCGAGACAGAGTCGACGATGGAGTGAGCTTACCCAGAAGAAGCCTGTCTTAGTAATAATCTATTGGTAAAGGAGTTGTAAGAGCCTTATATTACATTTGTGTTAAACTTGTTATAGGGCCTATAGTTGCGTAATCTAACATGTTCTACACCGACGAGGAAGAGAGTAATCGTGTTAGCAGGTGTAGAAAATACTAGCTAGGCGCGGTCCTATCGAGGGCTATATTAACTGATAATTAACGAAGAGCTACACTGCAATAAGATCTTCCAGGTTAGACAGAAATGGCAATATAATGGTTAACTAGTATGGAAGTAGAGAAATCTAGCTCAAAGCTGTCGATGGGTCCGCGCTCTTGCTCAAATAATATAAAGTTTGAGATGTAGAAGAAGGGCAGGCCAAATAAAGACGGAAAAATTGTGTGAGAGCGGAATAATATGAGAGATAAGGGAGCAAATGATAGCGTCACTATCGAGAGGTAAATGGCAGAAGAAAACGTATTGGTCGCTGATTTGGGGGTTGTCGAACTCCACGTAAAATTAGCCGAGGGCAAAAAGATGATAGGTATAAAATATCACTGTTAATGTCTCGATAAAGTCGTGAACTAACAATGCATTACTATCAATAATGTGTCACCGACTCACGGTGCCTAAAAACCCATCAATCACTTTTTCCTTTGCGGTCATCTCAAACGAAAAAACATGTCTATCACTTTGCGGCTACTTTTAGGCTTACTCACGAGTTTGACCAAACTGTAAATCTTCGCGACGACGTCTCGTAGGATATGAGCAGAATACCTAATGACCGAACCAGGGCGGAAAGCACGGAGTGTTTACCGTTGCTCTTTTTTTTCGAGTCAATGCCTCGCTTCAACTTCGACGGACAATGCTCGTAAATATTTGTACTTTTGCTGGGGATGCGGAGGAATTTCAGAAAACTAAAAGAATCGATTTTTGAGGAAAAATTATAAAATGGAAATGTTGGCTTTGTATTCGATGATTTTTTATTTCGCGATTTTTATGTTGCTCACGGAATTTATAATACGCATTCTGACTAAGTAGCATTTTATTACGCGCGAAAACATTAGGTTCGAAATGTTTCTGTATGTTTATAGTGGCACTTAACTATTATGTCGTAGTCCAATATGGCGTACATAAAGGGGTCATTTTATCCGTAGTGTATTGCGAAATTATTATGATATTATAAAAAAAATATTATGAAAAGTTTGGACCGTTTGTTCGTGGGTCGCTGTTGTGTCGTCTCATGCGCTGTCGCAACGGCTAGCCACTGTTATCTATACTATATAATATAATATAATATTATAAAGAGGAAAGATTTGTTTGTTTGTACCGAATAGGCTCCGAAAGTACTGGACCGATTTGAAAAATTCTTTCACGAATAGAAAGCTACATTATTCCTGAGTGACATAGGCTATTTTTTAATCCCGAAAACGGGTCCTGAGGGGTGGTCCACGGGAGCGAAGCCGCGGGGAACAGCTAGTTTTTTATATTGTTTGTTTTATTTAGTGTAGTGTCAGTGCTTACTAACCTATTATAGTCGTAAGTTTGACTAACCATTTTTGGTCATGGATAGGAACTTAATGAACATAAATTCTATTCAATACCTTGCGCCTTTGCCCTGTTGTGAAAGAGTAACAGGCTGTTGTTATAGTACCTCTAGTACTTGTCTAAAATCGCGTCATTTAACTTTCTTTGTAAATTAAACATATTCTGAACTGTTAACAAAATATGATGAGCTTCTGTGTTGTCTTATCATGAGTGTGTTACTGTGTTAATTTGCATTGTTTACAAGCTAACTGTTTCTTTAAAGCGGGCTCAGCAATTAGCATTGGTTTGTGTGCGACTATTGTTTGCTGTTAAGTTATTATGTTTGGCCAGTTATTCGCATGTCTGTCTGAATGCAGACTTATATGTGCTACTAGAAGCTTTGCACTTCTTTTTCTTGTTAGATAACAATAGTAAGAAATAAGAAAAGAAGGAAAGAATAACATTTATTTGTCACATTTGAAACACAAAAAAATAATAACAAAGATAAAATGATCACAACTTTTCCAGTAAATGAATATCTATCTATGATATCTGATAATTAACAAAATCGTTCCGAATAAATTCGATTTCGGCCGTACCAGATTTGATCTATATTTTCAAAACCATTGAAAAGAATTTTCTTCTCATACAGTAAGAATAAAATAGAGTTTAAAATGCCCACCATCTAACTTTCCGTATAGAAATAGTTTTATCACATTTCTCTCCCACAGGAAACGAGATTTTTTACGGGATAAAAAGTGGCATTTAGCGATAGTGTCTTTCAATCAGGGAAATCATTTTGTCATCGGTACACAACTTCCAGAGATTACCCATTGGAAACAAACATAAAATTTTACCATTTTATAATATTAGTTTAGATATCACAAGCCCCTCTAGCACACCTTTATTCATAATCTCTTCCAAGATTACTCACTGCAAGGTATCAATCACCTCATTAGCTAGAACTTCCCTCAACACTCAGTGCACTGCGTAGTGCTGATTGAGGAGGAAAGTGAAACCACGTCGATGCGCGATAGCAATTGTTATTTGTTGAGAGTTCCGCACCTCGCGCCTGCGGGCGGGCCGGAACAGATTCTAATGTTCCGACAGTTCCGATGACGTTTAAAGATTATACCCGTTTAAAGTTATTGTAAAACGTCTTAGCTAATAAAGTTATAACATAACATGATGCCTGTAACCCCGAAGGGTTAGGCAGAGTAGAAGGTAACCTATAATACACCCACATATCGCTAATTATGTTTCAAATGCATGTATATATAGGGGGCGAGTTTAACAACTCCTAAACTTCGGACTGTTAAGTATTGAGAAATTCATAAAGGAACAATCGCATACCATTTTTCTTGACCCAGGAATTGAACCCAGCACTAGCACTTACGAGACGACCACTAAACCATCAGGCGAACTTTCTATAAATTGTAGTCTTTAGTCTCGTAAATTAAATATTTTTAATTTCATCTTTAAAGTTTCCCTAGTCTGCTTTTTTGTTGGTTTATTGCTGGATGATGGATTCTGAGCTTACATAAATGTTTATGTGGGCAAGTGTTTTAAATAGGTAACATTCTTATGTTAGTCGTTAGTTAGCTGAGCAAGGGATAAGTGAAAGGAATCATTGTTGAAAGTCTAGACTCAAGTTCAATCAACTCTCATCTCTATAATAGGTACCAATAGGTCTAAAATATTATGTCAATATGCTTTGCGGTAAAGTTGTAGGTTTGGATGAGCATCCACGGTTCGCTGAATTCAGTTTCGATTTCAGAACTACGTGTAAACATGTTACTCGATGGTTGTGTATGTAAATATGAGATGTATTGTCTCAAAGATAAGATATGTTGTAGCATAATTATACTTATGCTCGTCGTGCTTGTGTGGCACACTTACACAGTTCTAATATTATCCCTACATTGTGAGAGAAAGAACTTTCCTAATAGGGAAATTTGTTGATTTTCGATAAATGCTATTGCACTAAAAATACCTTAGGTGATCTATCTGGCTGTAGAAGTTACTAATCGCTGCAAAGTTCTAAGCCAAAATCAAGAATCATTTATTCAAATTAGTTAGAGAATCAGCGCTTTTTGAAAGTCCATGATTACAAAAATCAGCAGCCATTCAAATATTTCTTATCGTTTTAGCTGGGAAGAAGAAGTCACTCATCGAACTCCCCAGAAACAAAACTGTCAGTAAAATAATAATGAGAAAGTATTTTATAAAAATGATCTGGCGCTCATCAACCTCATTAGTTTTAAAATCATACACAACATAAGTAGGCAGATATACAATTTCTCATTGTGCAACAAAACATAAAAACATACCATAATAATATTACAACATACTATTTCATCATCATAACAATAGCAATTAAAAACACAATTTATGACAATACTCAACGAAGTAAGTGCATGGTGATGGTGAAATTTCCATACAGATTGCATTACCCGCGGAAATGACACAGTACTCTCAGTTTTTACTGTCACTGAGCGCAGGCAGGAGAAAACACTCGAAGCGAATTAAATAATGTAACAATAACGCAGTTACGCAGATTATGGCCGAAATCATTTGGTGAGTTAATAATAGCAGATTAGATACCTACGTTTTTAGATTCGGGGGAGGTACATCATACATTCAGTTTACCTCATTATCATAATTCTCATGCCCTCTCCTTATCCTTATTTATTTGGTGTCTGCGCAATATTTCTCCTATTTCAAATTTCTCTATTAAAAGTGTTTTCAGTAGTCACTCCCACTATTTCTTTCTATTTTTCTTAGTTCCTATTGTTCGCGACAAGACTCACCAACCAATTGAATGGTTTTGTAAATAAAGTATGTATTAGAGTCATACGTCTGCTCACGCCCGAGCGCCAAGTAGGAATGAAAATGTTGTAAACACGTCGGTCCTATTTATAAGCTCGGTTTGTAATGGTATTTTGAATCGCATTTTTAAGGTAGTAATATAACGTCCTTAACGTTTATTTATGCGTATTGGGTTTTAGTAATACCAGATTAATAGAATAGAAGCATTGAAATATATAAATATTATAGTCTTCATACTTAAAACGTAAAATCAATTTCATGTGAATGCGTGCGTTCGCTGCGCCCGCCTAGTTCCGAATGGTGCGCCAGATGGCGGCGGGTAGTTTTATATGTTGGCGTTTTGCGTACAAAAATTCTGGTAGCTTAAAATCATGTTTTGAGGGGTTATATTATGTATTAGACATAATTTTAGTACATAGGAATGATATAATGTGGAAAATGTATAGTTTCCACCATTAATATGTGAATATTGACGTGATGTCTCAGGAAGTGAATTTAGGACATTTAGGTCATTTTAGGGTATATGGGGGACCTAGATCAAGACGGGAAACCTATATACAGTTCAGAATTAGTGTACTGCTTTATATAAAGCCTATTTACCTGAGATATCATGTCGGTATATAGTGTAAAACGCGCTGTTTATGGGAGTTTCGACGGGACTATTCTTTTAGGTGCCCTAAGTACCTAGAAAATATGTAGGTGTACTGTTAAAAGTACTACCATTGGAAAGCTCGTCGAAGGGGCTTCCAGACGGTCTTTAGACGAGAAAGATCGCCCGGATAGTTTCCGACATACTCAGCGCGGAAAAATGTAAACAAACAAAATTGTTGAAAATTGTAGACCCTTCAGGTCGAATAACTCCCTGAAGGAAATAGATGTACTTATTATAGAAGTATTTTCGGATGGCCCGTTGGACTAGCTATCAGGCCATCCCTTTAGAGCGAAAATCGCTCATATAGTTTAGGCACAAATCCAGACATGGTAATCTGGACTTGTGATTTTTGGCCCGTTTTTTGGCATTCCCAGGGACTATACACCCCTGAGACTTCCAAAAATAAGGAATTTTCGGGGACTTCCCGATGGCCCGATAGACGCGCCATCGTGTCGTCCCATAAAAATATAGAATCAGTTAAGTAGTTTAGGAGATAGCTAGACACAAAGGGAGTGACTAGCTGTCGAACTAACACTTTTTTGGGTACATTATGTACAAAATGTATATATATACTTATGGAGGCACTAGAACTGTAAAGTGCTCTCCTTCAGCCACCAGGCCACCCATATTCGGTGGTGATAGCTTGGATGGTCTGAGTAGAAATTCAAGTAATAGAATAAATTGTCTAAAACGTTAAGGAGCGTGTATTTAAGGGATGATATCCCACGATAAACGTCCGAAAATAAGCTTTTTTAAGCCGCCCATAGACGACTGGCTGAATTTGTCAGCAGGTCACCCCAACCTATAGTACTCTCTGGGCTAGGAATGTTGTTATACAACTTTCCGACATGAAAATAAGGGAACTTGTCCCTTTTTTCTATAGATATAGCCTAGGGACGCTATCAATGCCTGGATATAGATGTATGGATTAGATACTGAGATAGGGGGTGCTACTGTGCTACAGTACACAGAAATCCAGGCGTTGATAGCACCATGGAAGGGATAGTACAGACCCAAAACCCACTGTCGGGTAAGGGATTTTTTTGGCAAATAAAATTATTTTCGGCACAAAATCGCGGGGCTCTCGATAGTAGTAACGACCGAGGGTATAAAACACCCTCGGTCCAAAGATAGAATCGTAGTCATCGGCCATAGCCACTAGAAACAAGTCACTTGAACTTAATTAGTAGTTACTTGTTGAGAGCCCTAAATTCGTACCAAGTTTTAAATAATTGAAGTGTTTTATTTAATTAAACAATTATCATCCCTGCATCCAGCTCAAAGAAGCAAGTGTGAATTAATTTCACAAGTGTCAATCAATTAAAGACACGCTGCCTTCACAACATTTATTGGTCCAATCGAGCCGAATTTCACCAGCCTGGAACCTGGAAGAACAGCTCCAGGACGTCTAAGAAAAAGAAGGAAGAATCGTCGAAAATAAAATAAATCCGACACTAAATAGAATTTGTGCCGGATTTTAGAAACCTGGAAAACCGGGAAGAAATACTGAAATTCCACCAGGGATAGAGGAAATTCAGCCGCACAATATGCTGCCTTCAAACTGAAGATTGAAGCCAGGAAAGCAGCTCCAGGACAGCGGGAAGAAATAGTGGTGGAATTAATTTGTCGAATTCCTGACGAATTAATTTCACAAGAAACAAATTGAAGTCGAGCACCGCAGAGAATAGATCCTGCGTGCCCAAGCCCACCGCTGGACCTAAGAGGTAAATTCCGGGAGACAGTTATTAGAACTACCCTCTTGTTTTTAATAACTGTTAGAAGATTGAATATATTTCCTGTGAGCTGCAAAAGTGCCGTATGAAGACTGATGTGCATCTATAAAGCTATAAGAATAGTTCCTGAAGACTTATCGCTGAAAACCACCCTATGTTCTCAGTGATTTGTTCTGGAACTGAACGCTGGTTTAATTTTACCAAGAATATGCGTTTTTAAGCCTGAATTGCGTCTTTTGCGTCGAGCAAATAATTCCTGAAGGCTTATCGCTGAAAACTACCCTTACGTTTTTAGCGATTTCGTTCGAATACTAAGCGCCCGTCTAAACAAATAGAAGACGTGCGTTTATGAAACTGATGTGCAGCTTTGATGTTTGAACAAACATATCCTGAAGGCTTATGACTGAAAGCAACCCTTAAGCTTTCGGGAATTTTCGAAAATTGAAATTTCGTCAAATCGAAAGAAGATACGTACTCTGAAGATTGAGTTACGACTCTGACGTCTGGAACAATCGGTGCTGAAGGCTTATGGCTGAAAATAACTTTGATGTTTCGTTGAATTTTCGATTGAATTATAGTCAATCGTATTGAAGATACACGTTTTGAGAAAAAACAAACGTGTACTACAGATGTCTGAAGTTTCATAAGGACTTATCACCAACCGTGAGTTTTTGGTGATTTGAATTTTTGGAGATTGAATTATAGTCAATCCACTTGGTTTTTGAAAACTGACGTTTTGACCGTCGGAAATTTTGGGAATTAGGTCTTGTGTCGTAAATAGACGTTCTGACCGTCGCAATAAAAATATTGAACTGGAACTCATGCTGATAGGTTGACGTTCTGACCGTCGAATATTAACCAATAGAAACAGACCAAGTAGTTTCCACAAAAATAGCCAGTATAGAAGGAACTTCAGACTCAACATGGAAACCTTCTCGGAACGAGAAGACTTTAGAAGATAGACGTACAGCCATGCCGATGACTACCCGGGGTGACACCCGTATCGAACATAGCCGTCCGCCGTCAACTAAAATGACTCGGCCACGGAGAAAAATAGTTGGGAGCTAGCCAAGAAATACAACTTGTGCTTTCGCTGCCTATGTCGAGGCAGCCACACTTGCAGGTCAAAGCGGTGTGGCGAGGAGGGATGCCACCAGAAGGCCCGACCGTGAAGGGATCGCAAGAACCCAGTCGAGCCAGGCGTTCCTCAAGATAGTGCCGGTCCGGGTCATCGGACCGGCGGGAGAGGTGGCGACATACGCCCTCCATAACAACTGATGATGGCTTAGATCATCAGTTGCGCGAATTTTTCGCCATAGAATCGCTGTGCATAAACCACAGCGCCCCGCCTCATACCCTGGGAAAAGGGCAGAGGATCCACACTTGCAGGTCAAAGCGGTGTGGCCAGGAGGGATGCCACCAGAAGGCCCGACCGTGAAGGGATCGCAAGAACCCAGTCGAGCCAGGCGTTCCTCAAGATAGTGCCGGTCCGGGTCATCGGACCGGCGGGAGAGGTGGCGACATACGCCCTCCATAACAACTGATGATGACTTAGATCATCAGTTGCGCGAAATTTTCGCCATAGAATCGCTGTGCATAAACCCACAGCGCCCCGCCTCATACCCTGGGAAAAGGGCAGAGGATCCACACTTGCAGGGCAAAGCGGTGTGGCCAGGAGGGATGCCACCAGAAGGCCCGACGTTGAAGGGATCGCAAGAACCCAATCGAGCCAGGCGTTCCTCAAGATAGTGCCGGTCCGGGTCATCGGACCGGCGGGAGAGGTGGTGACATACGCCCTCCTAGAATAACAACTGATGATGGCTTAGATCATCAGTTGCGCGAATTTTTCGCCATAGAATCGCTGTGCATAAACCCACAGCGCCCCGCCTCTGACCCTGAGAAAAGGGCAGAGGACATATAGAATAACAACTGATGATGACTTAGATCATCAGTTGCGCGAATTTTTCGCTATAGAATCGCTGTGCATAGACCCACAGCGTCCCGCCTCTGACCCTGAGAAAAGGGCAGAGGACATTTGAATCAAATAAACGTCCAGTTAGCAAATGGACATATAGAAACCGCCACGTTATGGCGTAATGAGCATGCTGAGATGCCAGATAGCTATGAGACAGCTCTAAAGAGGCTCGTCTCAACTGAGAAGAAGCTGGACAAGAACCAGGTACTTCGAAGAAGATACTCAGAAACAATGTACTTACAGAAAAACACCCAACTGAAGAGGTGTTGTCCACACTGATTTGTGAGGCAGAGTACATTGTGAATAGCCGACCATTGACACATGTGTCAGTAGACAGCGATGATGATGAGTCCATCACACCGAACCACTTCCTGCTCGGTGGGTCAGCCAGACTACCTACACCTGGCGTATTCACTGAGCAGGATATAGACAGCAGGAAAGTATGGCGACGATCACAGATCCTCGCTGATATGTTCTGGAGCCGCTGGGTCAGAGAGTACCTGCCTGAGCTCCAAAACCGGCGGGAGCCACATAGTAGTGGGCCCAAACTTAATGTGGGCGACCCCGTCCTGATAGCCGACGGCCAGCTGCCTCGAAACACATGGCCTCGAGGCCGCATTGTAGCCGTGTATCCAGGAATCGACGGAGAAACCCGGACTGCTGAGGTGCGCACACTTGGCGGCATCCTGAAGCGTCCGGTGAAGAAACTCGTCCCACTGCCTCAGTAACCAGAGACGCCGGGGCGGCGATCATCCTTCGGTGAGCCTGGCGACGGCATCCGAGACTGCCACTCGTCACTCACCATGGGAGTGCAGCGCCGCGCCGACATCACTTCGAGCCTGCACGGCACTGCACGGCGGGAGATATGTTCGCGACGAGACTCACCAACCAATTGAATGGTTTTGTAAATAAAGTATGTATTAGAGTCATACGTCTGCTCACGCCCGAGCGCCAAGTAGGAATGAAAATGTTGTAAACACGTCGGTCCTATTTATAAGCTCGGTTTGTAATGGTATTTTGAATCGCATTTTTAAGGTAGTAATATAACGTCCTTAACGTTTATTTATGCGTATTGGGTTTTAGTAATACCAGATTAATAGAATAGAAGCATTGAAATATATAAATATTATAGTCTTCATACTTAAAACGTAAAATCAATTTCATGTGAATGCGTGCGTTCGCTGCGCCCGCCTAGTTCCGAATGGTGCGCCAGATGGCGGCGGGTAGTTTTATATGTTGGCGTTTTGCGTACAAAAATTCTGGTAGCTTAAAATCATGTTTTGAGGGCCATATTATGTATTAGACATAATTTTAGTACATAGGAATGATATAATGTGGAAAATGTATAGTTTCCACCATTAATATGTGAATATTGACGTGATGTCTCAGGAAGTGAATTTAGGACATTTAGGTCATTTTAGGGTATATGGGGGACCTAGATCAAGACGGGAAACCTATATACAGTTCAGAATTAGTGTACTGCTTTATATAAAGCCTATTTACCTGAGATATCATGTCGGTATATAGTGTAAAACGCGCTGTTTATGGGAGTTTCGACGGGACTATTCTTTTAGGTGCCCTAAGTACCTAGAAAATATGTAGGTGTACTGTTAAAAGTACTACCATTGGAAAGCTCGTCGAAGGGGCTTCCAGACGGTCTTTAGACGAGAAAGATCGCCCGGATAGTTTCCGACATACTCAGCGCGGAAAAATGTAAACAAACAAAATTGTTGAAAATTGTAGACCCTTCAGGTCGAATAACTCCCTGAAGGAAATAGATGTACTTATTATAGAAGTATTTTCGGATGGCCCGTTGGACTAGCTATCAGGCCATCCCTTTAGAGCGAAAATCGCTCATATAGTTTAGGCACAAATCCAGACATGGGTAATCTGGACTTGTGATTTTTGGCCCGTTTTTTGGCATTCCCAGGGACTATACACCCCTGAGACTTCCAAAAATAAGGAATTTTCGGGGACTTCCCGATGGCCCGATAGACGCGCCATCGTGTCGTCCCATAAAAATATAGAATCAGTTAAGTAGTTTAGGAGATAGCTAGACACAAAGGGAGTGACTAGCTGTCGAACTAACACTTTTTTGGGTACATTATGTACAAAATGTATATATATACTTATGGAGGCACTAGAACTGTAAAGTGCTCTCCTTCAGCCACCAGGCCACCCATATTCGGTGGTGATAGCTTGGATGGTCTGAGTAGAAATTCAAGTAATAGAATAAATTGTCTAAAACGTTAAGGAGCGTGTATTTAAGGGATGATATCCCACGATAAACGTCCGAAAATAAGCTTTTTTAAGCCGCCCATAGACGACTGGCTGAATTTGTCAGCAGGTCACCCCAACCTATAGTACTCTCTGGGCTAGGAATGTTGTTATACAACTTTCCGACATGAAAATAAGGGAACTTGTCCCTTTTTTCTATAGATATAGCCTAGGGACGCTATCAATGCCTGGATATAGATGTATGGATTAGATACTGAGATAGGGGGTGCTACTGTGCTACAGTACACAGAAATCCAGGCGTTGATAGCACCATGGAAGGGATAGTACAGACCCAAAACCCACTGTCGGGTAAGGGATTTTTTTGGCAAATAAAATTATTTTCGGCACAAAATCGCGGGGCTCTCGATAGTAGTAACGACCGAGGGTATAAAACACCCTCGGTCCAAAGATAGAATCGTAGTCATCGGCCATAGCCACTAGAAACAAGTCACTTGAACTTAATTAGTAGTTACTTGTTGAGAGCCCTAAATTCGTACCAAGTTTTAAATAATTGAAGTGTTTTATTTAATTAAACAATTATCATCCCTGCACCTGCTTGATTAGAAGTCCTGAGGCAACATTCCAAAGAGGTTACCAGATCCAATCTGAGAGTCAATGTTCTTCGGGCGTCCAGCGCGCCATCCGGGAGCTTTACGACCTCCCTCCTCGGGGAAGGCGATCACGCTACGTCCGCAACACCTATTATGCTCATTATATTTGCGTTTCATTTTGTTTTTAATTTGATATATAAATAAGTCTATTAAAACATCCATCTAAACCAACGTCTTTGTTATTGAGATCTAACGATATAAATGTTTTGGTTCCAAGGAAAACAGTCGATTTCCTCAAGAATCATTCCTTTATGACTCAACTACATAAAGATATATTTTAAAACAATTTATTGCTGCGCGTGCATCACATACAAAATATCAAAATATTTTAGAACACAATTACATAAGTCACGTCGCGTGTCAGATACGCATCTAAAATATAGGAAACACTATACTATGTAGGTAGGTATTATCTATCAAGTAGAGAAAGTAATCTCACTTTACAATATGTACTAACATAAAACAGTTTTTATTCCTACACATAATGTAAACAACATTGCTGATGCCCTGAAGACTCCAGAACTTTCAATAACAAAAAACTACTAAAACTTACTAGACGAATTCAGCAGATCGTATCTGAAAGATATGAACAATTTCTAGGTACTTTTAGATGCCCAGAGGCAATTAAATTAAAAAATTACTTTGATATGTTATATTTTTATCATACGTCTCTCGTCTTCACGCTATTCCGGCTTTTACAGAACTGACAAGAAAAGCTAAACAAAATATTTTATAACATCTTCAAATATTTTCCTAGCGTTCTAATTTCAATCACCTTCCAAAACTAAATAGTTATCTGTTGCCAATTTTATAATATGCAAGGAGGTTGCCTCTGCGTTGCCTTCATAGTACAATACAATTACAATATCTACCTACAATTTTGATAATGTGGTGCAATTTTATGTGACGCTGTTTATAAATTGTTAACTATCTCGTGCGTCCATCGTTATGGTTCCTTTGCTTTTTGGGGTAGGTTTAAAATTACGTTTTTATTTGAATGACAGATTTTATCTCTATTTTTTTCCATCACTGGTATGGTATGAATGGTAGAAAGTTTGGATTTGCAATTCGAGCCCAATTATGGCCTAATATTCGCTTTTACTACTATTTTTATTGCAGTTATAAAGATAATAGGTTTGTTCCCAAAGCCGTATACTTTATTGTACTTATTTTTTCAGTTAGAAACTAAAAATAGCCACACTCTTGGCTAGCAAGATCAATAGCGGATTATAAACTCATTATGTATTTCTTTCTTTTCCAGAGAACGCACAGTCAGATGTTCATCAGTCCTCATCGGCGCGCTGGGCATCTCATTAGTAGCGCTGGCGGTATATACAGCAGTGTTGGTGCTCACTGAATACCGCAGTCCTCGGCCCTGCGTTAGCGAACAGTGCGTCGGAACCGGTAAGTTTGTTACTGGATTCTGGAGATCAGATAATACAGTCAGTCACTTCATTTAAAATACTGACAGTCCACTGCATCCGGTTAGAATGTAGGTCGTTCCCAGTATTTTTGGGTAAAGGGTAAGCACAAAATAATGTTGGCCCAACATCAATCCTTAAGGAACTCCACAAAACAGTGTATGTTACTTTCAAGTAATTCTATTCTGACATCTTTGGTCCGCTTCGGAAGTTATATCTTTAAAATAACAAGTGTATAGCCGCTCACTCCTATTCTTTTCGGCTTGGACAGCAAGATAAGAATAGAAACAGTGTCAAAAGCCTGGAATAAGTCCAAAATGTAGAAATAATGCATCACATAATGCTCCGTATTTGACACGATAACAAGTCTTAAGGTAGGTAAGTGTTTAAAAGAACTTGTTTTTTATGACGTATATCAACTTAACAACATCTTGTTTATTAATTCTAAGCTTGTGCTAATTATGCTGAACAACAACAAGCAAACATCGCGCAAACATCCCGCTACAATTAATTAATTAAAAAAAATAAGCCACAAGTAAATAAATACGCCGCTGTGTTTACGGTAAAATACGGTTTACCATATTTTACCATAGGTTTGCCATAATATTTACCGCCACACGTGTCGATTCGCGCAATCGTTATTAACCTGTAATTTATCCATGGTATATAAATAGTGTAATGGCTGTCTACATCTACTTAACATAGCATTATAAAATCCATGGCATCTCCATGGGAATCCTCCACGGAAGGATGCCTCATACGTTTTTGTTTGTACACAATTTTAATTACAAATGTACCTTTTATTGCCATGTTAAAATAATTAGGCGTCTGATTCATTATGCGAGTAATGTAACTTGTGTATGCAAATGGTGTACACTCATGCTTTTTGATTGGATTTCTATTGTCGAGTAATTAGTATTAACATGTCTTTGTCTAGAAATGCCGTGTCAGGCTGTGGATATGCAGATAACAAAAAGACATCTACTCGTTTATTCTCTTGTTCTTATGCGAGAGAAATGTTAACAAAGCGAATACTTATGCCTAGTGCTAGATAGACAAAATAAAGTTATATATAAATTAACTTTCTATATAATCTATATTGGAAGAAGCATGTTAATCGAAATTGCTGGTCCCCTTGTTGTACACAGCCACATACATTAGTATATTTAGAGCTAAAAAAAATAAGGTTATACCAAATGCTTTAGCCAATAATTTTCTTTTCTAGCAATTTATGTTGTCAGCTTGTAAGCATGTCCTAGGGAAAATAGGTGGGACTATCACTTTCTACAAGTAGTTTAATAGGTATGTGTTGCATAACTAATTATATTTAATTAGTCAAGCTCTATGCTACTGTTTCAAATAAACACCGCGTTTTGCCTCGTAAATAATAAAAATATAGCGTTTAGGGTTTATTTTTGTTACAACCTATATCATTGAATAGGAATACTGATGATGTTAATTATTATTGTTGAGGTATTCCGACGACGCGATAGATACTCCTATGTCTTGATTATGTTTATTTGCCTTACGTAACTTATAGCAAGGTTTTCAAAGAACCAGCGCATTTAACCCCTACGTACATCTAGATAATAATTTTATAGTATACAGCTCCAATTAAAATACAAATTGTCGTATACATTTCCAAATCAAACGCATGGTCTGATTTAACCCCAAGTGGTTCTTACATCACATAATTTGCAATCCACGTGTGTTCTATGCAAGGGATAACTGCGCCACTTTTGCGAGAAAAGTGTTGAACAATTTAATTAATTGAGTCACACCTACCTGTAGGTACTTACGATTTCTTTAAAGATTTAAGTCGCATTTTGTATATATGGTTTACACGCAGTGTCAACACGTGTTGGTACTATATGTCCTAGGTAATATAGGACATATAGTACCCATTAGTACTTAAGTAAACAATCGTGTCATTTGTTGTTGAATTTTTAATTATTTTCATACATCAATAAAAACAGCGAACCGTTCGAAGCATCGGTTAGACTGCATTTAGCTGTCGTTTAGACAAGAAAGGTTACACAATGCATTCTTTGTGTACGTTTACTTTTACGATAAAAATATTTTTGTTAGTATTCCTTCATCCAGTATTGGTTCTTGTTTGGTCTAATTTTGAGGTTGTTGATGCTCGTATTGCTTCGGATGTTAACAGGGATAATACAATTTCTGAAGAAACTGCTCTTATTGAGAAAACAGGTTAGTTTTTGAACTTATCATCATCTAATTTAATTTCTCTTTCTTTTACTAATATTACGAAAAAAAAATGGGTTCGCTATTATTTTATCACTTAGATACGTAATTTAATATTGAATTATTTTGAAGCAATTTTACTAATGATCTTCTAGTTAGATAATATTTTATTTTTAACTCAAATATTTTTAAATGTTGATTTTACTTTCTTTTACCAATATGTGGAACAAAATGGGAAACAAAATAGAATCGCTTTAATTTTTACACTTAACCAAATCATTTGCATAAATTTTACTAACGAATATCTAGATAATATTTTTTTATTATTTAAATTATTATATTATTAATTGCATACTTTGACTGTATCATCTGACTATACAAGCGAGGTGAGTAGACATCAGGCATCGAGTTACATAACCCGTTGTTTATTAAAATATTGCGCATATTTTATGCATTCGTAGAGAAAGCTAGCGAGCTTCCTCTTTTCCCCGCATTCCTCGAGGCATCGCGAATACAAGAATTATAAATAAATATACTTCTTTGTTTATATATTTTTTTGGCAGATAAGTTTTATTTAATTTTGTAAGTCCATATATTAATTATCTATATTAGATACAAACTACAGATACTATTTATTAGGCTCAGGCTTTGTGATAGTTTCGATAATATTGTGATCTTCTTAATTTCATAGATAATTATAAAATATAATTTAGAAACCATTTCACTGGGTGACACAATTAGCGGTGGCCTTAACGCTTAAAGCGATATTTTAATGACGACCTATGAATTAATTATAAAAGATAAAAGGACACTCGTTTTACTTTCCTTCTTTCTTCCACTCAAAGAAATTATTTTTAACTATAACCTTTTGGGACTTCATGGTGGGATTCAAACTCACGGCAGTCCCGCTTTCTGTCCCGGCCCGTGCTTTCTGTCCAGCACTGAGCTACTTATTTTCATTTATTTCTGTTTTGTATTCATAACATTCTCCCACCCATAGCATCAAGAATCCTGCAAGCCTTGAACAAAGATGTGGACCCATGCACTGACTTTTACGAGTTTGCCTGTGGCGGCTGGATCAAACAGAACCCGGTGCCAGACTGGGCCACGTCCTGGGACCAGCTGGCCAAGCTCAGGGAACAGCTGGTTACTGACCTGAGGGAACTCTTGGAGGCTAAGGATGATGAGGGACTGCCGAACAGTGTGGTGAAGGCCAAGAGCTTGTATAGGACTTGTATCAATACTGGTGAGTGATTATGGAGCATTATTAGTCTGTAACTTCACTTCTTTTTAGGGTTCCATACCCAAAGGGTAAAAACGGGCTATTTGCATTTGCCGCATTGCTTTTGTTCAGCCTCTCCGGTATCTTAATCATCGTCATTTCAGCCGAAGTAATGACTGCTGCACAAGGGCCTCTTCCAAGTGTGGCCATTAACCGTTCTTGTGCTTTTCATTCTTGGTTTTCCATCACAAAAAAGACATCCCGACAAAGTGATAAACAAACCAACGATAAACAACGAACAAACATTATCCACTCTTCCACTTCCAGAAAAACTCGAAGCCGACGGCATCAAGCCCATTCAGAAGCTCCTGCAGTCGCTAGGTCTGCCGCCCAACCCCCCCTCGGAGGTGAGCGCCAACTTCACGTGGGAGGAGGTGGCCGGGAGAGGCAGGAGACAGCTCGGGCTCAATGTGTTGCTCAGTGTGCAGGTCGCCGAGGATGTCAGGAACACCAGCCGGAATCGAGTTGTGGTGAGTGCAACTGCCCTGTTGTTTGATTATTTTGGAGTAACCTGCAGGGATGTGCCGAGGAGAATAACAATAATTCTAATTAATAATAATATTAATTAGAATAATAATAATAATTAGAATAATATTAATTATAATAGAAAAGCTACGTGGTAAAATTCCTCCTCCCTATCATGTTAACCCATGTTGCATGAAAGGAAGGAGGAATTTACAGGGGGTGATGGTGAAGGTGAAAAGATCACGAGGGCAAACTTCTATAATAAGATGAGCCCTGTAAATTGCTACTACCTGCAACTAGTTTATTAGTCTTGTGTGGTGGACGCACAGATATAAATCTAACTAGATGACGCGATTGTATGTACTTCGCGCGCCAAAAAACGGAGTAAATTTACGATCAATGACCGTAATCTGAGCTTTCCATTTAGCATTATCGGCACCGGAAATGTACCGAAATCTAGACTTTTTATGCCATATTGAGCTGTAAAGAATGTTTAGGAAAAGTTGGCCGAGGCATTGGAAATGTTTTCTTTCATTGGTAAGTAAATTTGTTTTTAAATTGTTTGTGAAAAAGTGGCAAGCTTGGTTTTCATACAGATGGAGGGACTTGCGTAATCTAGTTAGATGTATGTCTGTGTGTGGACGTAAGGAACTTTGAAAAAGATCAGCCTGAATTCTCCATTCAACTTCTAAGCTCTTTCAGTTCTATTGAACTGATAGAGCTTAGAGTTGTGAAAGAACAAACCAAATCTACCAACTAAACTTCCAAAATCCTTCCAGGTGGAGCAAGTTTCGCCAGGGTTCAGTGACCGTTACCTACTGCAGCCAGAGCAGTTCTCTCACGAGCTGCAGCAGTACCACAAGTACATCCGCTCCATGATCAGCATCGCGCACAACGAGACTGATGCCGAACAGTTCGCTGATGATATCGTGGACTTCAGCAAGAAATTGGCTAAGGTTAGCTGGTAGATGTTATTGTTCTCTTCTTAAGGATTTTTAAGGATATTAGCTAAAATAATTATGGAAAGGTTTGTGTATGGAACAGTCAGTGAAGTATCACAATGTGGATACTAGAAACTTATTTCCTCATTGGTCTACTGATCGAATCTATAGGCGAGATTTTATTTCGTTCATTATATTTGACAATTTGAAATTGGGATTTTGCCAGCTACAGCACTTGCAGCGATTGCACCTTAGAATATGGATTGGTATTAAGCCCCAAAACTACCAGAAATTAGTATTTCTGTTAATAATCGCTCAGATCAAACTTAATTTTAGTATCTAGTATGTAATGTTCAAACACATTCCACAGATAATGACCCCCGTGGAGGTCCGTCGCAGCGGCACTCACCTGTTTCACGAGGTGTCCGTGCAGCAACTGTTGCAGGGCTCCACCGGAGGACCCGCGCAGTGGAAACAGGTAACAGCCCACCTTCTTTTATCTGGTTTTTAGGATACCTTTAAAGAGCCTCTCATTCTTCATCATCTTGTCTTGATATACAAACAATACCTCTTGTTTTATAGATAACTAACTGAAATCGTTCTTTTTTATTTATTTTATAACTGGGATCGAAGACGTAATATTTTCTTTTTAGGATGTGGTTTATTTTTTATCCTTTAGCTGAGGATCTAAAAAGTGGCATTGTATCAGAGATATCCACAGCTATAAAAACATGATCTAATGGTGTGTCGTTTGCAAAACTACTTAGCACAACGGTAGGACATATCAATCCCAAAGCTTTCTACATTTTATACTTTTCGATAAACAGAAACTATTTCTGTCAAAAAAGGTTTGAAACTAGTGTGTGGTCAAAGTCACATAGTTGGTTAAAAAGTAGCTGCTTTACGTACCACTCAAATGGCTATGCCGCCACCAGACTTATGACAAATCTCCAGAATGTATTTCATCCTGAAAATGTTATTTCATCCTGAAAATTTTCATTTCTTCAGACTTCTCCTCTAATCTCATCTTCATCCCATTCTTCTCTCAGCACGATTGGGACCGCTACCTGAAGCTGGTGTTCGCCAACACTAGCGTGTCGCTGCAACTGCACCAGGACAGAGTTATCGTGATGGACCTGCCCTATCTTCAGAAGCTGTCCGTCCTACTGGCTGATACTAAACCTGTTATTATTGGTGAGTCTTTATAACTTAGTGGCTTCTCGTATCGATAAACTCAAATTTGTTTCAAGTTCTTAACATTATACTAGGGCTAGTTTTCAATAACCGGCCAAATTTTCAGAGATGGTTCAGAATCGATAATATTTTCGATGTTATGAATTTTAATAAGATTTCATTCCTGTCCACCACTAATAAGCGAACGGGTGGATATTACAACAGCACAATTCAGTTCAGCAACCTAGATAGGTAGTAATTAAGCACACACATAAGTTTGGCACTAGGAGTCGTCTGCGCACCCGCGCGCGCCCGGATTGTTTTGTTTATTATTTGGGAAATTTTCAAATGAATTCAATTATTTATTCTGATTCTTTATTGTACACAAAACAAACATATACAAATACAGTACGAGTAGGACAGCTTATGTACAAAGGCGAGCTTAACCCATAATTGGAATGGGTTTATTTTTTATTCGACATTAATGTTTAAAATGTTGCGAGTTACAAGCGCTACCACTGAGCATGAGGTCCTGGGTTCGATTCCAGGGTTGGGCAAAGTGTTCCTGGGTTTTTCATCGGGAAGTTCTCAGTAGTTGCCCGGAGTCTTGGTTTTGTGGCCGGTTAATGGCAATAGGCCCCCTATTACTTGACTCAAACATAACTGGTGTAATGTGGCATGCTACTCTGCCTAACCCTTCGGGGATTACAGGGTGTTCTGTCTAACTGCACTTTTTAGGGTTCCGTACCCAAAGACTAAAAACTGGACCCTATTACTAAGACTCCACTGTCCGTCTGTCACCAAGCTGTATCTCATGAACCGTGATAGCTAGACAGTTGAAATTTTCACAGATGATGTGTATCTGTTGCCGCTATAACAACAAATACTGAAAACAGAATTAAATATATATTTAAGTGGGCCTCCCATACAACAAACGTGATGTTTTTGCCGTTTTTTTGCGATAATGGTATGGAAACCTTCGTGCGCGAGTCCGACTCGCACTTTGCCGGTTTTCTAATATCTAGGAACAGTAGGTAACGGATGAATGCGATGGATCACATATACCATCAGGTATTACGAGTAGTTATCCAATTCATATGTATGATGTACCTATTAGAATTTCTAGATGCCCTAGAACGTAAAAGAATACCTAATGTTATCGCAGTTGGACTAGATTCACCTAGAGACTGTTATCATTTTAATTAACTTGCATTGAGAACACCGACTTATTTATAACATTAGGTATGTTTTAACCCCCGACGGAAAAAGAGGGGTGTTATAAGTTTGAAGTGTGTTGCTATGTATCTGTGTGTCTGTCTGTGGCATCATAGCGCCTAAATGGATAAACCGATTTTGATTTTTTTTGTTTGAAAGATGACTATGTCGAGAGTGTTCTTAGCTATGTTTGGTGAAAATCGGTATGTCCGTTCAAAAGTAATGGATTGTTTTCTGTTTGAAACGGAGTATTTTCGCAAGATATCGTGTCATAATTACGTGTTCGATAGATTGTTGATCGAAGCGTGTCTACTACTAGGTATATTACGTAGTTTAAAAAAAAAAAATTGCTGGGGGTTTAGGAAATTTTTAATTTTTACTTGTAATATTTTACTTTCATATCTTAATCTTTAATTTTTCGAATAGAATTGAGTTTAAATTTTGACATGAAATGAAATTGATTATGAATAATGAAATTTAACTTGCATGAATATGTTAATCAAATATGTAAATATTTTTATTTAACTTACACATCTTACAGGGTGAACCCAATACGGTGTTGAGTGGTTAAAATCTTAATCTAAAATCAGACTTCACATAAATGTATAATAATTATATTATATAACTAGCTTTCCGCCCGCAGCTTCGCCTGCGTGGACTACTCGATATTGGCTGTTTCGTTTTTTCCAGTTCTGGCGGGTTATTGCAAATAATTATCCAAACATAGTTTTCCGCCCGCGTCTTTGTTCACGTAGACCACAAAATTTGCTCAACTTTATTAGTTTATTGAATCATAAAATTACGTGTAAATTGATATAAAATGAGCATAAACTGCAATGCCTTCCTTTTCTAGTAGCTAGAGCGCCGCGGACTTTCATCCTGGAGGTCTCGTGGGATTGCCACGTTTTAATTTTTTTATGTATTAAAAACTTTGTTTCTGCTTTTGGATAATATTTATTTGGTGTCTTAATTTATTTTCCATTTAATTGAGAAAATCAGGCTATGTGGCCGTCGCTTTGCAATAATCACTAAACGTTTGGGCCCGTTTATGGCATTTACCATCATTCTTGCCAGAACTCCCAGCGGATATTATATTTGAGGGCTTTAAGAGTCTGAGGCTTGTTAACATAGACTCGTGACTTTAAAAAAACCCACAGAAAGAAGTCTGGAACAGTTAAATCAGGCGATCTTACTTGCCAGTGCATGTCCGGGTAACGACGCCTTCATAATTTCGGTTGCGGCTCGTGCATTATAACACCATAAGCGCTGTTGCATTATCATGTTGGAACCATTATGTATTCTAGTTCAAATTTATTCCTTTTAAGGATAGAGAAATATGTTGATCATGGCTCTGTGACCTCGTCGACCACAGTAGTGGTTTGGCGGCTTGATGATGCTTCCACCGTAAAAAACACACCATGCAGTAACTTTGAGCGGGTTTAATGACTCTGTCTGTTTTATACGCGAATTTTCTGTGCCACAGAGGTGATAGTTTTGCTTATTCACATAAACGCAGAGATGATGATGATGATGAAAAGTTGTCTTCCTCGTGGTTGCGATTTAGAATGGCTTGACGTAGGTTACACCCGCTTGGAGGTTACCAGCTATATTTTGTATCTGTTTACTTCACAAATGTCGAAGCAGAATTGATATTTACCGCCATTTGCAAAAATTAAAGCATCTTCTGATAGAGTGATGAGTTTTGCGCCACCTGATAGTCTAGATATGGGTACTCTAATTAGCTTACACTAACAAAGTCGTCATCAAGAAGTTAGAATTTAATTAGCCACTTCTTTGTATATCACATTGGTGTTTTTTTTCTGTCTGGTGTCAACATAACCAGACTGCTAGTGCTGACTCTGGGACAGACGTAAAATTGCCCGTGTCGGAAGCAATCTTGCCTTAAATCTATGCCTGCCACCCTTAATGACTGATCTTGAGATTTATTTATGGTCATTGCAAAGCAGACCATAAGAGGAATTATTGTAATCGTCAAAGACATAGTCAGCGGGTATCAGTGGCACTCGAGTTATGAAAACTGTTCCCCCCCGAGCATATCCAGTAATCATTCACATAAACTTTAACACCCCTTTTTACCCCTTTACGGGATGATATTCAAATAATCCTTAAATTATTGTTTGTTTAATTGTATTAAAGAGCAGAAATACTAAATTTCAAGTAATTGTGATAATAAACAATTTAGTTTTCAAACAAACTTAATTGAGATGAAATTCAAAAAAGCCTTAAATTCATGTTTCTTTGATTGTATTGAAGATCATAAATACTAAATTCCAAGTAATTTTTACAATAAACAATTTAGTTTACATTCAAATATAAACACCCCTTTTTACCCCTTTAAGGGATAAAATTAAAAAAAATCTCAAATACGTGTTCCTGTAACTGTATGGAAGAGCAAAAATACTACATTTCAATTAATTTTGATAATGAACAATGTATTTTTTTCATTCAAACACACCCATTTTTAACCATTTAATGGATCATATTAAAAAAAAAACCTTAAATTGGTATTTCTTTGATTGGTGGCTAAATAATAACAGCCGCACGGGTCGATCTTCAAGGTTAAGCAACGCTTGACGAGGTCGGTCCGTGGATGGGTGACCATTTCAACATACCGAGTTTCCTCCGTGCCTCGGCAAGCACGTTAAGCTGTTGGTCCCGGCTGTCATTTGAAGATCTTTGACAGTCGTTACGGGTAGTCAGAAGCCTGAGATCTGACACCAGTCTTGCCAAGGGGTATCGTGTTACCCAGTTACAGGGTTGTGGAGGTCAGATAGGCAGTCGCTCCATGTAAAACACTGGTACTCAGCTGATCCGCTGAATATGAGTTTCATAGAAACTTTCATCTCCAATTTCACCCCTTTAGGGGATGAATTTCCAAAAATCCTTTCTTATGACGCCTACAGTATAAAATCAACATCCTCTAAAAATTTAAAACTTCTGTCATTAGTGCTTTAGGCTGGTCGTTGATAAAAGGCAATGTCCCGACTGACAGTCGGGACATTGCCTTTTATATATATAGATTATATATATAGATAATAAATCCGCAGGGTAGCTTTGTGGCGAGCTGGTGGGTAGTGGCGACCCCACGAACCTGATCTCTAGGGAGAAGTCTTGTTCAATTACTTTGTTTACACTACGACCACAACATTTTTATCCTTGCTTTCACAGAAAGGTGGTAGGTGATAACACAAATAGATGTATTAGATTCACATTGCCGAATGTTAGAAGTAGCGAATGCGACATCATATTGAATGGCGAAAAGCTGGACTTTGTAAATCAAACAGTTTTCCTGGGAATCACTTTAGACGACAAATTGCAATGGAGTTCTCACATAACATCTCTTGCGGGTCGGCTGAGCTCGGCCGCTTATGCTGTTAGAAAGATAAGACAGTTGACGGATGTGGAGACCGCGCGTTTGGTCTATTTTAGTTACTTTCACAGCATTATGTCATACGGTATTTTATTGTGGGGCCGAGCGGCTGACATTGAATCCATATTTATATTGCAAAAGAGAGCTATCAGAGCCATATATAATTTAAGTCACAGAGAATCTCTTAGGGAGCTATTTAAAAATATTAATATTATGACAGTTTCTTGCCAATTCATTTATGAAAATATCATGTATGTAAGGAAAAATATACATCTCTTTAGTAAGGTCAGTGATAGACACAATTGTAATACGAGAAATAAAGATAAGTTAGATCAACCATCTTATAGACTAGCAAAAGTACACTCATCTTTCATGGGGTACTGTGTTAAATTTTATAACAAAATACCTTGTGATATATTAAAACTAAATGAAAGTAAATTTAAAACTTTAGTTAAAAGCACACTTTGTAAACAAGCATATTACAAATTAGATGATTATATTCAAGATAAGAATGCTTGGCAACATGTTGGTCCCGCTCCGTAGGGCAATCTTTGGTGTGGACAAAATCAAATTTGCTAATTTGTATTCCTATTCATAGTTTTTGTATTCTTAGGTTATTTTTTATATTTTTTTCCAGAATTTGACTCACACAAGGTTCCGTTGTTGTTGAATTAGGTATTTTACCTATGTTTGCAATATTTGTAAGTATGTGAGAACCATGTTCCTATTTATAAAACTAATGAATTTACCTGTTAGTGCTTTTATTACTTTATACCTGTACGTTGTATAGTGGGTAGTGCTATTTTTGGGTGCATCGTCCTCACATATATGAATTTATTAATGTATGTACATAAGTAAACTTTGTAAAACATATTTTTTTTAAAAAGAGTAAGTATGGAGTTTCTTGTGCGTTCTTCTCCATAACAAGCTACTTTCCGAATGCACGGTAGAGTCAATTTTTATTACTTGTACATTTTTTATTAACATTTAATTTTTGACGTTCAAAAGTGCCGCTTATTGGCCTAATTGAAATAAATATATTTGACTTTGACTTGACTTTGACTTTGAACATTTGGATGCAATTGGGTCAACTTTGTCACTGTGGCCGAGACAGTATATATATACCCGAGCCGACGTCAAGGCCGATATAGCGCTGAGAGACTGAATTGACAAACACCCACATTGGTAGCGTGGGTATGACGTTTGATATACACAACTTCATATAGACAGATGTTCTCGTTTATGGTCAGAGTATTTGGATAAAAGGTCTTTAACTAATGGCATTTGGTACAAGGCGATTCAGCCGTCCCTTCCTCGCATGCTTTGGTTCAGCCAGGGCGGGATGACGAGGCAGGAAGTGGTAACTCCGATCCGGCCACATACCGCTCAACAGTTTCGGATTCATGATGGGCAAAGTTGATTCTCCCAATTGTGTCGTCTGTGAAGACGTACATCACATCCTGTCGGAATGTGTTCGTGTTGGGGCCCAAAGACGTCGGGCTTTTGGCAATAGCTTTAATGTAGGCTTTTATAATAGCGTTCTGGCCTCACCTTTATCGGATGAGGCCAGAACTCTTTATCATATTCTTATAATGGGTATGACATTGCGGATAGGCTAGTTTATTATACCTACTTTTAGTAATTATTTTGTATGAAATCATCGGGATGACATATTCTGTTAAGAAAAAACCTCGTAAATAAATAAAGATAAAAAAAAGATATTTTCTAGCAAATTATTGTGCTGTTTGCTGCGCTCGATTTTTGTAAGGGTTGCCCGTTGTTCATAAAATAATAATAATAATAATAATAATATGGCAACCCTGTGTCAACAAAATGTCAAATTTTCTGTTCCTCAAATAAAAAATCAAATAAATATATTTTCGGAGAAATCACCATAAAATTCATAAATTAGAAACCTCATATCAAACAAATATAAAGAGAACTTAAAATTAACACAAGAAATTATCAATAAAACCTAAAAATAAACCAAGAACAACAATGACGTCTGTCATGTCTGTGACAGACGCAAATTACAAGGAAAATTACAAGATAAAATGGAATGAATAAGATATAATAATGTTGACGAGAGCTGCCGCCGCAAGGAAAGCACGCCTACCACCTCCGGCCTCGTCGCCCAGCTCCGCCTCGCCGCCGCCGGAAACCAGCCCCACTGTGAGTGCTGTGACACCGGCCGTGGCAGTTGCGTCGAGCTCGAGCGACGAGTACTTCTCTCCGCCGACGACACCACCACCTGCGCGTCGACGGGGAGGACGCCGGCCGCCGGACCGCTTAGGACCTCGAGGCTTACCGGTCTCTGATAGGGTCCCAGCACCCGGCGGAAGTGTGCGCATGAAATGGACACAATCCATTAACGAAAATGTCATGCGCGCATACTTTGGGGCTACAGAGGGAGGAAACAACCTGACCGCGTACCGTGTCCGGATGCTCTCTTTGTTTCAGGTGCTTGAGCCAGCCGTCAACGTTTCGGCCCAACGACTTTCGGATCAGGTGCGGGTTATCCAGCGTAATCGTATGTTGGATGATACTGTACTTGATCGCCTCCGAACGGAAATGGGTAACCGTGTCACTGCCCCTTTGTCGCAGGCTGTGGTGCCACCACAGTCCATCCATAATTCCATCCACGCTGACGAGGAGAGTAGTGACAGGGTTACAAACGTAAGTACCCAGTGCAATGAGAAACTGAGGAGTGCTCTGGAGTGTGCTATTCGGGAGTATCGTTACATGCCTCCCGAACTTAGGCCACGACTACCTCGTTAATAAATCCTTTATTTCACTCTTCACAAAGTTTCACATCAGTATATACTTACAAACTACATTTATATAATACCAACAAAAAAAAAAGCATACAAATATGATCCTTTGTGAGAGACTGGAGTCCCATACTAGGATACCCTGTGTGACGGATCACCAGGCCCTCACCCCGAATCCGCGTCCATGTCAATTATTGGTATACGTAAATCTTAACAAATCACATACTATATTAGGAGATAATAATATTGTTAATTCAATACAACTCCGAAAAAATATAAAAAGGGAAAAATTAAATTCCAATTAATAAACAAACAGAAAATATAGTACAATTTAGGTAGATATCTTTAACGAATAACAAGTGATGGTTGTGAGTGTGCATATAAAAGAAAGCGAGTATGAAGGTGTTTGCGTGAGCGAGCGTATGTGTGGTGGTTATTTAGGCATGATGGTAAGATCCAAGATACATTCTACGAGGGAACAATGAGCAGCTGCTCCGTGGCATCGTAATCCAGCCCTTGTAACCAGACTGAGAGTTTTTTTTTGCAAAGCTGTTTAGGAAGGGCATAAATTGATAGGACTTCATTTATTTTATTGTACAGATAGTTACCGAGGAAACCAAAATGTCGACGGGCGAAAGTTGTATGAAAGCGAATTGTGGGACAGACCGCATGTTTACGACGCTTATCCTTGAATAAGTTAGGGTCATAGGTAAGGTGAGAGTGTTTGCGCAAAATGGTATTGTAAATAAAGAGTTGGCGTACAGTTAAAACTTCAACTCTCTCATAGAGCTCTTTGGTTGGAAATAGGAACGGCAGGAAATGGCTCACTTTTAAAACGGCCCTTTGTGCACGTTCAATCCGAAGCATGGATGTTTTTGTCGCGCCCCCCCATATAGTTATGCAGTAAGAGAGTAGCGATTGGCACAATGCAAAATAGACAGTTTTCAAAATTCCGGTGTGCGCAACATGACGAAGATTTTTAAAGACATATATAAGTTTTCGAATTCTGGACACAAGAGCATCTATGTGCTGGTGAAAGCTGAGAGTATTATCTAGTATGACGCCCAAGTACTTCATTGATTCTGTATGTAATAGATGGGGACATGAGCAATGAGTGTTGTGAGTCAACAAGCACGACGATGAATGGGCGATAATATTGAGATTATCGAAAGAACAAGGTGGTTTTTTAATATAAAAAGAAATGTACTTCGTCTTGTCGACATTGAGAGCGAGTCTATTGTTAGCCAGCCAAGATAAAACCAAGTTTAGCCCAATCTGCGCACTACTATAAACTTCGGACCAAGTGTCGGCCTCAAACAACAGCGCTGTGTCGTCAGCAAAAGTCACAATCCTACCGCTAGGCAACTTGAGCTCACAGAGGTCGTTGATGAAAGTCAGGAATAAAGGGGGACCGAGAATACTGCCTTGGGGAACTCCGTGGATGACGGGAAGATCAGTACTAGTCCACTCACCAACCTTTACTCTCTGGAATCGATTTGTAAGGTAGTCCGAAAAAAGATTCAGTGGCATACCCCTTATACCAATGTTCTCCAACTTCTTAATCAACAGTGGGAGATTTATTTTATCTATAAAATATATAGATAAAATAAATCTCAACCATGTTGGAGTGTACCACCGAAATCAACATGATTGGGAAAAGTCTAGGCAGGAGGGTTTTAAACCTAAAAAAGTAAAATAATCATGTTGTCTCCCTCAGAACGGTTCCTGTGGTGGTCAGTATTCTCCACGGTAGCCCCGATGACGCTGTCGGCGTTCCGCTCGCTGGGCTTCGAGTTCTCGCGCGCCGTGTTCGGGCTGCAGCAGCGCACGCCGAGGTGGAAGAGCTGCACCTCTAATGTTAACGCTAACTTCGGGGTGGCGCTCAGTTATCTGTACGTGAAGAGGCACTTTGATTATACGTCGAGGCAGAAGGTAAGGATTATTATTTATTTTAGCATGTCCGTCCCAAAGCCTCTACTTTGACCCGGTATCAAAACGCCCTATTTACAAAACGTCCCATGAGCAAAACGACCTATGAGCAACTATTCTTGAAAACAAAAAAAATGGTTGTGGTACAGTCATACCTCAGAACGTTATGCGAACGTTTTGATACGGAGTCTCGATCCAGTTCTCCCTTCCATTCCTCCCGGACCAATCCTGTCGATGAAAATAAATAAATAAAAAAATAAAATTTATTCATCAAAAATGGGTACATATTCGCCTGGGTTTACTAAGATGTCGCCGGAAACATTTCGACATGCAGCAGGCGTGTATTTAAAAAAGTAAATAAAGGAAGAATTGAATTACATTGTGACTTTGGTACAAACAAAAAATTTTCGCAATATTTTTTGCACTTTTATTATGGTGAATCGTAAACCAAAAACATTCTAAAACCGTAAACCCATTTTATTTAACTCGGAATAGGACACAATTTCGGTTTAAGAATAGGGCCTAAGTAGCAGGTCGGTTGTTTGCTACGCGCTAAAGGTCGTCGTAGCAAGCGTAGCCATGCTGCATGTTGTTGCTACGCCGTAGCCGTACCTTATAAAAAGTTTGAACTTTTTATAAGGTCTACACAGAAATTAATATTTAAATTTATGTTTACTTGCAAGTGCAACATAGTTGCTAGGTTGGATGGAACATTATATCTATTGTTACAGTAGTGTAGACAGTGGTTTGCATTACATTGAATACGTTATGTGTAGAAGATTTCCTTTTTATTTCAAGTAGGGTAATTTATTATAATAGAAATTGCAGTTCAATCATATATTCCACCGTTAGCCAGAGCAGCGGTGGCTTAGTAGTATCTGCTGCGACTTACAATTTGTAGGTCGTGGGTTCGAACCCAAGCAAGCGCTATACTTTGTGTAAATTATTTTCATCAACACTGCTTTCAAAACGGTGAAGGAAAACATCGAGAGGAAACCGGCATGTCTTAGAACCAAAAAAAATCGAAGCCATGTGACATCCACCAACTTGCACTGGGCCCGCGTGGTGGATTACGGCCTCTTACAGAGAGGAGGCCTGCACGCACAATGGACCAAGTGAGAGTCTAAGTGCGGAAAAGGAAAAGAAACTCCACACCTACTCTTTAAAAAAAGTGTTTTACAATATTTTTATACATGCATTAATTCATATACGTGAGGACGAAGTACCCAGACTATCACTACTATACTACGTATAGATATAAAGTATTACAAACACTAACAGGTAAATTAATTAATTTGATAATTAGGAACATGGTTCTCACAAACTTACAATCATTGCAAACATAGGTAAATTACCTAATTTGGAACATAAGTATTTTACCAACAACGGTACAGTGTTTGAGTCAATTTATTAAAACAAGAAAAACCAATACAATAATTATGAAAACATAAATTAACCTTCACATTTGATTTTGCCTACACAATTTTTTTTTGTAGAAGGATTGTGTTTATAATTATCTCATGCGAAGCTCGCGCCAGTCGCTAGGGAACAATAAAGCTAGCTTATCACACCAAACGCTCTCTTCTAAGGTTCATTTTTTCCCCAGGCTATCGAGATGGTCGAAGATGTACGATCCGCCTTCGCCGCCGCCGTACAGGAACTGGACTGGATGGACTCCACCACTCGTCTGAAGACCCTGGACAAACTGAAGGCCATCAGGAACTTTGTGGGCTTCCCCGCCTGGCTGCTGACGCACGAACAGCTTGATAAGCATTATAAACACGTGAGTACTATGAAAGACGCTGCGTTGGAATGCCTCCCAGTAGGTGGACCTATGATTTGGTGAAGGTTGCGGGGATCCACTGGATGCGGAACGCACGGTACCGGTCCATGTGGCGACGCTTGGGGGTGGCCTATGTCCAGCAGTGGACGTCTTTCGACTGATATGATAATGATGATGAAGTACTATTTTCCATCGCGCAATCAGAGTTTTTGGCGCGATTTGAACATATACAAAATCAAATGTTCAACATAGTACTTAATCATACTTTTCCAGATGTCACGTGAATGCGCAGTCCATTGTGATGCACCAATTCAGGCATGCAAAATTATCATTAAAATTATACCCCTCTGGTCGGAGGATCCTCCTTTTTCACTGAACGTTTGCGGGAATTTACACCCTGTTCCGCCTAGCGGTTCGGAACAGATCTTTTTGTAAATCCAAGGGAAGACCTTTGTGCCTACAATATTTATTTCAATTTAGGAGCTATTGTTATTTGGACTTATGGATTGGAAATTGCATTATTTTATGTGATTTTGAATCGCTTTGAAATAAATATTTATATTGAAGGGTTGAAGTTTCTGTACTGATCTATAGTTGTCTTCGTATCAAAACCTCGTTTACCAAGCCATTTGTCGTGTCCATTTCAGGCGGAAGTGGTAGAAGGCAGTTTATTCGATTCGTACTTGAAGCTGACCTTTGCGGCCGTGAAGAAGTCACTGGAGTCCTTGCGAGAAAAGCCTGACAGGAACCGATGGGTGGCCACCGCTACTACTGTGAACGCCTTCTATTCGGCTACCCTCAACTCTGTCAGTAAGTATTGGTACCCAGTAATAAGAAAGATTTTGCAGCTTCCTCAAGAATTTGCTGGAAGAGACACCACTTTGAGAGAAGTGGAAAAAAATTGAAGTTTTGGTTTTCAAGCGTTAAAAAGTGGGATAGTTCAAGCTAAAAAATTCTTCAATGGTCTAACAACCTTCTAGCATTGAGCATACACTGCCTTTGATAGTTGGTTAAGAAATGGGTTGATTTTGAGTGTGTTATTTTAATATTGGTCTCCAACACCATCACTAAAAGTGATATACTTAGTAATATCTCTACTGTTTTTATTTTGGTAGCTAACCAGAATTTAACTTTTTCAGCTTTCCCCGCCGGTATACTGCAGCCACCATTCTACGGAAATGGAATTGAGTGAGTTGCACATTTTTAATATTATTCTCTAAATACGTACAACAAAAAAGAAAACTTTTTAAAACCAAATTTTTGAACGAAATAAAGAACGCAAGCCTTGTTTCAGAGCGATCAACTACGGATCTATTGGTGCCATAATGGGACATGAAGTCACACACGGATTTGACGATCAAGGTAAAGTAGTATAGCAACGTAATTATCTGCTTTCAATCAATAACCCATCTTCGAGTCCACCTTATGGATCGCTTTGCTATCATCTAAATGTTCTTGGAGCGGCATCTATAGTTCGTATGTAGCTACATGCAAACTAATAACCTGACTTCACACAAAAGCTGGGAACAAATTATCGGATGCGGGCGACAGACGAGACTGATAGAGTACTGAGTGCTGAGTAATGTACAGTTGGTAATATCTGTTACCTGACCCACCCTAAAAACGAACGAATTTGAACCCTCCGCCTGTCGAAACTACAAACCCGACAAACTATCAGACGTCAGTTGCGTAACCTTGGGCGTTCGGTAACCCAATAGACATCTGGCCTGCTGGATGTTTTTGTGACGGTATGCACGGGGCACGGGACACGTCCCTGGCGTGAGAACAACTTTTTTATGTTCTTTTTTGGTGGACTATAATTCGATAAAACTGTCCTCACTTTCACTACTCGATATGTTTCTTCGTCAACATATCTTCGTTAAATAAACGCTCGGAGGAGTCCGCAAGCCGCGTCCCAAACGACTGTGTACACATATCAATCACAGCTTTGAGTCGCGCCTTACGGACATGTGCGATAATTTGTTCCTAGCTAAAATCCTTCATCCCCCAAGTAGTTATTGGCACGATCACATATAACAGTCCGACAACAACCGCTGGACAGTTGTTCACCAGACAAAACACAACCACCGTCTGCTCGGCGAATCCTCTCTTTTCAGTAGAGGTTAAGGGACTATACACCCTAAACATTCCGCATACCTCCAATTTCTAATACCTACTCAATTGGACCAGAGCCTTACTGCTTGATGGCAGAAATAATTTAAGAAGCTTCTGGGCTAAGCCTCTTCTCTCTAATTTTTAGCTCGTGGAAAAATCTTTACAAAGAGCTCTAATCTCTATCATTTTACCATTCTGTCTTTAGGACGTCGTTACGATGAAGAAGGCAACTTGAAGCAGTGGTGGTCTGCGGCGACGTTAGAACATTACCACAGTAAGGTGCAGTGCATCATCGACCAGTACAGCAAGTATCACATGCCGCAGCTGTCCAACTATACCGTAAGTATTGTGAACTCTCGAGCAATTCATTACTCCAGCAGAACATCTGCCACCTGAAATGGGGTGTCCTTGATCCATTCGCTACACGATGCCTGTGTGGAGCCTCTTCACAAGATATGCTCAACCACCCGCACCGTCCACGACTTGAACGAGGCCAACGACAGATCCGTCCAACTGGCCATATTCTGGCCGGTCAAAATTTGAGTCCAATGGACAGGCAAAGAAGAAGAAGATTGTTACAACATTAAGGCTAAGCGTATGCTACGATGCAGGTGACGTAGCACAGCACAGTACTGATGTTGCAATGGTCGTGTTCGAGTTGACGAGCAAAATGAGTTCTAACTCAGATTCCAATAATAAAATTAACAAGTTGTTGCTACTTTAAAGTTTCTCAAAGCCTAAAAACCTATTTGGCAAAGTGATTATTTGAATAGTTGAATAGTAGACGTTTTTAATAGTCTGGATGTTTAGTATCATACAAAAGTTCACAACGCACTAATTTAATTCCGCCTCGCTGCTTTCCTACTTGTTGGCGTTCCCTGTTGTTCTCCTCATCGTTGCCACTGTGGCGAAGTTGTCAACAGCCTCGGTCACCACGGCCTTTCATGCAGCCGAAGTGCGGTTCGTATAGCGCGTCACGGAAACTTAAACGACATCATTAGAACCCCATGGCCTGGCACGTGACGATGGCACAAGACCGGACGGGATGTCTTTGTTTGCATGGAAGATGGGAAGGCCTTTAGTGTGGGACGCTACTTGTGTCGATACTGTTGCGCCATCTCATCTTCCTAGCTCGTCGTGCTGTGCTGGCGCTGCCGCTGCGGCTGCAAAGAACCTTAAGTGGTGGAAATATAATAACCTCATCGGTAGTTATGTTTTCGAGCCGTTTGGGGTTGAAACTCTTGGTCCGTAAGGTACGAGTGCTCACGCTTTATTTAAAGATCTTTCCAAACGCCTAGTTGACACTTCTGTTCTTTCATTGCAACAAAGTTAAGAATTAGCGGTAAATACCGCGTGTCAACATTCAACCGTCACGCAGAAATCTGTTTAGGCACTGGCAACAAGGCACGGAGCAGCAGCCTAATTGCGTAAGTGAATCCGGCAAGGCAAAGGGTTTTACTGTCATCATCCGACCAATCACATAGACAGAAATCCACATCGCGTCTTTCATCCTGCATGTGATTGGTCGATTAATGGCGGTCAAACCCTTTGCCTTGTCGAGTTCACGTACGCAATTAGTTTGCAGGACAGACGCATGTCTGCAGCGTACGCAGCTCTTAGTACGTTCATGGATTACAAGATGCGCTGCGTGGACCTGCGTCACCTGCGTCCCAGCGGGTTTGACACATAATGTGCTCTTCGCAAAATGTGCACGTGACGCAAAATGTGCACTTCGCAAAATGTGCACGTGACGCAAAATGTGCACTTCGCAAAATAGCACTTCTCAGAATAAATGCGCACTTAGTCACAATGGGCAGCATATTTTATTGAATGGCTGGAGTACTTATATTTTGTGTATAACCGAGGTGTACTGCAAATACATAATCAAACATTTCCTGAACGTGATTACTTTTTACAAAGAAACTACTGTTATCGTTTTTAAAACAGGGCAAAACAAAAACAATTGTAAACAAACAGTTTTTATTTTAATCTAAGAGTTTTTTCTAACAGTAGTTTGTTATCGTTTTTAAAACAGGGCAAAACAAAAACAATTGTAAACAAACGGTTTTTATTTAAACCCTTTGTGATAAAGTGCACACGTATTATGAGAAATGCTCCTTTTGCGAAGTGCACATTCTGCGTCAAATCCGTCCCAGCATACGCTTTACCTAAATATCGGCACCGGAACACGCAGCGTGGAAAGGCTTCCTCTAGAATTTTTTTCATTAATTCTGGATTTTAAAAAGGAGTATGTAGTATAAGTTACAAACCCTTACTGAGCCCGCGTGGTGGATTTGGGTCCATTCCCTGTCACAGAGAGGAGGCCTGATTCCAGCAGTGGGAATGTAAAAAGAAAGAATATGCTTATGCTTCATAAGAGAAGTAAAAGTCAAGTCACCCCCCAAAACGTTAACGTAATTTCATTCAGCTGATAATTTGTTCCACGTTAAATTAGTTCACAAAGTTCAAATAAACTTCATGTTCCACAGGTAAACGGGTTCAACACGCAGGGTGAGAACATAGCAGATAACGGCGGTCTCCGCGCGGCGCTACACGCGTACCAGCTGTTCGCCAAGCGCGCGCCCGCCGACCGCAGAGTGTCGCTGCCGGGCCTGCCCGACTACAAGCCTGATCAGCTGTTCTTCTTGGGATTTGCACAGGTAATTTACCTAGCAGTTTAGAGAAGATTGGGATAGTGTTAGAAGTAAATATAAAGAGGAAAGTTGACAAATACTAATTCAGAAGTGGGAGCAACTTGGTTTTCTCTATGACTAATAGTAGTAGTTGCTCCCACTTCTGAACTACTCCAGAAGTGGGTTTTGGTAAAAACTACACAAATACAGCGCTCTACGATACATTTTTGAACGCATCTAAAAATAGTATCATCTTTGTTTTTCCAACAGATATGGTGCGGCAACTCAACAGTAGGCGCCTTAAAATCTAAAATGGTGGAAGGGGTGCACAGTCCGAACAAGATCCGCGTGATAGGCACCCTCAGCAACTCCGCGGAGTTCGCGCAAGCCTGGAGCTGCCCCGCAGGCACCCCCATGAACCCTGTCCACAAGTGTGTACTGTGGTGACCCTGTGATGTAGGATAGGATACCAAAGACTCTTAGATCTTAGCTTATTTGAAAGTTACCGCCTTAGGGTTAACGTACAACTTTTATACTGTGATGCGCTCCCGGTATTATGCGATGAACTTATTTTTAAGTAGTCATATTTCATGAAGAAATGCTATTGTGCTAGCCGACCAAGATGTTTATACAAAGTGTAATGCGACGCACCCGCCATATTTTCGCACACATTTACAGCCTTTACTTTAAATACTGATTAATAGAACCTTTACTCTAAGGACCTTATTTATAAAAAATCGCTGTTTAGCAGATACTTAATTAGAACGTTCTCTATAGAATTTGAAGTTAGAACCAGCTATAAATACTAATCAGTGTTGACACTTATCATGGTTAAAAAGTTTTATAAATAAGGCCCAATTTTGCCATCCTATCTGACATTATACTGAACCGAAACGCTTTTTACATGAACATTTCTGTTGTAATTGCAAAGTAATTGCAAAGTACCAGTTTTATTTAAGTTGTGGTATCTGCTGTTTACTTATCCGATCTGAGAATTGTCTTATAATCTTGTTATTTTGGTTGGTTAGTATGTTGATGTTGTAACGTTCCTGACAATGAGTGATAGAACCCTCCAATTATCAGGAGTTGGTTTAAGTGTGTTAACAGCTCAATGGGAAGAATTTGAACTTTTGGATTGTTGATCACCAGTGGAATGTCTTACCCATTAAGTTATATATTGTGTAATTAGGTATAAGTATTGTATTATTGTTATGACTAAACAGGGACATTTTCTATACAGAACTTAAAATATATTTTAACTACATTAACTTGTAGCTAAGACATATTTTAAGTTTAAAACTGATTTTATAATCTAATTTCCAAATGATATTATTTGATTCGATGACCTTTTTGAATTTCTAACTAATATCATTGTATCGCGCAATAACTCGGGTGCATCTCTTAATGTAATGAACAAAAATTATTTATTACGATAAATTAAAACGAATTTAAAAAATTATAATATTAGTTTTACTTATTTTCAACTTTCAAAAAGTTTCCGCTTTTCAGCCTGTTAGAGATATTAAATAGATAAGTTTGGGTCCCTGGGGGTCCAGGGTCTACATAAACATATAAAAAGGAAAATTGTCATATCACATTTAGCATCAAGTATATTAGTGCTGCACTGGAAATCCTTCAATGTGGAGTACATTGAAGAAAGCTTAGTTTGACATCTTATGAGAATAGAAAGATACTTCAACTGGTGTGCTAGTATGTCCCGATATATGAAACTGAGTCGGGAGTATTTCTAGAAGAATGGTTGAAGGCTCGGATCGTGCCTGTTCACAAAAAAGGTGACTCTTGCAATATTAAAAACTACAGGCCAATTGCCATCCTATAATGTTTTTCAAAGCTTTTTGAGTGTATCTTTTGACCCATCATCACTTGGACACTAAGCTTTCCAATAGCCATCATGGATTCCAAATTGGGCGTTCTACAGAGACTAATTTAGTCAGATATTTTTGCGACATATCTGAAGCGCTCGATTGCGGACACGAATTCGATGCAATATGTACAGATTTCAGCAGCGCGTTCGATAAGGTGAGTCAACCACTCATGATTGCAAAACTTGAAGTTAGTGGTGTCTACGGATCTTTGTTAAGATGGTTTGCATCGTATTTTATAAATCTCTCACATTCGTCGCTGTCAACGGCTATGTTCCTTGCAAATGTCATGCACGCTCTGATGTTCCACAAGGTTCCCACCTTGGCCCAGTTTTGGTTTCTACTATTTTTTGATGACATAACAAACCATCAGGCACTTTCAAATAATGTTATTTGCAGATGACTTAAAGATTTACAAAAAATCACTGGGCCTAAAGACATCACGCTTATTCAAAGCGATTTAACGAACGTCGAAAATTGGTGCAAATCCAACAATATGACCTTGCACCTACCCACACACCCACAAAAATGCTTTCACATCCGTTTCTCTAGAAAAAAGTCATCGTTCTTAACTACCTACTCACTATGCGACACCTCGTTGGCAAAGGTTGGAGAAATCCGAAATCTAGGGGCTCAGGTTGATGATAAGCCACACATCAATGACGTCGTAAAGAAGTCTGCGCAGATGCTGGGATTTGTTAAACGCAACACAAGAGGCTTCCAACAACTAAAGCCCAAAATAGTTTTGTTAATCACCAGGGTGGGTGCTAAGTCGGTTGGAATACGCCAGTATCGCCTGGAACCCTCTCTATGCTGTTTATTCGCAAAGGCTTGAAAATTTTCAAAGAGCCTTCACTAAACATCTTGCATTCATATCTAGGGGAACAAACCATCAATTTGGCATCAGGGAAAAACATTCTACCATAGACCAGGTACACAGAATAACAATCATCATTGAACAAACGTTCGAAAACAAGCAACACTGTATTTCTAGATGTCGCACAAGCTTTTTGACAAAGTTTGGTATGAGGGTCTGATATACAAATTCAGACGCATGCACCCCGAATTTTTAGTAGTGCTAGAGTCGCATATAAGCAACAGAATATTTAGGATAAGGCAAGAGGACGCATATTCTGAGTTAAAAACTATTACCAAAGTGTGTTAGGCCCAATCTACTTACTGTAGTTGGTATATCATGTGGTATCCCAGAGCTGGAAAACAACAAAGCTGGAAGATCAAACTGAATAAGTCAATACTGATTCACATTGACTCATTTTTGATTTGATTTGATTTGATCTAGCATTCTACCTTGACCCGACAAATGGACAGCTTATTTCGAGTTCACTTCACCTAATTCGCCGTGCGATTCTTACAAAACAGCATTGCGAGACCAGTCAATGATATGGCGATACTTGGGGGAGGCCATTTTTATTTTTTTTTTTCCCTGTGTGGAAAATCCTCATTGGATGTCCTCCGCCCTGGGGAGGGTAGAGGGGTCTGTCAGACTCGTACTGACTAAAAACCACCCCGGTGTTCCATCTCACACCTACGCTGGGGGTCGCGGGAACAACGATACGCGGGCCATGACCTCGGGTTGGGAGGGAGTGAGGTGTTGGACTTCCCCCACGAAGACTCAGAGGGGCGCGCGTGGAACGGACCAGAGCGGTGGCTCCACCACGTCTCTATTGGGGACAAATAAGGCAGAGTCAAATGCCGCAAAACGGGCGCAACGTCGAGCTGTCGCGGCTGACGAAGTCAGCGAGTTGGCCCGACAGGCCCGAGAGCGGCGTTTGGCTCGGACGTCTGCTGGTGGGGATATATCGGCGGTGGCGCTCAATCGCCAGGTGATGGACGTACTAGAAGTCGTCCTGAAGGTTGCCACCAAATCTGGCAACCTGAAGGGCACATTCACCCATGCCCTGAAGCAGGCAGTGAGCGACATCCAGGAGGCGGTTGAGGTCCTCAGTAGCCGCACAGCTACGGATGAGACGGCGAAATTGTGGGAGGAGAACCGCCGTCTCCGAACCGAATTGGAGGACTTCAAGTGGCAGTTTGCCGCCCAGAAGGCTGCCTCTTCCGTCGCGAGCCCATCGCCGGCCCCATCTTCGGCTCCATCTGTGGCCCCATCGTCGGCCCCTGCACTTGTGGATGCGGATATCGAGAGGATCGCGCGCATCTGCATGATGCAGTGTGGCCAAATGGTTAGTGCCCGGATGGAGGCTATAGAGGCGAGGTTGCCCCCAGCGGAAACAATCCGCCCACCACTCGCTGCAGACAAGCGGAGACAGGAGGGGCCCGCTAAACCGGCAGCCACCTCGTCTGAGCCGAGAAGTGCCGGGAAGGAGGCCACTAGGCTCTCGGAGGGTAGGTCCGTGCCCAATTCCCAGTCGGCGGCTGCTACCCCGCCGACACCATCTGGGGTGAGGGGGCTCACGGAGGCCTGGACGACGGTGGTCAAGAGGGGCCGCCGTCGAAAGAAGAGGACCGCACCGCCACCGGCAATCGCTGGAGCACCCGCAACGAATAAGGCCGCGGGAATGCCTAAGGTACGAGCACCACGCTCTGCGGCTGTAGTGATCACGGAGCAGCCCGGAGCCGTCGAAAGGGGTGTCTCTTACAAGACGGTCCTGACAGAGGCTAGGGCCAAAGTCGCGTTCCCCGACCTTGGAACACCGTCCGGCTTCAAAATGAGGCCGGCGATTACGGGGGCGCGGCTGCTCCAGGTATCGGGTGCCTCTAGCGCTGAAAAGGCGGACATTTTGGCCGCCAAGCTGCGGGAGGTCTTCAATCCTGAGAACGTCCGGGTGTCCAGGCCTATGAAAACGTCTGAGCTGCGTGTCGACGGTCTGGACGACTCGACAAACCCCAGCTGAGGTCGTGGCGGGCATCGCCCGAGCCAGCGGATGTCCGTCTGAGGACGTGAGGGCGGGCGAGATCCGCGCCGACGCAACGGGGCTCGGCATGATTTGGGTGTGGTGCCCAGTGGCGGCGGCGCAAAGAGTCGCTAACGGTGGACGACTGCTGGTGGGGTGGGTTACAGCGAGGGTCAAGCTGCTGCAACCCAGGGCACTGCGGTGCTATTGTTGCCTCGACATTGGGCATTTCAGGGCACGATGCACCGCCGAAACAGACCGCAGCGATCAGTGCATTCGCTGCGGTCAGCCTGGCCACAAGGTGGCCCAGTGCTCTGCGGCGCCAAACTGCAGCCTCTGTACAGCTGCAGGGAGGCCCGCTGGGCACAGAACGGGTGGAAAGGCCTGTGGCACACCCGCGCAGCAGAAGAGGAGAAAGAGGGCCAAGGTTGCCGGGGCTCTTTACCCCCTTGTCAGTCGAAGTGGTTTGTACCTGGACCCGCAGACTTGCTTTTAGGTGCGGATGATTAGGGTTTGATTTTGTCCGGACCAAGCGGGTTCTGATGCAGATGAATGGTTTAGTGGCTGACGGTTTTTGGTTTTGGCTATACGGGTCCCGTGTTGAAGGGCTCCGCCCCGCGGATTGAGGACCAAGGACTGATAGTGTGATAGTCCTTTGTTGGCTTCGCACCTCTGCTCATACTTTGGAGGTTTTTGTGGCGAATGGAGTCTCACAGATTTGGAACTCTGAGACTGGACTGATCTGGATATATGTCCCAGAAGAATCGAACCCCGCAGACTGCGCGTCGCGTGGTTTTCGCGTGGTCCTTGTCAACCATTTTTTTTGTGGGGAACCAGACTGTCAATCACGAAGATTTAACTTCCCGGTAGGTTCCCTGAAGTTAAATCTTCGTGATTGACGCGTTTTGAGTTGCTCCAACAGATGACCCAAAGTTTCTGGCATCGTTGGTCTTTGTAATATTTGAATATTTTGCAGCAACGCGTTAAGTGGACTGACAAAACTGACCCTCCCAAAGTCGGAGACCTTGTACTTGTTAAAGAATCTAATTTGTTGCTTTTGTATTTGCGTCGTGAATGCATTGTAGATTATTTTATGGGTCTGACGGAGTTACCAGAGTTGATGATTGATGAGTTGAGTTTGACGACGCGAGACGTGACGATTCGGTCTTCGAACTGGTCTTGTGGAAATTGAATTTCAACCAGCCGATCGTTAATTGAAATCGTGTTACCGGTGCGGGAGTGGTATTGCGGGTCGCCCGTGCGTTTGTTTTAGTGTGTATTTTGCGCTCAGCGAGGTGTTTTCTGTTGACAACGTGCCTGGCGGATGCCGGAGCTTCCGGTCCAGAAGACGTCGGTTATCCCTCATTTTCCTAATATTATATATATATCTTCCCACGATAACCCTCGACCATCCAAGGATTGAACGACCCCAGGAGACCACCGTGAGTAACAGTTGTAAGTCGTGTACTACCGTATCACGTTCCACCTGTCTGACAGGAATCAGTTTCTCTAAAGAACAATCCCCTAGCTTTCCGCTGCTGCGTATCGCAGTTTCATGGGTATAGACCTGATAGGATCCAAGAGTCGCAGCATTGCTATGGGCCCCAGCGTTTGTCTCTTGGCTTTGTGATCCGAAGGCCTGTATTCAACACCCATTTTACCCGCTAATGTATCCTACACTGTTTGTACTGGGAATGGTGGGGCACAACGAACTCAGAGTGCACCGGGTATTTACACTCGCGACGTATGCACTAAAGCTCCTGCGTGGAGTAGCACATAACCCGGGTGTGCTGCGTCACCTGAAGCTCAAAGCTGTGCGTGCCAGATCGGTACGTCCACACGTACCGAGGCGGCGGCGGCCGCCACTGCTGTCCGTGCCTGCTGCTAGAATTAATCTATTGGCAAAAACACCTCTCACCCGCACAATCTGTGTGCTCAACAAATTCCATGAGAGGCTAGACATATTTGTCTGCAATTGGAGTGAATTCGCAAGAGTTTTATCGAATTTAGTTAGTTATAATTAAAAATATGAGTAAAGTTTTAATTTATATCAGTTTAGAAGATTTTAATAGTGTTAGAAGTTTAGGTTTATATAATTATTATATAGTTCCGTATGGTGCCGGACGTAAAGAATTTCACCATCCCATGTCTTCCCGTGGGTGTCGTAAGAGGCGACTAAGGGACAAACCAGAGAATGGGCAGCAGCGTTCTCTGTGCTTCTATAACAACCATACTGCGATCGCCAACCCGCCTGCCAATCGTGGCGATTATGGCAAAACCCCCCCCCATGAATAGCACAAATAAAAAATGGCCCCTAGTGCCCGGCAGCCTGCCTACCCTCGACTACGGTAGCGGTCGAGGTTACGGCATGGCAAGGGGTGCCAAGAATCTCCGGACGGGAAGAGAGGGGGAGGACTCGATAATCCTCAAATCCGGCAACCTGCTCTATTTCTGAGAGGGTGACCGGCAGTCCCAGGGTGGTGTCGGGTTTATTGTCCACAAGTCTCTTGTGAACAACGTGATGAAGATCGAGAGTGTGTCGACCAGGGTGGCGTACCTTATACTCAGAATATCCGCAAGATATTCGCTGAATATACAGCAGCCTAATTGCGTAAGTGAATTCTGCAAAGCAAACAAGTTGGAACCTTCCCAAAAACGACTTTTCGTATTGCATATTACACTCTGAAAAGGAAAGGTTATGCTCCTTTCATTACCAATATTTTGGCGTAGAATTGATTGTAACAGAATGAATGAAAGCGGAAGAATCGAGATAAAACTTCACTATTGGTATTGTGTAATGCAAATGTCATATATCTTCAACTCCGTAGTAGCTCTAAGTAGTCTGTGTTCAACTCAAAGGAGGATTTGGAAAGCTAACGGTAGCTTTCCAAATTAGTTTCGCAATACCGAAAAAGTTGAAAGAAATGATTCTGATTCTTTGAAAGAATCGTCTTGTTTCCTTTGCAGAATTTACTTACGCAATTAGGCTGCTGGTCTACGCCCCAACCTCGGCACACACCGACGACGAGGTAGAGACCATGTATGAGGATATCTCCAGAGCCATGCATGGTTTCAAAACTCACTTCACCGTTGTCATGGGGAACTTCAACGCGAAACTGGGCAAACGAGACGAGGATGAGCTGCAAGTGGGGCAATTTGGAGTTGGACGTCGGAACCACCGGGGTCACCTACTGGCCAGTTTTATGGAGAAGGAGGGCCTCTATATGATGAACTCCTTCTTCAAAAAGCGTGAACATAGGAAGTGGACCTGGCAGAGCCCCGATGGTGCAACAAAAAATGAAATCGACTTCATCATGTCAACCAGGAAGCAAATGTTCAATGATGTCTCTGTGATCAATTCGGTAAAAACCGGGCGCGATCACCGCATGGTAAGAGGCAAATTAAACATTAATATTAGGCTTGAAAGGTCTCGACTGATGAAGTCCACGCTCCGTCCAGCACAGATCCGGGTCCAAAACCCCGAGAGCTTTCAGCTCGAACTCCAGAATCGTTTCGAGTGCCTAGGAAGCTCCGTGGACGAATACAGTGACAGGTTCGTGGAAGCTGTCCATACGGTCGGGTCTAAGTTTTTCAAGACCCGTCGTACAGATAGAAACAAAAAGCTCTCTGATCCTACTCTCAAGCTAATGAAGGAGAGGCGTGAGATGATCCTGCAGTCTTCCGATGAGGCATGCAAATACCGGCAGCTCAATAGACAGATTTCTAAATCCTTGAAAAGAGACTTCCGCCGCTTTAACACCGAGCGTATTAAAGACGCGATTGAGCGAAATAAAGGCTCCAAGGTATTTTCAAGGGATCTGGCTATTGGGCAGAGCCAGCTCACGAGACTGAAGACCAACGATGGCAGGATCGTATCCACTAAACCGGAGCTTCTGAGGGAGATCGAGACATTCTATGGGCAGTTGTACACATCAATCAGCAAGCCCGTTGCGAGTCTAGCAAACGACCCGAGAGCTAGATTGACCCGACACTATACCGAAGATATCCCGGACGTCAGCCTTTATGAGATTAGGATGGCTCTGAAACAGCTTAAAAACAACAAGGCGCCGGGTGATGACGGAATCACGGCTGAACTCCTGAAGGCGGGTGGAAAACCGGTCCTTAAGGCCCTTCAGAAGCTGTTTGATTCCGTCATACTCGAGGGCAAAACGTCACAGGTATGGTGCAGGGGTGTGGTGGTACTCTTCTTCAAGAAGGGCGACAATGCCCAGCTGAAGAACTATAGGCCCATCTCACTTCTTAGCCATGTCTACAAGTTGTTTTCAAGAGTCATCACGAATCGTCTCGCGCGCAGGTTTGACGAATTCCAGCCTCCCGAACAAGCCGGATTCCGAAAAGGCTTTAGCACCGTAGACCACATACATACGCTGCGGCAGGTCATACAGAAGACCGAAGAGTATAACCTGCCTCTCTGTTTAGCGTTTGTGGACTACGAGAAAGCCTTCGATTCGATCGAGACTTGGGCTGTACTGCAGTCTCTCCAACGGTGCCAGATCGACTACCGGTACATTGAGGTGTTGAAGTGTTTGTACAAAAACGCCACCATGTCAGTCCGTCTTCAGGATCAGACCTCGAAACCAATCCTGCTCCAGCGCGGCGTGAGACAGGGAGACGTCATTTCTCCGAAACTGTTCACTGCTGCGCTGGAGGATGTCTTCAAGGTTCTAGATTGGAAGGCGCTTAGCATCAACGTTAATGGCGAGTACATCACTCACCTTCGGTTTGCCGACGACATAGTGGTCATGGCTGAGCCCATGGAGAGCCTCAGTACAATGCTCGATGACCTCAGTAGAGCTTCCGAAAGAGTGGGTCTCAAAATGAACATGAACAAAACTAAGCGCAAAACAAAACAAAACAACAAACAAACAAACAAACAAACATAAAAACAAACAAACAAACAAACTAAAATATTAAGCGCTATTCCTCTCTCCTAGACACTGACTGTATCTAGAATATTGCTGTGCCCGACAGGGTCCATAATTGTTTCTGTAACCTATATTTAACACCTGTATGTACATTATGGATGCAATAAATTGAATTTGAATTTGAATTTAAGGTCATGATGAATGCCCATGTAACACCCACTCCTATCAAGATCGGAGACTGTTTACTCGAAGTTGTAGATGATTATGTCTACCTGGGACAAACGATCCAGTTGGGTAGATCCAACTTCGAGAAAGAGGTCAACCGTCGAATCCGACTCGGCGGGCGGCGTTCGGGAAGTTGCGTGGTAGCTTCTCGTCTAATTTACCGCAATGTCTCAAGACAAAAGTCTATGACCAGTGTGTGTTGCCAGTGAACACGTATGGGACCGAGACGTGGTCGCTCACAATGGGCCTTATCAGAAAGCTTAAAGTCACCCAAAGGGCAATGAAGGAATTTCTTTGCGTGATCACGTCAGAAATGATGATATCCGCAGGAGAACCAAAGTTACCGACATAGCCCGAAGAATTGCCAAACTTAAGTGGCAGTGGGCAGGGCACATTGCTCTCAGAACGGATGGTCGGTGGGGCCGAAAAGTTCTGGAATGGCGACCGCGAACCGGGAGACGATATGTTGGAAGGCCTCTCACTAGGTCGACCGATGACCTGGTTAAGGTTGCTGGATGGCGCTGGATGCGAGACGCACGGGATCGGTCAATGTGGCGACGCCTGGGGGAGGCCTATGTCCAGCAGTGGACGTCTTTCGGCTGAAATGATGATGATGACAATGAATTATTATACATTTAAGTAAAGTCTGATTTTAGATTAAGATATTAGCTACTCTATTGTATTGGGTTTACCTGTGAGAGAGTGTGTGTAAGTTCCTACTTTTTTTTTTAATCTTATTTTATATTTGTATGTAGACCCACGTAGGAGAAGAGTTGCGCGGTATCTTCTCGTCCAACTTACCACAGTGTCTCAAGACGAAAGTCTATGACCAGTGTGTGTTGCCAGTTATGACCTATGGCCCTTAGACGTGGTCGCTCACAATGGGCCTCATCAGAAAGCTTACAGTCACACAATGGGCAATGGAGAGGGCCATGCTCGTAGTGTCCTTGCGTGATCGAATCAGAAGGTAGAGATCCGCAAGAGAACCAAGGTTACCGACATAGCCCAAAGAATTGCCAAACTTAATTGGCAGTGGGCAGGGCACATTGCTCGCAGAACGGATGGCCGATGGGCCAGAAAAATTCTGGAGTGGCGACCGCGAACCGGAAGTCGTTGCGTTGGAAGGCCTCCTACCAGGTGAACCGATGACCTGGAGAAGGTTGAGGGGATCCGCTGGATGCGGGACGCACGGGACCAGTCAATGTGGCGACGCTTGAGGGAGGCCTATGTCCAGCAGTGGACGTCTTTCGGCTGATATGATGATGATGATGTAGACCTCCGTGGACCCAAACTCATCTATGTCGGGTTTAGTCAATAGTACGGACATCAAAGCAAATCGCAAGCACGCCATCTGGCGGCAAAGCAAGAACAACTACGCATTGGCATGCTTTTTATAAGCGGTTGCGTGGTGGGGAGGAAGGCAGTTGAGTACTGACAGCCGTAGAGCTAACACGTCGTAGAATCAGTGTCGATCCGTAATATTAGTAAGCAAGAATGTAACTTGTGTCTATTTGAATATACTCAGTGTATCGAATAATTTGTGTGATTTCATTTTCACGATTGTACCCAACGACCTGCCCACACACGATGTCTTAACCTAAAGGAATACATCCTGACTTCCTGATGGTTTACACCTATCGGCCAGCCTTGATGCGACATATATAATGTCTATAACAGGCTGAAAAGGAGAAGCTTTTAGAAAGTAGAAAATAAAAGTACCACTTTATTTTTTTATTATATTATTAATAATTTTTCTTCATTACATTAAGAAATGCACCCGAGTTATTGCGCGATACAATGATATTAGTAAGAAATTTAGAAAGGTCATCGTCACAAAAAATATCATTTGGAAATTAGATTATAATATCAAGTTTTAAACTTAAAATATGTCTTAATAATAACATAATAATCATTAATTTTCAAGTAACAAAGACTCATTAAATTAAAACATTCGTACACACAAAGTCACATTAAATAATCCAATACAAATTTCATTATAATATAAATTAAGAAATAATTAAAACAACAAATTATTCATACAAAGCAATCAATAAGTAATATTCTAGTATCAGTACAAGCTACAAGTTCATGTATAGTTAAAATATGTTTTAAGTTCTTTATAGGAAATTTGTATGTTTAGTCGTAAAAATAATACATTACTTATACCTAATTACACAATACCTAGCTTAATGGGTAAGACATTCACTGGTGATCAACAATCCAAAAATTCAAATTCTTCCCATTGAGCTGTTAACACACTTAGACCAACTCCTGATAATTGGAGGGTTCTATCACTCATTGCCAGGAACGTTACAACATCAAGATACTAACCAACCAAAATTTATAAGTCAATTCTCATATCGATAGATTAAGAAATAGCAGATTCCTCAATTTTAATAAAATAGGTACCTACTTTGCAACTACTGTGGAACAGAAATGTTTATGTGAATAAGGAGGAATGTTGTCATCCCTGTTGGGATGGCAACATTGGGCCTTATTTATTAAAAGTTTTACATGGTGGACCTTATACAGGATGGGTAAAAGATCATGGATCAAACGAAACAGGGCGTTAGTTGGGGTTATTTGTAGGAAAAGATATCTCTGTGGCAGAGCCCTAACATATCTCAATACTTAGTCTCAGTTATTCAATACCTCAGACATTTTATACGAGTAAATAAGGTCTGATCTTAAACACTGACTATAGGTTCTAGTAGACAGTATTTAACGTAAGGTTGTAAATGTGTGCAAAAATAATAATATGTCGAGTGCGTCTCAGTGCACGTTGTCTAATCTTAATAAATCTTGGTCGGCTAGCATAATAGCATTTCATCATAAAAAAATACTACTTAAAAATAAGCTCATCGCATAATACCGGGAGCGCATCACAGTATAAAAGTTGTACGTTAACCCTAAGGCGGTAACTTTCAAATAAGCTAAGATCTAAGAGTCTTTGGTATCCTATCCTACATCACAGGGTCACCACAGCACACACTTGTGGACAGGGTTCATGGGGGTGCCTGCGGGGCAGCTCCAGGCTGCCGCGAACTCTGCGGAGTTGCTGAGGGTGCCTATCACGCGGACCTTTTCTGGACTGTGCTCGTCTGCCACCATTTGGAATTTTAGACCGTCTACTGTTGTGTTGCTGCACCATGTCTGTTGGAAGAAGAAGAATGATGTTGATATGTTTAGATACGTTCTAAAATGTGTCGCAGAGGCCTTTGAGATGCTGGGTACTTTTTAGCAAAAAATAGGTGATCCCTTGTATTGTAGGTATCGTAATATAGCTTCTTAGTAACTATACAACATTTCATACATCATCATAAATGTTAGGCTCAGCTTCGATCTATTGGGCTATTCCGGGTCATTTGTCCGTGATAAGCCGTGTTGCGCCATCATGGCACACTGGGTACATGTACACGTGCATGTGCCCGGTGCGTCAGGTAAGCGCAACAGATACATGAATTGTTTGTTTTGTTTTGTTACTAACGTAGCTTATAAGTAGGATGTACTAACAACATAAACAAGTTTGTTACTAACATAGTTTGTAAGTATTGTGTACTAACAATATAAATAAAATGTCCTGTCTAAGTGTCTTACTAACATAGTTTATAAAGTAATTTGTAATACTAACAAAACTATGGACCTTTTAGAATGCATTTTTTTTTTGGCTCAATTTCAATTTTTTTATTTCATTAGACCATTAAGTTGCACTTTTGAACATCAACCCTCTTACAAATAAACGCGGAATAAAGTTATACCAGGTATAACTAAGGAATAACCATACATTTTCATAGGTTTATACTTGGTATAACTTTATTCCGCGTTTATTTGTAAGAGGGCAAAAGTTTAAATTTACAAGTCACTATTTTAAAACATAAGATTCGACTGTAGAGATATGTGTTATAATCTCAGCAACTGTTACATAACCAAATTGGTTGCCTAGTTAGTCTTAGTAGTTGCTAGCGCTACTGCTGAGTGTGAGGTTCGATGCCCGGGTCGGGAGCGTTGTTATTTTTCCTTTTTGTCCTCAAGATAACTCGACATATATGCGGCGTATCAACATAAAACATGTACCATATTTTAAGTTGGATCAGCAATAATACAATTGTGAAAACCGCATCCAATTTCGTGCATTCTTTTACATCGATCGCGTTCGGTTCCATTCCATGGCGACAGATAGATGGTGTTAGCAGCGACTTAAAAGAAACAGGGTTTACTCGCTTCGTGAATATTTTTTTCCACAAATACATTGACGATTTTTTTATAGTATTTACAGTTTCATTGCACCAAAATCTAGTACAATACAAATTTAAACAATCGAGTGGAATTCCTCAGAAATTTAAAACCGCGCCATCTCTTGGCATAAATTTTAAATGATCCGTTAAATAATCTTTGAAATGTGCATTAAGCGCCCAATATTCCATAATTTTGTGCTTAGTAGAGTTAATTAAACAAGAACATGAATATGTATGTTCAATTCCAGAAAGTAACATTTTACGTAATTCAATAGGAAATTGAAGCATGTCGCGCCATCTAGTGATATTTATTTGAACCAAATTTAAGGGACCCCAGCTTTGGTATCCTTCACATACCCCATAGATTTTACACTTCTCAACAATAAGGTACAGTTTTGAAGTCTCTACGATTCTATTATAATGTATAGATAGATATAAGTATAGCACTTTAGCTATTTTGCATTCAATTTTAAAGGTTTTTGTATATTTCGCAACATATTTATCAAAGCTTGTATAATTCATACGAGTATGTTGCTTTAGGCCATAACGTTTGTGGTATATTGTGACGGTATGTCTAATATAAGTTTCATTACAACGTTCATATTTCTATGCCCTGCTTTTACGAATGCCTGGAGTCAATCGCTAAATACGAACTTGGTGTAAATACTTTTCGCTTTCAGTGGAAAAGTGTCATTAAATTGTTAAGTTTGTTGTTGTTTGTTTTGTTAAGTGTTTAGTACTTTAAAAACTCGGCATAGAACTCATTTGGATCATCTATATTATTAAAGTTTTGAACACATAACTTACTATTCAAGGTATTATTAAACTTTTCTAAATGTTAACATTTTTTTTTAAATCTATTATAGGCTCGCGCTTGACCACTACCTCACCTGATGGTAAGCGATGATGTAGGCTACGATAGAGCACGCTTGCCTAGTAGTAACCTATTCACTCTTGACGTAAAGACCCCTAGATTGTAGCTATCGGGAAACACAGACTCCGGCAGGGAATTCCACTCCTTAGCTGTACGCATAATAAAAGTATTCTCAAAAAGTTTAGTGCGTATGGGTGGGACGTCTGGTAGTCCGATGATGAAACGGGCTTGGCGGAATTAGATCATGCAATTCCATCGCACACTCCCCGAAATGCAATCGATAAAAAACCGACAAGTTGGCAACTCGGCGACGATGTTCAAGACTCTGGAGCTTTGACTTAACCAGTGCCTTATCGCGGATGAGCCTCTTGGCCCGCTTTTCGATCGACTCTAATGCATCAAGCTGGTATTTGGCAGATCCGTCCCAGAGATGAGAACAGTACTCCATGCATGATCGAACTTGCGCTTGATACAAGCTGAGCAGCTGTTCAGGCGTGAAGTACCTTCTCACCTTCGCAAGGATCCCCAGCTTTTTGGCTGCCAGCTGAGCCTTTGCCTCTATGTATGAAACACACGCATATATTACATGTATTCGGTCTACATTTTATTTGCATTTTTTGTAAAGGTATGTAGGTGTTAAAAGTTATTGTTTGTCCACTGTGATCAGATGCTAACTTATTTATAATTTATTTATTTATGTAATCACATTAATAAATAAAAAAAAACGTTATCTATACAAGTCGCAGAAGAAGCTGTTACTCTGGTTAGCTCCATAAAAACATTTGCCAGATAAAATTATTTAAAATACCCAATAACCTGATACTATTAGGGTTATTTTCTAGTTATTGAATATTAAAATCGCCACACATGACGATTGATTTATAACTAGTACTAACTTTTTTTAACACATCTTTCATACTACACATAGATGTTGGTAACTTCAAGGTCTGTAGATGCATACTACAACATGCTTATCAAGCTCAACATATAACATATCAATGGAGTGTTCAACTGGCAGTCTAACAATGTATTTTCTTTCTTTAGATTTCATAGAATTTTGATAAGCATTAATGATCCGCCATGTATCATACGTTTTCTGCTGAAATGGTTAACTTCAACAAAATTTTCATAATTACTGGCCCTTACTTGGTGATACCAATTTTCTGTTAGACAAATAATATCAAACTCAGTGGGTGTTTCCGACAACGATATTTTTTTATTTTATTATCAGCAGTGTATTTGTAGTCATAATTTTCAGCTTATTATACTGTTTAGAGTTAACCAAGTTGCTACCACTTCTGGAGTAGTTCAGAAGTAGGAGAACTGCTACTATTAGTCATAGAGAAAACCAAGTTGCTCCCACTTCTGGAGTAGTTCAAAGTGGGAGAAACTACTACTAATAGTCATAGAGAAAACCAAGTTGGTCCCACTTCTGGAGTAGTTCAGGAGTGGGAAAAACTATTAGTATTGGTCTTAGAGCAAACTAAGTTGCTCCCACTCCTGGAGTAGTAGTTGTCAACTTATACTTATTTAATTTTCTCTACACCATCCAAATATTCTATTAATAATCTCATTACCTGCGCGAATCCCAAGAAGAACAGCTGATCAGGCGTGTAGTCCGGTAAGCCGGGTAGCGATACTCTTCGGTCGGCGGGCGCGCGCTTGGCGAACAGCTGATACGCGTGTAGCGCCGCGCGGAAACCGCCGTTATCTGCTATGTTCTCGCCCTGCGTGTTGAACCCGTTTACCTGGGGACCGAGGATATAAGGATTTGTAATCTGAGGAGGACTCTGAAGCGCATAAGGATATATATAAATATATGTATATATATATAAATATAAATAAATAGACAACAAATCGCAAAGTTGACTGATTGAAAATTTCATCATAATTCTACCTTCAGATCGGATAGATTAAACCATATTCACTGCCTTACACCTCGGTAGATCTAATACACTGTTACTATAGATTTTGGCTAGATCAGGACGAATTTGAGGATAGAACTGCCATGTAGTCTTCTGACGATCTTCAAAAACGTTCGACTACGACGGCTAGACCAAGCGAGTAGGCGTTTCGGCCGCTGAGTTTCGTGCGATCCGGTCGAAACAGGAATTTCATTATTATTAATATTTTTGAGTGGTGTTTCGGCCTATAGTTTTTTTTAAGCAAATTTTGTACAGTCAGAATGAAAAACCTTAGTTATATTATTTAAGTCAAAGTCAGGCAATTTTTTGAAAGAGATAAAGCTTAATATACCACTACAACAATCAACATTAAACATGAAAAATTTACTATATATAATAATGGTACCTGAGGTATTATTGAATAATTTATTATTTAAAATTTTATTTCACATTTGGCATCTACGGATCAGTAGGTACTAGTGTTGGGAAGTTTTATTTTTTTAGCACGTCAAAATAAAAAATCCGATTAAAATGAGTTGAGTTTGAGACTTCCTCTTAATTTTTTTTATTTACATGTTGAACATTTATACCCAAACTACCAGGACGCCAGAATCATGAAGAAGTATATGCGGGCCTAGAATCATACGCTGTAGAGACTAACGGAGTACCAGGAGGTCAGAATCTTGAATCTCCCGGCACTCTTTTTACATCTAATGATTCCAGTCTCGGTAATACTTCCTCATGATTATAATTTCCTGGTACTTAAGTTAGTCTTTTTGTGCAACATCTAACTAAAATTACAAAAGAGGAAGTTATCTTTTCCCTTGTTATTAAACTCTCTACTGATTTTATGTTTCTCACGTTACTTTGCCTCTAAAAAAGGATTCGTCCGAAACATCACTCAAAAATATTAATAATAATGAAATTCCTGTTTCGACCGAACCGGAAGAAACCCAGTCGCCGAAACGCCTAATAAGCTGCAATTAAACACAACGCTTCAAGACGTACGGCGACGCATCATCGGTACATGGTGGACATACCACCCATTCGCACCAAACGTTTTGGGAATCCTACTTTTATTATGCTTACAGCTAAGGAGTGGAATTCCTTGCCGGAGTCTGTATTGCCTGATAGCAACAACCTAAGAGTCTTTAAGTCAAGGGTGAATAGGTTACTTTTAGGCAAGCGTGCTTCTTCGTCGACCACATCATCGCTGATCTACAGGTGAGATAGTAGCCAGACGCGAGCCTTTTTTTTTTGGGTTTGAAATCATCAAATGGCTTCTCCCGCTCTGGGTGAGGCGGGAGGGCGTGTCAAACTTTTACTGACTAAAACCCACCCTAGTAACTTCAGTTGCTTGAGCCAGGGCCGCGGTAACTCTTTTTCAAATTTATCTGCGACCCAGACTGGCATCGGCCCTCGCGGACCTCGTCAGTTCTGCTGACATCTATGAGGCGCGCGAGGAACACAACGCGCCGTCGACTCGGGCCTGGTCCTTATCGGACGGCGAGCTACCCATTACTCGCCGCCCGCGCCTACGGTGGCCGGGAATCGGCTTACCACTCCCGACGCCCAGGGCGTCTCCTGCGGTGGCTACGGGCGTGAGGGCGTCTCCGTTGCGTCTCCCTCACGCGTTCCACCTCCTCCTTTGCGAGCATTACTGCTTCGCAGAAGGAGGAGACAGCTTCCCATACCTTCTCAGTCCGTAACATGGCTTGAACCAACCTGAGAGTTTGCCACCGCCGAAGGCGCGAGCCTATCAATGATAAAAGAGAAAACGCTTCACCAACAAGTGCCCATTACTTGTGAAGAAAGAAAAACTTACGGTATAGTTGGACAGTTGCGGTATATGGTATTTGCTGTACTGGTCGATGATGCACTGCACCTTCTTGTGATAGTGTTCCACAGTTTCCGCAGGCCACCACTGCTTCAAATTGCCTTCCTCGTCAATGCAAATACCTGGGGACATAATGGTTGAACCAGAGGCTCTAGAGAAGTGCATTAAGTCCGCCTATGTACTTTTATGTTGCATGAAGTTTTAATAAATAAATAAATTAGACAGTAATTTCGCGATAAAGATGTCACGTGAAATCAATTCCTTAGATTTTCGCCTTCCGACCATAACCATCGCTTATGGAATGACAATTTGACTAGAGCCTCTTGAGGTAAAAACAAAAGAAGTTTAGCCCAGAAGCCTCCAGAACCTTTTGAAATATCTGCCATGTAGCATAACTGCCTGACTCTGATACAGTTGAAGAGAGTATTAAAATAATTTGATGATGTTTAAGTACTCAGTATCTGGGCGACCAAGCTCTGCTTGGATGAAAATAGATTAAACGACGTTTTCTAAAAATTAAACTTAGCTAGATCGATTTATCGCCCTCGAAAGGCCCTGCATACTAAATATCATGAAAATCGTTGCAGCCGTTGCCGAGATTCTTATATATATATACAATAATTGTTCGTTTAAAGAAATTAGATAGATAGATTGGCAACGCGATCTATAAGGTGGACTAAAAGATCGTACACTAACTATTAATATATTTCGATAGCTTACTCAATATTAAGTAAGGTTATAGATCTTACGAACAATGGCATAACGCTAAGATTGCAATGGGTTCCATCTCATGTAGGTTTGAGAGGTAATGAAGAGGCTGATAGACTAGCAAAATTAGCGGTTACTCAAGGTCAAGAATACTGTATAATACTTAATTACTTAGAACAATTGAGTATTTGCAAAACAATTTGTTATGATATGTTTAAGGAGTATTTTGACGAACGACGTAGGGAAAAGGGTATCTGGTATAAAACTATACAATATCAGCCTCCTCGAATACCGTGGTTTGCTATCAAGGAAATGAGTAGGTATCATATTGTTCTGCTTCATAGATTACGCTCTGGTCACTACCCATCCCGCAAGTTTGGTTATTTGATGAAGAAAGTGCATTCTCCCAATTGTGAAACATGCGGAATGGTTGAAGATGTTCACCATCTACTTATGGAGTGTACTAAGAATAAGAAGGAAAGAGAGATACTGTTGAGCAGAGTAAAAGTAAACGAATATGATATTGGTCCATACGTAAAAGTTTTAGCGCAACCTTCACCTGAGATAGCAAACCTACTTACTGATTTGTTTAAAATTAATAATGTATAATGTATTGGTAGATGTAGCTAATAAGTTAATTAGTTAGTTAGTTTATGTTGCGAATAAGTTTAAGGTATGATGAGGCTGACATGCCATTGTGGATAAAAGCCTCCTTTAAGAATTTAGAATAATAAAAAAAAAAAAATGTATTAATAGAACTCAGATAACGTATGTATTCTACTTTACCTTGATCGTCAAATCCGTGAGTAATTTCATGTCCCAATATGGCACCAATAGATCCGTAGTTGATCGCTCTGAAACAAACATGTTTTTGTTCAAAATATTATTTTATAATCAATCAGTTTTTTTTGTGGGTAGTTGAAATTTTTCATTTGTAATATGAGAGTACTCACTCAATTCCATTTCCGGAGAACGGTGGCTGCAGTATACCGGCGGGGAAAACTGTAAAAGTGAAATTATCTGGTTAGTAAAACACGGTGGTTACTAAAATAAAGAAAGACATCACGCAATAATAATGGCACTATGGCAAAATTAGTGATGGTGTTGGAGACTAATATTTAAAGAACACATTCGAAGTCAACCAAATTGCTTAACCAATTAACAATGGTAGTGTATGCTCTATGCTGGGAGGTCGTTTGGCCATTTAACTCTTTTAAATTTTTACAGTCCCGCAGTCCCTCCAGTAGGCTGTGACCCCGTTTCTTCCACATTTTTCTATGTTGTTTTCTAGGTCATTTTTAAGTAAGGAAGCAATATCCAAATCCTGACTTCTCACTGGGTACACTTACATGCAGAGTTGAGTGTATATGAAAAGAAGGCGTTGACAGTAGTAGCAGTGTCAAACCATGGGTCCCTGTCAGGCTTCTCTCGCAGAGACTCCAACGACTTCTTGACGGCAGCAAACTTCAGCTTCAAATAGGTCTCGAATAAATTGCCTTCTACTACTTCCGCCTAAAATATATAAGATTTCTTTAATAGAGGTTTGGAAGATGGACAGTTTGTATGAAATTTGTATGTTATGATGTATGTTAGGATGGTTGAAGGTTTGTATGAAATTTTTACCCTCTTACAAATAAACGCGGAATAAAGTTATACCAAGTATAAACCTATGAAAATGTATGGTTATTCCTTTGTTATACCTGGTATAACTTTATTCCGCGTTTATTTGTAAGAGGGTTACAGTTTGTAAATTGGATAAATGAAATTTTAGATTTCCGCTCGTGGTTCATAAAAATAATTTATATATTTATTGGTTTTTGGAAATTCTACCCCTAAGGGGATAAAATAGGGGTTGAAACTTTATTTGAAATTTCCTTGGTTTGGAAGGTAAAACATCTGAAATTGGTAGTTTACGCTCTTGGTTAATAAAAAAACAATGAGATATTTTATTAATTTCGGTATTCTACCCCTGAGGGAATAAAAAGGGGGTTGAGTGCTAGTGTTTGTATATACCATAGGTCTTTAGATGTTTTTAACTAAGATGTTCCAGGTACCTCAAATATGCTTAATGATTTTTTGCAATAACTAAATCTACAAGCACTAAAATAACATGAAAATGTAACAGCAACTTTTTAATCAGCGTACATAACATCACACCTGTATTTCACAACGGGGTAGGCAATGTATAGTTGACATCAAACCAAGTTTTTTATCTTCTAAACATTTCCTCGAATCGGAAAGTCCAAACTTCTAAGCTTATGTAGCTTACGGCAGAAGTGTTTTGTGTGTGTGTAACTTCATCATCATCATCATTTCAGCCGAAAGACGTCCACTGCTGGACAAAGGCCTCCCACAGGCGTCGCCACATTGAGCGATCCAGTGCGTCTCGCATCCGGCGGAGTGTGTAACTTACGTGTTTATAATGCTTATCAAGCTGTTCATGCGTCAGCAGCCAGTCGGGGAAGCCCACAATGTTCCTGATGGCGTGCAGTTTGTCTAACGTCTTGAGGCGAGTGGTGGAGTTCATCCAGTCCAGCTCCTGTACGGCTGCTGCGAAGGCGGAGCGTACGTCTTCTACCATCTCTATAGCCTGGGGGAGGAGGTACTTCGCCTTAACTTATTAATTTGCACTATGCATAGTGTGCACATTACAGATAACGTTTTGTGTGGGAGTTTAGCCGGTATTTATTCTCATTTGTCGTTGGGACTGCTATTTCTGTTATAATAGAAAAGAAAAAAACGAGAAGATGACCATAGTTATGATGATTTTATTAATGTTATCAGAATAAAACCCAAACGTTTGATAAGAAGTGATTCGGTGAACGTAAATAGTGACAAAGAGAAAGATAAGGAAGGTACTAGTACATCTGTAACAATAGCGAATCATGAACTATGTGTTACCTCAGTGGAGAATTTATCTAAACCAATAGCCATGGCCTAATTATTGCGTTCGGAAAACATTAAAGATATTCTTAGGATAAAATATAAAAGCGTATACAAAGTTCTCATTCCATTTCAGAAAAAAGACGATGCCATAAAATTCATCGAATATAAAAGGTTCAAGGACATGGGCTTACGATGTCAATTAGTCCAAGATATGTCAACATCATATGGAATAGTGAAAGATATTGACATTGAATTAAGTGAAGAAGTGCTTATTAATATTTTAAAAGCGAATGTCGAAGTGTTAACCGTAAAAAGACTAAAACGTTTGAGGTCGGTAGGAAACTGGATCGATTGAGAATCAGTAAGAGTGAGCTTTAAAGGTCTTGTGCTACCACAATATATTATATGCCTATGACTGCCGGTTTAAAGTTGAACCGTACGTGTTGCCAGTAACGCAGTGTTCGGGTTGTTGGCAATGTGGGCATATAATTAAATATTGCCCTACTAAAAAGGTTTTATGCCCAAAATGTGGCAGTCGCCACTAAAACTTTACCATAGAAGACTTCAAATGTTTAAACTGTAAATCATCAATCAGTCTTGAATAAATCTTGTCCCGCTTTTGTAAAAGAAAAAGTTTTTCGGATTATCATGAGCGAAAAAAACTTACATACCAAAGAGCTCTACAACTGTATATGGAGGAGAAGGACAATTTAAACATAGACGATATCTCACTACGAGTTGATAACAATCAACCTACGGCAACAGTCACAACTGGTAAAGAAACTTATAGAGATGTATTGACGAGAGCTGTAGTGCACCAATAACCAATACCGGATATGGAAGAGAATGAAGAAAATCATGCAAATGTGGGGACAAAAGAAAATACTATAAGTCCAAAACTAAAGACAAAAAAGAAAATAAATCAAAAGGGTCAAAAGAAAAGTGATGATTCGGAGGTGCAGAAATCGAACGAAGATAGAAATAGTGCACAGAATGGCAAAGAAGGATCTTAGCAAAGTGCGCAATTATTAAATAATTTTCAATGGACGAAGTTATGGATAAAAATAAAAGGTGTATATAAGCCAACCCACTGACCCAAAATTGGGTCCTTTTTAGATTTAACTAATATTGTTCACATTTTCGAATGATTAAATTAGTTTTTAATTCACGACTTATCACGCCACAAAAATTGTACATGGTACTGGGCCGGATACGTATGCCGTATATCGAACTGTTCATAGGCTAAATCAACCGCAATGTGAGTCCCAGGCGAATATGGCGCACCTCTTTCTGCGAAGCAGGCAGAATGCGTGAGGGAGACGCAACGGAGACGCTCTCACACCCTAAGACACCCTGGGCGTCAAGAGTCGCAAGTCGACTCCCGGCCAACGTAGGCGCGGGCTTGCGGACGGCAAGTAATGGGTAGCTCGCCGTCCGATAAGGGCCAGGCCCTAGTGGACGGCGCGTAGTGTACCACGCACGCCTCAAAGAGATGTCAGCAATAACTGACGGGGTCTGCTAGGGCCGATATCTGGGTCGCGGATAATTTGAAAAAAAGTTACCGCAGCCCTGGCTCAAGCAACTGAAGGAACACGGGTGGGTTTTAGTCAGTAAAAGACTGACACGCCCTCCCGCTTCCACAAAGAGCGGGAGAAGTGATTGGATGATTAAACCACAAAAAAAAAATGCGAAGATGGCGTGAAGAGCTTGACTAGTATCAACAGGATTGTTCCACAATTTCTCAAAACCGTGGCCTTTGCTTAGTAGTGAGAGAGAACTTGCTGATAATAAATAATAAATCTTACCTTCTGCCTCGACGTATTATCAAAGTGCCTCTTTACATACAGATAACTTAAGGCCATTCCGAAATTGGCCTGAACATTGGCCAAGCAACTCTTCCTGCTTGGCTGCTGCAGCAAGAACGCGTCGCCATAGAGCTCGGAGCCGAGGGATCTGTATACTGACCACCACAGGAAACGTTCTGTAGAAACAAGATGATAATGATTTTATTTTTTAATGCTGCGATGATGCCCTTTTAAGATTGAATGTCTTTGTGCTTCTAAATCTTTAAAAAATAAAACAAGTAGTTTATAATCGAATTTTTGTCTGTTTGTCTGCTGCAATGCATTCAATTGGCACCAAAACTACTGAACAGATTCTGTTCAAATTTTGCACATACATTTCGAAAAGAAGAAGAAGACATTTCTTAGATATCAGCGCAACATATTGGCTTATATATAAATTATCATGCTGCCTTGGGTGATAAGCAATCTTGCATTAGGTGTGTTTTCTTTTTTCTTATATTATCACGCTAATAACTATGGGGGATAAGCAATGTTACATTACGATGTTATTTTACGGAGATCATTGTTCAGCTCTTGATAAAATGTATTCTAATATTGTGAATATACTGGTACAGGCCGCCGTACAGACTTATAAGATAAAATGTCGGAGGAAGGGTGGCTATGTCACGCGAGGCGCGGCTTAAATTCCAGGTGTGGACAACGGGTGGTCGCCCAGCCAGTGGTCGTGTATTTCATGATTGATTATAATTAATTATTCATTACAACGTCCTGCGCGTACAATACAACAACGCTTTCAGGATGCTATTGCGGTTGTCGCGACGTTGCAGTGCATCGGGAATGTTTGCTGCAGCTCGTACGGACGGCTTTCATGCTATCATGCGTAAGAAAGCGGCTTCCTTACTGCAACGCTTGCGTAGCACTCGGAATGGTATCCTGCAAATGATTGTTGGCAGAGTGGACTGCCCCATCCAAAGACACTGGGTGGAAATAGGTATAGGTTTACTTTAAATAGATTTAAGTACCTACTAATAACACTAACGTAGCATTTAAGCACAATCTGTTACTAATCACTAACAACTTATGGACTGTTATAGGTCTGAAATAAAGATATTGTATTAGTCAGCCAGCTCGCGAATATGTATACTCCGACTGCACAACATGATTTTCTTCTTGTTTACGTCTTTTTAGTTTGCTTTTTAACCGTATAGTTCGGACGGGGTACATTTTGGGGCTTGACAAGCATACCTCCGCTGGCTCAGCCGCGGTTCATTTTGGACCCCAGATTTACGTCATACGACATCCTAATTAATAACTTAATTATTGATTAAGATACCTAACGAATCTTATGTGGGGGCTTTAATTAAAATAGTTGGATAAAAAGCTTACATGTTAGCGCAAATATTTTTTTTAGATTAAGTGCGCAAGTTTATTAATTTACATTTGTTAAAAACAAGTGTAATAATACGATAATCGCCATTTTGATGACAGTGGTGGTCGAAGCTAAAAAACATAAAAATGCAGATTTTGGACACCCTAACTCCACGACAGGGGTAAAGGTTTGCTAATTGTTTAATTATTGGTCGAATTCATCCATATTTCAAAATAAATAATTAGTCGTAATGAAGTTATTTGTTATTCAAAGTCGAAGTTAGGCGCCAATCGTGTTTGTTTACATTTTTATTTTACACAAATGTCACCCTTCCACATGTAAAATTGATTACAAATATGACAATTATGTCTCTAAATATAATAAACAACAAGAAGAAGCCCTGATTTTAACGTAATTAACAAACACCAGTCCAATAATACGTAAAATTCATTACCACTACTTTATTTTTGTTAAATTTCCAATTCGTCAAGTAGATTGTTTTTTTTTAATGTAATAGTTGTGTGGCAAAACGATTTTAGCAATCGATTTTATTTATGCTATCCACTCGATTAATGAGCGATTATCCCAAATCGATTCTTAAAAATAGAAAAATCCTGTTTTAGGCAGAAAATACAATTAGTACTTAAATTATTACTATTAATTATTTCTTAAAGTAATCTTAATAGATTTTTGGACATTATTTGACTACAACCAACTAAACAATTTCATCGAACCGTGGATAATTTCGCGCCGAATTATCTATCCGATTCAAAATTCAAATTCGGAATGCGTTCGCTATTCAAAACTATTTTGTATAAAAATAATAATGATTGAGTCTTTATGTTTGATAGTCTCAGAAGTATACAGAGTGCCTAGTATATTTTTATGTAAGTTTGTAACGCAAGTGTAGATAAATTTAGTTTCGGGGAACCAACGATTTTGTGATTATTCGTTATATTGCAATGAGTGTCGTACTGGCCCAGTGGCTAAAGGCCTCGCCTTGCCTGAGGTCATGGGTTCAAATCTGGACAAATACCAATGATTTCCATTTTCAAATTCATTAATGTACTTTCTAAGTATATTTTAGAAATCGTTGACAACGGTGAATGAAAACATCATGAAGAAACCTGATCTTACTGCCGCACTCAGAGACGTTAACGGTTACTTAAAGCTCTCCTTAGTATAGATTTTTAGTACAAAATCTACACTAAGGAGTGCCTTAAGTAACCGTTAAATGTCTCTGAGTGCGGCAGTTATAGTCTCAAATCGCCAACCCGCATTGAGCAAGCGTAGTGATGAATGTTCGTGCCTTCTCTGTATGAGAAGAGGCCTTTGCCTTGCAGTGGGACAATTATAGGCTGGTATTATTATTATAATTATATATTGAATAATGAGTTGAGAGTATGGTATGGTTAGGTTTTGAATTCGGTCGAGTTTGTTGTAATGTTATGAAAATTGGTTATTCTATACATACTTTTAAATTTTTATTTTTATTCATTTTAAGAACATAAGTTTGGTTTGTATTTACATCTGCATTCCCCGAAAACTATTATATATTAATAACCTTGTGCGTATCTTCTTGCGCGGTTCCTTTCCAAGCGAGTTATGGCATGGTTGTCAACCAACTAAGCTGAAAATCATCTAGAAGCATGAAATTTGGCAGAAAGGTTCCTCAAGTGACGTAATTGTGCAGTAAGAAAGGATTTTTGGAAATTGCATCCCTAAGGGGGTAAAAAGGGGTTTGAAAGTTTGTATGAAAAATCTAATCATCATCATCATTATGGCCGATATTATTCTTATTCTAAGTAAACAATATAGGTTGCCATTATTAGTTTTTCGAAACTCCCAAATGACGATTTAGGGGATGTTGAAGTTTGTATGGAAGAATCTGATTTCTTGGGTCAATCAACATGAAACTTGGCACAAATACCAACCTAAATAAACAATAAAGGATTTCATTATTAGTTTTTCGAAACTACCCCCAAAAGATGATTTAGGGGGTGTTAAATTATTTTTGAAATATCGTTTATTTAAAAAATAATTTAACACCCCATAAATCACATATTAAATATTTCTTTGGTTAATAAATTTGAAAATTTACATAAATACCCATCCTAAGTGAACCATAAAGGTTTTCATTATTAGTTTTACTTATCTAGTCCCAAAATACGATTTTTGGGAAGTTAAAGTGCTTTAAAGAATTTTATTTCCCGGGTTAATAAATTTGAAATTTGGCACAAATACCAACCTAAGGAAACAATAAAGGTGGTCATTATACATTTTTCGAAACTAACTCAAGCTAAGAATCTTACTGGACAGGGTTTCGTTTTTGACGTGGTTTTCTTGGGAAGCACTAAGGCACGATTTTGCGGCAATTCAACCTTTAAGGAAGTGAAAAGGGTAAAAATTAGTTTGTATGTAAAATCAAATTCTTTGGGTATAAAGTTGATGATCAAAATTTACATAAAACATTTTGAAAACTCCCTCCCAGATTGGGTTTAGGGGTGTTAAAGTTTTTTTTGAGGCAACTCACTGCGCAATTTGACTAACATAAAATGATAAATAAAAAAATTTAATTCAAAAAATCTAAAAACCCGACTGCTTTGCAGTCGGAGCATACATCTGGTTTTCGTCAGCTAGCCCGCGAATATGTATCCTCCGACTGCACAGCAAGATTTTCTCCTTGTTTAAGTCTTTTTATTTCGCTTTTAAAGCAGTCGGGTTTTTAGATTTTTTGAATTAACTTTTTTTATTTATAACTTTTTAGTTATCTGTTTTTAAGATTTAGATACATTTAAACATATATGTTTTATATTTTCGAAATCACCTCTTAAAGCCCTTTATTTTGATACCCCACACGATGGGTTTGGAAGAAAAAAAAATTATCCTCCGCAATATGGCGCCCAAAATCTGCCATTTTTCTATTTTCCAATTTTAATGTAGCCAGTGACACTCGCTGGGTTAAGACGAATCGATTGACGTATGAATCATCAAAATCGGCCAACACGTTTGGTCTCTAGAACGCCACATAGGAACAAACATACATACATACATACATACTTACATACATACATACATACATAGACTGATAAACACATTACCCTCCTTCGGCAGTCGAGTAAAAAGAGAAGAAAGGAGTGAATAGCATATTTAGGTTGTTCAAAACTAGACCCTCAACGGCGCAAAAAGGGTTGATAAGTTTTTAGGGGAGGATTTTACTTTGTGGCGATAACCTAAAATGTATTATTGTTTAAGTCAAATAACGAATCGTCCCAATCCAATAAACCCACCAACCCCAAACCCAAATCCACGATACCCAGTTTTTAATAGTTTTAATAATATCTTATTTTTGGTTGCCTTTACTAACTGCATATAAGAAAATCATTTATAGGATAAACGAAATCACGCGAACATAGACGCGGGCGGAGTGCTAGTCATACATAAACATACTCATATTTATACTGGTCATTCTGTATAAAACCGTCTGAAATGATCAATGTAAAACTCTCTTTTATATTAAAATGTGCCCGATAAAATATTTTGAATACCGACTGCATTCCAAATTTGAATTTTGAATTCTTTTACGTTTGGCGAATTCGGCGCGAATTTAGCCACGAATCCTATTTTTTTTTCAATTTACTCTTCTGATAACATTATAAAAGCATTTATGTATAGTTATTACTATATATTAATACTATAAGTATAATATATTAACTATAATCGAAATACACTTAATCGATTAGGCTGAATGCAGTTTTAATCGATTATGAGACGCGTGAATGGACAGCAAAAAAAAAAAACAACACCAAAGAAATGTCATGTTGCAAGGTTGCATCAAAATTTTAAGCAATTTTTTTTCCAGATTTTGGCTTGTTTTTTTGTGAATTTTTGTATGACAAATTAGGAACATAAGGACGCAAATAAAATAAGTATATCTTTGTGTTGTCCTTTTGCATCTTTTCAGCAAGGGAAAAGGTTGTTTATGTACATATTTTGAGCAAATCTAAATTGTCTACCATTTGGAAAGGTGTAGTAATTCGTATTTTGTACACATTTTGCAGTAGACTGACGCGGTTTAACCGAGCGCAACATGTAAATAAAGATATTTTTTTCAAATTTACTGTGTAAGATAGCTGCGTAAACTTATTTTTCTGAATAAATTCGAATGTTGAAAGTTCAAGTAAATTCCTGAATTTCATGACGTAATTTGCAACAACCTGTCGACTCAGCTGGTGTGTCATGTGTCAAAATCTTGTCGAGCAGAGTGGTTAAGTAGGCGGGTTTTTTGATTTTTAGAATTAACTTTATTATTTAAAACTTTTTAGTTAACATATTTTTTTCGAATTAGGTACATTAAAACATATAAGTGTTATATATTTTTGAAATCTCCTCTAAAAACCATTCATTTTGATACCCCACTTGATGGGTACGGAAGAAAAAAAATATTGCAACCCCCACAATATGGCGCCCAATATCCGCCATGTTCCTTTTTTTTTAAAGGCACTTTTTATTAATAATTTTGCTGTTTATTTTGTACTAAATGGATATTCAAAGAAAAATATAATAGATTTTTCATATTTGATTTATATGGGAAAATATAGACAATATTGATGTGAAGATTTCTTACGCCTTCTAAGGCGCAATACCGAGCAGTTAATTAATCCAACAGTCGAAAGGGTGACACATAGTTACCATTTGTGCTATTCAAGATATAGTTTTTTTCAATTGGGGCAAGTCTTTGAGTGAATACGGCCTGCGTGTTCCTTAAATATCTGAGCAACGTATTCGTGAATATACAGCTGAGACACACTACAGCTCCACTGAATTGACCGACATAGTTAACGATCACATATCGCATTTTATATCGGAACAAAGGGAAATATTTCACACAGTGGTCCAAAATGTACTTCATAATGATATATGATAATGATAAATGATTTTATTTCTGTTAGTTGGTGTGTACAAACACTTTTACATGTCGATCATATTTTTTTAAACTAAATGAGGTCGGCGTTTCCTATTTGACTACTCTGAGAAGAAAGGCCGAAACAAACTCAGAGGTCACAGTCTCTTAAAGTCCAGACAAAATCTTGGTTAAATCATGTGAAGACCATGTAGATTGATGTCTGAAATGGTCTTTTGAGGAAAGAACCAACCAGACTGAATGGACCTGTCCAGTCAGTGCACGCATTTGTCAATAACCGTGCAGCGCAACTCGGAATTTAAGGAGCTCAACGATTCGACGAACAATACCAAAGAAAGGACATTCGGGTAGGCCGCATAAATTACTTAAACTCCCAGACGATGATTAAAAAATAAATGAAAAAATTAAAATAAAAAGCAAACAAAAAATGAATGATCCACATAGTCTTCACATTCACAATAATTAAAATAAAAAATATATAATACTTTAAAAGTCTTGTCAATGCAAGAAAAGAAAAAAAAAACAAATTCAAGATGCAGAAAATAAAAATAAATATTAATTGGAGCAGCTCAATCTGTTTTTGTCCTCAACAGAGCTTTCTGGCACAACTTATAGACCGATAGCGCTAGGTTTTGAGGTTTCAAAAATATTAAAGTTATTCGTGTTTCGCATATAGTTTCCGGACCATTTGCCCAACCTAATACCTAAGTTTGTGTCATCCTAGGTACTTGCATAGGTAGAAATTTAGGTATTTGTCTTTTCGTTTAATACTGGTCGAAAAGAAAATTAGAGATAATAATTTTACTTCCATGATAATAACGAAGTATTAACTGATGTACATAGGCATTTTGTGTCATCCTTGTCCACGGGAATCCTAATATTTAACCAGTACCTAACACGTCGCCCAACTAGCTCTAAAAGAATATTACAATAGGTTAAATAAGTGTTACTCGTTTTAGAGTACTGATATCTGTTGGTTAAAATATTTTGTGTCGAATTCATCCACGGGTTTTATAGATATTTTTTTTTTTTATTACAATACCCTGGAAAATACACAAAAGAAAATGCAAGTTATTAGAGTTTACGTGTTTTGGATTATTATGGTGTAAGAAAACACTATTCATAATTTGTGTCGTTTTTATCCACGAAATCTTATTATTTAAATAAAATATACTAGACTTCTTCGCACGAAGGGCGAGCGCAGAGAAAAGAGCGGGCGCGCGCGGCGGGTGCCTGATGGCCAGCCGACTCGCGGCGCTTTTATTTGTTTACATTAGGTCTTTGCAAGTTGCAACAAACAAGTGCGTACGTTATTTATAATGTGTTTGATTGATTAATGCCCACTTGCACTAAAAACTAAACTCAGAATTAGTTGCTAACACAAGGTTAAATTGACAATATTGTATAACAAACAGTCAATTTAACCTAGTGTTAGCAACTAACTATGCGCACGTGGGCCTTAAAAGTTAGTTATTAAGCTATGAAAGACTAAAATGGAGGTTGAATATAATAAATGTGTTATATCGACACCCAATATTATTAACATTGTAACTCAATATAGCTCAATATAGCAACACGAGGTTAAATTGACAATATTGTATAACAAACAGTCAATTTAACCTAGATTTAGCAACTAACTATGCGCACGTGGGCCTTAAAAGTTAGTTATGAAGCTATGAAAGACTAAAATGGAGGTTGAATATAATAAATGTGTTATATCGACACCCAATATTATTAACATTGTAACTCAATATAGCATGGTACAATTTTAGGTTTCTTGTTACTAATTTTAATTGCTCTTTCAGTTTTGATAAAACCACTGCAAGTATGATTTTTGCAATGTCACAATGTACAGATTGTAAAGAATTTTTAATATGAAAAGCATTGTAACGACCGTTACACTGGGGTCATGATGGTATTTGAAGAAAGATTTTTTCTGTGAATATTATTGTATGTTATTGTACGATTACCAATTATACCGACTAAAAAATCATTAATAAATATTATTGTAAGCAACAATTACATGCGTGTCAATGTTACATTCGGATAAAAAAGACATGTTAATTGCTATGGAAGAGCTAATAAATTCGCTTTTCGTTAATTGCTATGGAAGAGCAATTTTTTTTTTTTGTCTTTTTTCTTACACCAATGCAGCGATTATGCTGGAGGGAAGATAAATAAGCTTTCATTAGCGCTAATCAGCCAGCTGGTTCAGGGGCAACGGCAACGGGGGATGTTGATTCGCACACGGCCAATTGCTTGGACCTTCTGCTGACAACAGATACAGACCGATACTCTGTGTCGATAGTTTACCTTGGGTTGCGAGTCACGTATGTCAGAAAAGAAGACCTTCAACAGTGCTGCCAAGTCCTGCAAAAAGGTGTTGCAACGGCCGAATAGGGACATAAGTTGCTTCTTACCCAGCAAGTGTTTTGGTCCCTGGGTAAGTCGGTTAAGTCGAACTTCTGCCATCCTTCATTACCACCACTCTGCGGGTGACGGGTCGCTGGCCCGCTTCGCTGAAGAGAAGGCAAAATTATTTGCCTCTTTTTGCGGCATCTTTGCGTCTGCATTCTGGTGATGCGCGGCCCTTTCTTTCTCCTGGTAGGTGTGAGACATATGTCAGACATTCGCATCCATCAAAAGAACGTTCGTAGAGTGCTGGGCAACCTCGACTTGAATAAAGCTAGTGACCCCGACGGAATACTAGCACTTGTCCTTAAAACTTGTGCGCTCGAACTGTCTCCCATCTTGACACGTTTATTTCGCCTTTCGTATGCAACTGGAAAAGTGCTGAATGCTTGGAAGGAAGCTAACGTACAGCCCGTGCTCAAGAAGGACAGTCGTGGCCAATTACAGACCCATCTCTACGTGTGCTTAATATTAAGCTCCTGGCATACCTAGAAGCTAATGACATCCTAAGTGATTGCAACTATGGTTGCCGCTGAACTCGTTCTACAGGGGATCTTCTAGCGTATGCCATTCACATCTGGAGTGAGGCAATCGAAAGGCACAGGGAGGCGCTTGCCGTCTCCCTCGACATCTCGAAAGCTTTCGACAGGGTCTGGCACGGAAGCCTTATTAGTAAGCTTCCTTCATTCGGTTTGCCTGGTGATGGTATATGTGATTGGATTGCAGAATTTGAGTGGTTATCGATGGGTGCTCGTTGGACCAATTGGATATTAATACCGGAGTCCCTCAAGGGTTTGTACTCTCAGCAGCATTATTTTTGCTATATATAAACGATCTGCTAAAAACTTGGGTATGCAGACGACAGCACTGTTGCTGAGAGGTACTTGTCCATCCTTGTACTTTGTGAGGCTATAGTGGAGCGTTTGAGCTTATCCTTGAAGCCAGTCTCCAAATGGGGCGATGCAAATTTGGTCAGGTTCTTTGCTGCTAAAACCCAGTCGTGTCTTTTCTCTGTTAAAATGACCCAATTCCACTGGGCTCCTTACTTCTGAGGTATAAACGAGCTGATAATGGACCTTCTTGAGCAACTTGGCGTAACGTTCAACACGATCCTCGATTTTGGTTCATACATTGAGGCAAAGGCTCAGCTGGCTGCTATAAAGTTGGGTATACTCGCAAAGGTGAGACGGTTCTTCACGCCAGAACAGTTGCTCAAATTGTATCAAGCGCAAGTTCGTTGATGTATGGAGTACTGTTCTTATTTCTGGGAAGGATCTGCCAAATACCAGCTTGATGCACTTAAGTTGATAATAAAACGGGCCAAGAAGCTCTTCGGCAATAAGGAACTGTTAGAGTAAAAGCTCCAGAGCCTTGAACATCGTCGCCGAGTTGCCAGCTTATCGGTTTTTTATCAGTTGCATTTCGGGGAGTGTGCAATGGAATCACATGATCTCATTCCACCTAGCCCGTTTCATCATCAGACTACAAGACGCACGGCGATGTGCCATCGGTACATGGTAGACATCCCACCCATACGCAATAAACGTTTTGGTAATACGTACAATATGCGTACAGCTAAAGAGTGGAATTCCCTGCCGAAGTCTGTTTTGCCCGATAGCTACAACTTAGGACTTAGTTTTAGGCAAGCGTGCTTCATCATGAACCACGTCATCGCTTACCATCAGGTGAGGTAGTGGTCAAGCGCAAGCCTACCTAATATAAAAAAATGAATTCCCCCTATTGCAAATTGTCCACCCAGTGGACAGTAGAACATAGAGCAGTGATAGTCCAGTGGTAACGGACGCGACTTACAAGTATGGTCGTGGGCTCGAACCCAGGCAAGCGCTTTACTTTGTATAAATTATTTCATCACTGCTCTCAAAACACTAAAGTAAAAAAAAAACTGAGACATGTAACATCCATCAATCCACACTGGGCCTGCGTGGTGGATTACGTCCCATTCCCTCTCACAGAGAGGAGGCCTACACGCACAATGGACCAAATGGGAGTCTAAGTTCGGAAAAGAGGGTCCATCTATCCTATCCTTATGCTTATCACGCCTTTCGTTTGCAATTACTTCTTCACACTTTTTTTTATTATTCTACTTACTCATATATCTGTAATATTGAATAAGTCTAAAAACATTTTTATTACATACCTACTCTTAGTTTTTCTCCAAGACTATTTATGCTGATACCATTAATGATGAACTAAAAACCTATTATCGACGTCAACACTGCATCTTTCTTTACAATGATAACATTTCAAATAAGTGTTTAGATTTAAGAAGAAAAACAATATATGGTTAGAATAGTAACTTAAAATTCCAATATGGTTAAAATATAAATAGTCCAAAATTTAAAATGTATTACATTGTATGTCAGTTTAAAATGACTTTATCACAAAGAAACCCTTGTTACCAAAAGTTTTGTGTATTGGAATTTGATCTACAAGTATACTTCAATAGAAACATTGTTCATTTATAATTACAATACAATTATTCATTTCACAAAAGGAGTTCTTACCTTACTCTTACTCATAGAAATACGGTTAAGAGGCAGACGAAAAGGTCTGTTCTTGCTGATTTTTTGATATAAAGTTGTAGCAATGTGTAACTAAAGTTACAATGTTATTCATATTGGGGGTCGATATGTGGTTAATGAAAGGGGATTATTAAATTTTATAGAATCGAGCATTATAAGGGATGTCGGAAAAGCAGACTATTTTAGGGACCGTGATGAAATAAAACTAATCACTATCACCACACAACAAAAATATCTAGTATTTTTTTTACTTCGTGTACTATTTGTTTTGCTGACTGTACACTACCTCCTCGAAGCGGAGCGCGGGATATTGAGAAGCAGTATAACGAAAAAAAAAGGTAGGTAGGTATCGGCATATCAATCTACCTACCGCTTTCAGGTTCAAATTCGAAGCGAATTAAAGCGTCAATCCAAAAAAAAATTGACCGTCTTCTAAGCATGGACCATTGACAATCGTAGGTAATAAGATTGCAGACGCTTGCTTTGTACAAAATTCGCACGTCATTATGTTTATCTCTATAGGTTACACATTTGTTCATTACGTAGCGGAGATAAATGTCAATCAATATTCGATATAATAGGTATGTTATTTATTTATGAACGCTTCGCATCTAAGAAGAAATCGTACCGAACGAACGTGTGTGCGTGCGTATGCCGCCTGGCCGCCTCCGCCCGCTTCCACCTCAACCATTGGTTTTGTGTTTTATTCATTTAAATACATATGCGTGCATTAAAATGACACAAATTTACAATGTCGATTATTCATGCATTTATGATATTGAATATGTGAACTCTAATGATTGTAATATTTTTTTGAAGCGTTTGTAGCTTGGTAAAACAAAATAAATTAAAATCTTAAAATGCCGTGCTCTAATTTGGCACAAATTTATTTAATAGGCATATGTAAGTGATCTAAGAAAGGAAATAGTTATTTCATAAATTGTAATTTTTTTTTGCACTATTTTTTACATAATGACTGTATGTCAGTTTGCACTGGGCAAATATGACACAAATTGGGTTTGCACACTCCACAAGCTATCCTAGATAAGATACCATAATTATTTTAAACTTTAATTTTTTTTTGCCTGTTTTAAGCAGAATAAAAAGAATCAACCACAAAACATCGAATTACTGTAAATGCAAGTAACAGATGTGACACAAAATGCAAAAATAAGCTACATAGGTACGACTGTATCCACAGGCAAAAAATAAGCAACTTTAGAATTTTTTAAATTTATGGCATCAAAATAAGCCAGCGCTATCGGTCTATTACCTACGTTTAATAAATGGTTTGAATTTATTCAGGCTTAGCTCTTGTACGTGGCTCGGAAGATTATTATAAAAGCGTATACATTGACATCTAAACGAGCCACCTATTTTCTTGAGCCTTGTAGGTATTACAAATTTGTGTTTGTTCCTAATATTTATGTTATGGATATCACTGTATTTTTTTGATTTGGCATCCTGAAAATGATTGTTGGCAGAGTGGACTGCCCCATCCAAAGACACTGGGTGGAAATAGGTATAGGTTTACTTTGTATGCGTTTCGATGGCGCGGCCACGGAGATTTTTTTAAAAAAGAACTATGCCAAGATTATGTAAAAATTTGTAAAAGTTGATTCCCAAAACCATAAATTTGTCAAAGATAAGGTTAAAAAGTTTTAAGGGTTTGAACGTGGCCGCGCCATTGAAACGCGGCGAACCGCGCGGCCACGGAGATCTTTAAAACTAAGCGTTGCAGAGACCTAAAATTTAGGGAAATGATAGATTGAATTTGTAAAAAATTTGTAAAAATATAGAAAAAAATCCTAGGTTTATATTTCAGGAGCTGTAAGACCAAAACGCTATGGCCGCGCCATTCAATACGTTTTGAATGTTCCGATAGGGTGACCATGACTTATTGTTTACAGAAAACTTTCCACCTGCAAGTATTAGAAATTATATCTCAAGGATTATAAATCTTTGACAAATTCAAATCTAGGTTTTACAAAAAACTTCAGTCCTCTGCGATGCTTTTTCAGCGAGATATCGGCGATAACGTGTTTTTCACCGTTTCAATGGCGCGGCCATAGGGTTTTGGTCTTATAGCTCCTGAAATATAAACCTAGGATTTTTTTGTGTATTTTTACCTATTTCGACAAATTCAAATCTAGGTATTACAAAAAGTTTCAGACTTCTGCGATGCTTTTTCAGCGAGATATCGGTGATAACGTGTTTTTCACCGTTTCAATGGCGCGGCCATAGGGTTTTGGTCTTATAGCTCCTGAAATATAAACCTAGGATTTTTTTGTGTATTTTTACAAATTTTTTACAAATTCAATCTGTCATTTCCCTAAATTTCAGGTCTCTGCAACGCTTAGTTTTAAAGATCTCCGTGGCCGCGCGGTTCGCCGCGTTTCAATGGCGCGGCCACGTTCAAACCCTTAAAACTTTTTAACCTTATCTTTGACAAATTTATGGTTTTGGGAATCAACTTTTACAAATTTTTACATAATCTTGGCATAGTTCTTTTTTTAAAAAACCTCCGTGGCCGCGCCATCGAAACGCATACGTTTACTTTAAATAGATTTAAGTACCTACTAATAACACTAACGTAGCATTTAAGCACAATCTGTTACTAATCACTAACCACTTATTGACTGTTATAGGTCGGCAATAAAGATATGATGATAATGATGATGAATGATAGATAATGATGGGAATCTATTTTTCTTAGACAGACGGCATTGGAATGATCTACCTAAAGAAAGCAATTCTCACTGAAATCAGATGACAAGAAAAAATTGGGTTGGATAGTCAACGCAATTTTTTATTGTCGTCTTCTTCAGGCATCGCAACCACGTTAATTCCTGACGGTAATACGGCACACACAAAGTTTAAAATTCAAACCGATTTAGACAGCAATGAAACACCGATATGTTCGGTAACACGAAATTATGATAAAGCAAGAGTGTTTCAGGATTATTGTCTTATCGTTTGGGATGAATGCACAATAGCAAATAAGAAAGCCGTTAAAGCAGTGGGCGGGACACTACGGGATATTCGCCGAGATGATAGGTCAATGGGCAAGGTCACATTACTTTTATCAGGAGATTTCAGGCAAATCCTTCCTGCCATAAGTCAGAGAACTAGAGCTGATGAAATCAAGGCTTCGCGGAAGTATTCTTTCTTATGGCCTTGAAAAGAAAAGATGCGATTAAAAACTAACATGCGAGCTCAGCATTTACACGCTCATAAATTTTTAGATATTTAGATAAAGATAGACTCTTCCCGATACACTTTGCAGAATCGTTTCCTCCGGTGACGAACTTTTAATTTCAGCATTCGGAGACCTGTCCAGTATAACGGATCAAGAAAATTCTAGCTTGTGTGAACGCGCTATACTGGCTGCAAGAAACAATCAAGTCACTGCGGTTAATGAATATAAATAGCAGAAGTGGTTGGAGATGAAGTGGTATCATATATTCAATATCAGTGTCCTTAAACTCACTTAGAGCGGGTTTCTTCACACAAAATTGAACTCAAAATCTTACTCCACGTAAGCTGTGCAATGGAACCTGACTTAATGGAACTACTCTTCAGAGAAATATTATCGAAGCCGAAATTCTCACTGCTTTTATTTCGCTTAGGTGAAACTGTTTTTATTCCGCGCATGCTTCTCATCCCCAACCAGTTTCTCATCCAGTTTAAGTGCATAGAATTTGCGGTAGCAGCTTACTTTGCAAAGACCATAAACCTATGGTCTATTTTTTTTCCCACTTCCAACTGTATGTGGCTTGCTCGTGGGTTAGTAATGCCCCAGAGAGAAAAACAATCAACGGTATTCGAGTTTATTAATATTTTAATAATGTATCTTACTCTACTATCTGACTCTATTTTCAAAGTATATTATTATGTACTAACATAAACTTAAGATTATCTCTGTGATGGGAGAAAAAGATTTATATTATTAACTACTCGTATTAAAAAGTGCGTGATAAACCGAATCCCACACGGACAAAGACTTTAATTCTAAGAAAGCAAGGATATAAATATTGTGTCTATCTTTATATGTTTTTGTTTGATTTATTTATCAGACAAGGTATTTTTATAGCTTAAAGAATATTAAACAAGAAGTTCAGGAGCACCAAATTGCCACTTCTGCCACCCCTGCCGAGCGCGCTCGCCTGCTGGCTGTGGGTGAGTGGGAGTCGGGCCTCTGGCTTCACGCTCTACCGTCGTCGAACATAAGCACCTTGTTTGACGATACACCTTTCCGCCTCGCTACTTCCCTACGTCTTGGCGCTCCCTGTTGTACTCCTCATCGTTGTCACTGTGGCGAAGTTGTCAACAGCCTCGGTCACCGCGGTTTATCATGCAGCCGAAGTGCGGGTCGCATAGCGCGTCACGGAAACTTAAACGACATCATTCGACGTGCTCTCGTCAACCGTCGGCGTTCCGGCCGTATTGGAACCCCATGGCCTGGCACGTGACGATAGAAAAAGACCGGACGGGATGTCTTTGTTTCCATGGAAGATGGGTAGGCCTTTAGTATGGGACGCTACTTGTGTCGATACTCTTGCGCCATCCCATCTTCCTAGCTCGTCGTGCTGTGCTGGCGCTGCCGCTGCGGCTGCAGAGAACCTCAAGTGGCGGAAATATAATAACCTCATCGGTAGTTATATTTTCGAGCCGTTTGGGGTTGAAACTCTTGGTCCGTGGGGTCCGAGTGCTCACGCTTTGTTTAAAGATCTTTTCAAACGCTTAGTTGACACTTCGCGTAACCAAGGGCTGGCTTTTACCTCGGTCAGAGAATAAGCATTGCCATACAACGTGGCAATGCTGCCAGTCTTTTGGGCACATTACCAGTGGACAACGATGTGGAGGAGTTTTTGCGACGTCATATTTTAGATGAGTATATTTTTTGGTTTAGTTAGTGAGTAGTTTTTGGTTTAAGTGTTTATGTTTGTAGTCCTAGTTAATTAAGCATTTTATACGTAAGCACCTACTTATAAGCATTTTATAAGTAGGTGTTCTCAATACGTGATCATTAAAATTATGAGATTGCCTGATGAGATTACTAGAATCACCATAGTCCAACTGCGATAATATTAGGTATTGTTACGGGTTCTAGACAACTAGAAATTGTAATAGGTACCTATTGAATTGGATAACTAGTACCCAGTAGTACCTATATGTGACCTAATTCATTTATCCGTTTCTTTTCTTATTCAGGGGAAAAGCCCAGTTAGATATTAACATAACATCACGCCTGTGTTCTTCGACGTACAACCATTTCGCCAGTTAAGTCCCATCCCATGGAATGGGGCGATTGCCATTAACCGGGTCGGGCACAAAGTCCAGACTCGGGGTTGCTATTGAAAAATTTCAGATGGAAAAACCCAATATCACTTTACCCGACCCGGGCATCGAACCCAAGACTTACTCGCTTGCGACCACTAGACCAACGAGGAAAAATCCAATTACATTTTTGCATTATCTATTCATCACTTTAAAAGCCACATCTTGATTGTTAAGACTCACCAATAATAAGAGGTTTAGTGTCAGCTAGTAGGACGGACAGCTTTTGAAGGTAGGGCAAGTCGAACACGATGACCCTGTCCTGGTGTAGCTGCAGCGTCACGCTAGTGTTGGAGAACACCAGCTTCAGGTAGCGGTCCCAGTCGTGCTGAGGAAATGAATCGGATAAGGTATGGGAGACAGGAGAAGAAGTGAATATACAGTGTCAACCAAATGCTGAAGTGATCTCACTGTTGGACGCCTGTAGGCCTCTTTAATTAGACGCGAAATTGCTTACTCGTAGCAATCTAAAGTAAATCGTCGCTCTGACTAAGCTGACGGTATTCTTCCTCTGTTGCTTACTCTAATTCGTCTTATAGCTGTTTCTCAAGATTTTGAAAAAGCAACTATGACATATTGTTGTCGTAAGCTGTGTTCATTATTCATTCCATTACCAAATCTTTCATTGCTGTACGTTAACAACTGTGGGTCATTCAAAGAACGGAATCGTTTCTTTTTTAGTGATTTATAGTTTGTATGACCCTAATTGGAACGCTAATTTAAAAATAAAAGTCGCGTACCTGTTTCCACTGTGCGGGTGATTCGTTGAAGCCCTGCAAAAGTTGCTGCATGGACACGTCGTGAAACAAGTAAGTGCAACTGCGACGTACATCCGCTGGGGTCATTATCTGTGAAATATTTTTTGTTTGATATTAAAAACATTTTTACTAAGTAATCAGAGTTTTAAAGCATGTCAGGACGTTTAATATACTTAGCGCCTTCTTTTTGAAAGCTTTGAGGGATAGACTCTGGGATTACCGGGACTGAGGGATGTTCCCATTAACTGGATTAGATTCAAACCGTGGTCTTCATAGCAACGCGGACACTGCTACTGAAAAGTTTCCTATTGGCAAACTCACAACCAATTAGCCCAACCTGGGAATCGAAACTATTTAGACGCCGTGGTTAGTACTCGTAGGATATTAACTTAATCGTTGATACTGTCAGTTTCTAGAACCAATGTTATTGATGGCCAACTATAAACAACGCTCGTTTATCTTGTGACAAAACTACGTAAGAAGAAGAGCCAATAAAACCGGCCAAGTGCGAGTCGGACTCGCGCAAGAAGGGTTCCGTACCATTATCGCAAAAAACAGCAAAAGAAATCATGGTTGTTGTATGGGAGCCCCACTTAAATATTTATTTTATTCTGTTTATAGTATTTGTAGTTATAGCGGCAACAGAAATAACGTGCCAACGTAACTAGTGTTTTTCGTCTATCAGCCCGCATCGCGTGCGCAATGGCGTCAGCTCACATCGCGTGCGCAATGGCGTCGGCCCGCTTCATTGAAAAATATTGATAACTTTGGAATTATCGCGGTTTCGCATGTAATAAGACTTATAATCAACAGCTTGTGTTTGTGTTTAGCGTGTGAAGACAGTAACTTGAAACCCAGCTGCCCTTGAACCCTGGTGAAGTGATTCGGTGCACTGACGACGCGTCGTGGTCGCGTCGTCGGTTTTGTCGTCTAGGTTTGTGCTTCCTTCCCTAATTATTTTCGGGTTGTATTCTGTTGTCCCACACCCACCGCAACTCGAATTACCTATCGCCAAGCGTTTGTCAATCATATTGCTCCGCATCGCAGATACAGTCCATTAAACCAGCCCTTCGCGTCACCAAGTGTTTTCTCGTTTCTGACTATTTTTTTTTTAAATATAATAACGATTTGTTTTTTTGTATTTTTTACTCCGATATTTAAAACCGCGCCATCTATTAGAATCAATTTTAAATGATCCGTTCAAATAATCTTTGAAATGTGAATTGAGAGCCCAACATTCCGTAAATTCGTGCTTAAGAGAGTTGATTAAACTTAATTTTTTTATGATTAATTTTAGAAAATGTTAATTTTACACTCAATTCAATAACAAATCTATGCATATCGCGCAATCAAGTGACATTTATTTGAACCAAATTTTCTTTGTTAGCGCTGGGACCCCGGGCCTTAGCCAACTTCTTGCTGAAGTCCACGATATCATCAGCGAACTGTTCGGCATCAGTCTCGTTGAGTGCGATGCTGATCATGGAGCGGATGCAGTTATGGTGCTGCTGCAGCTTGTGAGAGAAGATCAGCTCACCTTAGCCAACTTCTTGCTGAAGTCCACGATTTCATCAGCGAACTGCTCGGCGTCGGTCTCGTTGTGCGTGATAATGATCATGTTGCGGATGTACGAGTGGTACCGCTGCAGCTCGTGAGAAAACTTTTCTGGCTGCAGCAGGTACTGGGTGATGAATCCTGGAGATACTTGGTCCACCTAGAATGAATTTGGTGGTTTAGCAATTGAAAAATAAAGATAAAAAGATGAAATACAAAATTGTGACTAATCTAACTCAAGTTCTTTACGTTCACATAAGGTCAACACAAATTACTTAAATTATAATATTGCTAAATTAATTTAATTAAAACTGACAGCTACATAAATAAATTAAGCTGCCTCTTACACCTGAGAAACGCTATAGGTATTATACACTCACAAATTGAAAGAAAAGAAGCTTAAGCTTGGCTTAGCTGCCTCTAAAACCTGAGGTACCTATAGCGGTATTGTAGACTAACAAATTCTTTAGCTGCCTCTTACACCTGTGGGACGCTGTAGGTATTGTAGACTGACAAATTCGTTAGCTGCCTCTTACACCTGAGGAACGCTATAGTAATTGTAGACCCATAAATTCCTTAGCCTCCTCTTACACCTGAGGGACGCTATAGGTATTGTTGCCTTTCCAATGGCGCGACGCAATTTAAGTTGCGTCGATTGGCGATATCGTACATGTATTTTCTAAGAAATTATCTGGTGTAAATCGGTCGATTTGCATCGCACTGTGTCCATGTGAACGTACTTGCAAATTTGCTTAATAAAAATCGCTTATCGGTGTGATATTAGGTAATTGAACCGCGTCGAGCCAACAGAAAGGTCGCATAGACTTGCTGATCTTTTTATATTTTGATTACAGTATGTTTTCATTAAGTACTTGGTTCTTTCACTCACCATTACCAGATTTCTGCTATTAATCTTCCTGATATCCTCACCCACGTTCACATTGAGCAGCAAATTGAGCCCGAACTGTCTTCTGGCTCTCCCGGCCACCTCCTCCCATGTGAAGTCAGCGCTCACCTCCGAGGGTGGATTAGGGGGTAAGCCTATCTGCCGCATGAGCTTTTGGATGGGCTTGATGCCGACGGCTTCTAGATTTTCGAGAATATGTTCAACAGAGATCTCGGGCTTAGTTAAATATAAGGCCAGCCACTTGGCTATTATGATGATGTTATTGTACCTTATTGTGACTAAGGATACGTGAAATTGTTTCAATGTAAAAGTAGTAGCATCTATCAAACATTTCCACATCATAAGAACATAGATACCTACTTAAGTGTTTTCGTTTTGCATAAAACCTTTTTTCAAGAAGGCACCATACTTTTAATAAAAAAACCGGCCAAGTGCGAGTCGGACTCGCACACGAAAGGTTCCGTACCATTATCGCAAAACACTGCAATAAAATCACGTTTGTTGTATGGGAGCCCCCCTTAATTTATTTTATTTTAATTTAATAATTATTATTTTTTGAAGAGAATATACCACTAAATATTCTGTGAATATTTCAAGCGTCTACCTGTTGCCGTTATTAATATCGAGCATACAACGGCAAACATATCACGTTTGTTGTATGGGAGCCCCCCTTAAATATTAATTTTATACTGTTTTTAGTATTTGTTGTTATAGCGGCAACAGGAATACATCATCTGTGAAAATTTCAACTGTCTAACTATCACGGTTCATTAGATACAGCCTGGTGACAGACAGACAGACAGACAGACGGACGGACAGCGAAGTCTCAGTAATAGGGTCCCGTTTTTACCCTTTGGGTACGGAACCCTAAAAAGGTAAAGAAGTTCCAAAAATGCCCGTCAAAATAAACTAATCCTACCTCCTCATTCATTCATCATCTGCCTGCCCTTATCCCATGTTACTTGGGGTCGGCGCAACACGTTTGCTTCTTCCACACCGTCTACCTCCTCATTATAAAACTTAATAATTATTTAACATTTTCAATAACTCCTGATGTACCTACATCTCCACAATTTTATAAACAAAAAAACTATTTAACAAATAAATTAAACCGACTTCCAAAACACCACAAAGCGAAAAATGGTTTACGCATTAAATATATCGTCTTAATATACATTGGCATAACGAAATTCAGCATAATGTTTTGCCACAATGTTTATTGCCTTATATACTGTTAGCATAATAATAATGAAGCATAATTATATAAAGCATAATGTTATAAATGCATAATGATATATACACGCTATAAACGCATAATAATATTTACGATATATATCATATAAACAAACATATTCGCGCACTTTAACCAACCTTATTCAATAGAGTCTGCCTGCCTAGCCTTTTCCCAACTATGTTGGGTTCGGCTTCCAGTCTAACCTTATTCAATAGAGTAATTCCCAAATTATAACAAACACCTATTTACACCTTTAAGTACATAACACCTATTTTTTATTTTTCAGATTAATAATATTATGCCTTAAAAATGTGTGCAGCTCCAAATTATGCTAAAACAAATAAGATCAAATGACAGTTATGCTAACCTTTGCATTATGCCAAATTTTTATTATGCTAACCTTTGTATTATGCCAAATTTTTATTATGCTGACCTTAGCATTATGCCAAATTTTTATTATGCAAGCATTTGTATTATGCCAAATTTTTATTATGGTAACCTTTGCATTATGCCAAATTATTAGTATGCTAATAAAAGTTATGTGAAAACGTTATGCTAAACAATATTATGCCTTAAAATTTCAAGCCGAAAAATAATGCGAGAAATTAAATTTAAGGAGTTTCCTCTATTTCCATGGGATCCCATCATCATATTCTTACTTGGTGACAGTGAAACCACCTTGTGAGAATACCCTTTCAAACACAAAAATAATTTTTATAATCAGTCCAAAATTGGGGGAATAATCGCGTAACAAACTTATAAAAAGTTTTGTCCTGTTTTAAAGTCAGTTGAAAATAAAAAAATCTCACCGGTATTAATACAAGTCCTATACAAGCTCTTGGCCTTCACCACACTGTTGGGCAGTCCCTCATCATCCTTAGCCTCCAAGAGTTTCCTAAGTTCCTTGTCCAGCTGTTCGCTGAGCTTGCTAATCTGGTTCCATGAGTTGGCCCAGTCTGGCACCGGGTTCTGTTTGATCCAGCCGCCACAGGCGAATTCGTAGAAGTCTGTGCATGGATCCACATCTTTGTTCAAGGCTTGTAGGATTCTTGAGGCTACGGGTGAGAGAATTTCAATAAAAAATGCGGCACTTGAAAAAATAAATTTCAGTAGTCAGTCAGTGAAGGCACGGGTCGCGGGTTTGAATTCCGACACGAATTCCCGCTCAAAAACTTACAGGACAAGAAATTGTTTGAGTGAAAGAAAGGAGTGAAGTTGAGTGAATGTCCTTCTTTTCTTTTAATTAACTCCAAAATTCAACTTTACAATATCGCTTTAGGCGATTAGGACACCGCCAAATTGTGTCACTCAATAAAATGGTTTAAAAATCTGGGGGCACGGAAGTGCGACCCGCCAAGACGAGCCAAGCGAAGCGCAAGGACACTACCTACCTTTTCTCGAAGCGTTTCGTCGTTTTTTATTACGCCAGATTATACAAGATAAAATTCTCGGGATATGATGTCAATAGTAGACTTATTAAACATTTACCCTCTTACAAATAAACGCGGAATAAAGTTATACCAGGTATAACTAAGGAACAACCATACATTTTCATAGGTTTATACTTGGTATAACTTTATACCGCGTTTATTTGTAAGAGGGATAAAGTTTAAATTTCATGGCTCTTAAACTTTAGATTTTATTCCTTTCTAAAAAAAACGATTTCGTCACTGACTCACTCACTCACTGATGATCATCAAAATTCTTAGGGTACTTCCTGAAGTCCATCGTACCAAAACGTACCATCAGAGCGATACACAATTTTCGGCGCGATTCTCTAAGGGAACACTGTTTAAGACGTCGACATCATGACGGTAGCTTGGTAGCTATATATTTATGAAAACATAACGTACGTGAGAAAGAATTTACATATTTTTAATGAAAACAGTGACAGATATAATTATGTTACTAGTAATAGGTACCAATTACTTCAACCAGGTTTCGGGCTGGCCAAAGAAGCGTCATCTTTTATGGGGTACTGTTTAAAATGTTACAATATAATAGCTTCCCACATTATAGAACTGACTGAGACGAAATTTAAAACTTGTATAAAAATTACACTATGCAGGCGTCTCATATTATAAGCTGAGGGATTACATCGCTGATAAAAACCGGCCAAGTGCGAGTCGGACGCGCGCGAAGGTTTCCGTACAATTATCGCAAAAAACGGCACAAATATCACATTTGTTGTATGGGAGCCTACTAAATATTTATTTTATTCTGTTTTTTAGTATTTGTTGTTATAACAGCAACAGAAATACATCATCTGTGAAAATTTCAACTGTCTAGCTATCACGGTTCATGAGATATAGCCTACTGACAAACAAACAGACAGACAGATCGACACGTAGTAATAGGGTCGTTTTTACCCTAAAATGCTTAGCTCAATGCTAGTCCTTCTACACAACCACTAGGGCAGCAACAAGCAGAACATAAGAAGCAGAACATTATTGTTTTGAAGTATTGTTGGACCTGCTGAAGACTGTATAATATATTTATATTGTATAAACTTAATTTATTTTAGATTAATTTATTATATAAATGCACAACACATGTGTGAGTACTATGTCATCACATCATCAGCCTATTAATGTTCCCACTGCTGGGACACAGGCCTCCTCTCTGTGAGAGGGAATGGGCCGTAATCCACCACGCGTGCCCAGTGCGGGTTGGTGGATGTCACATGTCTTCGAATTTTTGGTTCTAGGACATGCCGGTTTCCTCACGATGTTTTCCTTCACCGTTTTGAGAGCAGTGGTGATGAAATAATTTACACAAAGTAAAGCGCCTGCCTGGGCTCGAACCCACGACCTACAACTTGTAAGTCGCGGCCGATACCATTGGGCCACCGCTGCTCTCGAGTACTATGTACTAACTTTAAATCTACCAAAGTTTTTTTATTTTTTTATTTTTAAATAGGCTCGCGTTTGACCACTATCTCGCCTGACTGTACCTACATGTCGTTCGTTGACTTGTGTGTCCTGACAGCTGTTGAGAGTATGTCATACTATCTCCAATGTCTGTCTGATGGTGGCACATGTGTTGGATGATTCGGTTCCCTACATGATGGTTGAGATGAGTGGTGCCAATCCACGAGTCTTGTTAAGTAGCCAAAATAAAAGATATATTCTTTCTTATATTATTAAAAAAAAACGTAAAATTAAATATGAAAATAAATAATCAGAAACTTAATTGAACTAACCTGTTTCATTTTCAGAAATGAAGGCTTGCGAAAGCGGTGCACCTGAAATAATGTATAGTATTTATAGTTTAAAACAACAAGTTGAAGTAAAACAAATTTAAAAACTAAGACCTCGACTCTACGAAAACCAAAATACTTTAGAAATGCCGATAGCGTTAGTAGTATTTTTAAACGTTAAAATATAATACAATTGTTTGTCTGTTGCTTGGTTTATTTTAATATTGTAGGTTAAGAGGTGTTTGTAGTTTTCTCCTCTTTGATTTGATATCCCACTCTGTAAAATAGCAGGTATACATAACTACATACTGTTGTACTATCACAGATAACTAACTTGCATTACAGGCCAGATGCGGTCAGGCAACCCTGCAGTAATCTATTCTACTATCACAGATAACTAACTTGGATTACAGGCGAGATGCGGTCAGGCTGTAGTAATCTGTTGTACTATCACAGATAACTAACTTGCATTACAGGCCAGATGCGGTCAGGCAACCCTGCAGTAATCTATTCTACTATCACAGATAACTAACTTGGATTACAGGCGAGATGCGGTCAGGCTGTAGTAATCTGTTGTACTATCACAGATAACTAACTTGCATTACAGGCCAGATGCGGTCAGGCAACCCTGCAGTAATCTATTCTACTATCACAGATAACTAACTTGCATTACAGGCCAGATGCGGTCAGGCAACCCTGCAGTAATCTATTCTACTATCACAGATATCTAACTTGCATTACAGACCAGATGCGGTCAGGTAACCCTGCAGTAAGCTATTCTACTATCACAGATATCTAACTTGCATTACAGACCAGATGCGGTCAGGTAACCCTGCAGTAAGCTATTCTACTATCACAGATATCTAACTTGCATTACAGACCAGATGCGGTCAGGTAACCCTGCAGTAAGCTATTCTACTATCACAGATATCTAACTTGCATTACAGACCTGATGCGGTCAGGTAACCCTGCAGTGTTCTATTCTACTATCACAGATATCTAACTTGCATTACAGACCAGATGCGGTCAGGTAACCCTGCAGTGAGCTATTCTACTATCACAGATATCTAACTTGCATTACAGACCTGATGCGGTCAGGTAACCCTGCAGTGTTCTATTCTTCTATCAAGAATGATTAATAAAAATTATGTTTTATGAAATACAATTTTATTTACCTGCAGATTTTTGCCGTGGGATCTCATACTATTAAAAATGTTATACCATCATTAAGTTATTTGATACCAATAAAAGTTCGTAAAATATTTAACAATACTTACAGTAGTATGCTTCTAAGCACGCCAGCAACGAGGCAAAAACCTGAAATAATTTAATAATTAGCACTTAATTTCTCGTTTTACAAAAAAAGTGGTCTGTGAATGATTAATAACTAGAAAAAAAAAAATATGCCGCGCCTGTCAGCGGGGGCCTTAAGGCCTTAAGACTATTGTCTCGTTCTTAAAGCTATCAACAATTGGAGTTAAGATAAGTATAGTCGCACTTTGTGTCACCTTTATCTAACAGTCGTGTTTTAAAACTACAGATTTATATTCCCGACGGTGGCAGGGTCTGCTTACAATCTCAAGTAGAGGAGAGCAAGTAGCTTTCGGGGGCCGAGTCACCCACGTCCGTAGGAGTATATCCTTTGATTCCCTACACGTGGTCCCCGGGTGGTGCAAATCAGGTGACACTATCTGGTAGTAGGCTTCGGCCGAAAGCTTGCGACCACCCACCGGGCAAAGACTTGTCTGAAGTTTTTCCTAAACTTCAGACAAGCGGACTAGCCGTGTTCCGGTATGATGCTCGGTGTAGCCACTAGCCGAGTTGGGTCAAGACAGCTGTTCCACTGCAGGCTGACCAGTTATGGACATATCGCGATCCGTGGCACGGAGCGCCGCTGGACGACCGCAGGTAGTTGGGGGCCCAAGTAGTGTGCCAGCCACACACGAAAGGCTGCCCCACCAACTGTCGAAAAATCCCGGAATGCACCATCGTGCTGGTTGGCGACCAGAAATTGAGGGCCCGATGGACATTCCGGGGAGGCTCGAGTGTCCCCGCAGTCTCCGGACTAGTGCCCAAATGATGGCGTCCTTTCAGTGCGTGTCTGTAGGTTAGCAGCGTGGAACCTCGTCTCACTTCCGTCTCTTCTCATCCATTCACTCTTCTATTATGAAAATGACAAGGCAAAATAATGCTGGATCCTTGTGAAAGTGAGAAGATACTTCACACTGGAATAGCTTCTCAACATGTATCAAGCGCAAGTTCGATCATGCATGGAGTACTGTTCTCATCTCTGGGACAGATCTGCCAAATACCAGCTTGATAAACTAGAGTCGATCAAAAAGCGGGCCAAGAAACTTATCGGCAATGAGGCACTGGTCAAGCCTATAGATAAAAACAAAAAATAGCCGTTTACAACTAGACACATGCCTCCTCCAAGTATCGCCACATCGTCTGCTCCTGCAATGCTGTTTTGTAAGAATCTCACGGAGAATTATGTGAAGTGAACTTGAAATAAGACGTCCATCTGTCGGATCGGGTCAAGGCAGAATGCTAGATCGCTCAGGTACGCGGCGGCGCTCGTTAATATGGGTTGGCCCTATGTTTCTTTAGTGTCTGACTGTTGCAGACAGCCCGCTTGACTTACTTACTTGACTTAATGTCCTATAAACCCTAGATGGGGCAGAGGGCGTCCACAGATGTCTTCCATCGCGATCGGTCTTGAGCTTCACGCTTCACCTCAGTCCATGTCATTCCGATGCTCGTCGCTTCTGCCAACACGGTGTGACGCCAGGTTTGACGAGGACGGCCACGCTTTCTTTTTCCTTGGGGATTCCAGTCCAAAGCTTGCTTGGGTATGTGATCGGGACCCCTACGGAGCGTGTGGCCAATCCATCTCTACTTGCGACGCTAGATCTGGCGGTTGACCGGGCTCTCGTGGCATTTCTCAAACAGCTCTACGTTGGAGATGGTCTCGGGCCAGTGAATTCCGAGAATGCGATGAGACAGTGGTTGACGAAGACTTGTATTTGGCGTGAGATGTCCTTTGTAACCTTCCATGTTTCGCATCCGTAGAGCAGCACGGGTTTGACATTGGACCCGAAGATTTTAAGTTTAATCCTTCGGGTCAGTTTCCACGTTTGCCAAACAGGTCTCGGCTGCGCGAAGGTTGCTCGGACTTTGGCGATCCGTGGAGCAATGTCCTCCTTACTTTCCCCAGTCTCTGACACGACACTCCCGAGGTACGTAAATTTGTGGGCGCGTTCCACTGCCTCTGTGCCAATGAGCAACGGTGAGTGATTCTTCACACCAGTTCTCATTTCCTGACTCTTCCGGATGTTTATTTTAAGCCCCGTTTTTGCCGCTTTCTGACGTAGATCGTTTAGCTTTGCTTGCATATCGGCGTGGGTATGACTCAGCAGGCATAGGTCATCGGCGTAATCCAAGTCTTCCAAGACGTTGGATAATCCCCACTCTATGCCGCGGCGCCTGTTATCATTGATGCGAAGCATAATTCCATCAAGAACGACTAGGAAGAGGAGCGGTGACAGGAGGCATCCTTGGCGGACACCCGCGTGCACTGTTACGTCATCCGACATCAGGCCGTTATGAGTCATCTTACAATATTTCTTGTAAATACTCTGCAACAGACGGACTATTTTCGGCGGCACTCCAAAGTCCAGTAGGCGGGACCAGATAGTAGACCACTTCAGCATATCAAAGGCCTTTTTGAAGTTTACAAAGGTTAGATAAATTTTCCTCTGCCATTCTGATGCCTGTTCCAGTATGATACGGAGAGTGTTGATCTGGTCCGTACAGGAGCGGTTCGAGCGGAAACCAGCCTGCTCCTTGCGTAAAAGAGGATCCAGACAGCCCGCAGGCTTGTCTGATGAATTCCCCGTTTAACCGACGTATACGACCGACTGTCCACATGGGCTGATTGATGGAGCGATTAATAAAACCATCCTTATATAAATGTTAGAAATAAAAGTAAATACACTTACCAAGAGCTTCATAATGGCTGATGTTAATGATTCAACTAGGAACAGCGTAGTTTATTTGTGAAAGACGTACTCGTACTGAAGCTACACGAAATACGCAGAGCTTATATACCGAAGAATTGGCCTGTCCCGAAATATTATTAAATAATATGTGTGTTTGATTTCCTCAAAGAGTATTAGATGCCTAACTGGACGATAAGTCTTTAGATACATATTATATTTTCTGGATTGTCCGTATTTAAGTTTCGGGTCAGTCTGTGATACTTCATGTGATAAGCTAAGAAATATCACAAAACAAACTTATCTTAGAACAAAACACCTAAATTACGAGTAGATTACTGTTAAACCCGATCAATGGTACATCCTAAGATTTGCTAGTAAAACCTATTATTTACCGGGTATTAATAACTGGTAATAAGTCTGGTATTGTTTTGTCGACTCCGTATCAAAAGGTCCTACTCGCAAAACGTCCTATGAGCAGTTCGTCCTATTCTCAAAATTACCTAGTAGCAAAAGGTGCTGCAAACAAAAGAATGGGAATGGCACAGTCATACCTCACAAATATGACAAATATGAGATTTTTGAAGGAATAATTTTTGTCAACATTATCTTGAGACTGTTAAATTTTAAAAATAATAGATATAAAATCAATACCATGTTTTTTGCGTTCAGTGCGAAGGCAATAATTTCCAGTTTAAGTTATAAATCGGTCCAAGTGTAGAAACTGTTTTTTTTTGTCACGTTGAATTTGTATAAAATACGTAATTAACAATACTTTTCTTTTTTACGTTTTGATATTTAATAGTTTACTAAACAATGGTTCAAAAGTCGTTGGATTGTTCCTTTTCTTACTCAACTGGATAAAAGTAAGGACAACAAATACACTGCTAATCTGAAAACTTTATTATTATCATTGTTTACGCTAGTATTAGGCCAGTTTTCGACAATTTTGACAAAATGGTCCTTATGAGTGTGTGGAATGTATTGTAGAGTGCATCTCAAATCTTCAATCTTTTTGAGCTTGATGGGTACAGGACCATTGTACTCCTTTTCTACTGGTAAAGCCGAAATAACCGATCGGATTCCTTTGTAACTCGAATATGTGAACTCGTTTCATGTGTTGAACGTTTTTTTTTTTTTTTTTTTTTTTTTTTTGATATATGTTCGCGCTTGACCACCATCTCACCTGATGGTAAGCGATGATGTGGTCGACGATGGATCGCGCTTGCCTAGAAGTAACCTATTCACTCTTGACTTAAAGACCCCTAGATTGTTGCTATCGGGAAACACAGACTCCGGCAGGGAGTTCCACTCCTTCGCTGTACGCATAATAAAAGTATTCTCAAAACGTTTAGTGCGTATGGGTGGGATGTCCACCATGTACCGATGGCGCATCGCCATACGTCTGGTAGTCCGATGATGAAACGGGCTGGGCGGAATTAGATCATGCAATTCCATCGCACACTCCCCGAAATGTAATCGATAAAAAACCGATAAGCTGGCATATCGGCGACGGTGTGGGCGATACACACCCTTTCTGATCTGTACTCAAACTCCATGGAGTGGGGCACCAAGAAATGCTGCTTTTTATTCCGTGGAATCTGACGAGATTGTGTTTCAACAGATATCGGACCTCTCTTATAAATCGTCGTCCACCAATCCTTAAAGTCCCATATTTCTTTCAGTTTTCACCATTGAAACAATGAACTTTCTCTATGCGCTGAATATTAGTTGCAAAACTTGATGGGTTCATAATAATTTCTCTTCTTTTTAGAACTTTCTTGACTGTACCAAAAGATCGATCATTGGGCTAAAACGAATACCACGGATGGGTAAATCGATGGTACATCTTATCAAGTTAGGTTAGCGACTCATTTTTATCAATTTCTTTGAAAGTAAAATTAATCTAGTTACTTTGCTATAATTTTCATTATTTTAAATCGATACTTTGTTGAATAACGTTGTTTTTAGGGTTCCGTACCTCGAAAGCAAAAAACGGAACACTTATAGGATCACTTTGTTGTCCGTACGCAATAAATATTTAATTTTATTGCATTCATATTCATAGTGGCGTAGAGCATAACCGTGTGTATATAACAAAACTATACATTCTGCAAAGTAATATACGACCACGGTTATCCTCTGTCCTGAACTTATTTTTTATTTTAAGTATTTTGGAGTTTTTGCAGAGCCACATCAAAATTTTTACTGTTTAGGGTTTTTTCTTTTACATGTATCTATATAAGGTAAGCAGTGGTGGCCCAGTGGTATCGGCCGTGACTTACAAGTTGTAGGTTGTGGGTTCGAGCCCAGGCAGGCGCTTTACTTTGTGTGAATTATTTCATCACCACTGCTCTCAAAACGGTGAAGGAAAACATCGTGAGGAAACCGGCATGTCCTGGAACCAAAAATTCGAAGACATGTGACATCCACCTACCCGCACTGGGCCCGCGTGGTGGATTACGGCTCATTCCCTCTCACAGAGAGGAGGCCTGTGTCCCAGCAGTGGGAACATTAAAAGGCTGATGATGTGATGAGTGATGTGATATAAGGCATAAATTACTAGGATGGACCCTAGATAACGTATAACGATAACGTAGTTGATTTAGGAAATGTACTTTTCACAAATTTTCATGACTTTGACGGGATATATGCAAACGGTACACTTGACAAAAATATGATGTACCAAACTCTACCTTCATTTTAAAATCCCTGTTTAATGATACACACATGATCGGGTGGGGTGAAAAAAACATGTTTTGTTCTTGACTGTGCTCCCTAGAGACCGCCATATTCAGTTTAATTTGACGTCGCATAACCTATAACCCTCCCTTTTGCTTCCCCGTATTTGGGTAGAAAAAGAGCATGTTTTATTGGGGCCCTTTAGTCCAACCCCCTCGTGATAACGATAAAAACAACTTTCATCAGTTTTCAGATTTTTTATGCAGAAAGGCTACAAATAAAGCTGTCGATTGAAATTTTATTATCGTTTGAGTAAGAATAATAAGTCGGTGACTTGTTCGGTTTCTTACTTACACGGTAATTTCATGTGCCCTATATTTTTACCCAACTACGGAGATGAAAAAGGGAGGGTCATTCAAACGAATAGTTGACATATTCCTTTTCTGTATTGCCATAAACAATTATTTGAAAAAAATTGACCTGTTCCCTTTCTGGGCTAACAAAAAAAAGATAAAAAAATTACACGAAGGCGGACTGGTTCCTAATTCCTTATACACTATAGGTCATCACTGTGATATATTTATTTGCATTAACACGTACAGTATACATACAACAGATAATAATAATAACTGCATGCAGGATTACAATAAAAAGCTTTTAAAAAAAAATACTACCGACTTCCAAATAAAAAAACTACAAATTGAAAAATAACTTTATTTTTGGAAGTCGGTGTCCATAACGCAAAAAATTTGTACCTACCTACAAAAGACACCGACTTCCAAAAATAAAGTTATTTTTCACTTTGTAGTTTTTTTATTTGGAAGTCGGTAGTATTTTTACTTTTTAGTTGTACCTTCATAATAGGCAAGTTGTTTAGTAAGGTACCTATGACGCCAGAATAGATTATCCGAATATCATGAAACTTGAACATAACCGGTTAAATGAGAGATCTGCGTACCCCTTAAGAGCGTACTGGCGTGATATTATGTTATGAAATGGTATAAACAATAAACATACATGTGATTGCCACAATCGCGAGAGATTTGCCGTTATTTATTGAAGAGTTCTGTTGTATATCTTCGAAGTTCTTCATCAGATCTTCACCAAACTAAAATGGGAGCAATTTCCAAACATACTTTTTCAAACAAAAAAATAATTTAAAAAATCGGTCCAAAATTGACGGAGATATGCGAGAAAATACACAAAAAAAAAAACATTCATAATGTCGAACATAGAACCTCCTCCTTTTTGGTAAGTCGGTTAAAAATGAAAAGGTTCTATTGTGATTTGGGACAATCCCAAAGTTTATCTGTGGCGGCTAGCGGCCTATACTGTGATTTTTAATTTCGTGGACCAAATTGACAGCTGCTAATGACCTTATTTTTTTTAAATGTTGCAAGCGCGGAGCATAGTGTTGTAGGTAAGGCTCAATCATAAGTGATTCATCGAATCGATGTGACATGACTCCTCAATTTATTTTTAATAATTGGTGTAAATGAATGTTTTATGAATATAAACGTAATATATTTAAATATAACAGTATTCATACACATAGTACATGAACTTTTATTGTGTTAAATATAAAATCAACAATAAAATAAATGCGATCGATAAAATTAAGTCTGACATAGATGACTAGAAACTAAATAAGGGCCGCTAGTTTCAAAACAATTTTTTTTTGCCGTGAAGTAGTTTCATTTTCGATCTACTTAGATTTTCGACTAACTTTCGATCAGTCAGGATAGTTAGGGTACGACACTATTTTTATGGGACGATAAAGTGACAACCCCCAAATGTCAGTTTTAGTCCACGAAATTAAAAATCACATTATAATCAGTTCGAGGTCGTACAGACAATCTACAATCTATGACGCTAGTAGTAAACTGACGTCATTTCGAGAAACCCACCAAATGTTATCATGGACAGAGTCGGGTAGTAACACAAAAATATAATGTACCTTTTCTCAAACATGCTTGGAAATGTGATCATTATTTTGACAACCTTCTTCGAGATAAATCGAAATTGCTGTACTGGTCAAATACATGCGCGCAGCGGCCGGCAAAAGTTGTATGAAAATCCATATCTGTCTTGTCTAGCGGCCAAATAAATTCCATAGTAAACTCATATCTGTCGTGTAGTTTAAAAATGGAACGATGTTTTACTCCGAAACATGGCAACCAAGGAGGTAACTTATCAAAGGTTTTATTTAAATTTCGAACTGGCTTGCAAATAGAACGCTGTTTATTGAAAAAAAAAACAAAGGAACACATTAACGCGGGAACAATTATTGTTGTTCGTCATTGATTTTGACAAAATGAGTTCTAGGTACTACTTAGTTTTAATTTCCGCGCATTATTTGAGAAAAGTACTATACAAGCCTTGGCCACAACTAGGCATTGATGGACTTACGTATATGTGCCTCGGCTTCGCCTCGGCCCACATTTACACGTTCGTCCATCAATGCCTATTTTGCTGGCCGCTGCAGTAATGTACTAATATTGATAAGTTTCACTTGGGTATTTCAGATATAATTTCCTTTTCTTTATTTGCTTGTCCTGTTGGTACTGGCTGTAAAAAAAAAAATTAAATCATGTGAGTCTGTTCACACAAAGACACGACGCAATGCCGAGCGCTTTCTTTATAATGTAGTGATGTAATGTGGAACTTTATTTACTACACAAAAAGGTACACATTTCCGTGCAATAATACGAATAAATTCGAGATTTTATTGTATTATATTAAGTTTATTGTATCGCGTCTCGATATTAGGGCTACTTGCGAATTCCTGAGTTATTCTAAATACGCCCGTGTTAACAGCTAGCTCAGTGTTAATCAGATAAATCATCTTGCGCTATCAAGAGTTACGGGTAAATCTACAGTTAAATTATAAATTTCGTTTAAATATTTAAATAATTTTTCGCTTTTATTTATTTTTTATGGAGAGGGCTATGCTCGGAATTTCCTTGCGTGATCACGTCAGAAATGATGATATCCGCAGGAGAACCTAAGCTACATAGCCCGAAGAATTACCAAACTTAAGTGGCAGTGGGCAGGGCACATTACTCACAGAATGATATGTTGGAAGGCCTCCCACTAGGTGGATCGATGACCTGGTTAAGGTTGCGGAAAGGCGCTGGATGCGAGACGCACGGGACCGGTCAATGTGGCGACGCCTGGGGGAGGCCTATGTCCACCAGTGGACGTCTTTCGGCTGAAATGATGATGATGATAATGATTTAACCCGCTGATGTGGGCGAGTTAAGTCACTAAGTCCTGGGTTAGTGTAAGAATTGTTAAAATAAATAACGTAACTTGATAACATGATTTTTTGTTTATGGAGATATAATCATTTTGGTTTCAAATAAAAGGTCTAGACGTGGAACAATTTTACCGTTTAAATAATGTAAATCGGTCCACACGTTTACGAGGTATTCGCTAATCAGTGTAAGGAAAATAAAGTTTTCTGATGTTGACGAACAAAATTTTCTATGACATGTCTATATTCCTCGTCGAACTGGCCAGTTTTAGAAGCGGCTCATCATCAGAGGAATGCCAATCTCTATTTGGTTCCTGCAAACTTTGCTGTTTCTCAATATTATGCATATCCTGGTCCAACAACAAATTCGCTATATATTTATAGCCGCTATTGGTACAATACAATTAACTAAGGTATTATTACTGTTGGTAGAAAAATCAACAAATTCGCCATACATTTATAGCTGCTATCGGAGGTCTAATAGCAACTCTCGAAATTGGACTGCATCATTAGCTTGATGTTCCAGTTGTATCAAAGTACCCTCACGCAATTCATGGTGTTCTATATTAGAACAAGTACCTTCTGGCGAATACATAGAACTAGAAGTCCTACTTAAAAAGTTGTGTAAATAGATATAAGTCAAAGTGATCACTTTTGCTTGATGGCTGTAAAATCATTGGGACTCTAAAAACTGATTACTCTCGTATTAAATACTGAAATCTCAATTATTTAGTTTCATAATTTATATAGTTGGTAGGGAAATAATTATATTAGTCACAATATGGACCCTGTCGGGAACAGCATAGATAAAATAGGAGAGAGGAGGAAAAACACTGCGTGTTTAATATTGATAAACTTTATTATTGGTTAAGTGTTAGTAAGTTACGTCGTTGATATTGCAATACGTTCTATGTCAGAATAAGCAGATTTTTACGGAGAGACATAAATCATTTTAGTGACGTAACGATCATCTATAGTGGTTATATTTTGAAATTACATTTTCAATATAGATGTTTTTCATCGTATTAGTTGACAACAAAATAGTAATATACTTCAGTTCAGAGATTCAATGACATAGAACCAAAACATTTCAATTTTAGTCTAAAATATAATAATATTTCAGTAACGACATAGGACATTTTTAACCGACTTACCAAAAAGGAGGAGGTTCCATGTTCGACATTATGTACGTTTTTTTTTTGTATATGTTCACCGATATCTCTGTCAATTGTGGACCGATTTTGAAAATTATTTTTTTGTTTGAAAGAGGATGTTCCGAAATTGGTCCCATTTTAATTTGGTGAAGATCTGATGAAGAACTTCGAAGATATACAACAAAAGTCTTCAATAAATAACGGTAAATCTCTCGGGTCTGCTGCAATCGCATGTCTGTTTATTGTTTATACCATTTCATACTAGTATACTTTAGCTATTTTCATAGTGTAATGTCGTATGGTATTCTGTTGTGGGGAAATGCCGCCGACATCCAGACTATATTTGTTTTGCAGAAAAGAGCTGCCGATCAATTTATAAATTAAGCTCGAGACACTCTCTCAGAGACAAATTTAAGGAGATTAATTTAATTACTGTGCCTTCTCAGTATATTTATGAAAATCTTTTATATGTCCATAAAAATATAAAATTGTTTAAAAAATACATTGATATCCATAACATCTTAAGTATTATACCAACTTACAGAAATAAAATCATTTATCATTTAACATTTTAAAGGAGCAGCGGCCGTACTACGCGATGCATCCGCTTAATAAAGTATCGTTTTGTGATTTTTACATTGCTTGTCCAGTCACTCAGCGGTAACACTTAGGTAGTGGTTAAGAAGCAATGTATTTAATGCAAAAATAGTACAGTCGCTGTGCTATTTGAAAACAAAAATAACACAGTAGAACCAAGAAATATTTTACGATTTGTTGTTTTTCATGATTTTAAAGACATATATAGTAAAATACTTGTATTTACATATGGTAAGTGATTCCATGATTTACAAAATTTTGTTTTAGGCTTCGGTTTTTACAAGAAACCACTGAAGAACACGGCATTCTTATAACTTGTCACGATCACGGTCGAAAGCACACTAGTTCGCGGAGACGGCCATTTGTCTAAGACATGCTCAGTCAGACCACGTCGCGCGGACACCGACACGCCCCCTTACCACTTCTCCTGTATTTTATATTTCTATGGAATGAACTATGAACGGAACTTGTATGCGTGTCCCTTTTTAACTATATTACTATACGTAATACTTTCTCGTCTTTGAATTTTTACATAACATTTAATTTTAATCATATTGTACTTCCATCATTCGTTCACCGCCGCCATTAGGCGGCCAGACTGTGATTTGTGCGTTTAATTCGTGTGATATTTTTCTGCGCGGCTTTTTTTTTCGCAAGTGCGTGCAGCTTCATACAATCATATTTCAACGTCTACAACTTTATCATTTGAAACCAAAATGACTATATCTCCATGAACAAAAAGTCATAGTCAAATTCATTTTGACAATTCTTACACTAACCCAGGACTTTGAGACTTCACTAACTTAACATCAGCGGGTTAAATATTTAAGTAAATAAGTTTACCTCTAGATTTACCTCTAACTCTTGGTAGCGCAAGATGATTTATCTGATTAACCCTGAAAACCCAGGTACGCGCAAGTGGCCCTGATATCGAGACGCGATACAATAAACTTTATATACTACACGAAGAAGTAAGAATATTAATTTCGACTTCATTTGAAATCTTGCATGGCAATGTGTACCTTTTCGTGTAGTAAATAAAGTTCCACATTGCATCACTATATTATAAAAAAAACCGGCCAAGTGCGAGTCGGACTCGCACACGAAGGGTTCCGTACCATTAACGCAAAACACTGCAAAAAAATCACGTTTGTTGTATGGGAGCCCCCCTTAATTTATTTTATTTTAATTTAATAATTATTATTTTTTGAAGAGAATATACAACTAAATATTCTGTGAATATTTCATGCGTCTACCTGTTGCCGTTATTAATATCGAGCAAAAAAAAATTTAATTTAAAAAATCAAAATACCCGACTGCTTAAAAAGCAAACTAAAAAGACGTAAACAAGAAGAAAATCATGCTGTGCAGTCGGAGGATACATATTCGTGAGCTGGCTGACAAAAACCAGATGTATCCTCCGACTGCACAGCATGATTTTCTTCTTGTTTACGTCTTTTTAGTTTGCTTTTTAAGCAGTCGGGTATTTTGATTTTTTAAATTAAATTTTTTATTTATAACTTTTTAGTTAATTTTTTTTTCGAATTAGGTACATTTAAATATATAAGTGTTATATATTTTTGAAATCACCTCTTGAAACCCTTTATTTTGATACCCCACACGATGGGTTTGGAAGAAAAAATAAAATTGGCCCCCCACAATATGGCGCCCAAAAGCCGCCATTTTTCTATTTTCCAATTTTAATGTAGCCTATGACACTCGCAAGGTTAAGACGAATCGATTGACGTATGAATCATCAAAATCGGTCAACGCGTTTGGTCTCTGGAACGCCACATAGGAACAAACATACATACATACATACATACATACATACATAGACTGATAAACACATTACCCTCCTTCGGCAGTCGGGTAAAAACGGCAAAAATATCACGTTTGTTGTATGGGAGCCCCCCTTAAACATTAATTTTATACTGTTTTTAGTATTTGTTGTTATAGCGGCAACGGGAATACATCATCTGTGAAAATTTCAACTGTCTAACTATCACGGTTCATGAGATACAGCCTGGTGACAGACAGACAGACAGACAGACAGACAGACGGACAGCGAAGTCTCAGTAATAGGGTCCCGTTTTTACCCTTTGGGTACGGAACCCTAAAAAGCGCGGATCGGCATCGTGTCATGTTCTTGTGTGAGCTGACTCACATGTTTTAATTTCATTTTTTACAACCAATACCAACAGGACAGGGAAATAAATAAAAGGAAAAATATTCTGAAATACCCAAGTGAAACTTATCAATATAGGTTCATTACATTTTTGTGTTATTACCCGACTACATCCTCTGAAACATATCAATATCGATCAATATTACATTTTAGTGGGACTGCCCGACTACTCAGTCCATGATAACATTCGTGGCTTTTACGAAATGACGTCAGGTACGACCGTGAACTGATTATTAGGCCGCTAGACACTTAACTTGAACATAAACTTTGTGATTGTCCCATATCAAAATAGTATCTGAAAACATGTTTGAACCTTTTCTTTCTTGTAATCCTGCATGCAGTTATTACTATTGTCTGTTTTATTAATACTGTGCATGTTAATGCAAATAAATATATCTGAATCTGACCTAGTGTATAAGGAATTAGGAACCAGTCCGCCTTCGTGTAATTTTATCTTTATTCAATGTGTGACAGTGGATCAATTCAAGCTAACAAGCTTGAATTGTTCCACTCCTGAGTAAAGGCCTCCTCCCATTCCTTGTATCTCGGTGTAACGGTAAAACGGGGTAAATGGGAACAAAACTTTGATTAGGATTTTAACTTTGATACCGCTTTGTGGTTTCAAACAAAGCGTCGTGTTTTTTAAACAATTATTTAATATATTGGTGTACCTACTAAAATGCTGCAAATAATTTTTAAATAACGTAAAAATTACTTTCAATGTTTTGTTCCCATTCACACCTGCAGTTCTATTTACCCGATTTTACGGTACTTAATTGCGGTACCCAAAAAATAACAATACACACTGTAATGCTGGCAAAAATCTACAATGAACATGATGCGGGACATTGAGTTTTTGTATTTTTTATTAGAAATATTAATGTCAAATAAATTGTGCATGAGTTTAAATTGGAAAAGAGGAAAAGATGGGGGGACGCCTTGGAGCTATCCAAGGCGTCCCCCCATCTTTTCTTCGAGAATTGGAGAGATATAGCGCAACAGTGCTTTATTTTCCAATTCAAACTTGAGCACAATTAATTTGACATTAATATTTCTAATAAACAATACAAAAACATATACATCGTGTTCATTGTAGATTTTTATCAGCTTTACAGTGCGTATTGTTATTAGTTGGGTACCGCAATTATGTTTTATACACCGTCTTCTTGGTTACGGTTGCAACCATTAGCAAAAAAAATCTTGTAGAGTTATCAAATAAACCTCAAAATAAAGAGCGTTTCAGAGTGAATTTAATTGACCTTTTTATAATGCATTTTCTCAAAACTACCTCTGTTAATTTTATCGCTATTATAGTAATCAACATTTCTCTTGGTGTTCAGGCTCAAGATAACATTTGTATGTACTTATATATCTGATTTCTTTTCCTTTTTAAATATTAAACCCAGCTACCATCTGTATTATTAACGATTCCATTATGTATCTAAAAAATCAGGTTACAAAGAACAGTGTGTCTCGGAATCACGGGTGCTTTCAGGACAACACCTACGGCAGCGATTGAGAGATACCTCAATATCCCTCCTCAGCATATGTTGTTTGAATTCGAGGCAAGGACGACATAACATCGTCTTGCTGTTGCTGGACTATGGGATGCCTGTAAGCCAAAGACTAACCATACAAATTTCGATGAGAATGAAGGCCTGGATCGGGTAACAAGCATGTTATCCGATAAAATGCAAACTATATTTGTGTTTGAAAGGTCTTTTAAGGTCCAAATCCCTACAACAGAGGACTGGACGAAGATCGACCAGAACAAGATAGTCTGGTGTGGTACACTGATGGATCCAAAATGGAATCAGGTACAGGAGCGGGAATATACGCAAAAGGTTACAAATGTAGCAAAAACTTAGGGAACATGGCAAATGGCAAATGGCAAGTAGAAACATATGCCATAATAACCTGTGCTCAAGAGAATATAGAGGAACCAGAGGTAAATCCATATAATTATATTCTTAGTGACAATCAGGCTGCAATCAAAGCCATGTACTCCGGACTTATTCTGGATGCTATGGATAGGGTTTGGAAACCCTAAAGAGGCTTGGGAAGCACAACAGGGTAAGACTGATGTGGGTCCCTGGGTACAAAGGAATCCATAGTAACGAAATGGCTGATGAACTGGCAAGAGAGGGCTCAGCAAATGATTTTGTGGGTCCAGAACCATGTGTAGGCATTTCGACGTGTCTCGTAAAAGCCGCATTTAGGGCGTTTGCAGATCACAGACAACGAACTTATTGGCTGTCTAATACCGGTCTGCAACACTCCAAGAAATTCCTAGGCTCTACGTTCAAAGCCCGGGAATGCATTTGGAACATGAGCAGGGGGCAAATCCGCTACCTGCTTGGGGCCTTTACTGGGCACTTAGGAACCAACGACATGCTCATGAAGATGGGTTTAACCGCGACTCCCAAGTGCAGGTTGTGTGGGGAACATACAGAACGCATGGAGCACCTTCTGTGCAAATGCGATGCACTGGCTGGTAAGCGAATGAGTCTCTTAGGGGTTGGATATACAAAACCAGAAAACTATAGGCTCATATCTCCTAGTCTCGTTGCAAAACTCATGAAAACAGTTTTCAACGAGATTGGGGAGGAGTAAGTTATCTAGGGGACCACAATAGATCCCAATGGGTCGAAGTGTCCGAGTTATTTCTCGGCCCCTCCATAAGATAAGATGTATCTAAAACAGTATTTTTTTATAGTCAGATAAAATAGAAACATTTCCATTACTTAAAGGCTAAAACGAGGGAGATTATGTCCTTCATTTTGAATAACTTACCACCGTAAAATGTGTTATTAATTACTAATCGAATATTGTACACAATTACTGTATTTTTACAAAAGTAAATCTAAAATTTATTGATAAACGAATATCACCGGTAGTTGTTGCTGTTTGACGTCTTGTTATTTGTTTAAACGTATAAATAGGCTGGTTCTAGTCTAAAGAACTCAGGATTGAATTGTATTTTGAACTGTGCACTTAGAAAATTAATTTGTGTGACTTACTATTGGTGTGAGTAATAAAAAGTGTTTTACAAGATGTCTGATCATTATCATTTGAGAACCCTGAGTACTCCCGCTCTTACATCAGAAGAAAGGGATCAACTCGAGCCTCAACTAGACCGCACTCGCCCAGCCTACCGACCACTCGACCAGGACATTCGGATGAGCTGAATTTACTTCGCTGCCAGATCAAGTTGCTGAAAAGGACGGTTTTCAAAAACAAAACACCAGTCCCCACAAGCTAAGTGAAATTGATTAACCTAATTATGATCTTAACTAGCATACAATAACAATTGAGTAAACAAGTTATAAGGTGTCTAACAGCTATGCGAGGTAGTGCAGTCTGTTGCTAGGATGAAGGGATTTTCATGCATGCAAGGATGCACCAAGCAATTGGTAGACACTAATGCTCATTCTCTTGCACTCATAGCATAATTTAGTAGTGAAACTAGATATTAATATTGTCTATTGAAATTGTGTGTGTATTGAATAGACTTCAAATCAAGCATAATCTTTTTCTGAATACCTATGGTACCGAATCATAACGTTTATTTTAAAGAATTTTTCCTAATGCTCCAATGGCATAAGACCAAAGTTTTACAAAGCTGAACCCCTCGGGTCAAGCACCGAGATCACAAATGAAACTGATTTGCTACATTGGGGAACTATCGTAAACAACCCGCCGATTTAATATAAGAAGAACACCGTGTTAAACAACCAAGGCTCGCTATCATCTGCGACGTATTACAATTGCACTAAACCACATATTTCTCGTGATTGCAGGAACATTGTTTGTGAAGTCTACAAGAAACTGGTTCATCCATTTGAGGGCTGCTGGTATACAAAGAAAAACTAGGAACATTCCGAGACAAGCTCTGCTTCATCTGCTGCACCACCACCGCATGCCATCACGCCGGGCAGTCGACTACAAAGAGGTGATATCTTTCTTGTTTATTTGATAGTATTTCAAAATTTTCGCTTAATAAGAAATGCTTCTGGGTCAATTTAAAGGTAAACGCCAATTAGAACTTTTGTATTATGAGTGTTTGGGGGTAGTAGCATACCATCGATTAAATCCATTAAAACATTCGATGACGTGACGTTTGAAGTAAAACTTTATATTGTTAATGATTTAATTTAAGATTTCATTCTAGGACAGTCTCTTTTAAGGTACCTAGTATTAAAATATTTATTTTTATAAAGGAAGGCACAAAAAGAAAAAAAAATGTAAAGTACTTGCAACGCCATAAAGACTATTATACATTTTAGGATCAGTGGGTCGTCGTAAGGTAGTATTTGATCGAATTTCTCATGCAACTATTAAAATTAAATTAGAGAATCATCAACTCGTACAGTACTCGTAGTCCCTGAATCATTTGTTTGTTCATTTATGAGTGGATAGATTAGCATATTTTGCGTTTCGAAGTTCACCCCATTGATGATCATTGAATAAGTATAAAAGATATCCGATAAACGTAAGCCTTACGTGTAATCTTACTGGAGGAAAAACTACTTTAAATTTACTTTTGTATCCACTGGTAGATAAAAGTACTAAAAATAATCTATACATTTAAAATGCTTTGTCCTGAATGACTGACTGACGGATCAACGCAGAGCCAGAACCGCTAATCGTAGAGACCGAAACTTGAAAGGTGTATTCTTTGTATGATGTAGGCATCCGATAAGAAAGGATTTTCCGAAATTCTATCCCTAAGGGGATTAAAAGGGGGGCAAAGTTTGTATGAAAAATCTAAATCCTTCGGCTAATATTTTTGAAACTTGGCACAAATAGTAATCTAACTAAATGATAAAGATTGACATTATTAGTTATTTGAAACTACCCCCCTCAAGTCGATTTAGGGGGTGTTAAAATTTGTATGGCAGGATCTTATTTCATGGGATATTAAACTTGAAACATGGCACAAATACTAACATAAATAAATAATAAAGATTGTTATTGTTAGTTAAAGTTTTTTGAGGAATCTTACTGAGCAATCTAACTAACATAATCGAAAAATAATAAAGAAAAGAAAAGAGTGAATAAGTTGTTAAAACTCAAACCTCAATGGGGCATAAAGGTGTTATTAAGTTTTTAGGGGAGGATTTTACTTTGTGCCGGTAACATATTTTTTTTTTTTTTTTATCTGTTATAGGCTTGGCCACTATCTCACCTGATGGTAAGCGATGATGTGGTCCACGATGGAGCACGCTTGCCTAGAAGTAACCTATTCACTCTTGATTTAAAGACCCCTAGATTGTAGCTATCGGGAAACACAGACTCCGGCAGGGAATTCCACTCCTTAGCTGTACGCACAATAAAAGTATTCTCAAAACGCTTAGTGCGTATGGGTGGGATGTCCACCATGTACCGATGGCGCATCGCCGTACGTCTGGTAGTCCGATGATGAAAAGGGCTGGGTGGGATTAGATCATGCAATTCCTTCGCATTATTCTTTAACTCAAATAACGAATCGTCCCAAACCTATAAACCGTAGAACTCTACGAAATCAAATGGTTTAATAACAGCTTATTTTTGGTTGCCTTCACTAACTACACATAAGAAAGTCACCTGTAAAAGGTAAACAATACGAAATCACGCGAACGAAGTCGCGGGCGGAGTTAATATTTTAAATGTGAAAGTAACTCTGTCTGTCTCTCTGTCTTCATTTTGACGCTTAAACCACTGAACCGATTTGGATGCAATTTCGTTCGGAGATATTTTGAGACTCTGGGCAGAACATACGATCGTTTTTATCCCGGAAATCATACTTAAGTGGTGGAAAGAGGGGTAGAAGTTTTTATGGATAACTTAGAATATTATTCCGCGATATAAAAAATAAGCTATACGAATTACTAATGCTACGCAGACGAAGTTGCGGGCAACAGCTAGTATAATACTAAAAAGCCACTGCGAAATTAACATTTTGGTACCTCATATAGAAATATTTCAAATGGGGTATCCGCTACTATGGGAAGAGATTAAAGCCTTTTTTTTCTTTTTTTTTTTACTCGCGGTACACCTAGAACTAACAGTGAATCTGAAAAGGTTTGGGTTAATAAAATAGGTGCATTATAATTGGATATATTATTTACGAAATCTAAGGCTTCCGTATGGCCCTTTAGAACTCCTATTAGGTAAAAGATACATATTCGCGAGCTGGCGGACCAAAACCAGATGTATCCTCCGACTGCACAGCATGATTTTCTTCTTGTTTACTTCTTTTTAGTTTGCTTTTTAAGCAGTCGGGTTTTTTGATTTTTTTAATTAACTTTTTTTATTTACAACTTTTTAGTTATTTTTTTTTAGAATTGGGTACATTTAAACATGTAAGTGTTGTATATTTTTGAAATCGCCTCTTAAAATCCTTTATTTTGATGTCCCACACGATGGGTTTGGAACAAAAAAAAAAAAAATCCCCACAAAATGGCGCCCAAAATCCGCCATTTTTGTTTTTTCCAATTTTAATGTAACCAGTGACACTCGCTGGATGAAGACGAATCGATTGACGTAAGAATCATCTAAATCGGCCAACGCGTTTGGTCTCTAGAACGCCACATAGGAACAAACATACATACATACATAGACTGATAAACACATTACCCTCCTTCGGCAGTCGGGTAAATAGCCGTCCCCTGCAATTGAAAACACCAAATTCATTTAGACCCTAAGAACAGAATGGCCGGAACGGCAGGAAAAACAAAAAATAACATTTTGGTTTTAGAAAAAGACTTTCTTCACTCAATGATCGCGTTTCAAAGTAGGACCAAAATATCTGGAAACCTATCAAATAATAAACTATAGGTAATAAGTAAATAGTACAAGATAGGTGCTAATACTAATTTTTACTGAACGAATAGACCGTGATAGCAAGAATAAATAATAATGAAAAACGGTTAAAACTGTTTACAAAATTATTTAGAATTGAAAAGTTAAGCTTATGGATAAAATAATGAATGATTTGTTGGAGTTGTTAAGTTAAAAAAAATCTGTCAAAACAAGTCAAAGACGGGCCTCTGAATCTTTATGATCAAGCAACGATCTGCGACCTCTGAATTTGACAGTTAGTTGGTTAAATAAAATTCTGTCAAAACAAGTCTAAAGACTGGCCTCTGAATCTTTATGATCAAGCTACGATCTGCGACCTCTGAATTTGATTTGAGTTAGCATAATGGATGTTTAAAAAGGCCTTGGTTATGGCTATGGTTTAAGTTGGTTGATTCAATACATTTTAGTCAAAACAAGTCAAAGACGGGCCTCTGAATCTTAATGATCAAGCCACGATCTGCGATCTCTGAGTTTGACAGTTTCACCAGAACAAGCAATAATGTTTCCTCTGAGTCTGGTCTAAAAGGTTTTTGTATATTTTAATATTTTTCTATGATTTTAAGAGAGATTCGCTGGGCCTAGCAAGGCCCGCTCGTCAGTATGGCCGTGATAGCGCTGGTAAATGAAAATGGTACCACAGACGAAATCAAACGTCAAAAAGGCAGATAACTCGGCGCAAACACGATTAAGTATTGTTAATGTACGATTTGTTTTTATTTATTAATATTTTAAAAATCAAAAATGGAAGGTAGATCACTGACTGTTAGTTCATTCAAATAAAATAATTGGTAGCTAAATCTATTCAGAATATTTGTAAAGTGTTATTAATTACTAATCGAATATTGTACACAATTACTGTATTTTTACAAAAGTAAATCTAAAATTAATTAATAAACGAATATCACCGGTAGTTGTTGCTGTGTGACGTCTTGTTATTTGTTTAAACGTATAAATAGGCTGGTTCTAGTCTAAAGAACTCAGGATTGAATTGTATTTTGAACTGTGCACTTATAAAATTAATTTATGAGACTTACTATTGGTGTGAGTAATAAAAAGTGTTTTACAAGATGTCTGATCATTATCATTTGAGAACCCTGAGTACTCCTGGTCTTACATCTATTTATTAGATAATCTCTCCTGTCATTTATTGCATTTGATATCCCACATCATACGATAGCAAAAAAAGCTAGGTGTCGTGGGATACCTGTTGTCTAATTTTACCAATTAGGCTGCAGATGTGAGTTCGGCGGGGCAAAGGGTATAATCTCTATGAAAGATTATGACAAATTCTTCTTAAATTTGTTTGGTATTGCTAAAAATTATTGGATGCTTTCATTGGTGAAGATATTCTTCTCGAAAGAGGTAAATCTAAGGTTTTGTCTCGGAGACATGTAAAAGTCGAAAAAACGTCCGAAAGCACCGATTATGACAAAACATTTCAGACTATTACCAGTTACTATTAAACGGTAACTATTAGGTCTGAAAAATCTTAGGATTAACCATAGATCGTGCTTAACAGTAACCTACTCGTAATATAGGTGTATTGTTCTAAGATAAGTTTGTTTTGTGTTTTTCTTTCTTAGCTTATCACACGAAGAGTCAGAGGCCGACCCTAAACTTTAGTACGGACAATCCCGAAATTATATGTATCTACAAACTTATCGTCCAGTTAGGCATTTAATACTCTTTGAGGAAATCAAACACACATATTATTTAATAATATTTTGGGAAAGACCGATTCTTCGGTATATAAGCTCTGAGTATTAGGTGTAGCTTCAGTACGAAAACATCTTTCACAAATAAACTACGCAGTTCCTAGTTAAATCATAAACATCAGCCACTATGAAGCTCTTGGTAAGTGTATTTACTTTTATTTCTAACATTTATATTAGGGTGGTTTTATTAATCGCTCGAACAATCAGCCGATGTGTTCAGATGCGTCGGTTAAACGGGGATTTTATTAGATAAGCCTGCGGGCTTACCTGCAACAGTCAAACACTAAAAAGACATAGGACCAAGCTATACTAACGACCGCTGCCACGTACCTGAAGACGCAGCGTTGGAAGGCCTCCCACAAGGTGGACCGACAGATGAGAGCTGTGGACGCCTGCTGGATGGGAGAGACACAACCAGTCTATTATGTTGAAAACTTAGGTGGAGTAAGCTTGAAGTGATCTAGCATTCTACCTTGACCCGACAGATGGATAGCTTATTTCAAGTTCACTTCACCTAATTCGCCGTGCGATTCTTACAGAACAACATTGCAGGAGCTGTCGATGTGGCGATACTTGGGGGAGGCCTGTGTCTAGTTGTTAACGTCTTGCAGCTGAAATAAGGCGACAAATGAATTCTCCTCTACTTGAGATTGGAAGCAGACCTTGCCACAGTCTGGCGTATTATTTGGAAAACACGACTGTTATATAAAGGTGACGCAAATTGTGACTACACTTGTCTTAACTCAGATTATTGGTAGCTTTAAGAACGAGACAATAAACACCACGTTAAGGCCCCCGCAGACAGGTGCGACAATTTTTTTTTTTCTATGAATTGGTTCTAGGAATAAATCATCTACAGTTTTCTTTCTAGAAAGCAAAAATTTTGTGCTAATTATTATCATATTTCAGGTTTTCGCCTTGGTGCTGGCGTGCTTAGAAGAATACTACTGTAAGTATTGTTAAAATATTTTACGAACTTTTATTGGTATCAGATAATATAGTGTATGCATTTGGATTCCATACCAGAATACTACCATCATCCAAACTTTTTTAGAGTATGAGATCCCACTGCAGAAATCTGCAGGTAAATACAATTGTATAATTTGTATATGATACAAGTAAAATTTCAAAATTTAAAAAACCCGCGAAATATTTTTATTTCATTCTACATAATGTATCTAGTACATAGTAGATACGCTTCGATCGGCAATCTATTGAACACGTAATTATGACACGATATCTTGTGAAAACACTCCGATTCAAACAGTGAGACGCCCATAACTTTTAAACGGCTGAACATATTTTATTCAAGCATATTTAAGAACACTCTCAACAAAATAACCTTCCAATAAAAAAAAAAAACAAAATCGGTTCACCCGTTTGGACGATGTGATGCCACAGACAGACACACATATACACAGATACACAGCAACACACCTCTTTTTCCGTCGGGGGTCAAAAACAAGATTTTATGAATCATTCTTGATAGTATAATAGATTACTCTGCAACAGTCAGGCACCCTGCGGTTGCCTGACTGCATCTGGCCTGTAATGCAAGTTAGTTATCTGTGATAGTAGAATAGATTACTGCAGGGGTTGCCTGATCGCATCTGGCCTGTAATGCAAGTTAGTTATCTGTGATAGTAGAATAGCTTACTGCAGGGTTACCTGACAACATCTGGCATGTAATGCAAGTTAGTTATCTGTGATAGTAGAATAGATTACTGCAAGGTTGCCTGACCGCATCTAGCATGTAATGCAAGTTAGTTATCTGTGGTAGTAGAATAGATTACTGCAGGGTTGCCTGACCACATCTGGCATGTAATGCAAGTTAGTTATCTGTGATAGTAGAATAGATTACTGCAAGGTTGCCTGACCGCATCTGGCCTGTAATGCAAGTTGGTTGTCTGTGATAGTAGAATAGATTACTGCAGGGTTGCCTGACCACATCTGGCATGTAATGCAAGTAAGTTATCTGTGATAGTAGAATAGATTACTGCAAGGTTGCCTGACCGCATCTGGCATGTAATGCAAGTTAGTTAAAAGCCTAATGTTGCCTTTTAATGTAGTATTCAAATGCAATAAAGTAGATTCCTTGAATTTATGTATACGTACTAACGTACCGAGTGGGATATCAAATCAAATAGGAGAAAACTACCAACACCTACCTAACCAACAATATTAAAATAAACTAAGCGTCAGAAAACCAATCATAATTATGTTTCAACGTTAAAAATACTACTAATGCTATCGGCAGTTCTTATGTATTTTGGGGTGGAGTCGAGGTTTTGTTTTTAAATTTTATGTTACTTCTAAACTATAAATTATTTCAGGTGCACCGTTCTCGCAAGCCTTGATTCCTGAAACAGAAACAGGTTAGTTCAATTAAGTTTTTGAATTATTTTTTTATTTTACTTTTTCAATAATACATATATAAACTCGCTCACTTTTTTTCCCATGGGGGTAATAAAACTTACTTACGAAACAGCATCGCTTTTATTTTATCACTTAGTTATGCAATTTAATATTCAATTACTTTGCAACAACTTTGCTCACGATATTTTCGTTTATTTTATTTTATTTTATCTATCTCATATATTGGATAGAATTGCTTTTATTATTTAATACTCAATTATTTTACAAAGGGGAGAGGGAAAAGTGCTCAAAAGGACTCCCCTTTTCCCTCTCCCCTTTTGTATTTGTATATAGGCTTAATTGTTTTTTTAGAATATTCAATTGTATAATATATTAATTTAATATAAGTATTTTGTAACAATTTTATTTACGATTATCTTTATGGAGATATCAATACGGATTTAAATTTTACTTTCTTTTATCAATCATCATTAGCCTGCCCTCATCCCATGTTACATGGGGTCGGCGCAACACGTTTTCCTCTTCCATACCGTTATGTCCCCTTTTACGCTATTACTGACTCCCTTTTCTTTCATGTGACTCCTCACACAGTCCATCCATTTTTCTCACTTTATTCAATCTCGTCACGCCGCACATCCATCTCAACATTCTCATTACTGCTACATGCAATCTCCTTTCATCCATCTTTTTCACAGCCCAACATTCCTGAGTTGAATCGGTGCGTTAAGTCTCGGTCTACCTCGCCAACCGGAAGTCGGAGCAGATTGGTATGGGCATTCCAGCGAGAGCTATATAGGGACTGAGAGCCGACCCTTGGTGCAAGCCGACTGCCACACTGAAGCTGCCAGTATTGCCCACTGTAGATCGATCTTGGGTATTGCATCGACTGTACATCGCTCGAATCTTCTCTACATACTTTCCAGGCACTCCTTTCTTCTTAAGGGCCCACCACAAAACCTCACGAGAAACCCGGTCGTATGCCTTTTCGAGGTCAATGAACACCATGGGCAAGTTTTTATGTGCACCTCTGTATTTTCGCACAACTGGCGGATTGCGAAAATGGCATCCGTTGTACCCCGACCAGGCATAAAACCAAATTGGTTCTGGGATATTTCACTCTCTTCTCTCAGCCGTCTTTCAATAACTTTCTCCCAAGCTTTCATACTATGTGAACAGTTACTTTTAGTTATTTCTCTATAGTTGTTGCACTCCAGCACATCACCTTTGTTTTTAAAGATAGGCACTAGTGAACTATTGTACCATTCATCAGGTATTTCCTCTTAACTTATTGAAGAATAAAGCTAGCCACGTCTAACCATCTACGCGCAATAACTTCCATACTTCAACTGGTATTCCGTCCGGACCAACTGCCTTACCATTCTTCATTCCATTTACTGCTAATCTAAAAAAGACGTGTGGCACTCGGGGACTGCCGCGGTAAAGCTATTGCATAGCATTTTTTATCAACTTACGCAATTATAATTATTTATTTATTTTTTATTTATGCTAAATCTCAATTAAAAAATGCTCATCCATCAGTTGTAAAAACTTCTTTTGCCACGCGAAATTCAACCTCCAAATTACAAAAACACGAATATCTCGGCAACGGAGCGAGATAGCCCGATTTTGAGGCCGACCTACATATACTAGGAAACTAGTGTATGTGCCGAGGCCCCAGGACACCTCCTCCAGATCCCCCCATTTAATTTTAATTCGTGCATAATTATACATTATCATACAGTCAGCAAGAATAAAAACTTCTTTGTCAAGCGGAACCGAACTTCCGAACTGGAAAACGCGGCACCAAATTCTGAGTGACCCTTATTACCACTGGCATAAGGCCACTTTTAATTGCCACGCAAATATGACCCGTATTCTTAGGTAGATAAGGTCGTTTTCTTTGAATACCAATATTATTAAACGCCAGATGTACAAAATCCTCCATCACAGGACGACCCGAGCCGACACTTTTCTAGAACCGACCTGGAGCCGCCACCAAGAACGAACCGGCGACCAAATCATAAAAACTAAAAAGTCCCATATCTTGGAAACGGCTGGAGCTAGCTCAATTCTAAGAAAAATTTTGCCTCCCTGCCCTCCGTCCCTTCAGGCCGGAGAACAAGAAAGCATAACCCCCCTCGTTAACTCTTTACCTTCCCTCCCGCAAATTTTTTTTTGCTTCAGTCTAAAAATATCAAAATGAAACTTTTATAAAATCGCACAACATTTCCACAATTGTCGCAATTTTTATCGAAATTCTTTCACCTACAGCCTCAAGAATCCTGCAAGCCTTGAACAAAGATATGGACCCATGCACTGATTTCTACGAGTTCGCCTGTGGCGGCTGGATCAAACAGAACCCGGTGCCTGACTGGGCCACGTCAAGGAACCAGTTTGACAAACTCAGGGAACAGCTAGACAAGGACCTGAGGGAACTCTTGGAGGCTAAGGATGATGAGGGACTGCCCAACAGTGTGGTGAAGGCCAAGAGCTATTATAGAGCTTGTATTAATACTGGTGAGCATTTTTAGGGTTCCGTAGTCAAAAAGGAACCATTATAATTTCGCCATGTCCGTCTATCCGTCCGTCCATCAGCAGCTTAGCGCAGAGACTCTTAGTACTAGAAAGCTATAATTTGGCATCATCATCATCATCCTTTTCTTTTTATAATGTTCCCACTGCTGGGACACAGGTATCGTCTCTGTGAGAGGGGTAATGGGCCTTAATCCACCACGCGGGCCCAGTGCGGGTTGGTGGATGTCATATGTCTTAGTTTTTTTGGTTCTTAGACATGTCGGTTTCCTCAAGATTTTTCCCTTCACCGTTTAAAGAGCAGTGGTGATGAAATAATTTACCCAAAGTAAGGCGCCTGCCTGGTTTTGAACTCGCGACCTACGACATGTAAGTCGCGTCCGTTACCACTGGGCCACCACTGCTCCTAATTTGGCATGCATATACATATTAATCACGCCGACGAAGTTGTAAAATAAAACAAAGAAAAAAAATATTTTTGGTTTCTTTCCGTATACTTCAAGTGGAGCTGTTTATTTTCTCGTATATCCCATGGTGTGTGTGGGGTATCGTTGGATAGGCCAAAATATAACGGGTTCTCTAATTAATAATAATAATTACTCAAAAAATATTATCATGCGCGCTAGATGATTCATGATGACTCTTGAAAACAATTTGTAGACATGGCAAAGATGTTAGATGGCCCTATAATTCTTCAACCGGGCATTGTCGGCCTTCTTGAAGAAGAGTACCACCAAACGCCTGAACCATGACTTTTGCGTTTTACCTTCGAGTATGACGGAATCAAACAGCTTCTGAAGGGCCTTTAAGTACCGGCTTTCCATCCACCTATGCCTTGCAGGAACACAAAAAGGCATACAATTGCAACTAGATTGTCGCACGCGATGGTCAAGCTTATCTGATATGATCGTAGTGTTTTTGAAGATTAAAAACTCAGTCCTTAAAGTCCTGATAGGATATCTGAGATATGTTTTTCCGAAGACGAAATTCGAACTCTGTCTGAAATTCACAACAGCTTGAATATTGCAAAACTCGCTGTCCTGTCCTTGTGCCGACGTGATGCTTCTCTTCACACAGCTGACACAACATTAAAATTCATGATCAAGAAACTTGATGAACAAAACAGTGTTTTGAGCTACAAACTAGCGATGAACTTGAGAAGTCGTATCAAGCAAAGGCGTCTCCTGTTAGCACTAGTCAATTCTGTTATTAAGAATTATATATTTTAAACGTACAAAACACGTTCATCATCTTCAGATACTAAACACAACCACAATTACTATACGTCTCAATTTCTTGAATCTTGAGCTGTTTAATTACGAACTACAAGCATCAGTAGCAACATTATTATGGGATTCATAATATTCATATTTGACTATTTTCATATAATATACTATAAAACGAGATCAAATCAACTGTGTACCGTAACTGTGTTACGTAGCTTGGAAGCTTATTATAAAAGCGTACACATTGACATCTAAACGAGCCACCTATTTTCTTGAGCCTTGTTGTAGGTACTACAAATTTGTGTTTGTTCCTAGTATTAATGTTATGGATATCACTGTATTTTTTTAAATGTACTTACTGATAACAGTTTTCGAAAGGCTAAGTTAATTGTGTCCCTTCGTTCGATGCTTTCATCGTTTATAAAAGTTAGTAATATTACCTATGTGTTTTGGTGAATGTAGCTGTTTATACGGAACCTTTTGTGCGCGAGGCAGATTCGCACTTGGCCGGTTTTATTTTTATTTTTGTTTATAAAATTGAGTAATCGTATATCAGAAATTATTGAACGTGTTCAAGAATTATTAAGTTTTATTTTGAGGAGGCAAGACTACCTTATTTTGAAGGGTATTTTAGAGTTTCATATTTAAATAAAAGTATGGTGCCTTCTTGAAAATTGGTATTGGGCAAAACGAAATTAAGTATTTTTGTCTACTTAAGTAGGTATCTATTTTCTTATGATGTGGAAACGTTTGAATTAGAATCAGTTCTTTAATTGTAAAACATAGGTGACACAGCAGTGTGTGGGGTGTTACAACATTAAGTGTGCTTTATGTTTTGCCATGAGGCGTACAAATATGATTTGCTATATCCAATATAATTGATTACTGTTTCAATAAAATGATTACTAATAATAATAGAAAAAGAGCCAGAATACACACATACACATTTTCGAATTAACATCATAATCAAACAACAATTAAAAGCATCTCCATAATCTCAATAATTAAATTCTACAGTACATGTCAATTAGGTAAGTATCGAAAAGTTAAATGTCAAATAATAATCAATCCAATATAAAACTCAATCTTAAAATAATAATACAGGGTCAATAATAATTAAAAGATGTAGTCAAAGATCATAAAATAAGATATCAAAAATAAATTACAGAATAAAATGTCAATATCAATAGAATAGAATACTAAAATAAAAAACTACTACTATTCTAAATTAAAGTAAAAAGATAATAATAATACTCAGAAATGTCAATAATTCAAAAACAAAATATATAACAATAATAACGGAACAAGCACATTGATTAAAACACTATTTTTCCCTTCAGGAATTCGGAAACATTATAATAGGATTTACTTATAAGAAACTTTTTTAAGTGCTTTTAAAAAGATTAATGTTTAATATTTTATTTGTTTCTGGTATGTGATCATAAATAATTGGTGCCATGCAAAAAACCCTATTACGCATTAATCTCGTTTTGGACTGTCTCGAGCACACTTGACATGTCGTCGACTTCGGTTATTTCCATCTGAAAGCTTGGGAAATAGATTTGGGTTGGTTTTTACAAATACTGCAACTTCAAATATGGTAATGTCAGTATTTTACATTCATCACAATAAATGGTTTGCAAGTGTCTGTAGATGTTAACCCGAACATTGCCCTCATGCACTTTTTTGGGTTTTAAATATCAGCTCCCTATTGGTTGAGTTTCCCCAAAAAATAACACCGTATCTTAATATTGAACCAGCCATGCCATGGTATGCTGTAACAAAAGCGTCCGTTCCTATGACTGGCGCAAGTTTATATAAAACATAAGCGGAGTTGCTAAGCCTCTTCGCCAAATCTATCGTGTGTGCCTTCCAATCTAGTCGTTGGTCGATGGTTAAGCCAAGGAATTTGGTTGTGTTAATTTTCTTTATTTTTTTGTTCTCGTAATGAATATTCATAGTCAAATTTGTGCGTTGGTTGAATGCCATTAATTTGGTCTTGTCTATGTTTATCTTAAGGTTATTGTTATTTCACTCAAAGGGCAATGGAGAGGGCTATGCTCGGCGTTTCCTTGCGTGATCGAATCAGAAATGTAGAGATCCGTAAGAGAACCAGGGTAACCGACTTAGCCCGAAGAATTGCCAAACTTAAGTGGTAGTGGGCAGGGCACATTGCTCGCAGAACTTATGGCCGATGGGGCAGAAAGGTTCTGGAGTGGCGACCACGAACCGGAAGACGTTGCGTTGGAAGGCTTCCCACCAGGTGGACTGATGACCTGGTGAAGGTTGTGGGGATCCGCTGGTTGCGGGACGTACGGGACCGGTCAAAGTGACGACGCTTGGGGGAGGCCTATGTCAAGCAGTGGACGTCTTTCGGCTGATATGATGATGATTGTTATTTAGCCAGGTTATTGTTTTTTATTTATTATTGAGTGTATACTTGTATAGTATTAGTAATGTCATTATCATAATTTAGTTTGTCTTTGCAGTCAATGGTAACGGTGCTGTCGTCGGCAAAAAGTGTCATCTGATGTTTTGTCACTTTTGGCATTATATAGAGTATAAATAGAGTGGGGGCAAGCACGCTCCCTTGTGGCACACCATATGTGACTGTTCTATCACACGACCGATAGACCATTTCGTGTTTTGTTTTTGGATCTATTTGTGTAATTTCCACATACTGTATACGAATTTTTAGATATGACTCGATAAGCTGTAGGATATTGCCTCTTATTCCTTATGCGTATAATTTATTTAGTAGAATATTTGATAGATGCTACTAGGTATTTCACCTATCCTTAGTCACAATAGCATCCCAACTAAGCCATACATATCTGTTGTAAATGTTCTAGAAAAACTAGAAGCCGACGGCATCAAGCCCATTCAGAAGCTTCTGCAGCAGCTAGGCTTACCCCCCAACCCGCCCTCGGAGGTGAGCGCTAACTTTACGTGGGAGGAGGTGGCTGGGAGAGGCAGGAGACAGCTCGGGCTCAATGTGTTGCTCAGCGTGGAGGTGGCTGAGAATGTCAGGAACACTAGCAGGAATCTGGTTTGGGTGAGTGAGAGTACCGAGTACTTAATGAAAACATACTGTAATCAATATAGAAAATGGTCAGCATGTCTATGCGACCTTTCTGTTGGCTCGACGCTATTAAGCGATTTTTATTAAGCAAATTTGCAAGTACGTTCACATGGACACAGTGCGATGTAAATCGACCGCTTTACACCAGATAATTTCTAAGAAAATACTTGGACGATATCGCCTATCGATACAATTTATATTGCGTCGCGCGATCAGATCCCTAAGAATTTGTGAGGCTACAATACCTTTAGCGTTGTTCAGGTGTAAGAATTTGTAAGTCTACAATACCTAAAGCATTTCTCAGGTGTAAGAGGCAGTTAAAGAAGTTACGAGATATTTCGATGTTTTTCTCGGCAAATGAATAAGCCTAAACTTATTCATGTAGCTGTCTGCTATAAATAATTTGTGGTACTAGTCAGAAAAAGAGCTTATGTGAACGTAAAGAACTTGAATTAGATCAGTCATAATTTAGCATTAATTTCATCTTTTAAACTTTCACCTTTTTCAGTTTTATTTCTACCAATTGCTAAACCTCCAAATTCGTTACAGGTGGACCAGGTCTCACCAGTCTCCCCAGTCTTCTCAGGCTTCAGTGACCGCTACCTGCTACAACCAGAGCAGTTCTCTCACGAGATTCAGCAGTACCACAGGTACATCCGCTCCATGATCAGCATCGCGCACAACGAGACTGATGCCGAGCAGTTCGCTGATGATGTTGTGGACTTCAGCAAGAAGTTGGCTAAGGTAAGCAGCTTTACTCTCACGAGCAGCAGCAGTACCACATGTACAGTCGGTAATAGCTGTTATCTGACCTACCCTGCCGTGAGCTGATCTACTAAAAGTTAGACGATTTTGAACCAGCAGTAGATAAGTGTTATTCGATTCGTTAGAGCTTATCGAACTAGAAAGACTTGTTCAAGGTAGGCAAATATTATAGAATACAGTTATGCCCATTTGATCTTGACACGTAACATTAAGGTAGGTAAGCGTTTGAATACTTTTTGTGACTTCATTAAAGTTGGCCATTAATATTGGTTCTGGAAACTGACAGTCTCAACGATTAATTTAATAACCAGTTAGTAGATTATTAAATTAATCATTGAGACTGTCAGTTTACCTCGGGTTCCTAATAGTTTAGATTGCCTGGTTGTGCTAATTGGTTGTGAGTTTTCCAATAAGAAACTTTTCAGTGGCAGCATCCGCGCTGATATGAAGACCTCGGTTTGAATCTAACCTAATTGATGACAACATCCCTGAATCTCGGTAATCCCGGCTTCTATCCCTCAAAGCTTTAAACAAGTAAAATTTAAAAACCTCGGTACAGTTTTTATTTCATGCTACATAATTTATCTAGTAGTAGACACGTTTCAGTCGACAAACTATTGAACACGTAATTATGACACGATACGAGTATCTTGCAAAAACACCCTGATTCAAACAGTAAAACAACCATAACTTTTGAACGGCTGAACCGATTTTGATCAAACATAGCTAAAAACACTCTCGATAAAATGCTCGAAAAAAAACGGATCATCCGTTTAGGAGCTATGATGCCACTGACAGATATACAAATACACAAACACACAGGAGCACACGTCAAACTTATAATAACCCTCTTTTTCTATCGGAGGTTAAAAAGAAGACGCTATATTAAATGCCCCGAAATGCTGAAAAACTCTGATCACTTAGTTAAAAATGTTTTTAATGTCAAACATAAAATATTTCACAGATAATGACCCCAGCAGAGGTGCGTCGCAGAGGTCACCTGGTCTACTACTGGTCCGTGAATAATCTGTTACAGGGCTCCAACGAAGGACCTGCACAGTGGAAACAGGTTCGTGACCTTTAATTTTTAATTATTAGTCTTCAAAATAATAACTGACTTGACTAACTGTCCCTTGAATGGGACAGAGGGCGTCCACAGTAGTTCTCCATCTCGATCAGTCTTGAGCTTCATCTCGCTCTACGTCATACAGATGCTCGTCGTTTCTGAAAAACAGTGCCATGCCAGGTTTGACGGGGACGGCCACGCTTTCTTTTGCCTTGGGGATTCAAATCCAGCGCTTGCTTCGGTATAAGATCAGAATCCCTTCGCAGCGTGTGGCCAATGGAACTCCACTTGCGACGCTTGATCTCGCGGTCGATCGGGCTCTCGTGGCATTTCTCCAATAACACTACGTTGGTGATGGTCTCGGGCCAGTAGATTTCGAGTATGCGATGAAGACAGCTGACGACAACTTGGATCTAGGGTGAGATGTCTTTTGTGACCTTCCATGTTTCGCACCTGTAAAGCAGCACGGACTTGACATTTGACCTGAAGATTTTGGCTTTAATCCTTCGGGTCAGTTACCGCGATGATGGTTTCTTCTGTCTTTGATCAGGCTCCAAGTGTCCCCCCCGGTGGGTTCCCGCATTGTCGAGGCGGGGGGGCTCAGTAACCGTGGCTTGGTCACCCACGGTGAAGCGAAGAGGAACCCGAGGAGGGGCCGCTCGTCAGGGCTTTTGCCGATAAGCCGACGACGTAGCGGCCAACATGTAGGTTGCGGTGCTGCCTGGGCAACATCGCAACTGAGGCGGGCCGTGATGTCGTATGGGGTCTCCCAAACCCATACGATATCACGGCTGAGGGTTGGAGGCCGCGGCGGGAGAGGAGTGCCGGTATTGCGGTGCGCCGCTCTCCCTACCTTCCGCGGCCTGGACGGGGTCGCCACCGTCTGATGGCGGACGCGGTGGGGCCGCAGGGGAAGAGGAGTGTCGGTATAGCATTGGCCGCTCTCCCTATTCCCTGCGGCCGAAACATGGTAGGTGGCGGGGCCATTGACCTTGACCCGTCACAAGGGGACCAAGGGTGCCATACACGGGGTCGTCTGGCACCCATGTACTGGTTTGGTCCCTGGGGTGGTCACAGCGCACAGTGTGTTCTGGCGCGCCGGTGATGGGGGGTAATCCCCAGAGGAGGGTCCGGTGATGGACAGCCGCGGCGGGTTCGCGGTGAGTGCTAACGCGTACCCGTGTTCCCGCCATAAGCGGCACAGGAGGACACCGTGGAGTTTTAGTGGGTTAGAGTCCCACATAACTGCGCTATCTCCCCGTGGTAGCGCAGTATGCATGAGCATTTCTCCACGCAAAAAAAAAAAAAAAAAAAAAAAGGCTCCAAGTGTGCTGTGACCTCCAGTCTTCGCGAGAATGAGTCGGTATGTTTCCTAGAATGACGGAACTGGTCTCTGTATAGGCCACTTTGATGCGTTTCCACTACTCGTCCAATGAATCCGAACCGGAATCGAATCCCGAAAAACGATTATGTAACTCGAGTTAAAGTGTTTAACGGATGCCTGGGTCACGCAATATACTCACATAGCACACGCAATTTACAGCCCGTGCGGCTTAAGGTTGCAATGAGAAACGCCATTTGGCGCTAATGGCAAGGTGCTCAATCTGGTTATTGGTGAATCCATTGGGTGAATTCCTGATATACTTGTGGTGGTCGCCATGTATAAGTAATGTTCCAAAAAATGAGGGTCATACAAATTATAAAACCTCTACAAACGAAGCATACCTGTTCCTTGAATGACCCACAGTTTTTAACGGACAGCAATTAAAGATTTGGTAGTGGAATGAATGAACACAGCATACGACTTCAACATTACGTAATAATTGCTTTAATTGCTATTAGACGAATTAGTGGAAGCAACAGAGGAAGACTACCCTCAGCTTAGTCAGAGCGGCCAATTTACTTTAGATTGCTATTCAATGTAGAGGATCATATAAAATTAGCGTCTGATTAATGAGACCTATAGGTGTCCAACAGTGAGTTATCTTCAGCATGACGTTGACACTGTTTATTTACTTGTTCTTCTGTCTCCACACCTCATCCGATTAATTTCCTCAGCACGACTGGGATCGCTACTTGAAGCTGGTGTTCTCCAACACGAGCGTGACGCTACGGCTGCACCAGGATGTGGTCAGGGTGATAGACCTGCCCTACCTTCAGAAACTGTCTGTCCTACTAGCTGACACTAAGCCTGTTATTATTGGTGAGTCTTAACAATCAAGTGGCTTTTAAGGTGATGAATAGATAATAGTAAAAATATAAATATGTAGGTACTTACGCATAAATTTTGATATGAGTGGGCAAACTTTGTCATTACAGCCGAGAAGGAATAGTAATTTGAGCCGAAGGACGTATGGCGGTTGTTATATGAACCTAACGATGTTTTTTAAAAACTTATTAAAAAAAAATATTTTCATGATCATATTTAGTAGTAAATAATTTTGAGAAAACGCTCATTTAATCTTTTGCGTCCAATGAGCTTCATTTTCGTAGGGGCTGCCCGCCGATCTGGCTGATATAATAAACTGTGGTAGAGGCTGGCTGCCGTATTTTTCCGCACGAGTGCGAAATACTTTTCATTGCGTGCCAAAATGTAGTGAGGTTTTCGAGGAAGTGTTTTGAAGTCAAAGTCGAGCATTTATTTCAATAAAGCCACTAAACGGCACTTTTTAATGTCAAAATTGAAAGTGAAAAAATAATAATAGATATCTAATTGAATTTTTTTTTTGATGGTTTATAAGCACAAGGATATTTATCATCATCAGAATCAGAATTTTTATTTGTGAAACATAGGTATTTACATAAAGATCTTAGGTTAATTATAATGGGCGCTATGTTTTGTCGTAAAGGCAAAAGACAAAATACTAAAATTATTTATTTCAACTAGGCCATTAAGCGGCACTTATGAACGTCAAAAAAAATACAAATTTTAAGTTAATAATAATTGATTCTACCGTCCATTCGGAAATGTAGCTTGTTATGGAGAAGAACGGACAAGAAACTCCATACGAACTCTTTAAAAAAAAGTGTTTTAGAACGTTTACATAAATTAATATACGTGATGACGATGCACCCAACACTACTATACGTATAGGTATAAAGTATTACAAGCACTAACAGGTGAATTCCTTCACTTTTTAAATAGGAACATGGTTCTCACATACTTACAAATATTGCAAACATAGGTAAATCACCTAATTCAACAACAATGGAACAGTGTGCTAGTCAATTTAAACAAAGAGAGAAGAAAAAATAAGAAAGTTTTACTATTATGAATATAATACAAATTAACCAGTTTGATTTTGTCTACAGTAAAGATTGCCCTATGGAGCATGTTGGCAAGCATGTTTATGTTGAATATAATCATCTAATTTGTAATATCCTTTTAACAATTGTTTTGAAATTTCTTTCGTTTAGCTTTAATATCTCACAAGGTATTTTGTTATAGAATTTAACACAACACCCCATGAAAGATGTGTGTACTTTAGCTAATCTATAATATGGTTGATCTAACTTATCTTTATTTCTAGTATTACAATTGCGTCTATCAATAACTTTACTGAAGAGATGTATATTTATCCTTACATACATAATATTTTCATAAATGAATTGGCAAGAAACTGTCATAATATTAATCTTTTTAAATAGCTCCCTAAGAGATTCCCTAACCAAAAATATTTAAGAATTACAGCAAATGTTTATTGCATACGAAATATTAAAAATTATCATAAATCTTCTCCAGTATAATATTTTTTTTTAATCAATAGCGAGTAGAGACTTTTCTTTAACCTTAGTTACAACAGCAGCTCTTAAACATCGCAGCTTTTAAAGAAAATAATATTATCATCTTCTTTCTACAGAACGTTTCCTATGGTGGTCAGTTTTCGCCAAGGTAGCCCCGATGACTCTATCCGCGTTCCGTTCCCTCAAATTCGAGTTCTCTCGCGCCGTGTTCGGGCAGCAGCAGTGCACGCCGCGCTGGAAGACTTGCACGCACAATGTTAACTCTAACTTCGGCATGGCCTTAAGTTATCTCTATGTGAAGAGGCACTTTGATAATACGTCGAAGCAGAAGGTAAGAATTATTATTTATTATCAGCAAGTTCTCTCTCACTACAGGGAAAAGGCCACCTTTCATCCAGTGCAGTCTTCCTTTTTGAAAAATTACGCACCAATCCTGTCGGTAGGAGTCAAGCTCGTCCTAAATGTCGTCATGTGGTAATGCGACGTCATGGCCCAGCTTCATTTTAGAAAAAGAAAGAAAAAGACAATTCAATAAAATGTTTGACTTTGGCACTTACAACAATTTCATTTCTTGCAATTTTTTTTATTCACTATATTGAGTCGTAAACAACTTTATTAAGCTCTAAATAGGACACGATTTTGGTTCAGTAATAATAGAGCCTTACGTAGCAGTTCGGTTATTTGCTACGCGCTAAAGGTCATCGTAGCAAGCGTAGGTACCTATTAACTTGCTACGGCGTAGCAAAAATACATTTTATTTTTAGGTCTACGCATTAATTGATATTTTAATTTATTTTGTCTCCTTACAAGTTGCAACGTAGTTGTAAAAATGGGCGGACCATACGTTATTGTTACATTACTATCAACAATAATTTGTGTTACATTTAATATGCTGTATGTCAGACTAATTCTTTTATTTCAACTAAGGTCTTTTATTATAACATAAACGGCAGTTGTATCGTCGGTTCCAGTACGGCCCCATCGCCGCTGGACCAAGACCAAATAAAACTACCTATAATCAAAATGTAAGTGCAAGTAAAAGACGTTATTCGTCTAAGTCTCCACATCATCCCCCAGGCTATAGAAATGATAGAAGACGTGCGCTCCGCCTTCGCAGCCAGCGTACAGGGGCTGGACTGGATGGACTCCACCACTCGTCAGAAGGCCCTGGACAAACTGAAGGCCATCAGGAACTTTGTGGGCTTCCCCGACTGGCTGCTGACGCACGAACAGCTTGAAAAGCACTATAATCACGTAAGTAGCACAAGCACTCAAAACGTTTGCCATAAGCATAAGAAGCTAAGCAGTTTTCCTTTCCCATTTGGGGAAATGTTTTTAAGAACATTCATACTGGCTTGATGTCAACAATACATCTCTGCCGATATCTTTGGGCAATACCGGCGTGAAGTTCCGTTACGTACAGTTGATATTCCAATCTAATCTTGGTTATTACGTGCACGTTATTTTTAGTGTTAGTGCTTATTGATTTAGTGTTAATGGGAAAAAACAGCACTATGTCACCTGATGGTAAGCGATGATGTGGTCGACGGTGAAGCACGCTTGACTATAAGTAACCTATTAAAGTTATGTTAACAATTTTTTTTCACTATTGTTTTTTTCTTTGTTAAGCCATTTTGCTCACTAACTATATCATCGATTTGCCAACATATCTATAAAAAAATAGTTTTTTTTTTTTTATCCTCTTCATGTTTGCGCTTGACCACTATATCACCTGATGTTAAGCTATGATGTGGTCGACGTTGAAGCACGTTGCCTAGAAAAAACCATTCACTCTTGACTTAAAGACTCCTAGATTGTAGCTATCGGGCAACACAGACTCCGGCAGGGAATGCCACTCCTTAGCTGTACGCATAATGAAAGTGTCCCCAAAACGTTTTGTGCGTATGGGTGGGATATCCACCATGTACCGATGACGCATCGCCGTATGTCTGGTAGTCCGGTGATGAAATGGGCTGGGCGGAATTAGATTATGCAATTCCATCGCACACTCCCCGAACTGAATCCGATAAAAAACCGACAAGCTGGCAACTCGGCGACGATGTTCAAGGCTTTGGAGCTTTGACTTGACCAGTGGCTCATTGCCGATGAGTCTCTTGACCCGCTTTTCGATCGATTCTAGTGCATCAAGCTGGTATTTGGCAGATCAGTCCCAGAGGTGAGAACAGTACTCCATGCATGATCGAACCTGCTTGATACAAGTTGAGCAGCTGTTCCGGCGTGAAGTACCTTCTTACCTTCGCAAGGATCCCCAACTTTTTGGCATCCAGAGCCTTTGCCTCAATGTATGGGCCAAAATTGAGAGTCGATGTCAACGAAACACCAAGAAGCTCAAGATGGTCCGTTATTGGCACGGTTACATCACGGAAATTTGGAGCCGAGTGAAATTGGCTCTAATTAGCGGAAAAAAGACCAGCCTGGGTTTTAGCAGCATTAAACCTGGCCAGATTGGCATCGCACTATTCGGAGACTGCCTGGAAGGACAGGTTCAAACGTTCCACCATGGCCTCACGGAGAGACCGGATCTGCGGCTCAGTAGCCCGTACGTTGGACATGTATCTCTCAGCAACATACTGTGACTGTTCCTAAAAGACCCTAGGCTGATAAAAATTTAGTTTTTCCTAAAATGCCCTAGATTTAGTGTTAAAGTCGGCTCTTTTGATAAAAGAGATACAACGCCCCACCATCCGCGTTGTATAATGAATCTCGTACCATCGACTGGGTAATTATCTTCCGACAATAGTGAATTCCATATTATGTTTTGTTTTGTTTTGGAATTCACAGTTATAAGATTATAACTTGGAAGTGGTTTAGAAGGATAAAATACAATTAAAGGGATTTAAACTAAATTGTTACAATTAACTAAAGCTTGTGCGAATAACCATTTACTCTAATGTATAGGGTATTTAAATCAAAGACCGAATAGTGGTCGCGGATAGTGAATATACATTCAAGAATTAATATAAATACAAATAACTAATTTGGCAGAGAGTTTAACTCAGAAAGTAACTGGAGTTGATGATATCAACTCGCCTACAGACAGTCCCAAAAAGCGCCCACCCCGCCATCATTTCCTAGGTGTAATAGCTGGTAAGAAGAAATGAAACAAATTTCCCAGCACACTTTTCTGTCTGTTAGACATAAGGACTATATTAGTAAAACAATAGTGATGTATGAAGTTAATTAGACAAAGAGGTTGCTAAGTGCATTATTTACCTAACGGAAGGTCAGTGGAAGGAACGCTACGCTTGCTTTGAGAAATACATTACTTTGAATTACGTTAATGAGTTCCTTGACAATAGTCTAGATTCCCACACAAGTGACGTGCAAACGCCTTTCAGCAGCAGGCACGTCATAACGTGTACTGCCGGGCCTAGACTGCTGGTTCTAGAAAGAATCTGCTGCGGCTCCAAGAGTACAAGGTCCCTATGCTCTAGCATGCCTTGCCCAGTCCTAAGACAGTGATCAGTTTTGTGCCTAATTACCTCTGCCATTTGAGCGAGACATTTTACCAGGTACACTAGACGCGGGCGATAATAAATAGCTCTCTCTCGGCCTATTCACACTTTACAAAGACAATACAAAAATAATGCAAGCGTACCGTAGACTCAGTCTGTAGCAGAACTCGTTGCGAAAGATACTTGCTGTGCGTCGGAGCGGATTTATTTGTCGCTTCTCATTTCCTTAATCTGCCCATTGCATGATTTTCGGGGCCGCTAGGAGCGGCAGCCTTCCAAAATCGTGTCTCGCTAAATAGTGACGATTTAGTATTGCCTACAATTGGCTGGGCGAGGTTTTAACGAGACACTTTCCCTAGGCGTCATTAGACGATGTAATTTGGGGTTCTTTGTGAAGCCTACGATGTGAAGCCTATCCCATCTCCCTGGATCTGAGCGACAGCAAGTATTACGCGCAGTGTTCTGAGCTAGACCTTCTATAGGAAACAGTATATTTTAACAAATAACATTTGGTTGTCCTACGTGCCCAATTAAGAGCGACCATATTTAGCCTATTTTATACAATAAATGAATAATAGCGGTTCCGCCTTCCATGTATGTAATGTCAGTTAACGCTTAATAAAGGTCCATAATCAAATGGGTCTGCGGTGAAGTCTGGGAAGACTTCACCGCTTCCCTAGACCAAATGCTAGTGACAAATATCTGCCAAGGTGTGGATTAGGAGTTAAATACAAGGTCTCGCCATGCTAGAACCAAAGGGTACATTAGTGATTTGTCCCTACCTATGTAATATAATGATTAAAACTTACCAAACATACCAGCACTCATTCAATCACAATATTAATACGGGATTAGACTATATTATAATTAACTTAATAATTAAACTCATTACCACGATAACTATCACGACACGACTTTTGATTGTTGATTCCATAGCCACTCTCCTCTATCCGTCTAACCAAGTGCATTTAAACTCTCCATGCTTCACCATTCGTCCTTCGTCCTTCCTCTCTCCCTGTTTTAAGTCAAGTCCCCAGTCCTAGTCCACCTCTAAAACTCGTCTCCATACCCTCTCCCCGCGTCCCTTACCCGCTGCTCCCCAAACCACGACCTCACTTCCCACAGTTAGGCAACGCTACGAAGGGTCAATTTTTTGACCGTTTTTGCGTGTTTCGTGCAATTTCTAACAGTTTTGGGACGGGTTTTCTAATAGGTTTATGGCTGCCATTTGGCAACTTCTTAGAATTCGTATAGAATCTCCACTGTCGACATCCTTTCCCATGGATTTTTTAGAGGTCCAATATTGTTTTATCCTTTTAAAATGAATAAAAGTTCATAGTTTATGAGGTTGCCTGTCAGACCATAATTTAAACCCGAAGGTCCATATCTCAATGTATTCGCCACATCTGGCCGGCAATGCGCTGTTTTAAATATTATAATATAGAGATAAAGGACGTGTAGTCACAATACTTATTATTATATTTATACTTATTATATATTTCAGGTGGAAGTAGTTCAAGGCAGTTTATTCGAGACCTACTTAAAGCTGAAGTTCGCAGAAGTGAAGAAGTCCTTGGAACATCTGAGAGAAAAGCTGGACAGGAACCGATGGGTGCACGCCGCTACTACTATTAACGCCTTCTATTCGGTTCTACACAACTCTGTCAGTAAGTATAACCAGTCATGAGTAATAATTTGAAGCTTTTTTTAAGAATTTGCTAGAAGAGACACAACATCGAGAAAACTGAAAGGAATGGGGGAGGCTTTTACTTAAAAGTAGGACAGTTCAAAGCTAAAGAATTCAAAAAAAATTTGTTAAATGGCCAAAGGATCTTAAAGTTTCAAACAAAGACTAAAATAAAAACCGGCCAAGTGAGAGCCAGACTCACGCACGAAGGGTTCCGTACCATTATCGCAAAAAAACGGCAAAAAAATAACGTTAGTTGTATGGGTATGTATTTTATTGTTTTTAGTATTTGTTGTTATAGCGGCAACAGAAATACGTCATATGTAAAAATTTCAACTGTCTAGCTATCACGGTTCTTGAGATACAGCCTAATGACATACAGATAGACTGACAGTGGATTCTTTGTATTAAGGTCTCCTTTTTACCCTTTGGGTACGGAACCCTAAAAACTAAAACTACTGAAAAAGCACGCTGCTAATATTTAGGTACATAAGTACATACATTAATAAATTCATATATATGAGGACAATGCAGCCAGAATAGCACTACACATTATACTACGTACAGGCATAAAGTATTAAAAGTACTCACACATGTACCTACTGTGCAGTTATAATATAATATATACTAGAAAAACATTAACATCCTAAGCAGTTAAGTTGTGACAAATCCCAAATGACGGCGTCCGTTCACGAACATGACGCATGAATTGGCACCACCCAGATCAACCATCATGAAGGGAACCGGATGATCCAACACACGTGCCACCATCAGAGAGACATTTGAGAGAGCATGACACATTCAACTGCCAGGGCACACACAAGTCAACGAACGACACATACACACAGTAAATGGTAGATTTACAGTTGGGTACATAGTACTCACACACGTGCTGTGCAGTTATATAATACTAAGGAAATTGAGTTTATACAATACAAATATATTCATACAGTATTCAGCACGTCCAACAATACTTCAAAACAATAATGTTCTGCATATCACTTGTTTTTGCACCCTAATGGTTGTGGAGCAGAACAACTAGCATTGAGCCAATAATTTTTATCAGTGATGTAATCCCCCAACTTATAATATGCCAGCCTGCATAGTGTGCGTTTTATACAAGTTTTAAATTTCGTCTCATTCAGTTCAAGAATGTGGGGAGGAATTCTATTGTAACATTTTGTACAGTACCCCATGAAAGATGAGGTTGCTTTAGCCATTCTGAAACCTGGTTGAACTAATTGGACAATATTTCTAGTAACGTAATTATGTCTGTCACCGTTTTTACAAAAAAGATGTAATTTTTTTTCTCACGTTCATGTTGTTTTCATAAATATATTGACAAGGAACCGTCATAATGTTAATGTAATTAAACAGTTCCTTAGAGAATCGCGCCGGCGAAGATTATATATCGCTCTGATGGCTCGTTTTTGCAGAATAAAAATTGACTCAATGTCTGCAGCCCTTCCCCATAGTAAGATACCGTAAGACATTATACTATGAAAATAACTAAAATACGAGTAAACCAGTCTCGCGGTAGCTACATCAGTTAACCGATGAATCTTTCTATCAGAATATGCTGCCGAACTTAGCCGCCCCGCAAGGGATACCTAATGAGGACCCCAATGCAACCTTGAGTCCAGCGTGATCCCCAGGGAAACCGTTTTATCGACGAATTCTAGCTTCTCCTTGTTTAATATAATGTCACAATCAGTACTTTTGACATTCGGCAAGGAAAATTTTACGCACTTGGTTTTTTTACCATTTAAAACTAAATAATTAGCAGTGAACCAATCCTGAACTTGCCGTAGCGCGTTATTTACGTCGTCAACCTGACAAGTACGACTATTTATTTTAAAAATATGTGTCATCCGCAAATAACACCACGTTTAGTTTGTTTTCCAATAAACGGGGTAAATCGTTTATGTATATTAAAAATAAGAAAGGACCTAAAATTGACTCCTGGGGTACCCCCATTTTCACGTTTAACCCCGACGAATTTATACCGTTTATTTGAACTAATTGCTGTCTAACATTCAAATAAGATTTAACTAAACTTAACGCTGATTGACCTAGCCCGTAATGCTCAAGTTTCAGAAGTAATGTTTCATTATTAATGCAATCAAACGCCTTCGACAGGCCGCAAAAGATACCTATAGCATCCTGTGATTCTTCCTACGTATTATAGACGTGTTTTAATAGGGTGACACCAGCGTCAGTTGTACAACATCCTCTGGTGAAACCATACTGTTTATCATGCAAGATGTTATTCGTATTAAAATGAATGAGCATTTGATTTAGCATCACAGACATTTACTAGTTTATAGACATTGCAAGTTTTGCCAAAACATCTTCTATCACTGTCTCGAATATAGAGTAGTTCTTATAATTAGGGGGTCTGTAGACGCACACTATGACATGCTTATCCAGCTCAACACAGGTCAGTTCAACACTATGTTCAACAGATAGGTCTACTATATCTTTACGAGGTTTTGATGGAATACCATTTTTTATTAATATAAGTGAACCCCCACGCAACATAATATTTCTGTTAAAACAACTGCCCATAGTATAATTTTCATCATTGATTAGCATTGCATAATCTTTTCGCCAATGCTCAGTGTAACATACAATTTTAAACATTGTTTTTTCAAAAAACAGTTCGATTTCCAATTCCTTCGAAGAAAAACCCTGAATGTTCTGGTGGAATAATTTCTGGGAATTTTGCTCAGACCTTTTTTTAATTATTTTTTTGCGATCTAGAAGATACCTTTTTGATGGTGGATATACTCGTAACTATTCCGTTATTGGTACCCTCCCTTGTTCTATCAACTAGTTTCAAGAATAAATCTTAATAGCGCTAACGTTATTCAAGGTATTGACCACCTTTAAATTAGTACTATTACTAATATCAATAATAATTGGCTACTTCGACATATACTACTTATTTCTGAGTTTATTGTATAAGATAATAGCCGAGCTATTTGATGTCTTAACCTTTTTTTTTTTTTTTTTTTTGCTTGGAGAAATGCTCATGCATACTGCGCTACCACGGGGAGATAGCGCAGTTATGTGGGACTCTAACCCACTACTAAAACTCCACGGTGTCCTCCTGTGCCGCTTATGGCGGGAACACGGGTACGCGTTAGCACTCACCGCGAACCCGCCGCGGCTATCCGTCACCGGACCCTCCTCTGGGGATTACCCCCCATCACCGGCGCACCAGAACACACTGTGCGCCGTGACCACCCCAGGGACCAAACCAGTACATGGGTGCCAGACGACCCCGTGTATGGCACCCTTGGTCCCCTTGTGACGGGTCAAGGTCAATGGCCCCGCCACCTACCATGTTTCGGCCGCAGGGGATAGGGAGAGCGGCCAATGCTATACCGACACTCCTCTTCCCCTGCGGCCCCACCGCGTCCGCCATCAGACGGTGGCGACCCCGTCCAGGCCGCGGAAGGTAGGGAGAGCGGCGCACCGCAATACCGGCACTCCTCTCCCGCCGCGGCCTCCAACCCTCAGCCGTGATATCGTATGGGTTTGGGAGACCCCATACGACATCACGGCCCGCCTCAGTTGCGATGTTGCCCAGTCAGCACCGCAACCTACATGTTGGCCGCTACGTCGTCGGCTTATCGGCAAAAGCCCTGACGAGCGGCCCCTCCTCGGGTTCCTCTTCGCTTCACCGTGGGTGACCAAGCCACGGTTACTGAGCCCCCCCGCCTCGACAATGCGGGAACCCACCGGGGGGGTGATGTCTTACCCTAAGAGGCAGATACAAAGTATCGCCTGTCAACTTTAATTTATCAACAAAATTATGATGTCAAAAAAAACTAGTTTATCACTATAGTGACTCACAAGAAAGTGCAGATGCTTATTAAGCATGTGAAACTGATTATTTTGTCTATTTGACAATTTATCCAAGTAAGGGAAGGCACACAAAATAATTTAATTGCAATTTAACTTTAATATCTCTTTTACACACTCAGTGATGTCATCTTTTTTTACTTTTATACTATAACCTACAAATACAGTTATATTGGTATCTAGTTTATATATATATTCTTTGTCTAAGATTCCATTATTTGCTTGTAAGATGACGCGGGCATGCAATAATTAAAAGAGGAATAACTCTGATTGCCATTTATTCATTTACCTAAACCTTTTCCAATACCATCCAAAAACATAACCGAAGAAGTAATAGAAGCAATGAAAAATAAAGAATTTTATAAATACTTAGGATACAACCAAGCGCGACTAAAGATAAACTAAAACAGGAATATTATAAAAGAATCCATTCATTATGTAAAATGTAACTAGCGAGTAAAAAATTGTTCAAATCTATACATACTTATGCTATACCTATACTAACTTATTCTTTTGGCGTTATAAAGTGGTCTAAAACAGTATTAAATGCACTTGAAACTAAAACTAGAACAATTCTTACACAACATAGATATCACCACCCTAAATCAGCAATCGAAAGAGTGATTATGTCCAGAAAGGAGGGAGGGCAGAGGGTTAATTGAAATATCACATTTACACAAAAGGCAAATAATAGACCTAAAACAATTATTTAATAGGAAGAAGAATACTAGTCAATTACATAAAACAATAGTAGACATTACATGTCTCGTCTTATGTCTCTCGCATGTAAATCTTGTATGAAATGTATCAAATATAGATAGAACGGAGAGGGACAGCAAATTAAAAAAAAATGTGTAATTTTTTCATTTAACTTAAAATCGAGGGTAAATTGAGATCAGACTTGGGATAAAACAAAAACGAGACCTGGCAATACTGGCTATGATACTAGCGAAGCGTGTTGTAGCAGTTCGCGTCGGGTGGCGCCGCGTGGCTTCGGGTCGGGCTTTAATAGTATGTTTCCACCTTTAAGTGGGCTGTTTCCAGAAACAAAAGAATTTATGCTAGCCATTCAAGACCAAGTCATTAATATAAAAAAATATAGAAAATATATTATAAAAGATAGTACAGTTAGCAATAATTTATGCATAAAATGTCACAGCAAACCTGAAACAATACAACATATTACGGGAGCTTGTATGACATTGCCTCAGAACGAGTATACTCACTGGCATAATCAACTTGTCAATATTATACACCAAAAACTTGCAATCAAACTTAAACTCATGCAGGATCCGTACACACCATATTACAAATATTCACCTAGAGCTGTTTTAGAAAATCAATTATACAAAATATTTTATTTTATTTTATTTATTAGGTCTACCAACAACTGCTTACACTTATCTACAAACAAAAATAAAACATGCGTACAAACTCTACACAGTGCAACAATTACTTATAGGTAAACACCACATGAACAAAAAAAAAAGAAATCTTAGTAATTATGTTAGCTGTAAGCTACATATTCCACAAGCAAACTTAGAAATATAACTTTATAATAGTTACATTATGCGAAACACTAAAATAATATATAATATATTATGACCGCACAAATTATTGTGAAATAGTGTGATCTGTAATTATACAGATCACACTATTTATAACAACAGACCAGATATAACACTTGTTGACAAAGAAAACAAACACACATACATAATAGATATAGCGGTCCCAAACACTAATAATATGCAAAAAACTATCACGGAAAAAATTAGGAAGTACACAGAGTTACAAGAAGAAATTATATATATTGCCGAATCCTTTTGCGATTTGAAAACTTCCTTGTGGCACCAGTACTTGTTCCAGGTAATCGCAACTTCTCTGTCCACTTCTTCTAAATTTCATTCTTTGCTGAAAGATATTTGTTTGCCTAGGTAAACATACTTTTGGACAAACTCGAGAGGTGTGTTGTCTACCAAGATGGGTGTCATTAGGTGATTAGTAATAATTTTTGTTTTGTCAAGATTCATTTCTAGTCCAGTTTTTATGATATTTAAATGTTGTGGGTTTTCCGAGAACAGGATAATGTCGTCCGTGAACATCAGATGACTCAGAAACTTCCCGTTTATATTGATTCCTCGCTTAGACCATGGTAAACCTTTTATTATGTGTTGCAAGACTGCAATAAACAATTTCGGTAAGAGTGGGTCACCTTGTCTCACGCCTCTCTTTATTTTAATTTTAGTGCCTGTTCTGTCTAGCTTGACTCTACTCGAACTGTTAGCATAAATGTTTCTTAAAATATTAAAGTATTTTTCGTATATTTTCTGATCTTGTAATGCTTCCCAGATACTGTCGTGTGAAATAGAGTCGAAAGATTTGTTGTTGTCAATGAAGGCCACATAATAGTCTATTATACTCTAAGTATTTCTCTATTACTTGGTCAACTAACTGAATATGATCCACTGTGCTAAATCCGCTTCTGAATCCTGCCTGTTCATCCGGTTGGTGCAAGTCGATGTCTGAGGATATTCTTTCGAGCAGACAGGAGGCGAATAGCTTATAGAGACAGGACATCAGGCTTATGGGGCGATTGTTCCCTATGTCAGCTGGATCATCTTTTTTATAGAGCAAGATTATTTCGTATTCTGCCCACGAATGTGGTACGACTTCTTAGTGTAGTAACTTTCCATAGTAACGTTATAGGTGTTAGTAGTAGAATCTTTGCCAATTTGATACATTCGTTGGTGAGTCTGTCGGGTCCTGGGCATTTTTCTGACTTAAGCTTCGTTATTTGTAGCAGGATTTCAGGTCCCGTGAACTCTTGGACCGGAACGATGTCTCTACATTTGTTGATACCACTTGCTTGTTATAGTGATTCCGGGTGGCTATATAGTTCGGCATAAAATTTTGTGGCTAAGCTGGCGAGTGCGGGACTTGCATTTGGTAGAGCCAGGTTGAAGTGAAGGAATCCATTTGTACAACATTTATTCTTTTAAAATCTGTGTATTGAATCATTTTAATGTAAATGTACAAATAAACTATTTTATTATTTTTATTATTATTTTTTATTATTTCTTTGAACTATTAAGAGCTTTATAAGCTTTTTTGGCGGATCTAGATTTATCGAGATGATGTATTGTATAGTGCTTATTCTATAGGTTTCATAGCATCTTCTAATTTCCTCGTTTGTTGCTTTGTAGAGATTTTTTAGGTTTTCTTTATCAGACTTGTCTAGTTTTAGCTTATTTTGGAGTTTGTTTCTTTCGTTCATGAGCTTCAATGCTTTTCTGACAAGATTGTGCATTTTCCTTTTGATTTAAATAGTGAGTCTGGTATATAATTGTTAAGATTTGCAAGTTAATTGCAAGTTAATGGTGGTTCTCAGCAATCTGTGGTCTGATCCAAAGCTGAATGAAGATAGTACTTCATACTTAGAAAATAAGTTGGGTTTTGTGGACATGATGAAAGCAATCTCGTTTCTCTTTTATTTAAGGGATTTTTGTACACAAATGTGACAATGTCAATCCCATTGTACTTTATTATTATTGTACATGTATAAACTTACTTCCTAGACTAATCATAATAAATACCACAAAACTAAATCTAATTATTACTTATCTAACAGAAAGGTATACAATATTTTTGCTGCTTTAGAAGTTGGTTTTGCTAATATACCATGGAACATTCCAATATCCATTGCCGACAATTTCATTGAAATGAGAAGTGTATTTCTCTTATTTGTATATCGGACACATTCCACCAACACATGCTGTGCATCCTCTATCTTACCACACACCTCACAGTTAGGGGATTCTGATTTTCGCATGAGATAGGCAAATTTGTTTAGTGGAATGTGTCCTGACCGCAAACGATGCGCCGCAACAATTTGACTTCGAGTCAGTTTCGCTCTAGAGAACCAGGGTATATGAGGAGGCTCACATTGTATACTTTTATACCAGATTCCTTTCGTTTTAGATCTTTCATTAAAATGTTCCTTCCAAGATAAATTGTTTAATTTTCTTTTACTTAACATTTCCGAATAGCTTGGTAATGTATCCTGTATTTGCGTGCCTATGAGAATGGCGTCTTTGGCTAATCTGTCAGCCTCCTCATTACCCGAAAGTCCTACATGGGACGGTACCCATTGAATAACAACTCTTTTACCAGTCTGGTTGTAAGACTGAATTTGTTTCAAGATTATGTATGCTATAGCTAAACCCTTTGATCCATTATGAACACATTTAGAAATATGTTGTAAGGCGCTCTTACTATCGGTACATATCACCACTCTCCTCACATTTAGTTCTGGCACATATCTCAAGGCCTCAGAAATGGCAAATAGTTCAGCCGTCATGATGGAAATATAATTATTCAAGCTATAAGTTCTCTGACACTTATTTGCTAAATCACAAAAAGCTGCTCCTACTCCTTCTGATGTTTTGGACCCATCTGTGTATATAACATGCCAGCCAGTGTATCTTTCCCGTAATTCATTAAGCGTATTATACTTTAAAGAATTAATATCATAATGTGATTTTGGAGCTGTGACACTTACTAGATTACATTTAATAACATCCTTAATATCTATGTTGGACACCCATGTCTCTAAAGTAAACATCAAAACAGGAAACGAAGACGAAATCTCCTCTTTTCTAATCATACTGTGTGAAGTAATTAGTAGAGGTTTCCTCTTCCTATCCCAATACCTGTTTTCGGTCATATTACTAAGATCTCTAACCAAACTTGTAGAAATGTCATTTGTCCTGGATTGAAGCTTTAAACAGAATTTTAGAGATAGAAATTGTCTTCTTATTTGTAAAGGAGGTATACTCAACTCACTCTCCATAACATGTATCGGAGTAGACTTAATAAAACCGCCAATTATTCTTAGTGCTAGATTTTGTAATTTATCCAGTTTATAAGTAAGTATGACTAATTGCAGCGTTATCATACAAAAAAGATCCGTAATCAATTCTGCTTCTAATGAGGGCCATATAAAGTCTACGCATATATATAGTATGGACACCCCATGACGATCCCGCCAGAACTTTGAGTAACTGGTTTTTTTTTGTGAAGTCTCATTTACCTCGTTAATATGCTTTTCCCATCTTAAGCAATTGTCTAGCCACATTCCTAAATATTTAATGTGGTCTACAGCTTCTAAAGCACTGTTATTTACTTTAATATCGACTGAAAGTCTTCTGCGTCCTCTGGTAAATATACATATTTTAGATTTACTGCTTGACAATTCCAATCCTAACACTTCTATTGACGATACAAAAAAATCCAAAGCTTGCTGCATGTTATCTACAGTGTCTTTTATTTTAGTGTCATTACAATATAGCACAAAATCATCAGCGTATTGACTAACACAGACGTTATTGATATTTTGGCAAATATTGGCCGTAATTATGTTAAAGAGAAGGGGGGATAAAGGATCACCCTGTGCAATTCCCTTACCTGTCCATCTTACATACTGTGTGTTGCTTTCGTCAGCTTTTATAGTAAGATGTCTTTCTTTAAAAATTCCCAAATGTATGAACAAATGTATTTCCCAACTTTCAAATCATTCAGAATATGTACAACCCGGTCAATAAGAACGTTATTATAAGCCCCTTTCACATCTAAAAAAATAGCTACAGTTGGGGTATTTTTGGTAAAGCCAATTTGTATTTTTGTAACTAGGCGTGCCAGACTATCATCTCACTAAGTAATTAACTGGTCCCGTGGCATAGGTGTTATAGCGGCAGTGGCGGTGGTGGTGGCATTCACCTGGTAAATCAAATGTTTTAGGATCGAGTCTCGCCGCCACCAACTTTTTGCTTTATTATATATTTTTTTAAATTTTGTTGAACTTTTATTTTTGTATTTTACTTGATAATAAGAATATTATTCGAGAAAAAATAAGTAATCAATAATATTTATTGAATACATTTTTTAAAATTATAAAGCCAACTTCGAGAAAGAGGTCAACCGTCGAATCCGACTCAGCTGGGCAGCGTTCGGGAAGTTGCGCGGTGTCTTCTCGTCCAACTTACCACAGTGTCTCAAGACAAAAGTCTATGACGAGTGTGTGTTGCCAGTGATGACATATGGCTCTGAGACGTGGTCGCTTATAATGGGCCTCATCAGAAAGCTTACAGTCACACAAAAGGCAATGGCTATGCTCGACGTTTCCTTGCGTGATCGAATTAGAAATGTAGAGATCCGTAAGAGAACCAGGTTTACCGACATAGCCCGAAGAATTGCCAAACTTACGTGGCAGGGCACATTGCTCGCAGAACGGATGGCCGATGGGGCAGAAAGGTTCTGGAGTGGCGACCGCGAACTGAAGACGTTGCGTTGGAAGGCCTCCCACTAGGTGGACCGATGACCTGGTGAAGGTTACGGGGATCCGCTGGTTGCGAGACGCACGGAACCGGTCAATGTGGCGTCGCTTGGGGGAGGCCTATGACCAGCAGCAGACGTCTTTCGGCTGATATGATAATGATGATGATTCCCCGCAACATTAAAGTGACAAGAAATTACAAGTGTGTGTGTGGACAACGGATTATTGCGAAGCAAACACTAATAAATAGACGAATACACCCGTTGATTCTACGCACACGAAACATCTATGTTGGTGTGCCCTGCAAACCTATCTGATTTGCTTTGTATACATAACAATTTTAGATGAGAATATTTTCTTGTTTCATACTTTTTAGAGCGTGCTTTTTCAGTAGTCGGTTTTTAGTTTTTGAACTGATTTTTTATTAAAAGTATTTTGGGGTTTTTGCACTGCTACATCACATTTTTTTCTGTTTAGGTGTTGTTTTTTACATGTATCTAGTTAATGCATAAGTTACAAGACTGGACTTTTGATATCGTATAACGATGACGTAGTTGATAAAAATTATTTTATTCACTAAAGAACAAGTGTGCTATGTGTGTAGTTATGTTAGCTAACGAAACATACACGTAGGTTTATGATTTAAAATTTGAGAGACTCAGTAATGAGGGAACAAATTAACATAAATGCATACATACTAACATATATTTATACCGATCAACAAACATTGCGACGCCGTAGTCGACTGTTTTCATGACTGACGGAATATATCTAGCAAATGGTACGCCTGACAAAAATATTGTCTTGAACCTTACCTTTATTTTAAAAGCCCTGTTCAACGATACCAAATAATGGGGTGAGGCGAAAATTTTCATTTTGTTCTTGACTTCGGGCACCTTAGAGGACGCCATTTTTAATTTAACGTGACGTCACATAACCTATAACCAGCAGACAAACAAGACGCTTCCAACGACACCTCATGTGTCAAATTATGACAAGTAGTTTAGAAGTTCTAAATGAATAGATGAACATACATACATACATAAAAACACACATACCGGTCAAAAACATAACCGGGAGGATTTATTTTTTGCCTTGCCGCAGTCGGGTAAAATCCATTTTGATTCGCTGCGAGTGTCACGAACACCATCAATAAAACTGCCGTGGTATCATTCCTATTATTTTGTTTTGGTAACTGTGGAGTACTCCAAGCTCCACAAATAATACAGTTATGTATTGGAAATAAAACACAAGGTTTGTATTTGGGTACATCAAACGCTCAGTGATCACAACGACCGCTTTTTCTGGTGGATGACATTGACAGCGAAAAGTGACAACCACCTTGACGGGGTTGCCCTCACTAACCGTTTTATGCACATTTATTTTAAATCAGTATATGGTTTGCTAACAGGATACCACATCTCTTCCTTTTTTTAGAAAAATTAATAAAAATTACCTACTTATGCATTAGATTATAATTTTAACATTAAAAATATTAAATTCTTTTTAATTCAATTTTACAATCATTTTAATTTTAATAACATACATTTTAATATACATATAAATGTATATTTACATCATATTACAAAATTATTCATCATTAATTAATAAATCATCATTATTTAATTATTATCAATATTTTTCATTCTTATTCAGTAATTTTTTTACAATTAATTTTGATCCTCGCCTGAAATATAATTTTCATCATTAGATTCCGTATCAACAACTGTCCAATTTCCTTCTACACGCTTAAGATGAATAACGTTTCTTTTAAACTCTTGGCCGGTTAAATCATTACGGACATTTGCTTCATTACCATGTGTACTGACCACTGTATGTGGCTCTGGATCAAAATTAGGCGTTAATTTATTACTTTTTATAAAATTCTTTACATATACCTTCTGACCAACTTCAATTTCTTGTTCTTTTGCTTTGCGCTTCCTATCCTCATTTATTCTCCCCTTTTCTTTCTTTTGAGTGTCTTTATCTCGGACCTCAAGATCTAAATCCATATTTTCAACACAGATCAAGCTCGGCAACTTATCTCTAAACAAACGTCCATAAAATAATTCCGACGGGGATTTCCCAGTTGTACCGTGAGGAGTGCTATTGTACATCATAAGATATTTGAGTAAATCATCTTTCCAGTCTGACTTCTGTATTTGACTTATTTTTAATCTTTTTAATATATCCCTATTTTGCCGTTCAACCTCCCCGTTTTGTTGGGGCCAGTAAGGAATTGTGTAATAAATGCGAATTCCTAATTCTTCGCAAAATGATTTATATTCTTGACTGGTGAATTGGCGGCCATTGTCGCAAGTAAGACTAACTGGGATACCTAACCGGGAGAAAATTTCTTTAAGAACGTTAATTGTATCTTTAGCTGTAATAGATCTCATAATTTTAATTTCTTTATAGCGACTGAAATAATCAATTATAACAAAAAGATAATCTCCACTGGGCAATGGACCTAGGAAATCTACAGCGGTGTCAACCCAAGCTTGTATTGGCAGCTCTCGCCTTTTCATCGGTGTAGGTGGGTTTGGGCCGGACACCAAGATACAACCTCTACAATTTCTTACAACATTTTCTGCGTCTTTGTCAATTCTTGGCCACCAAACTTTTGTACGTAACCTAGCTTTCATGTTTACTATCCCAGGATGGCCTTCATGAGCAGCCGCTAACACTTCTTGTCTTAATTTAGAGGGGATCACCATTTTATTGCCGCGCAATAACAAGTCCTCATGCAACCAGAGTTCTTTTTCAAATAATTTATAATTATTTACTATTTGATCCCATTTATTATTATGTAACCCGTCCCTAACGAGTATAAAATCTTTATCAGACTTAGATGCTTCTGAAATAGTTTTTAAAGACAACGATGTTGGACGCGCATACTGTACGATTTGATTGATATGGTATTCGCTCTCAAACGGAGTACAGTTTTGATTTGTGCAAAGTCGTGACAATGGGTCTGCAATATTAGATTTACCAGGTTTGTACACAACTTTGTAATTATATGCTTGTAACCTCAGAACCCAGCGCTCAATTCGAGCACAGGGTTTCGACAGCGGCTTAAAAATTACCTCTAAAGGCTTATGGTCTGTAACCAACTCAAACTCTTTCCCATATAAATACATATGAAAATGCTCTATAGCCCAAACTAATGCCAGCGCTTCCTTTTCGGTTTGGCAGTAACGTTTTTCAACGTCCGTCAAGCTTTTATTTCCGAAACCAATTATGCGCGGCCCAGTCGAATCATATTGTATAAGAACTGCTCCCAAACCTACAGGACTGGCATCAGCCATGACTTGTGTTCTATCATCTGGGTCATAGTAACCTAACGTATCTATTTTGTTAAGACATTGTTTGAGTTGGTTATAGGCTTCTTGCTGTTTAAATGTCCAGAAATTAGAAATGTCTGCATGTTTATGGAGTTTTTTTCGCAAAACTTCACGGATTGGTTCAGTCAAAGTGGCTAAGTTCGGTATCCACTTCCCTACAAAATTAACCAAGCCTAGGAAACTTTGGATCTCTTCGACATTTTTAGGTTCTCGAAAAGACTCAATTGTTTTTTTATATTTATCTAAAGGTCTTATACCGGCTGCCGATAGTCGGTGTCCAAGGAAATCGATTTCTGTGGCCTTGAACAGACATTTCTTTTTATTTAGTAATACCTTATTTGCCTTGAGAACATTCAAAACATTTTTGAGGTTCTCGTCGTGCTCTTTCTCATCTCTGCCACACACAATAATATCGTCAATGAAATTTGCGACACCTTGGCACTTAATTAACATGTGTTCCATAATTTTCTGGAAATGTTCCGGAGCACTCGAGATACCGAACATGAGCCTTTTATACCTATATAATCCCTTGCTTGTAATAAATGTAGTAATTTCTCGACAATTTTCAGCAATTTCTACCTGATGAAAAGCATTACAGATATCTAATTTGGAAAAGAATTTAGCTTTTCGGAATTTCGGCATTAATTGGTGCATGGTTGGCAAAATATGGTGTTCTCTAATGATTGCCTTATTTGCACGACGCATATCAAGACAAATCCTAACATCACCATCCTCTTTGAGAACGGGTACCATAGGGGAAACCCAAGGAGATGGTTCATTCACTGGTTCTATGATATCCATCTTCATTAACTCATCAATCTTATTGTTGATTTTGACTTCTAATGGTATTGGGACACGCCTGTACGGCTGACAAACCGGTGTAACTGTTTTGTCAATTGCAATTTTCAATACAACATTTTTAAATTTTGGAAATTGATTGACACTTACCTCATTAATGTCTAAACCTAGTTTCAATACTTTTAGTGTTATTGCACTGTCTTTCCCTAGTAAATTTCTTACACCATCTTTTATCACATAGAATTTTCCCAGAATAGTTTCTGGACCTGCACGAATTTCAGCCTCAAACGATCCCAGCACAGTCAGTGGATCCTTAGAACCGTAGGACATAAACGTTTTATCTGGGTTTTTCCTTTGATTCGTAACCATCACATTTTTTGCCTTCATGAGATTCCAGGATTTTTCGCTGATGATGTTACATTTACTCCCTGAGTCAATAAGCAGATCTACGTCCACCCCACCAATTTGGCATGAAATGGCAGCATCTTCATCGATATGAAATATGTAATCAATTACCGCATCAGACTTATTATTTTTTTTCAATGGACCCTCGGTATCGTCTTTTTCAAAACGACGCTTTTTTGAGTTGATTTTTTGGTCTCTGGGATTGGGTTTACGTTTATTTGCTCTTGTTCTGCACATTTTAAGGAAATGACCCTTATAACCACATTTGGCGCATATTTTATCTTTGGCCACACATAGATCGCTGTCAAATTTATGATTTTTACTTCCACACCTAGTGCATTCTATTTTTCCCTCATCGATTGTTCTGTTTTTCACAGTGTCTATTTTGTTCACATTAACATTTTGTTTGTCTTGGAAATCACTCATTTGCCTTTCGACAGTTTCGAGAGCATTGGCCTCCGCAATAATTTTATCAACTGTAACTGTATCTCCCAACAACAGAATCCTCTTTCTCAACTCAGTCGACAAACATTTTTCGGTTATCTGATCAATTAAACTCTCATTCGCATTAGAAAAATTACATTTAGCACTTTGACGGCGCAACCTTACTAAAAATTTTTCAAATTTTTCATCCGGCTCTTGTCTCATTAATCGAAATAAATGGCGCTCAAACAGATTACTTTGTTTCGGCGCGAAATATTCATTCAGTTTCTCTATTGCTATCGTATAAACATCAACCGATTCTTTCTCCTCTACATGAGCGCCGGGGATATTAAAGTAAACATCTTGCAATGCTAACCCTCCAATATGCAAAAGAGATGCCCGTTTCTTAACCGATGTATCGATATTCGCAGCTTGAAAATAAATCTCTAATCCGCGTTTCCACTTTTCCCATCGAGTGCAGAGAGAATTCGGTTCGCCTTCGCAGTCGAACTGCTCAAGAGTAGATATATTTTGAGACATAATAGGGTTTTCTGCAAAATAAAAATAAAAATATTTCTTTGTTGATTGAACCAAAACTAATGTAAACAAATGTTTTGAGAAAGAGGAAACTGTGGTTATTTTAGCATTTTATTACAGTTATTTAATTTAGTACTCGGCTGCTAAATATTAGCATATTTTGGCACAATTTTGATAGTTCACACTCACATTAAACTTGGTGTCAGCTCTATTTTTCTCACTAATAATACTTTCACGGCTGACTTTTTATGCCTCAACACATATTTAGTAAAACAAATTATATGTTTCACAATAATATCTTTACTTAATTAACATACAATCGGTTATCAACCCCCTTTAAGTACCAAGAAGTAGGTATCTAAAAATATCATAACAACAAAGTTGTAACAAAAGTTCATATCTCGGCTTCGGCCTTAACAAATAATGCCTACTTACTGAGTTATGCTTTAATAACAAGTAGGTACACTCTCATTAATTATTGACAGAAAGTAGGTAATACGTCATAAATTATAATGAGAGTAGGTAGGTAGGACCCACTTCCTTTTCATAATTGAACTTTTATTGATATTATTTGTGACTACTGTAATGTTATTGGTTTAGGTCGACGCTAAGAATGACTGCACACACTTAGAAATCCGTGTACTTTGCCTATTTCTTTGAGATACTTGCATATTTCCCAATTTATCAATGTAATCGTATTCCATGTAGGTAGGAAATGAACACATGTTGACTACCGATGTGTATGCAATTAGAATTGAGATATTTTTTCAGCACTCACCAGATTTCCTCGTCGCCAATTGTGGAGTACTCCAAGCTCCACAAATAATACAGTTATGTATTGGAAATAAAACACAAGGTTTGTATTTGGGTACATCAAACGCTCAGTGATCACAACGACCGCTTTTTCTGGTGGATGACATTGACAGCGAAAAGTGACAACCACCTTGACGGGGTTGCCCTCACTAACCGTTTTATGCACATTTATTTTAAATCAGTATATGGTTTGCTAACAGGATACCACAGTAACTAACCAGAATTCTAATTTTTCAGTTTTCCCCGCCGGTATATTGCGCCCACCGTTTTACGGAAATGGAATTGAGTGAGTACCGTCAAAATACCGACATTAAATATAAGTCTTCAACTACCCACAAACATATTTTTTTGTATAAGTTACGAAATAAATAACGCAAGTCGTTTGTTTTAGAGCGTTCAATTACGGATCTATTGGTGCCATAATGGGACATGAAGTCACTCACGGATTCGACGATATGGGTAACAACATAATCATCTGCTTTTAATCAATAGAGCCGATCTTCAAGTCCACCTTACAGACCGCTTTGCCGAAGAATATGCATTATCAAAAATTTCTAACATCCTTTAAACTGGATCAGAGCCTTACTGCCCGATGGCAAAAAAAAATATAAAAGTTTCTGGACTGAGTTTTTTTTTTGGTTTTTGGCTCCTAGCTTCTAGATTAAGCTTCTTTTGGGTTCTGGCTTCTAGGCTAAGTTTCTTTTGGCTTTTGGGTCCTGGCAAAAAGCACGTAAGCGGCGGCGCGGCGCAGACAGAGTCCACTACGAGCAAAGCGTCATTTTGCACAATAAATTTATAAGTAAAATCTTATAATTACACCCTAATTTCACTTAAATACTTATGAAATATAATTTAAAAAATACGGAGCACAAATTTGACATCCATCATGAAGTTGGCTTTCGGATGCGCAAGGCAAGGATCGGTGCTGTTTTTGTATGAGATTTACTACTGCGCAGCCAATGTAGCCAACTTCAAGATGGTCAAGAAGTTTGGCGAGAGCCATATTTATGTTTGTAAATGTATTATACCTACCTTGTTTTTTTTTAAATTATAATCTAAATATATAAAAGAAGAAAGTGACTGACTGACTGACTGACTGGCTGACTGACTGACTGAATGACTCACTCACTCACTCACTTACCATCAACGCACAGGCCAAACGGCTGAAGCTTCAATCATGAAACTTGGCACGTAGGTTCCTTTGTTAGTGTAGGTGAGCACTAAGAAAGGATTTTTGGAAATTCCACCCCTAAGGGCGTGAAAAAGGGGATGAAAGTTTGTATGAAAATCCGTCAGTTTTAAAGTCAGGGTCTTCATATTTTGGGTTTAGGCTGAAGATTAAAAAATAACTTACACGTGTCTCAGCGATTTTGAAGATTCCACCCCCATGAAGGTGAAAAGGGGAATGCAGTTATGGGAATAATTAAATCGTCTAGAGACTAGAAATTTTGCACATAGATACTTTATACTGTGCAGGCATCCACTAAGAAAGGATTTTTGTGAATTCCACCCCTAAGGGCGTGAAATAGGGGATGAAAGTTTGTATGAAAGTCGGTCAGTTTTGAAGTTAGGATCTTCGAATTTTACCTACCCTACCCTACCATACCCTACCTATCCTACCCTACCTACCCTACCCTACCTACCCTACCCTACCCTACCTACCCTACCCTAATCTACCATACCCTACCTATCCTACCCTACCTACCCTACCCTACCTACCCTACCCTACCCTACCTACCCTACTCTACCCTACCTACCCTACCTACCCTACCCTACCTACTCCACCTTACCCTACCTACCCTACCCTACCCTACCACCCCTACCCTACCCTACACTACCTACCCTACCCTACCTACCCTACCCTACCCACATACCTACCTACATAACAACCCTACCTATGTAGGTAAGGTAGGAATTTTTTATTTTTTCATTTTTTTTTTCATAAGAACCTTCTCCTAACAATAACAAACACAACAAAAAAGAATAAGCGAAATCGGTCCAGCCGTTCACGCGTGATGTCGTAACCAAGGGAAATCGGGATTTTATATATAGATATAAATAGATTACGTTGAGAAAATTTTATAATTATAAAACTAAATCAAAATTGAAATAAGTATAAAATGAAATGCGATCATGGATGGTATAAAATGAAAATTATTTTGTATGTATCATATTGAAACAATAAGGGTAGGTAAGTAAGTAATAAGGTCTACATCTCTTTCGGGTATCTCTGAACTTGTGTTTTAAGTTTCTTTGTGCATAGGGCCCACCCTCAGCTGCAGCGTCATCGTGTTGATTATCAGTGCTGGGCTTGCTAATCATCTCTTTTATAATTTGTTCCCGAAATTCTAAAATACTTAGTTTTTTTTCCTTTTCCAAATGTTTGGTGAATAACCCAAGCATTTACTAACATTGTGCCACAGACAAACTCAATGATCAGCTTGCGATACCACTTTAGGGTTTTCTAAGGCTGGTATAGTATGACGCCGTCTGATCAGAAATATCTACCCCCTTTTTCGCATTATTATAATCCAAAACAAGAGAGAGAAAGCATAATTCCTGTCCGTGTCTACCGGTGGCGCACCCCGTCCGAGCAAGACTTTTGGTTCATGGGGCGGTGATGTACCACCGGTGGCCAAATGAAGATTTGCGTCGTAGGATACCAAGTACCTACTCATGAGGTGCCAGTCTGAACGTGTTAATAAGGCTCAAGGACAAACTCTGACGTATGCTGGTGTAGATTTGAGGGAGAATTGCTTTTGCCATGGACAGTTCTATGTAGCGTGTTCATGTGTTAGCTCATCAAATAGTCTGGTGATATTGGCGTGGACATGCAAAATGGTTTAAAATGTAGTTTATAAGGAAATACTTTAATTTAATTACTTACTTATGCTTATGATTACTTATTATTAGTCATGGATAAACACAGAAATAGTGAAGGGACGGGACAAGGTTAGAGCGTATTGATGATAAAGTAGGTAAGTATAAGTCTGAAATCAAAATCAAAATCAAGGTATTTATTTCAATTAAACTTTAGAAGTACTTTTGAATTGTCAAACAAAAAATTAATAAAAAGATGACTCTAGTTGCAAATTCGCAAGCGTCTGTAGGTCTCAATGGAGAAGAATTTGCAAGAAACTCCCCGGACACTCTTTTCCATCAGTTTTAATTACAAGTTTTTGGTTACATCATTCTTGTTGAAAAAATACATATATGTGAGAACGATGTAAAAAGACGTGTACGTAAAAGCGTCTAGAGTAACAAATAATTAAAAAAAAGCACTTTAACAGGCCGAGACAGCTAAGTTATGACCAATCCCAACTGATGGCGCCCGTTCACGAACATGACGCATGGATCGGCACCACTCAGCTCAACCATCATGAAGGGAACCGAATGATCCAACACATGTGCCACCATCAGAGAGAAATTAGAGAGAGCATGACACACTCAACTGCCAGGGCACACAGAAGTCAACGAACGACATATAGGTACAGTGAATGGTAGATTTATCTACAGTCGGAACATAGTACTCACACATGTGCTGTGCAATTATATAATACTAAAAGAAATTGAGTTTATACAATACAAAAATTTGCATACAGTCTTCAGCATGTCCAACAATACTTCGATACTTTTCTGCCCATCACTAATTGTTCTTGCGCCCTAGTGGCTGCGGAGCAGGACCAGCATTGAGCCAAGCATTTTTATCAGCGATGTAATCCCCCAACTTATAATATGCTTGCCTACATAGTGTGCGTTTTATACAAGTCTTAAATTTCGTCTCATTTAGTTGTAGAATGTGGGGAGGAATTTTATTGTAACATTTTATACAGTACCCCATAAAAGATGATGCTACTTTAGCCAGCCTGAAACCTGGTTGAATTAGTTGATCCCTATTTCTAGTAACATAATTATGTCTGTCACCGTTTTTACTAAAAAGATGTAAATTCTTTCTAACATACATGATGTTTTCATAAATATATTGACAAGGTACCGTCATGATGTTAATGTTCTTAAACAGTTCCCTTAGAGAATCGCGCCGGCGAAGATTGTATATCGCTCTGTCCTAAGAAACACTTTCGCATTACATTTTTTTTTTACTTTATTTCTACATAATGTTAAAATATGATAAGGAGAAGCATGTAGTCTACGCGTGCGAAGCCGCGGGCAAAAGCTAGTAATATATATAGTAGCAACCCTAGTGAGTCCGGCAAGTTTAGCTGTCAGGTCAATTTTCGAGGATGGCGGGAGTGGTCCTTCTGTATACTTTTTATAGAGATGGGTCGTACTAGGTGAATTTTGGACTACGTGAACCTAGTCCAAGTCCGTACAAATACTTGATCCAAATACCTGTTCCACCTAGTCCATGAAATATGCATACTTTATAGATGCTTCGTCTTTGCGTACCAACGATACGTGTAGATACATACGTACGCAGTATTGAATTGTAATCTTCCCTTCATACTTTACACAGGCTTAGGACTGTCAACGTAAAGATTTATCTACATTGAAGAATGTTGGCGTAATTAAAAGATTTCTATTCATTTTCAGAGTACTTAATTAGTTTTGTTTTTTTTTTAATACACTACTTGCTTTGGGAACCATTTTTTAAAACAATAAACACATGAATGAATGTCGTACTTAATAAAAAATAGATATATGTTCTTTAACGATTTATCAAAACGTCTCTTTTTATCTAAATCGTTACGAAAACCGATCACACTAAATAAGTCTGATAGTACGTGTTTGCGACGTCTAGTAGGTCAATACGTCAAGCGAGATCACAATTTCGCATGAGTCCGTACTTGATACTAGACTGCATCATAAAGTCATCATTCGCATTGAGTATTGTCAAAGTACCCGACAAGTCTCGAGTCTCCGAGTCTCGAGTATTGACAGATAAGGATGGAAGGATTGCGTCGTGTTACTTGTATGCCATTGAAATATGGATCAAATTCAAATGACTGACACACGAATTATTTATGAAAAACACTAGTGCGCGTCGCGTTACTTTTATTCACTTTGAATTAGGGTTCAAATTCAAGTGACTCGTGACACACGTATGATTTTGGCAAACATGAATGAGCTATGACTATGCTGCTATCTCGCTTCGCCGCTTCGTCGGTACTTTGATTCGCGCGGGCCGTGGGTGCCGTGCACTGCGTAGGCACAGTGAGACTAGGTGGATCGAGTATTTTAAAAGTTAGAATAGGTGCAGCCTAGTCTCGTTAAATACCTAATCCTTGGATCTGTTCTAGTATATACGCGTCATCTCTTCTGCTGCTTCGGCTTCTAGTCGAAGGTTCTTTTGATTTTATTCATTCATTCTGTCCCCAGGACGTCGTTTTGATGAAGTAGGTAACATGAAGGAGTGGTGGTCTGCGGCGACGTTAGAACACTACAACAGAAAGACGCAGTGCATCATCGACCAGTACAGCAAGTATCACATGCCGCAGCTGTCCAACTATACCGTAAGTTATTGTCCCTTAATGTCCAGAGTCATCAAGCACCATATATGAGTATACGAATTTCCTTCGTAATTTATTTCAAGGCTCCAGATTGATCAGTCTTAGGCATCGTACACCTAGGACCGATCAATTTGTCTATGACTATCCAGTCAAGACTCGATTTGGACAATGTATTATCCATAATTATAATTGATACCTGTAGTGGACTGTATTGGTGTTGTTTTGTTGGGGTCTTGTTGGAGGAATGAAAATACTGTCTTGATTCGTATCTTCAATTTATTCCTTACTTGTTACCCCTTGTAGAGCAGGAGACCGACTGTGTCTCAACTCCCAAGCGGTCCGGCTTTTATACAAAAAACCGTTAGCCGCAAACAATAGCGCCCTTCTCCCTCAACGGTATTCGGGCCCGGCATCGCAGAAATGCCGATTTTATTAAACTTATCTTACTCAAATCTACACAAATTATACATTTCCTTAATCTACATACTTAATTCTACCTAGGAAAAAATATAAAACGTGTAAAAGGTCAATACAAGAGTCTTAAACCTAACCTACTCTAAGTACTCTACTTATGAGCTATGAAAACATACATAATCTTGTCTAATTAGCTACCTTTTCTCTAGTTCTTATATATATTACAAGTGTAGTCTTAATCTAAAACTCACATGGCACCTATGTCAATCCTATTTTAAATATCCATGTGGTATTTTTAGAAGAGAAATCTACGAGACAATGCAACGGGATTTATCCTTTTTCTCACGCCACGTTAATGTCTTTGGGATCGTTCAAGGCGGCCCCGCTAGCCATTAGATTAATGAGGGTTCGTTTACAGTTCCGAAGACAATAAGCATTGAATTTAACTTATTTTTATAATACTGTAAAATGCCGACAACAGAGCTTAATGTTCGCGTAATTCATATACCGTTGGAAGGTCCAAACATGTGGCAGGCCTTAAATAACTGTTTACAGTATTACCGTGAGAAATGTCCTTATGCTAAAATAACATGCGAGACGTTCTGTCGTTTATAGTTCTCCCCCCGGCGCAGCTCGCGTAGCCTCCTTCGTTGACACGACGACGAGCTTGCTCACGGGGCGTCGGAAGGTGCCGGTCCTGGTGCGCACTTTGACGACTCTAACGCCGCCATCCGGTCCGCGATGCGTGCGCTCGACGATTCCCATCGGCTACTTGTTCCGTGGCTCGCCGCGAGGTACCCGTGTGAGCAGGTACTCGCGTAGCCACCGTCGCCAGCTTGCATGGGTCGCACGTCCTCATACTTCGAGAAGCGGGCCGGGTTCGGTAGCCAGCTGTCTCGCTCCGTTTCTTCTCTCGTGTGAAGGACCTCCTCGTCCTCTGGTTCATCCGTCGACGTCGTGGGCCACTGCTCTTCTGGCAGGAGCAAGAAGTCCGGCCCTTGAAACCATCTATCCGTGGCGCAGATGGGCGTGTCGACAAGTCGAGTGGCGTCGTCCGCTACGTTGCACTCAGTAGGCAGCCAACGCCACTCTTCTTTCTGGGTCAATTCAGCGATCTCTCCCAGCCGATGCGCGACGAATGGCGTGTAGCGTCGCACGTCGTGATGGATCCAGTGCACCACGGTAGATGAATCGGTCCAGTAGGTCGTCTGGCCGATGTCGACTCGGTGCTCCTTCCTGCAATCAAGCCACTCGGAGGAGCAGGGAAAATACACCTACTCATTTTTGATGGCAAACACAAATCGAGAGATCTCCTGGAGAACTTCAAAACCTCGGAAAGAAAATTCTTCTGCGCACCCTCCATCAAAGTCGAACCATTTAGAGAAAACCCGAAACATATTATACAATGCAAGAAATGCTATGCATTCGATCACTCAAAACAATCGTGCTACGGCAAACAAGAGGAACCACAAATAGTTATTACCACGCTAGAGGGTACAATGACGAAAGTCTGCAGAAATTGTAGAGGAGAAGACCACGGCGCGAACAACGCCAAATGCCCTGTGTTCAAAAAAGTGATAGCTAGGCAAATGGAACAAGCAGAGGCTAAGAAAACAAAGAGAGAGGAGAGAATTAAACGCTCAGTGGTAAGATTGGGAGTTAAATACGCAGATGTCACAAATACAAGGCAATTTCCAACTCTGCCACAAAAAGAATCACCACAATCACAATCAGAAAAAGTACCACCGACAATAGGCGGTCTCACATTAGAGGGCCTCTTTCAGATGCAGACACAAATGCAACAGACACTGATGATGCTGATGGACACTTTAAATAGGATACACTCGCATCTCAATGGCTAACCACGACAGTAAGAAAATACAGAACCTCAAAATCTTACATCTGAACACCCAAGGAGTGAGAAACAAATTCATTGAAATAAAAGCACTAGTCGAGAAATATAGACCGGCTATAATTATATTGAACGAGTGCAAGATCGACTTTGAGACACAACAATATAATCTCAAAGGGTACGATAAACTCACCCACACATTGGAAAAACATTTAGCCACTGCCATGTATGTACAGAGGGGACTAAGGTGGGTCGAAACGGAAGTCACTCCAGGCTGGAACGATGAAAACAAGAAGATAGAAGGCGTAGGCATTAAACTTTTCACTAACCACGCAACTGGACAATACATCAAGATCAAAGGAATATATATCCAAATTCCAAACCAGCATCATGCTAGAGAAGAACTGGAAGAGACCCTAGCCGACGAGCCATCCGTCATCATCGGCGATATGAACTTACGCATGCAAACCCTCGGCCACAGCAGGAACTCCGGCCTCGGCAACGTTGTTAGAAAAGCAACAAAAGACGGAATCTGCTCGTTAAAACACGCCAATGCACCATCTAGACCTTTCAGTCAAGGTAACACCATCCTGGACCTGGCTATAATCACACACCAACATCTAGAAACGCAGGCCAAACAGGTAGAGACTGTTGGTTCGGATCATCTCCCTTGGTTGCTAACGGTGAAGATTGAACACAATATAGAGGAAAACCTATCCCGTAACACAAAGAAAATATATGAGGACGAGAAACTGAGAGCTGCATACCAACAGACAATGTGGGAAGGTCTCTGTGACCTTAACATGGAAATCACAACAGAAGCCGATTGCGAGAAGTATGTCGAAACAATGGAAAATGCCATTGTCGCAGCCCTCGACACTCACGCACCCCTGAAAAATTCAACAAGGCAGGAACGACTACCGAAGGAAATAAACGATACGATAGACATTCGAAACCAACTAAAACAAATTGTATGGCAAGCAAGAAACTACAGCCCCGAACTCCAACGCGAAACACGCATTCTTTACAACCACGCTAAGAGAGAAGCTGAAAAGGTCCTGAAAGAATACTCCGAAAAAGGCTGGCTCGACAAACTCCAAGATCCACGGGAAAATAAGTCACAAATGTGGCGCATCCAACGAAACATGAAGAAGCCTATCGTTAAACTTCCAAACATAACGGGATGCAGTGCAGAAATAGAAACGATCGACAAGCTCACCGATACAGCTATAATTAAAGAGGCCAAAATAGCGAAAGACGATGAGGGGACTGAAAAGACGACACCATTCCAACCGCTCGACCCAACGTCAAAAAAAGAAGTACAACTTGCACTGAACAGGTTCAAAAACAAAAAGGCCCCAGGGCCAGATGGAATAAAAGCAGACGCCCTCAAACTTGGGGGAGAAGTCTTCATCGAGGCATTTGTGCCTCTTGCTAACTTTGTATTGTCCACAGGCTACTTCCCTAAGCGATGGAAATCAGGCGTTTGCATATTCCTGCACAAGGCCGGCAAAGATCACCGTCAGGCATCATCGTATCGCCCGATCACACTGCTCAACATCATGGGCAAGCTTTGTGAGCGGCTGATCCTGACAAGACTTACCACTACGGTCAATCGGCTGCAGCCAACTTTCCAACACGGCTTCACGAGGGCAAGAGGCACGGCAACGCAGATTCTACGTACCGGAAAAATAATCACTGATGCTCTAGCCACGGAAGACAGCGTCTCTATGATATCTACGGACCTATCGAAGGCCTTCGATTCAATCAACCACAAGGGACTGATCAAGAAACTTCAGAATCAAGACGTTCCCAACAATATCATTAAGATAATTGAGAACTACCTCGAAGGCAGAAACTTGAGAGGTAGATTCAGAACTACCATAACCAAAGACAAACCAATACCTCACGGCGTGCCCCAAGGCTCGATCCTGGGACCAATAATCTTCAACTTGTACGTCCATGATATTTGGGATATACAAGACCACATCAGAGGTCTCAAACTTTCACAGTATGCGGATGATCTCTGTATACTCAACAGAGCCACGAACCCAGAACACGCGACTATGCGTGCTGAATGGGCAGCGGAAGCCATCGTTGACTACTATACGAGATGGGGGTTAAAGTGTAACATAGAGAAAACAGAATGCATCATGTTCTCGAAAAAGAAAAAATACCGGCCAACGGTTAAACTAAAACAACAAACGTTGCACTATCAAAAGCAGATCAGATACCTCGGTGTCATCTTCGACAAACACATGAAGATGAACCAGCACACCGAAAAGGTCGTCAAAAAACTGAAACAAGTCAGAGGAGCCCTCGGACCAATAATAGGATACAATGCGAAGACAGAAATAGACACGAAACTGGCCATCATTCAGGCCTGTATATTACCGTTGATGGACTACGGAGTGGTGCAACTACTCTCAAGGTATAGTGCAACGAACCTGAGCAAAATCGAACGCCAATACAGACTGGCACTGAAAAATGCCGCACAATTACCAAGACGAACACCTACAGAAGTGATCTGGGAGATGGCGGACATAGAAGCCTGGCATCTACGCGCCGAGGACCTTAACACCAAAATGTTGCAAAACATTGCAAAATTAGAAATAGAAGATCTAGAATCCCCTGGAGACGCCTACCAAGCGCACGGTGAATTTAACCCCCTCAGGGTTAACCAGAGAATGGGCGATATATTTTATGACCCTTATAAAAAAGGATACAAGCGGTGGCCTACCGACAAAGCGATGACGCCACGTCCCCTTAAAATTAAGTGAAATTAATAATTGTAATAATAATTAAGTAATAATAAGTAAGTAAACAACATAAATAAAATACGTAATCTGTTTGTATAGTCTCACATATTGCGAATAAACAGAACACAGCAAACATAGATCCATTAGGACGTAAGTTAGCTGACTCAACTCTGTACGGCCCACCGGCCACAGAGACATTTTGTAATACACAAAGTAGGCAAATAAATGTTATTCTGATTCTGATTCTCGCCCCGATCACTGCGGCTTGTAGCTCCAGGCGCGGTATAGTTTGCGCCCGACGAGGCGCCACCTTAGCTTTGGCGGCCACCAACACGACTTTCAGGCTCCCATCGACGTTTCTTATTCGCCAATAGGCCACGGCTGCGTAGGCTTGCTCGCTGGCGTCGCACAGTACGTGTAAGTCGACGCGTTCATACTTTTGCGTCACGTAACAGCGCGGTAGTCGCAGGTGAGCGAGTTCGGTCAGGCGAGCGAGCCAGGAGGAGAAGAGATCGTTCTCTTCCTCGGGGATTTGTTCGTCCCACGTCGTCTGAAGGCGCCACAAGCTCTGCAGTATGATCTTCGATCGTATTGTGTAGTGGCTCAGCAACCCAAGCGGGTCGTATATGGACATCACGGCGCTGAGGGCTTCACGCTTAGTTGGGGCGCGCGTTCTCGATCGTACTTCAGCCGGGACTCGGTTCATAGATGTGTTGAACCCCAGCTCATCGCGCTCCGCGTCCCAATGCAGCCCCAGGATCTTGCTATCAGGCTGCTCACCCCCTAATTGGGTAGGAGAGGTGGCGTGTAGCTCGGTGGGCACGTCACATAGCACCGTCTTGTCGCTGGAGCTCCAGCCTCTCAGCGTGAACCCTGCGTGCGCGTGCACTGCCCTCATTTCCTCGACTGCCTTCCGTGCTTCTTCGGCGTCTTCATAGCTGGCCACCAAATCGTCCATGTAATGACTTCCTTTGATGGCCTCCAGCGCCCGCGGGTACTCCTGCCCATGTACATCTGCGTTGTAGTTGCGTACGTAATGGGCCATGTACGGGGAGCTCGCGGCGCCGAATATCATACTGGTCATCTTGTATTTCCTCGGAGGCTCTTGTCGGTCGTCACCTCTCCACAGGAACTGTTGCGCTGGTTGGTCCTCCGGCCTTATCCTGATCCTCAGGAACATCTCCTGCACGTCTGCTGTAATCGCTACCGCCTTCTCTCGGAACCTAAACAGGATTCCTGGTAGCGACAGCAGTAGGTCGGGTCCCTCCAACAGTTCGTTGTTTAGGCAGACGCCGTTGCTCTTCGCTGCTGCGTCGAACACTAGCCTATGTTTGCCCGGCTTGTTCGGGTTCTGCACGGCGAAATGTGGCAGATACCATCAGATGGCACTCGCTCGCTCCGACCCGTCGCATGGCGTCGCGTACCCCTTGTCCAATAGGTTGTTAACCTGCTTGGAGTACTCAGCCGCGAACTGTGGGTCGGCGTCCATCTTCTGCTCGATCTTCTTCAGCCGGCGGAACGCTTGATTGTAGCTGGGCGGCATAGTGACCTCGTCTCGCCGCCATGGCAGCCCAACCTCGTACCCGGTGTCAATCTTCCTGATTGTCCTCCCGACTATGTCGATGGCTCGTTGATCGCTCGCCTTGACTCTCGGCTTTCCTTGTATGCCGAGCGCGTCGATCCTGAAGTGGGCTTCGACTAAGTCGTGGAGTTCCTGGCTGCATGCACCCGTGGTTCGGTCGGGTTCATACACATGCAACACGTTCCCTTCTTTTATGATGGTCCTGCGTGGTGCGGTTCCGTGCACCACCCATCCTAGTTGCGTTCTTGATGCGGCCGGTTGGTTAGGGCCGCCGATTCGGAGCTCGCGGGACACTATGCACTCCCAGTGGTCTGTACCCACTAGAAGCCCGGGGCGCGCCAGTTCGTAGCACACCTCTTCTGGTGTCAGGTCCCTCAGGTGCTCGTAGTCCAGCAGCGTGTCGGGAACAGACTGTTGGTGAAGCCGGAGATCCTTCATGGTCCTCGCTCGTACCTTGTAGCTCTCTTCACTCTTCAGTCCCTTCACGTCGATGTTCACTACTTGGCTGCCCATATCTCGCTGCGACATGTTAACCCCGCTCAGGTGGAGCGGCCGTGATGGCCCTTCTGCCCCGACGCTTGCTGCCAGTGCTTCGTCCACTAGGGTGATCGTGGCCCCTTCGTCTAGGAGCGCGTAGGTCTTGACCTCCCCCCGTGGTCCGGACACGATGACAGGACACATCTTGAGCAAGACTGCTCGTGGCCCGGTAGCGGGTCGGGTAGCCACGGACAGGACCGCTTCCTCCTTCGGTGGGTCAGCCTTCCCCGTGTCTTCGGTCTGCGCTTCGCGTACCGCTTGATGGAGCGTCGCATGATGCGGGCGGCGACATTGATCGACGCCGCACAGCTGCGCCTTGCAACTTCTGCGCCTGTGTTGCTTCTGGGCGCATTTGAAGCAATTCTTATTAGATTTCAGGAAGCTCCATCGCTGCTCTACCGTGAGCGCCTTGTACTGCGGACACCGCGTCAACACGTGGGTTTGCTCGCACTTGGGGCACTTGTCCTTTTCTTCTTGCCTTTCCTCTGTCGTAGCGAACACGCTCGCCTTCTTCTTGAGTGTCACGATGGGTCTAGTTTCCTTTCTCGGTGCGGCGGCGCTTGTAGACGGAGCGTACGTATATCGTAACGCTCGGTCCGCCTCTCGCATTAGAAACCGTGACATCACGACGATTTCCGGATCCGCTGTCCCTTCTTGATCGTAGGCGTAGTCACACCAGCGGGATCGGAGATGCGGGCTGAGCTTGTCCAGTACTTCCCGGGTCATAAAAGGGTTGAACAAGTAACCTCTTCGATCGATTGTTTGCAGCACGCAAATGATGTTTTGTAGCTTGACAGCGAAACTGATGAGTTCTGTGGCCGATGTACCAGGTTTCGGAAGCTTCTTGAGGTCGTCCAGTGCCCGGTCGATGATGACTTCCGGTCGTCCGAAGCACTGCTCAAGGGTCTTCATAATGACGCCTGGATCAGTGGCCGTATGTAGAAGGGCGGCCACGGCGTCTCTTGCCTCTCCTTTGAGGCAGCTTCTCAGCCTTTGTACGTTCTCGGCTGCTGTTACCTGGTACATGTCTGTCGAATCTCGTACAGCCGCCTTGAATGGCAGCCACTCGTTGGCCACTCCGGAGAATGTAGGTAGCTCCGTGTGCCTAGGCCTAGGTCGGGCCATCTTTTCTAGCGTTGCTGCCAAGTGCTCGATGCTATCCTTCGCTCTTGTGGGGGTCGGCGATCTCGTTCTAGATGTGAAGCGTAGCTGTTTGGATTCTCTTGGTCCCACCTCCCCCGTGAGTTGAGGGGATTCGTCCTCAGCCATTCATCCACCATTCGATGAGGCTCTTCGCGAGGACGAGAGGGCTCTTGTTCCTCTTGTATGCTTTCTTCATCGTTGATCGCTGACACCTCCACTGCTAGTCTCTTCTTGACTAGCTCTTCTTCCAGTGCCAGTTGCTGGGTTCGGATGGCTGCTAGCTTCTCTGCAGCCTCCAGTTCCGCCATCCGTAGCCTTGTTGTGACGCTTGTCGTTGACCGTTGCGACCTCATTGTTCTGGTTGGTGACGTCATTCGCTGTGGGATCGCAGTGTTTGTCGTCTGAGCACTGGAAGGCCCCGCTGCGCTGTTGTGTGCTGTTCTCGAGAATAGTGATGCTGGTGGGTCCGGTGAGAGTCTTCTTCTTCGCTCCCGTTCGATCAGCTCCGCTTCCTGGCGGCGCGCCTCCTGTTCTTGGACGCGTCGCGCTTCCTGTTCTTGGATGCGTAGCTGTTCTTCCATCTCGGTTGCGTCTCCCTGGCTCCTTGTGAACACCATCTCGAGTATAGCCGCACGTTCGGTTTGGCACGGCGGGTTAGTACCTCTTCGGTTTGGTACTTCGGGTGAAACCGGTCGGCTCGGTTCGGTGAGCCGGTCGGGTTCGATTGGGTTTAAGCCGGTCAGGTTCAAGACCAGTTAGGTTCGAAACCGGTCCTGTTCCGTACAGCTTTGTTCTTGCCGCAGATCTTCCTACTTCGTCTGCAGCTGGTTGACAGCCGGGTACCTTTCTTCGCTCTTGCCGCAGGTCTTCGTACTTCGTCTGCAGCGCGGAGGTTCTGGTTGCAGCAGATCTGATGGACCAGACTGTATAGGGCCTGGTTGCTGCAGGTTCTTCTTTCTTGTATCTGTTGCTCGTAGAACCAGACTGTATTGGACTGGTTGCCGCGAGTTCTCGTTCTTATCCGTTGCTCGTAGAACCAGACTGTAGTGGACTGGTTGCCGCGAGTTCTCGTTCTTTTATCCGGCTCGAATAGGACCAGACTGTAGTGGACTGTATTGGTGTTGTTTTGTTGGGGTCTTGTTGGAGGAATGAAAATACTGTCTTGATTCGTATCTTCAATTTATTCCTTACTTGTTACCCCTTGTAGAGCAGGAGACCGACTGTGTCTCAACTCCCAAGCGGTCCGGCTTTTATACAAAAAACCGTTAGCCGCAAACAATAGCGCCCTTCTCCCTCAACGGTATTCGGGCCCGGCATCGCAGAAATGCCGATTTTATTAAACTTATCTTACTCAAATCTACACAAATTATACATTTCCTTAATCTACATACTTAATTCTACCTAGGAAAAAATATAAAACGTGTAAAAGGTCAATACAAGAGTCTTAAACCTAACCTACTCTAAGTACTCTACTTATGAGCTATGAAAACATACATAATATTGTCTAATTAGCTACCTTTTCTCTAGTTCTTATATATATTACAAGTGTAGTCTTAATCTAAAACTCACATGGCACCTATGTCAATCCTATTTTAAATATCCATGTGGTATTTTTAGAAGAGAAATCTACGAGACAATGCAACGGGATTTATCCTTTTTCTCACGCCACGTTAATGTCTTTGGGATCGTTCAAGGCGGCCCCGCTAGCCATTAGATTAATGAGGGTTCGTTTACAGTTCCGAAGACAATAAGCATTGAATTTAACTTATTTTTATAATACTGTAAAATGCCGACAACAGAGCTTAATGTTCGCGTAATTCATATACCGTTGGAAGGTCCAAACATGTGGCAGGCCTTAAATAACTGTTTACAGTATTACCGTGAGAAATGTCCTTATGCTAAAATAACATGCGAGACGTTCTGTCGTTTATAGTTCTCCCCCCCATCGTCGCCAGAAGTGGTCAGCGAGCGCCTGACTAGCTCGCCAAGTCCTCCGGTCGGCCTCTTCGCAGGGTCCTGTCGTCGGCAGCCCCTGGGACGACCCCAACAAGAAGTGGTTGGGGGTTAGGGCCTCGGGGTCGCTGGGATCCACACTAACGTGTGTCAGCGGTCGCGCATTGATTGAAAACTCAGCCTCAGAGAGCAGAGTCCTCAGTACTTCTTCCGCCGGCGCCTTCTCTCGCAGGGTCACGCTGAGTGCCGTCTTCACGGAGCGCACCATACGTTCCCACGCACCACCTTGGTTGGGCGCGCCGGGAGGGATGAAGCGCCACTCCAAGCGATGCAGTAGCCCCTCATCTCGCAGGACAGGCATCCACTCGGCGTAGGCATGGCGTAGCTCCTGGTCGGCCCCGCGGTAGTTAGTCGCGTTGTCGGAGTACATCACGCTCGGCCAGCCCCTGCGCGCGGCCATTCGTCTCAGCGCCATGATTGCTGAGTCGGTGGAGAGTGAAGCGACAAGCTCGATGTGCACGGCGCGGGAGGTGAGACACGTAAAGAGTGCGCCCCACCTCTTCTCTCGGCGGCGTCCTACCTTGACCATTATTGGCCCGAAATAGTCCACCCCACAGTTGGTGAACGGGCGGTGAAAAGGGTCAAGGCGGGCGTGTGGCAGATCTCCTGTAGCTGGGGTTTGCGGTGTCACCCGCCTCGTTTTGCAGAAGGCGCAGCTCCTCTCGACAGCGCGTACCGTGGGTCGCAAGTGAATGACCCAGTACCGCTGTCGTAGGTCGTTCGTCACACGCTCTCTATTGGCGTGGCCTGCAGCGCAGTGCTCCCGCAGCACAAGAAGCTTAGTCAGCTGATGGCGGCCGTCGAGTATAATAGGCCGCTTCATCTCCGTCGGTGCGGGAGAGGCCTCGATCCGGCCCCTCACCCTTAGGACACCGTCTTCCAGCACTGGATCCAGCCTGTACAATCGACTCGCCCTCGTGAGCGGGCGAGCAGACCGTATCTTCTTCATATCTTCCCCGAAGCTGTCCTCTTGTGCTTGTTTGATTAGTTCAGTCTCGGCGCGCTGGATATGCGTTGTATTTTAGCCTCAAGGTCGTTAGAAGCCCTCAAGGAAAATACCTTCAGGTATCAACTCATTCTACCGAACTCTGTAGGTAAATAACGTGTGTTTTAATACCACTGATGCGTAACACAGGCTTTAAGATTTGATAAGATAAGATATATATATTTTTCCAAACATGTGTATACTTACAAAAATCTGTTTCAATTTGTCATCCTGTGTATGCAGGATGACAAAAAAAAGAAAACAAAGGTTCAGCCATGTTTGCCATACTATGGCGTGCAAATATAATAATTAATATAAAAATTAAATGATAATAATTAATTACTCCAATAAATTTAAAAATAAAATAATTACAAATGTCAATAGTAAAAAAAAAACAATTATATAGTAACCATGTCAAAAATATCAAAAGCACACGTCAAATCTATGTAAAAATAATTTCAAATGTCAACAGTAAAAGAAAAATAAATAATAACAATACCAAAAATATAAGGCAAATGTCAAATCTATGTAAATATTATTTCAAATGTCAAAAGTTAAAAATAAATAATAACAATACCAAAAATATAAGGCAAATGTCAAATCTATGTAAATATAATTTCAAATATCAAAAGTAAAAAATAAATAATAACAATGTCAAAATATATCAAATAATTAAAACATACATTAACAATAATTTATGTCTGGTCTATGTAAAATATCAATCAAATGTCAAATCTATGGAAAAATATCAATAAATATTATAAAAAATAAAATAAAAATAATGTATGTCAAATCCTTGTAAAAAAATAATCAAAAACAATTAATATTAAAATAGTAATAACAAATCTATGATCTATGTCAAAATGAAAAATTCTGCTAGAAATTTGCTAATACGTAAGTAAGTAAGTAAGTAAGGCCCGATTTCTGATTTAAGTAAAGCAGGAATAATCAGTTGAGTATTGTCATGTCAGTGTCAAATAATTTAGGAAGCCTTTGAGTATTTTACGTTTCACAATTGAGAATCTACCTAGATCAGTTAAGTAAGTACCTACTTATGTATGGACCTGTCAAAGTTCCATTCACTTTCTCTTTCATCCTTACATTCCATTTTACAAACGAAAAAGAGACATCACAAGATTGCATAAAATTTACTGATATAAATTTTATACAGCTATAAAAAGTACGTTAGTATTATATTACATCATTCAAGATTAAAAAACTCAAGTTATTAAAGATACTATAATCTTTAGTAACTAGATTTTTCAAATTTAAGCAATTTAATAGATACCTATTTGAAATGTATACAACCTTATTATGAAACTATGAAATGAATCGTAGGTACTAGTCAATTACTTCAAGATTGTCATGGCAACCGTATTTATATTGTCAATGATGTCTTATCGTAAGAAAATAATATACAATATAATTTGTTATTTCCAAAATCAAGAATTGAAGCTTATAATTACTAGAAGTTAATGTGTTTAGAGCGAGCAGTTGCTGGTTCTTGTGATATCTCATAGAACTACAGAATATTTTACGTACATTTATACCTCAATGTATTTTACTCATAATTTCACAAGATCTCTCAAGAGGGCACTTGTGCATCTGCATTGGAATCTGATTGCAATTGTGATTTACCAACAAATGTGGACTATTGTGATGCAATTTTTAATGGCTGACCTGGGTTTTCAAGACCGAAGGCTTTGCTAGCCATCGAAGAACCTCCGAAGAAAAACAATATTAGCCAGGGTCGGTGCCATTGGATATATTGTGTCTGATATAATGAAAGAGGACTGTGTTTAAATATGTGTTAACAAGCAATATAATATCTGCCTACTTATTTTGTAAAATAATAAATAAATGAGACTTGTCATGTTGTTTTATATCATCTTTTACTGTTCTGATACCAAAATCGTATCATAAAAAAACCCAAATTCTGTACACAATTTCATCGCTGTCCTAAACCAAATAATCCGTTGTAAGCACTTCTTGTCTTGTGGATTCTACTAATACCTATTTTATATAGGTATGAAAGTCTGTATGTTTGGATATTTGTTAATCACACTTCAATGGTTGAACGTATTTGGAAGTATATACTTTGGAAAACAATTATACAATGACCAGAATTAGAACCTAGGACATAATAACAAAAAATAAATATAATAATAAAATAAACGGAATAACAAAGCCTTTTATTCTGAAATCATAGATACAAAACTGAAGTCTATACAATACATGTTTATAGATTATAAAATGTTCCAAATCTCAGTGTGCCTCTTCGCATAGGTCTACACTAACAGTTTCCAGTGGGGTCTGTCCTGACCTACTCGCCAACACCACAGCGCGCCATTGCTTACACTTTTTGCCTACGTCTTGGACCAGCAGTCTTTCCCATATCCCATTCCCATCTCTGACACTGTCTTCAATGGCTTCTTTTCCCATCTCTTGGTTACCACTTTTTCACTTTTTTCCATGTCCCTTGGTTATCGCGCATCATATGACCGGTCCATCTCCAGTTTTCACATAGTTTCTGTTGGATAACTCTCGGTTTTCGCGCAGGAAAAGCTACTGGCGACCACACACACAAAAACTGGCACTTTTTGAATATTTCTCTTTAAGTTATTAATCATCATCGTCATCATTTCTGCCGAAGGATTTCCCCAGCGTCACCACATCAACCGGTCCTGTGCGTCTTTCATACATCGGATTTCCGTGACCTTAACCAGGTCATCGGTATACAGGCCTTAAAGCGCTGCGTAATCCGCCACGCGGGCACCACTGCAGAACTTGCCCCATTGACCATCCGTTCTTCGAGCATCTGAGATCTATCAGGCGTGAAATATTTGCATCCAATCTAATGTTTTCGATAATTCAGGGCGAACACTCTTCTTCCACGCATCGGTCTTCGTGGAGGCATCTCCAAGGAAGACAAGGTCTTCTTTATCACTCGTTTTATCAGTTTATATATTATTTTGTATTTATTTCGCTTGATCACCGTTTAAGCACGGGCTTGTCAACTATCAACTGCCAAATGTAACCAGTGTAGCCAGATTCGACGAGCTCAAAGTCGGCTAAAATTTCGTATGTCCATTTATAAAAAAACTCAAGACGACCATTATTCACTAAAACCACGAAACATTCTTTGAAACTTAAATGCGTTAGCTACAAGAATCATTTATTATTTCTTTATTTCCCTGTGTTGTTGCGCACTGAAGTATAATGAAAAATAGTGATGAACTGTTAAAAGCATTTTGGTTTCCAGTTAATTTCATCATTCCTCAGATAATGTTGTATTAGATAGTCTCATTCCAAAATCGCATAAAATCGCCCCATTTGTTTTTTCTGAGGTAGCCTAATTGGCGCCGCTTGTAAAAATTGGTCGCCCCGGCACCATACAAAGTAGCCTAAATGGCAAAAAGGCGCCCAATCTGGCTACACCGATGATGTAACGTTGACGACGGTTTGAGAATTTGAGAATGATCAAATGTGTTTTTCTCAGTTGTGAAACCCAATTGAACGTCAATGAAGGTTTTTTGTATGACATAGGGTATACTTTGGCATGACTAGACAACGTATACTCAAACCGTGCTCAGCATCGCAGAAAACTTAAAGTGACACATGATCAAGAATGACAGATGCTTAAATCGAGATAAGCACATACTTAGCGTCAAATACTCAAATCAGAAATCGGCCATTAGTCCTGGTACTTAGAAACGACTTTAATTGTTTCTTCAGTTGCACATTATTAAGATCCCTCCAACTTTTGGGTAGCTTATTATAAACAATTCGAGCCATGCAAAAAACACTTTTGCGCATAAGTGCCGTTCTACTGCTATGCAGACAGAGCTGACTTTGATCACGTCTGTTTCTCGGCAATTCATGTGCCATACGTAAAAATAAGCCACTATTATTTCTAACGAACATGACCGTTTCCAGAATATAAATAGAAGGCAAAGTTAATATCTTATAACGGACGAAATAGGGCTTACAACTGTCGGTGGTTTTTAACTTAAACATAGCTCTTAGGCACCTCTTTTGTGCTTTAAACGCAAATTCTTTGTTCGTTGAGTTACCCCAAAAGATAACCCCATATCTGAGAACCGATTCAGTTAGCCCGTAGTAAGCGGTTAATAGCGCATCTATATTAACGTTTCGAGATAGTATGGACAAGGCGTACGCACTACTGCTTATTCTTTTAGTAAGGGCTTCTATGTGCTTCTTCCAATTTAAACGACGATCTATTGACAGTCCTAGAAACTTGGTTGTGTTTACTGTGTCAATTGCAATTTTATTATATGTTATGTCAAAATTTGGAAAGGTCAGTACACGCTGACTAAAATGCATAATTATCGTCTTACTTAAATTAATTTTTAAATTATTATTATCTGACCAATCTATAGTTTTATTCAATATTGTATTTATGTCCTGTTTATAAAAAATTCTATGATACCGTGTATTGTTTTTGTACTGTCATCCGCAAACAGTGTCATTGGATGCTTGATTGCCATTGGAAAGTCATTTATGTAAATCGTAAAAAGCGGTGGTCCTAGTATACTTCCCTGTGGAACTCCGTAGACAATATTACGTTCCTCAGAATGTAATATTTCTTCTCTTTTGTGTTTATGTTTATTCTGCTTATTTGTTTTCTATTGTTTAGGTACGATTTAAAGAGTTCAAAAACGTTCCCTCTATTATCATAAATTAAATTAAATTAAATAAACTTTATTTCAGAATCACTTTTAAACAATTCCATATTTGTTAGTAACAATGTAAACTTATAAAATAGTGTTAGTAACATTTATTCTAAAATGTGCGAGACACGCCGATCCCGGGGAATGTCTACTTGACTGCGTGCAGTCGTATCCATCGCCCCAAGATCGGAGAGTCCCACCTATCAGCTAACGCTCTAAGAATGGTGTTGGGGCTGGCGCGAACACGGCGTAGCAGAGATGCGCATCTCTTGCGCATGATGGCCGCATAAGCATCAAGCTTTTTCAGTAAAATATTATGGTCCACGCAATCAAATGCTTGAGTCATGTCACAGAATATCGCACACACTGGAGTATTTGTATCCATATTTGTCATAACCGTATGTAAGAAGTCGAAAATTGCCATGTTGATTGTATTGTTTTTTCTTAATCCTTTTTGTTCGTTACATAGAATATGATTTGTGTCCAAATATTAATTGAGTTCATTATAAATATATTTTTCAATTATTTTTGAGAATATTAGTATCAAGGATCGGTCTGTAATATGCCATTAATTCCTTATCTTGTTTTTTGAACAATGGCTTTATTACCGATTTTAAATGGCTTCTGGAAAAATACCTTCACATATACATTATTATTTATGACATGACTCAAAGGGCCACAGATTTCCACGGCTACTGCTTTCAGTATTTTTGTACAGATGCCATCGTAACCGACACTGTTTGTGTTGTTTAGGGCTAAAGTAATTTTAAATACGTCATTTGGCAAACATGGGTCCATAAACATAGAATATTTCCTATTTGATTATGCCTAGTGACCCTGTCGCCCGAATTAGCATTGCGCTGAATTTTATATCAATGAAATAAATATTAAATACATTAGAAATTAATTTTGGGTCCGAGATAATGTCATTATTATTTATTCTAAGTTTATTAATGTTATTCTTTGGAATATTTAACTTGGATTCGTTTATAACTTAACTAACCTTCCCCTCGGACCACGAAAGTGTTTAGACGTGCATTCCGTACAACATATTTTTTCTTAAATTTTTATTCCAAATTAATAGTTAATTCGAAATTAAATGTTAAATATATTTCGCAAAAGTACTAGGCGCGCATAAAGTTTGAAGAGAAAGCGAAACGCAGAGTACTGGAGTAAACAGGCCGGCAACAGTCAAGACGGAGATAGAAGGCGGAGCCTGCTGCGCGTAAGCCGTTCGTGCATCATCCTTGTCGGCTGCCACAACTTACGAGCGACAGCGATTAGCGAGTAACTTATTTGTGTTTACTTGAAATTAGCAAGTTAGGGTAACATGCCTAAGGCAACACCCAAAACTCCTCCAAATCAGTTCTCATCGCGCTCGGAGTCTGATATCCGGAAGCTGCATGCAGACGAAGACTCGGAAGGAAAAATCACCCAGAGAGCCAAACGCAGATGCCTTTCGGATGATGTCACCGGTGATGACCTGGATATTTTTAAAAACGATATCAAGAAGATGATCAGTGAGATGATGTGTACTCAGAACACCCGATTGGACAAATTGGAAGGTCATATTAAAGAGATAAAAAATCACTACACGGAAATTAAGGTCACAAATAACGATCTCGAAAAGGCAATGACAGCGGTCTCTGATCAATTGCAGTCACTAGAAAATAAAATTACAGGACTCGAAAATCTGCGTGGCTCCATAGCAATCCAGCTAACTACGCTAGAAAATAAGTTGGAAGTTCTTGACCACAATCTTATCAAGACCTCTATAGAATTACGCAATGTACCTAAAAGGCAGAATGAGACCAAAATCAATCTGTATGAAACAATAACGCATCTATCAAGACATATAGGCATTGATACAGAATCTGCTAGTATCCGTGATATTGTAAGACTACCCTCAAAAAAGGAGTACTTAACATCGAGTTTATCAGTCGAGTTCTGTAATACGCTGACGAAAACGAATTTTCTTGCTGCTGTTAAAGCTTATAATAAACGCAATCCCAAAGACAAGATAAAATCAACCCATCTGAACATAAAATCTGCACAGGAGACACCCATTTACATCACCGAGCTTTTAACAGCGAATACTAAAAGGTTATTTTACCTTAGTAGAAACCACGCTAAGCAGCACCAGTATAACTATTGTTGGACGTCGAATGGAAGAGTTATGCTAAAGAAGGATTCTGATAGCCAGACTATCTTGGTAAAAAGCGAAGAACAACTGAAGCAGCTGGCGACAATCACCAAAGCATGACTACTTGCATTTAAGTATATCTTGCTATGTCATACGTGTTATTTGATTTCTTTTGCGATTTTTTTGAATTTTTATGTTAAAGTACTAAATACAAACACAAACAACACTCACACACTTAACTATTACTATCAACACAACATACTCTCATACATGAATAACTCAACACCAACATATTACAACTTCACCATGACACCATATATACTCTTTACATATGCTTGCGTTCATCCCTATTATTCCTTACCTAGCTACTTTAATATGATAAAACATACGTTTTTATATTTATTATCCTCGATTATAAGCTTCGAACATACGTCCCTAAAACAAATACCACCCTATTTTCTCGTAACCATCAAACAACTCTTACTTTACTGCAAAAATGCATAATACCATAAACAATTTAATTGACAACATCGACGAACTATCTGTATCAACTACCTATACATGCACACCTGAGGAAACTCTCTCCATTGTGAAGTGTCCTAATAACTTTATTAAAATCCTGACACAAAACATTCGCTCTGTAAACCGTAACTTCTTAAACTTGCAAACGCTTCTGCACCGAATTTCTTTCGATTGCGATTTGGTTGTTTTGACTGAATGCTGGTTACCTTGCTCTAGTAATAGCACTATCCCGATTCTCAATAATTACTCCACGTTCATGACCACCAAACATATAAATCAAAGTGACGGTGTAGTGGTGTATTCAAAGTCGGACCTGTCTGTTACATGCGAAGAGCCAGATTTCCACCGATCTGCATCGGGTCTTATTATAAAAATTTACTTTGACTTGGCAATAATTTGTATTTATCGATCGCCGTCAATAGACAATATAAACAGCTTTCTCACAGTTCTTAACAACATCCTTCCGTCGCTAAATAGATTTAAATCGGTAGTTATAACAGGTGACCTAAACGTGGACATCAAACCTACCACATCTGACATGCGCTCCCACGATTACCTAAATTGCCTTGCTTTTCACGGTTATCTTCCTGCCCACACCTTACTGACCAGGGATGGCAATTGTTTGGACCACACGTTCCTCAAAACAAATTCCCCCACCCACACATTTGTCTTAAGCTCCACAATAACTGATCACTCCGCCTCCTTACTTTGCATTCACGATAAATGTCTTAGAACGGTCACAAACTCCCTTATAACAAAAATTGACTATGAAGGGCTTGACAAATCTATCTCAAAACTGGACTTCACACCTATTTTCAGTATAAAAGACGCAAATATGGCTACCGATAGATTACTGAACTTAATGACTGCATCCATTTCTGAAAATACCACAATTAAAAAAGTATCATCAAAAAAGAGAATTCTCAAACCGTGGATCACATCTGGTTTATTACGGTGCATAAGAAACAGGGATGCTCTACATAAGAAAGTTAAAAAATTCCCAGGCAATGAAGTTCTAAAAATTACTTACCTTCGATACAGAAATTTTTGCATTAGTATTTTAAAGAAAGCAAAGAGAATTTATGATACAGAGGAACTAAATAAAGCTAGTAAAAACCCAAAAACACTATGGGACACTATTAAACGGGTAACTAACACTACTAAAACTAAGAATACATCGGCTCAGTTGCTAACTTTGTCATCTTCACCTATTGAGTCTTGCAACACTATTAACTCATACTTCGTAAATATTGGCGAGAGGCTTGCAAATAATATAGTTCACACCAGTACTACACAGCCATTGACAGTTACTCAACCTACTTCTGATATCACATCGGCTTCATCGTTCGTCCTCGACCCTACTGACCTTGACGAAATTACAACAGTCATCCATTCTTTGCGCTCTGATGCTGCAACTGGCTGGGATGGCATATCACCCTACATCTTGAAGAGGTACTCAATCTCCCTGGCACCCATACTATGCCATATTTTTAACCTCTGTTTCGAGACAGCCGTCTTTCCCTCTTCTTTTAAAAAGGCAATCATTCATCCAGTCTTCAAGGGAGGCGACGGGAACCTGCCGAATAATTACCGTCCCATTGCAGTACTGACTGCCTTATCCAAGGTACTAGAACGGCTTATCAATAAAAGACTTGTTTACTACCTAGAACATTACAAACTAATATCACCACAACAATTTGGATTTCGTAAAAACAAGTCTACCTGTGACGCAGTTCAGGAATTAACTAACAATATCATACACAACCTGAACACTAATAAAAAGGTCCTTACGATATTTTTGGATCTTGCGAAGGCGTTTGACACCGTTCCCGTTCGTTCTCTCTTACTCAAACTTGAAAGGATGGGTGTCAGGGGATTGCAACTTGATCTTTTTCAAAACTACCTCACAAATCGCTCCCAGATAGTCAAGATTGACCGTCACAGCAGCAATGAGCTTCCCATCTACTATGGCGTTCCGCAAGGAAGCATATTGGGACCCACTTTATTTCTAGTTTTTATAAATGACTTATGCAATATAAATATCCCAAATGCCAAGATAACATCCTTTGCAGATGACACTGCTATCACTTTCGTCGCTAACACATGGTCTGAACTCGAAGACAAGGCACAGCATGGCTTTAATGTAGCGCTTAACTGGCTTTATTTCCATATGCTTACTTTGAATACCTCTAAAACCAAGTTCATTACTTACTCGATCAGTTCTGCTACCCAACCAAAGCCACCTATATCAATTAAAGCTCACACATGTAATTCGCAGACTCAAGTTTCATGCAACTGTGCACCTATATCCTCTACGGATGAAATCAAATACCTAGGTGTAATCATAGATAAGAACCTTAAATTTAAATCTCATGTTAATGTCCTTACTGGCAGAGTTCGCAAACTTATATATATCTTCAAAACCTTAAGAAATATTGCTAATCCTATAATTATACGTAATGTCTATTTTGCCTTATGCCTATCAATTATTACCTATTGTATTCCCTGTTGGGGTGGTGCTGCAAAAACTATCCTTAAACCGTTGGAAGTTGCACATCGCGCCATACTGAAAGTGGCTACCTTCCGTCCACTAATTTATCCAACTGTTCAGTTATACAAAAACTGCAATGTTCTCAACGTGCGGCAACACTTTATTTTACAATTAATTCTGTTGCAACACCGCATAACCCCCTACATTGAAATTACCAAACGCCGAAAAGATAAAATATGTACTCCTCCAAAAACTCGCTTGTCGTTTACTAGAAGATTCTTTTATTATTTAGGTCCGTCTCTTTATAATACAATAAACAAAAATTGTCCAATATATAAATTGTCTTATCGTAATTGTAAAGAGACCGTCCGCACATTCCTTCAAAATAAAACCTACGACGAAACAGAAAAATATTTAATTTAAGTAAATTATGATAAGTTTGTATATTGTACCACTCACCCAAAACATAGACCCAAACAAATCCAATCCCCTTACTTACGCACGCTTACACTGACTGACTCAGCCGCACGCTCACGCACATACACACACACACACAAACCCATACACGCACACACAGCACACTCGCACAAATACACAAACACACTCAGACACACACGCACACACACAAAAATGCGCTCGCGCTCTAATATCTATAGATTATAAGAATTTAAAAGTAACTTGTAAAAATTAAATTGTAGCAATAAAATTAGAGGGTATCGGCACTGTTACTCCTTAATACAGGCTATTTCATAGCCTAGCAAGGAGGACAGCACGTCACCCACTTGATTGTCAGAAATTTACAACTACCTACTTTGTAAAACTGTTACATGTACTGCAATCTGTTTTATATAAATAAAGATTATATTATATTATATTATAATTTGCCAAGTTGTTTTGGATTTATTGTTTGATTTATTTATTCTATGGTTGTTTTTAACTCGTTGAGTTAATTAAACTAATGATCTTTCTAAACCGTTTTGTATAATTTTAAAATAGAGTCTGGCGAACGAAAGTGTGATCTGAAAAACGCGGCAAATTCAAAAAATCTTAATGTGGTATCACCAACTATACCTCTGGTTAAATGTTTTGATACTTGTATTATTTGTATTTATTATAATTTATATTTTGATTTTATTGGCACCGTTTGGTGAAGTGTGACGGAGCCGTGACTGTCATGGATGTGAGTTAAAAAACGAGTGTGTAGATTTATTTATTATTATGTACATAATATCCACCTAACATTTAATTTATTAATTACTTAATCATCATACTCAAAATCAGAGTCCAAATATTCAACCTCTAAGGATTCATTTGTATCTGCATCATCATCTACACTTATTATAAATTTTTCCAATACTTCTTCTGTTATGTGATCTCTTTGTTTATATTTATTTTCCACATTTATTACATGGTCCGTCAATTTTTCCAGTCTTCTGCAGTTATTCGACCAAATGAGGAACATTGAAACATAAACATAAGAAAATGTATCATCATATCGTAAATATATAACAATCAGCCAACATGGATCAAGATTATCAAGTCATACTTACAATCGCAATCACAGACTTTGACGTACCTTTGACAGCTTAATAATGTTGCCATATTAAAACTTTGGAAATACCCCAGATCACGCTTTCGTTGGCCACTGTATCAGTTTATTGCATTGCGTCGGTTTTTCCGGAACTGCATTGACATTGCGGAAGTAATTGACGTTTTTTCTCGCTGCATTTTTTAATGCCACGTGAAACCCATTTTTGTTTCTTATGGACATTCACGAAACGTTATTTTCGGGGAAGCATTGTTTATAAAGTAATGAAAATATATCTGAAAACGTGTTAAAAGCTACATTTGGGTCATTTGCTTCATATACTTCTGAAAATGTCAGACTCCGCAGATGTCCCTTAAATTTACTTTATTGTCGTTATAAAGGTCTATCCACACATATCAGGGCCGTGCCAGGGACGGGCACGGTCTGTCCACGTCCCGTGCACGTCCCGGGCACGGCCCTGATAGGTGTGGATAGACCTTTATAGTCCCGTCTTCTCCTTCTCCACCGATTAAAAGTACAAACTGTGCTAATTGGGCATTTCAGTAATTGGGCTGTGTGATCTGACAACGCTAACTCTAACACTAAAGCCTTGCAGCCTTGCTTAAAGTTATGCGCAAAATTGTCAATGCATGTTTTGCTCTTAAGTCGAGTCGGTTGATTAAGCACCAGTTTCAAGTTAAAGCCTAATAATATATTTTTGAACTCTATTGATTGATTTCTTCTTTTAAGTACGTCTATATTAAAATCACCCGCTAAAACAATATTTTTACAGTCCTTTTTACTTAAAATATGAATTATTTGTTCCAATTTAACAATACATTAATTGAAATTGTTTGCTTTTGGTATTCTATAGATACAAACACAAACGATTTAGTTCAATGGCGCAGCATTCAAAGACACCACTTATAGACATTTTTGCAATTTTTGGCAGTTCTCTCGATTGATGACCGGACTTCACGTCGGTGCTCCATGGACCAATTGAAATCTGTCCAATTGGTCTATGGGGAAAATATATGTTTCCATCGTCCAATTACCAACTGGGCTATGGAGAATTGAAAAATGTTCCGCTGCCCAGTTTAATAGTATAGTAAAGCTTTGTCCATATGTATTAAAAAGAATATATCATAAACCATTTTTGAATCCGAATAGACGGCAGAAATTATTTTGACATTTGTAATCTACGTTAGAGAGTTAGAGAGTGTTAGAGAGGGTAGACGACAACGCTCGCGCTCGCATCGCTCTGTGTAAAATATATTTAAAAAAATACTAGTTGTCCGCAAAAGTAAATAAAATTAAGTCAAACAATAGAACAGTGACTAATGAAGTAGTGACAGTGTTATCTACAAGTTTCATACACAAACTGTGAAGATAATAACAAAATACATAAAATCATAACAACATGAAAAATACAAACAAATACAATAAATAGAAATCAAGTGAAGTGACACCTAAACCAGAGACATTTAATAAAAAGTGCAAATTACATGTATTAGCAAAATATTAAACCCATAAAAAATCTAAATCATCCTCAAAAGGCGAACTAAAACAAACAACCCAGAGACATCATAGTTGTGTTCATAGTGCCAATGTATAAGCAGTTTCCAATACAAAAACAAACAAAAAGTGCATACCTAAATAGTGTAAAAACCAATAACTTACAAAACAAAAACAAAGTGACCAAAGTGTTTGACAGTGAAAAAAATCCACACGCATGAGTCATTTCAACCGTTTTTGCATCGTTCAAATATTGGAACTCAATGCTAAGCTTAATTTCAACTTATTAACTTAAGTTCATTTGGTTCGGCGGTATAGAAGGCGACACTTCTCCACTGGTTGATCGGTCGCCGGTTCGAACCTCAGCCCGGATTACAACTCTTTTTGTGAATTCTAAATTGTCATTCAGATTCTATCAGTACTTCATACACAACCATGACCGAAATCAATACAATAACGTAACCGTCAGACGCGCACGAGCGCACTCAAACTCCGACTTCAATTTGGATGAAAGCCTCATCAATCACACACTAGATGGCACTGTATGTAGTATGCCAGACATATCAGATGATGATGACATTGATTTAATTACTCAACTAAAGAAAAATATTAATGATCTCACCATTAAACTCGGTAGTGCAAATGGAGAAATTGACTCACTAAGCCTTGAAATTGAAGGGTTACTATAATAATGTCCAAATCATAATAATGTCCAAAAAATAAAAATGATCAAAAATAAAAATGACCAAAAATAAAAATGTCCAAAAATAAAAATGAACAAAAATAAAAATGACAAAAAATAAAAATGCCCAAATCATAATAACGTCCAAAAATCATTTTCAAGGGTTGGAGTGTAGCCTTAGGGACACTGGCGCGAGGACTTATCGCTTATTTATTTTTTTCTGTAATTTTCCAATTTTATTGCAGTTTCGGGTTAACCTTAACCATAAAAACCATTGAGGTTCTGAGAAGCATAGCCCTACGACGCACTGTTTCCGAATTATGGGCCTCCGAATTATATTAAATATATATCCGAATATCTCGAAAACGGTGTCTACTAGGCAAAAAATAATTCAAAATTTTGCCCCCCTGTGTAGCCCCCATGCTAGCATCCTAACATGAATACTATACTATCATATTGGAAATGTAGACCGATAAATTTATACAAAATAAAATAAAATTCGGGGCCCATAATTCGGAAAAGGTGCGTCGTAGGGATATGCTTCTCAGAGCCTAAATGATTGTTATGGTCAAGGTCAATCCGGTACTGCAATAAATTTGGGAAATTTCCGAAAAAATAATTTCATGAAAATTTAGTCCAAACATTTTTTTTTCTTTTCTGCTTATAGTGCCCCTAAGCGTATACCCCAACTCCTAAAACTCCGCCCATAAGATGACCCACTGACCTTTTAATGAAATTAAATATTTAGAGAACTAACTATTGTCAGTAACGAGAACTGTTCACAAATAGGTTCCGTTCACATTTGTATTTTTTGCAGATACCATACCATAAATAAAAAAGATTAATTTAATAACTCAAAAAACCCGTCTGCTTAAAAAGCGAACTAAAAAGACATAAACAAGAAAAAATCATGCTGTGCAGTCGGAGGATACATATTCGCGAGCTGGCTGACCAAAACCAGATGTATCCTCCGACTGCACAGCATAATTTTTTTCTTATTTACGTCTTTTTAGTTCGCTTTTTAAGCAGTCGGGATTTTTGTTTTTTTTTAATATATTTCTTTTCTTAACACTTTTTCGTAACATTTTTTTAGAATTAGGTACATTTAAATCTTAATATATATAAATCTCGTGTCACAATGTTTGTCCTCAATGGACTCCTAAACCACTTAACCGATTATAATAAAATTCGCACACCATGTGCAGTTCGATCCAACTTGAGAGATAGGATAGTTTAAATCTCAAATTATAGTCGCAATTTTAATTTATTGCTAATTATTTGTCTGTTATTATTTGACAGTCACAATTATCTGTTAACTCCAAATGATTCTAACAGATGTCGATACCTTTCGACTGGGTTGAGTAAGTAATCAATAGATGGCGCTGCTATGGTAAATCTACGAACGTGTCATATAAGCTACATTTTAACAGCATAATTACCACGTGTTGTTGACGCTATAAAATTAATTAAATTTATTTTGTAGTGAACGAAATACCGTATAATTCAATTATTTCCATTTTAAATTTTTGGTGTTAGCATAGCCGGCCACGTGTTACTTAGACTGAAGTGTAAATTGCATTCATATTATAATGAAGATAATACAGTGAAATTAATCCTGTTTTTTACTTATTTGTGCTTCATTATTCAAATCTACTATATAAAAATAAGTCGGGTTTTCCTTCCTGACGCTATAACTCCAGAACGCGCGAACCGATTTCCACGGTTTTGCATTCGTTGGAAAGGTCTCGGGTTTCGTGAGGTTTATAGCAAAGAAAATTTTGGGTAGGTAGGGTAGGGTAGGGTAGGTAGGGTAGGGTAGGGTAGGTTGGGTAGGGTAGGTAGGGTAGGTAGTGTAGGTAGGGTAGGGTAGGTAGGGTAGGGTAGGGTAGGGTAGGTAGGGTACGTAGGGTGGGTCGCGGATAAATTTGAAAAAGAGTTACCGCGGCCCTGGCTCAAGCAACTGAAGGAACACGGGTGGGTTTTAGTCAGTAAAAGTCTGACACGCCCTCCCGCCTCACCCAGAGCGGGAGAAGTCATTGGATGATTTCCCACCCAAAAAAAAAAAAAATCAAAAAAAAAAAAAAAAAAAAAATATAAAAAAAAAAAAAGGGTACGTAGGGTAGGTAGGGTAGAGTAGGTAGGGTAGGGTAGGGTAGGGTAGGTAGGGTAGGGTAGGGTAGATAAGGTAGGGTAGGTAGTGTAGGGTAATTAGGGTAGGGTAGGCAGTGTAGGGTAGGTAGTGTAGGGTAGGCAGTGTAGGGTAGGTAGGGTAGGCAGTGTAGGGTAGGTAGGGTAGGCAGTGTAGGGTAGGTAGGGTAGATGAATGTTTGGTGTTTTTATGGCAAAACAAAGTTTGCCGGGTCAGCTAGTATTGTTATATATTTTTGGAATCACCTCTTAAAACCCTTTACTTTGATACCCCACACGATGTAATTGGAAGAAAAAAAAAATGGTCACCCACAATATGGCGCCCAAAAGCCACCATTTTTCTATTTTCCAATATTTTTTATAGCCAGTGACACTCGCAAGATTAAGACGAATCGATTGACATACTAATCATGAAAATCGGCCAACGCGTTTGGTCTCTGAAACGCCACATAGGAACAAACATACATACATAAACTGATAAACACATTACCCTCCTTCGGCAGTCGGGTAAAAATAAAATAGACTGGATGGGTAGAATGGACTGTGGAGCTTTAGTAATAAACCTTAAAAACATAAATGTTCAAAAATCACCCAGATTCTCTTGAGCACACGGAAATAGTAGTTTATGAAAGAAACTGTTGCATAATAAGGGGTATTAAAACATGAGTGTATGTTTAAAAACCGAGCCGTAGGCGAAGTTTTTAATAGTATTCACACGAATGTTTTTATACCTAGTTATGTGCAGTTTCATACACTACTTTATCTACACTCATACATTGGGATTGAATCTACTAAATACCATTTTTGCATTTTCCATGCCATAAAGTCGTGACAGCATTTATCATATAATTTTCTGGAGTTTGCTGGTAGTAATAGATTTATAAGTAATTTCCTTCGCCGCATCTAAAATATCGGGTGGAGTCAAATTTTCTTCACATTCACTGATAACAGACATTATTAAGCAAGAATTTAAAAAACTCAAGAAATAAAAAAAAATCAGTACAGCAAAACCTGCAAAACGTATGAATGGCGCCAACACCCAGCACATCACTCACTCACTCATCTTTTTTGAGTCAATTTTCGCTTGGGGCAGGATTTGGCTGGTTCGCCAGGGTTCAGCCAATGCGATGAGAGTTTCCGATTATTGTACAGGATCCACTTTTTATCACAGATAATGATTCGATTTAAAATCCCTTCATTATTGTGCCGGTTGAGTAATGTAACGCAGCAGTCGACGCGCTTTTGTCGGTTTGCTGCACTCAATTCATGAGGTACCCACCAAAGAGGAGATATTTGAGATCAAAGTGGCCAGTACGGCAAAACGCCAATTTCATAGGTAAGGACATATTATATTACCTAAAGGTCAGATATGCTCACCTTCGATAAACTTTACTTACTCAATAAATTTTTCGTAAGTACTGGACCATTTTTCGTATTTGACATTTTTATTTTTGGTCATTTTTCGTATAGGACATTTTTATTTTTGGACATCTTTCGTATTGGACATCTTTCGTATTGGACATCTTTCGTATTGGACATCTTTCGTATTGGACATTTTTCGTATTGGACATTTTTATTTTAGGACATTTTTCGTATTGGACATTTAAAATTTATGACATTATTATAGTAACCCAAATTGAAAGGCTTAAAAAGGAGAATGAAAATCTGGTAAGAAAAAACTCACTCTACAAACAAATAGTGACAAGTCCAATACAATCTCCTACCACCACGCCAAAGAAAAGGGGGCTTAAATATTTAAAACAAGCAGGAGGTATAAATAAACAAACCCAGACTGATTCTGATATAGTAGTCAAAGAAATAGTAACCAAAAGCTATGATGAACAAAAAACCATCAATACACATTCCAGTCCACAGACGGCGCCACAATATTCGAATGAGCAAGTGCCAATGAAAACCAAACTAATAAACAAAAATAAATTGAAAAATAACCTATGTATATTAAGTACTAATAAAACTAACAATAATATATTAACTTTGGCAGAAAAGTATTTTCAAGACAATTATCAAATATGTCACTACCTAACACCAAATGTAGGTATTGTGCACCTTCTACGAGATATACAGACAAAACTCAGAAATTACACAATGAGCGATTTCTGTGTAATAATGATCGGCGAGGAAGATTTTAAAACTACAAAATGTTACTTTGATATAATTACATATATGAGAAACGTATTACAGGACATAAAGAACACAAATATAATTATTGCTTTGCCAACATACAAATGTAGTGATAACTATAATATTTTATATAATTCGAGACTGGAAATGTTCAACAACATGCTGTATCCATATACAGCATGTTGTTGAACATTTCCATTTTTTGTTGTTTTTTTTTTTTTTTTGTTGTTTTTTTTTTGTTGTTGGACATTATTACGCATCAATACTCATATATTCTGGACTCTAATTTGAACTTAAGCTATCACCATTCTACGTACACAAGGTCGGGCGCCTTAAAAGACTACACCGTGGGAATTATTTTTGAGGACCTATTCAACCTTCAATTGGAAATCTTAGAAGAAAATGCGCTCAACGCAAAAAATGAACCAAAAGAACAGTTTTTTCTCCAATAAATATATTAACATTTTACACCAAAATATTGCAGGTTTATTAAATAAATCAAATGCTCTTACGGTGTGCTTAAATGAACTATCTGATATAAATATAAATGTAGATATTATATGTATTACCGAACATTTTATCATGAAGGGTAACGAAAAACAACTATACATACCAAATTACACTTTAGCTGCTTGTTATAGTAGACAGGAAAAGAAGAGAGGAGGAGCATGTATTATTGTTAATAATTGTCACCAATGGAAGGCAATACCTCAAATATCAAAATTGTCATTGCCAGGGGTTTTCGAGTGTTGTGCTGTTGAGCTTATTAATTATAAATTAATGGTTGTATGTATCTATAGAGTACCAAATGCTAAGAATTTAAATGATTGTTTTGATAGACTTGAGACTTTGCTTAAAGAAATGTCCAACAAGCGTCCCAGGAATGTTGTAATTGCAGGCGATTTTAATATAGATATTTTAAAACCAAATAATAGTTCGGTTACACTGGAGTATCTGCTACTAGGTTTCAACTTGAAACTTGCTATTAAACAGCCAACTCGAATGGCTAGTCAGACGTGCATAGATAATTTTGCGCATAATTTTAAAAAGACTTGTAAAGCGGGTGTATTAGAGTTTGCGTTATCAGACCATACAGCACAGCTTCTTCAATGCCCAGTTCCCAATGTATGCAGTATAAAATCCTGGTATAAGAGATTACAATAACGAAAATATAGTAAAATTTAAAAATAGTATAAACAGTCTCAAATTTTCGGAGATCTATCTTACTGATGATCCCAACGTAGCTTACAATGAATTTATCAACACATTTAAACTATTTTACGACTTGTGCTTTCCATATAAAGAAATAAAAATCAACATAATAAAAAAGCCAAAATGGCTATCACTTGGCGTTAAATTATGCAGTAGAAAAAAGAGGCAACTTTTGTGGCAATCTAGGTTGAAGCCTAACCACGAAAACAAAAAGAAATTCACTACCTATTCTAAACTATATAACAGAATTATTAATTTAACACAAAAAGCTCAAAATAATTACAAAATACAGCAAGCCAAAAATAAATCGAAGACTACGTGGCAAGTAATTAATCAGACAAAGTACAATATCCCTAAACAACCGATTGAGAAACTTAAAGTTGGTAAGCAAATTATATACGAGCCTTCGGATATCGCTGGTGCTTTTAATGACTTTTTCGTTGACAAAATAAATCCAAAAATGGATGCTGATTGTAAGCCGAAGGCATGCATGTCATCCACGAAACTGAATTCAATGTTTATGGCTCCTAGCACACCACACGATTTATATAAAATAATTATGTCCCTAAAAAACACTAGCAGTGTAGGTTTTGATGGAATCGCCACAAAAGTGCTGAAGTCAGTGTCAGACGAGATATGCGGTCATCTAAGCCACATACTCAACCTCATTATTTGTGCAGGTGTATATCCGGATGCTTTAAAAACATCTATAATTAAACCCTTATTTAAGAAAGAAGATAAGGAGTTGATGGAATATTATAGACCAATTTCACTCATACCGGTTATTTCAAAAATATTTGAGAAATACATCTACAGAGAATTATATAATTACGTGGAGAAAAATAATATACTTTGTGAAGAACAAAAAGGATTCAGACAGCACAGAACCATTAATATGGCAATTTACGACTTTTTGTATACTATTGTTAGAAACATGGATAAACGATCCCCCATATGCGCTATATTTTGCGATATGACTCAGGCGTTCGATTATGTCCATTATAATACCTTACTAAATAAATTAGAAATCTATGGCATAAGAGGTAACGTGCTCGAACTTATAAAATCTTATTTAGAAAATAGAACACAAATAACCGAAGTTAGCCGTATTAATGTAGTTAATAAACATGAAGAGATAACAAGATCACGAGAACGTAAAATCTCATACGGTGTACCACAAGGAACCGTTATGGGCCCGTTTTTGTTTATATTATATGTCAATGACATGCCCATGTCCATAGAACAACCTATAACAATGTTTGCAGACGATAGCACATTAACGATCCCTTGTAAAAACGTAATTACGTATGAAAATGACATTAATAGTTCTCTTGACTCACTAATTAAATGGCTAGACAAGAATAATTTAATTATAAATTTAAATAAGACAAAGATAATGCACTTTAGACAGCGTACTCCCGGCTTAACTAATCTTCATATACACTACAAAAATGACAATATTGAGGAAGCAGGAGATACGAAATTTTTAGGATTACAAATAGATTACAGCTTAAATTGGAAAGCACATATAGATATATTGTGTAAAAAACTGAGTTCATCTGCATATGTTTTATATAGATTATCCTCCTTAGTAGATACCAAAACATTTATATTTTTTGGGGGCTGAGTCACCCGCGTCCGTAGGTGAGTACCCCTTTTGTTACCCTACACGTGGTCCCCGGGTGGTGCTAAACAGGTGACACTAACTGGTGGTAGGTTTCGACCGAAGGCTTGCGACCACCCACCGAGCAAAGACGTACCGCCAAGCGGCCTAGCCGTGTTCCGATAAGATGCTCGGTGTAGCCACAAGAGGAGTTGGGTCGAGATAGTTGTTCCATTGCAGGCGGACCAGCCTGACTCGCGTTGTTATGGGCCTATCGTGGGACTAGTCGCGGAGGGTAGCGGGATCCGAGGCACGGTGCGCCGCTGGCCGACCGCAGGTAGTTGGGGGCCCAAGTAGTGTGCCAGCCACACACGAAAGGCTGCCCCGCCAACTGTCGAAAAATCCCGGGATGCGCCATCGTGCTGGTTGGCGACCAGACGAGAGTGCCCGATGGACATTCCCGGGGGGGCTCGGGCGTCCCCGCGGTCTCCAGACTAGTCCCCCAATGATAGCGTCCTGTCTGCGCGTGTCTGAAGGTTGCCAGCGTGGAACCTCATCTCACTTCCTTCTCCTCACCTTCCTTCACTCACAATAAATGCCAAGGAACAAAAAGAGAAAAGCTGAACAGCGGCAGCACTCACTCTCACATAAGGTTCACCTCAGTAACATCCGAGGTCTGCACTCTAACCTTGATGCAGTCCACCATCATCTGGAGACTGATAAACCAGCGCTTTTGTTCCTTTCGGAGACGCAGATCGGATGTCCGTCAGACGTGGCGTATCTTTCTTACCCAGGATTTACCCTGGAGCACAGGTTCAAGCCACGCGCAGGTGTATGCATGTACGCCCGTGACGACATCTGTTATCAGCGTCTCCGAAACCTTGAAGACTCTCGATACTCAGTGCTCTGGGCCCTGGTTGACACAGGTCTAGATAAGATTATCTACGCTTGTGTCTATAGGTCGCACAGCGGAGACATGGAGACAACCGGGCTTATACAATACCTTAGTGAGGCGGCTGATGAGGCTCAGCAACGGTACCCAACCGCCCAATTAGTGATACTGGGGGACTTTAATGCCCACCATCAGGAGTGGCTCTTCCCGTACCAGTACACTGACCATGCTGGGCGAGAGACGCGAAAGCTTGCGCTAGCGTTAAATCTCACTCAGCTGGTCCAGGGGGCAACGAGGGTGCCGGATGTCGAATCGCATACGGCTAATTGCTTGGACCTTCTGCTGACCACAGATCCAGACCGTTACTCGGTTTCGGTATCTCCACCTTTGGGTAGTTCCGACCACTGTCTGGTGAAGTCTGTATCCGTCTACTCCCCGCCCGATCCCAGCCCAAGAGGCACCCGGCGGGTATGGCGGTACAAGTCAGCAGATTGGGATGGCATGCGATCTTTCTTCGCATGCTATCCTTGGCAGCTTTGCTTTTCTTCGTCTGATCCTACGTCGTGCGCAGACGCCGTGACGGATTTGTTGCGTCAGGGAATGGAGTACTACATTCCGTTCTCTGACGTTGCAATGTCTAGCCAAGACCGACCTTGGTTTGGCGCCGAGTGTATTCGCGCCGATGCGCGTAAACATGAGGCGTACCATGCTTGGGTCGACGCTAGAACGCGCAGGGCGAGTGACGTTGGTCAGAGGAAGAAAGCTTACAACAGGGCTGCCAAGTCCTGCAAGAAGGTATTGCGAAGGGCTCGGTTCGACCACATTAGCCGGATAGGGATCAAACTTGCTTCCTACCCAGCAGGTAGTAAAGCGTTCTGGTCCCTGGCTAAATCGGTTGAATCGAATTTCTGCCGTCCCTCACTACCACCACTGCTGAAACCCGACGGGTCACTGGCCCACTCCGCTGAGGACAAAGCAAACTTGTTTGCCTCTCTTTTTGCGGAGTCTTCGCGTCTGAATCCTGGTGGCGCGCGCCCCCCTCCTTCTCCTAATGGATGCGAGACGAGTATGTCGGACATTCGCATCCACCAAAAGGACGTACGCAGGGTGCTGCGCAACCTCGATGTGAATAAGGCTAGCGGACCCGATGGTATACCAGCAATTGTTCTCAGAACCTGTGCGCCTGAATTGTCTCCTATCTTGACGCGCCTGTTTCGCCTTTCTTATCAGACTGGAAAAGTGCCGAATGCTTGGAAGCAAGCCAACGTACAGCCCGTGCCCAAGAAGGGCAGTCGTGCTGACCCGGCCAACTACAGACCCATCTCTGTAACGTCCATACTCTGTAAGAGTATGGAACGCGTACTTAATAGTAAGCTCCTGGCATACCTAGAAGCTAACGACATCCTTAGCGACCGCCAATACGGCTTCCGCCGAAATCGGTCCACTGGGGATCTTCTAGCGTATGCCATTCACATCTGGAGTGAGGCCATCGAGAAGCATGGGGAAGCGCTTGCCGTCTCCCTCGACATCTCGAAGGCTTTTGATAGGGTCTGGCACGAAAGCCTTATTGGTAAGCTTCCTTCATTCGGTCTGCCCGGTGGTCTGTGTGACTGGATTGCAGACTTCCTGAGGGGTCGGTCCATTCGAGTAGTAATCGATGGCTGCTCTTCGGACCTATTGGATATTAATGCCGGGGTCCCTCAGGGGTCGGTACTCTCAGCGACATTGTTCTTGCTACACATAAATGAACTGCTAAAACCCGGCACCTTTGGGTATGCAGATGACAGCACTGTTGCTGAGAGATACTTGTCCAACGCTCGTGCTACCGGGCCTCAGATCCAGTCTTTCCGGGAGGCCATGGTGGAGCGCTTGAACCTGTCCTTGCAGGCAGTCTCTGAATGGGGCGATGCCAATCTGGTCAAGTTCAATGCCGCAAAAACACAGGCGTGTCTATTCTCCGCAAAAAAGAGCCAATTTCACCCGGCTCCATCTTTTCGAGGTGTAACCGTACCGATAACGGACCATCTTGAGCTTCTTGGCGTAACGTTGACATCGACACTTAATTTTGGCCCATATATTGAGGCAAAGGCACAACTGGCTGCCAAAAAGTTGGGGATCCTTGCGAAGGTGAGACGGTACTTCACGCCGGAACAGCTACTTAAGTTGTATCAAGCGCAAGTTCGATCTTGCATGGAGTACTGTTCTCATCTCTGGGATGGATCTGCCAAGTACCAGCTTGATGCTCTAGAGTCGATCGAAAAACGGGCCAAGAGGCTCATCGGCAATGAGGCACTGGTCGAGTCAAAGCTCCAGAGCCTTGAACATCGTCGTCAAGTTGCCAGCTTGTCGGTTTTTTATCGGTTGCATTTCGGAGAGTGTGCGATGGAATTGCATGATCTAATTCCACCTAGCCCGTTTCATCATCGGACTACAAGACGTACGGCGATGCGCCATCGGTACATGGTGGACATCCCACCCATACGCACTAAACGTTTTGGAAATACTTTCATTATGCGTACAGCTAAGGAGTGGAATTCCCTGCCGGAGTCTGTGTTTCCAGATAGCTACAACCTCGGGGTCTTTAAGTCAAGAGTGAATAGGTTACTTCTAGGCAAGCGTGTTACACCGTCGACCACATCATCGCTTACCATCAGGTGAGATAGTGGTCAAGCGCGAGCCTATCTATAATAAAAAAAAAAAAAAAAAAAAAACATTTCTAACGGCTTACTACGGCATAGTTGAATCTCACTTACGCTACGGCATAATTTTCTGGGGGAACTCAACTGATAGAGACACATTTAAGGCCCAAAAACGATGTCTCCGGTCAATGTTTAAACTTAAAACTACAGACAGTTGCAAGCCCTATTTTAAGCAATACAACATCTTGACACTTCCTTGTATTTATATTTTCGAGGTGGCTGTGTTTGTAAAGCAAAATCCAAGTCGTTTTGAACGCCTAGCTGATGTATTCCCAAGGAATAGGCGTGACAATAGCAAAATATGTCAAGTATCATGTCACACCGCTTTGATGCGCAACAGTGTTTATTGCATGGCCCCAGTTGTTTACAATAAATTACCAAGTGGTTGGAAAGATTTAAATATAGTGCTGTTTAAGAGTAGATTACGTAATTTTTTAATAAATAAAACGTACTACAGTGTGGCTGAATTTTTGTCAGAGAAAAATATGTTTGTTGATTAATTGATTTATTGAATGATAATTGTAATGATATTGATAATTTATAAATTGATTTATTGTACGATAATTGCAATGTTAATGATAATTTAAATATTTCTATTGAGTGATCATTGTGATGATAACGATTGTTTATGGATTAATCTATTGAATTGAAATTGTGAACATAATGATAATTTATTAATTGATCTACTGAATGATAATTGTAATTATATTTTATTAATTGATCTATTGAATGATAATTATAATGATAATATATTAATTGATCCATTGAATGATAATTGTAATGACAATTTGTTAATTAATCTGGTTTTTAAATGTAAGTTCATGTTGCATAAATAATGTAAATGTTTGCATGCCGAATGGTAAAATATGGCTGAGCCTTGATATCATAACAACTTTTGTATATTACCCATATTTGCAAAATAAAATTCTATTCTATTCTATTCTATTCTACGTTCAGAAATTTTTCATTCGATGTATTCATGGAATCGGGATATTCTGTGGATCAACTAGATAATGAATAACGATTATTATTTTGTCTAATTTCAATTTTGTTATTATTTAATTAAACAATTCGTAGCGATGTCAGACTGTTTATATTTTATATGAGTTTTTTATTATGTAAATGGTAAATTTGTTTGGGTACTACGGTTTATTTTTTGTTCCAATGTGCTTTCGATATTTTTTTTCTCCTTCAGTAGCGGTGTGCGACTGTTTTATGTTTGTTTTGTTTATTTTATTTTTTAAAGTTGTTGTTTTTGTTTCGGAAGCAACGGTTTTCTTCAGTTTCCTTGTTATTTTTTTTTTCTTTTATTGAATAACGTTTGAAAGTGCTGAATTATTTGTTTAAATAACTATTTTAGTGTTTGGTGTAAGCTGGCGGGTGGTGCAAAGTGGCACCTCAGTTGTTTTGTTTTTAGCAATAGTATATTTATAATTGTGTAGGTATAATATATATTAATTTCTTCTATTTATGTCAGACAATGAGTCTTACTTCTCAGCTAACGAATCTACTGCCTCTTCAAGCGACGCGAGTTTTTGTTCACTCGGTGGCACCATTGGTGACTTTTTGCAACATAACTTCAATGATGAGTCTAGTCGGTTGGTGAATGTGTGTCACATTAACGCACAAAGCGTACCCAGTCACTACAGCGAGCTGTACGATGCGTTTAACAACAAAAACATTCACGCTATCCTGATCTCCGAAACTTGGCTCAAACCGCATCTTCTGTCCGCCACTTACCCTCTCACCGGTTTCGTTCTTATACGGAATGATCGGATTGGTAAGGGAGGGGGTGGTGTGGCAATATATCTTCGCAGTGATTTTCCTTATAAAATAATAGCTACTTCCTCTTCAAACTACTCTGCCTCTGCGGAGTTTATCTTCCTTGAAGTTTGCGTCAAAGGAGCCAAAACCGTTATCGGTGTAGTCTACTGTCCCCCGTCTGTCGATTATTTCACTGAATTCGAATCAGTTCTTGAATCTCTGGGTTCTGAGTATGCACACCACATTATCATGGGTGATTTCAATACAAACCTCCTTTCCCGAAACTCCCCTCGATCCCTTAAGCTTCTCCATCTTATCGAGTCAGCTAGTCTGCACGTTTTGCCGCTCCAGGCTACTCATCATAATAAAAGTGGTGATGACACCTGGCTCGATCTTATCCTTACCTCGAATCCCTCCCTTGTCTCTTCCCATGGTCAGCATGACGCTCCTGGCTTCTCTCATCACGACATGATTTTCCTTTGCTATATCCTCAAACCTCCTAAACCTAAACCCAAGGTTCTGTACAGGCGTTGTTTTGCCAGGATGGACGTTGAGAAACTTAAGGAGGATGCATCTGTGATCGATTGGGAAATCATGATGGAGGCCACTTCGGTTAACGAAAAGTTGGCGATCTTTAATGATGTTGTGGTCAAACTTTACGACATCCACGCTCCCGTCAAAAAAGTGAAGTTGAAACGTCCTCCTGCGCCTTGGATGACCAGGGGAATACAGATGGCCATGCGACGCAGGGACCGCGCGTTCCGAAAATATAAAAGGGATCGTACTGATGAGAACTGGGCGCTATTTAAGACTTCAAGGAATAAATGTAACCAGATGATACGCAATGATAAACGCCGCCACATTTTAGAAAATATTTCTTCTTGTTCTTCTGCCGATATTTGGAAGTTCCTTGGAACACTTGGTATCGGCAAACCGCGACATTTAGACCTTCCAAATTCTATTGACTTAGACGATCTCAACCGTCATTTCTCCACTGTGCCTACCATGGATCGTCTAACCAAGCAACAAACTCTGTCTCTTATCTCTGGTCTAACGCGTCCTCTCATTAATCCTTTTCGTTTAGTTCCAGTTGAGCCGGGCGAGATCAGAAAAATCATCCTCTCCATCAAATCCAAAGCGGTGGGCTGTGATAATATCACTCGTGATATGATCATAGCTATTCTAGATCACCTTCTACCTGCTATCACCCATATTGTAAATTTTTCCTTGTTTTCCGGAGTATTCCCCTCCCTGTGGCGTAAAGCCTATGTTCGTCCACTACCTAAAGTTTCCAATCCCACTCTTCCAACCCACTTTCGTCCAATTTCTATCCTACCCTTCCTATCCAAAGTGCTTGAGGCTTGTGTCCACAAACAACTTTCATACTTTGTGCAGTGTAATTCACTCATTAGCCCTCTTCAATCTGGATTCAGGCCCGGGCACAGCACTGTGTCCGCACTCCTTAAAGTGACTGGCGATATGAGGGTAGGTTTGGAAGACACCAAAGTCACTGTACTAGTGCTGGTCGATTTCTCGAACGCCTTCAATACCGTTAGTCACGACATCCTATTAGCCATTCTGTCCTATTTGATGGTCTCTCCCGAAGCACTGGAATGGTTCACCTCTTACCTTCAGGAACGTCAGCAGTCGGTTCACGTTGGGGATTCGTCATCTCACTGGTGTAATTTGGAAACTGGCGTTCCTCAAGGCGGCATTCTTTCTCCTCTTCTTTTTTCTATTTTCATAAATCTTATTACTTTCGAACTTCAGTGTGCGTATCATCTGTATGCAGATGACCTGCAGGTGTACTGTCAGGGGAGTGTTGACGAAATACCTGACCTTATCAGTAAATTAAACAGGGACTTATCGGCTATAAAAACCTGGTCCGATAGATTCGGTGTGGCAGTAAACCCCAATAAATGTCAGGCGATCATCGTTGGGAGTCGCCGAAGCATCGCTAAAGTAGATGGTACAACTTTGCCACCTGTTTTGTTTGACAGTATAATTGTTCCTTTCAGCACCGATGTAAAGGACTTGGGCCTGCACATCGATAATACCCTTGACTGGCGTACTCAAGTCGCTAGTGTAAGTCGGAAGGTCACTGGAACGCTGCGGGCTCTGTATCGTATGAAAAACTTATTACCATCGAACACGAAGGCAATGCTTGTGCAGGCCCTAATTTTTCCTATCATCGATTATGGTGACGTGTGCTACTATGACCTGAATGCAGATCTTCTCAACAAACTTGACCGTCTTCTAAATTACTGCATTCGATTTGTTTTCAATTTGCGTAAATATGATCATGTCTCTGCGCATCGATCGCTTCTAAAGTGGTTGCCTATACGCCAGCGCAGAGAGCAAAGGGCACTAACTACGTTGTTTTCATTTCTCACCTCTTCTAATCCCCCTAGTTATCTGGCCCCTCACTTTAACTACATTTGCGCCAACCACAATAAAAATCTACGGTCATCCCATAACCGCCTTCTTCAATGTCCCACCCACCGCACTGACTTTATTCACTGTTCTTTCTTCGTTCAGTCTATTTCTCTGTGGAATGCGCTCCCCCAGGAAATCAGGATGGCAACCAACCGGTTAACCTTCAAAGTTAAAGTTCGCGAGCACATTCGTAAGAAGTTGGCAGTAGTATCGTCACAACGCTAATGTTTTTCAATAATTAATCTAATATTACTAATATTTAAGTATATCTATATATTTAGTTTGTTCTTTTGAGTATATATGGTATAATTTTCTTGATTTTATTGTATTTATAGTTTATATATATATATATATATATATTTTTGTTTTGCATAGATCTGAGTCGTTTAATTGTCTATATTGCACCTACCACTAGTTGTCTCTGCATCACCCAAAGGTTGACTGGTAGAAAATGCCTAAGGCATTAAGTCCGCCTCTGTACGTTTGTGAGCATGAAGTATTAAATAAATAAATAAATAAATAAATCCGCTTGTTGTGTTTCGGTAACTGTTTCATACATTAAAATATTCGTATGCACTTGTACCTCCTTATCCTCTATCTCATTCCCTCATGCACTTTTGTATATCGCTGTCTCAGTCGCGCCATGCTACAGAAGATGCGAGTGTAGTGTTTTTTTTCTGTACTATGAACGTGCGTGAAGTGACAGTTTAGTTCAGTTCTTCAAACCAGCCACAGACGCATGCGCAAGAAAAATACCGTGATAATCGAGAACCGCAAACCAGCTCCAGGAGACGAGATCAGCAACGCCAAGTAAGTGCATGTGGTCCCATCCTTCCAGGCAGCTGCCGCCCATTTTTTTACTACTTTCCCTAGAGCAGTTGTCTATCCTGACATATTGTACAAGTAAACCATACCATACAGTCCACGCCGCAAAAATAGATTGTTTTAAGGAGTAATACCTATAAATTCCCCATCACCGCTTAATAGTCATTTATTGAATAATTACAACATAACAAATAAAAAAAAGTAGTAAAACAAATGCAGATGGGACAAACTGTATGTAACATTCTGCGACAATAACGAGAAACGGAAAAAAAATAATGAATCAAAAAAAAAAAAAGCAATGAATTGTCATTACATTGACACCATATTGACACAAGTTTTCTGTAAAGCGGCCATTTCAAAAAGTTTACATACTTTTCTATCTTTTCTTTTTTTTCTTTTCTTTACATTTCTCAATTCTCCATAGCCCAGTTGGTAATTGGACGATGGAAACATGTAATTTTCCCCATAGACCAATTGGAGAGATTTCAATTGGTCCATGGAGCACCGACGGAAGATTCTATTATAATTAACTATAATTAGGTAACCTTATATTTTATTTATTCATTTATGTTTTTGAATTCAGTTTGTTGTGAACCAAAAATATAACAAAGGCTTCTTTGAACCCAAAGTATAAGAAACTGGTGTGAACTCAGGGTTATAATGTGATAATGGAACATAGTTTTGGTTTAAGTCCAGTGTGCTCCATAGCCCAGTTGGTAATTGGACGATGGAAACATGCAATTTTCCCCATAGACCAATTGGTCAAATTTCAATTGGTCTACGGAGCACCGACGTCAATAAAAAATTAAAAGTTGAAATGTATTCAATAAAAAGTTAATATACTTAAGTAATTAATCAATAATTTGTTTCATTTCATATACTTACTTAATATTTATCTTACCTTAATGTAACGGTCAGCCTTTCTTCGGGAGGTATAGCAGTTATAAGTTTTGTATTTTCCTTGGTAATATAGTCCTTAGTTAAATTCAGCAATACATCAAATGATTGTATGGACATACGATAATGTTCGAATGCTTTATCTGGATTACGTCTTAGTTGCATATACTCAGAATTTAGTGCTAAACCAAGCAGGCGCTAAATTCTACACAGGGTATGAAATTGCCCAATTTCTAGTCGAAGAGTATTTAAGTGATGAACCCAATATTTACGCTTTCTTCTTCTAATGCCTCATAAATAGCTATCACTTCTATCGGATCCATCACGAATTCACGACCACACCGTATAAGCGCAGGCAGCCGACTGATGATCTGCCACTGAATATTCAGTGTGGCTGGTACCGTATAGAACGAATTGACCGCCGCGGAAGATCGGCGACAGAATTTCCGTTTAGTATGTTCTTGTAAAGATAACACTCACACTTCGTCATTGGACTAATACGCGACTTTTTGTATTATTTTTAGGATAAATACAGGACATTTACAGCAAAAATAAGTAAAATTATACCGGAGCTTTATGCTTTAGGTTTTTAGGAGTACCATCTAGGAGCATAAGATTACAAGTACACATACTAAAAGTAGAGGCTCTAACTTCAAAAATAAATAATACTCATGGTAGCTCTACCGTAGTACCGTATATCTCCGAACCGGAAGACGCAGCGTTTAAAGGCCTCCCATTGGGTGAACCAATGACCTAGTTAAGGCTAACTCCGCTGGATGTGAAACCCACAGGACCGGTCGATATAGTGACACTTGGGGAGATTTATGTCCAGCGGTAGGCGTCTTTTGACTGAAACGATAATGATTCTATAAGCCAATTTTATTATTTATTTTATTTTATTTTATTAGTTTTAAGAAGGCTTACAGTCTAATTACAAATAATAATAGGTAACCACAACATATTATCAAGTTGCTAATAACAAGCCTCCACAGATATATTTTAAACTCATACTTCATAAGAGCAGTGATGGCCCAGTGGTAACGGGCCTCGACTTACTTGGGTTCGAACCCAAGCAGGGGCTCTACTGTGTGTAAATTATTTCATCACCACTGCTCTAAAAATGGTGAAGGAAAACATCGTGAGGACACCGTACCAAAAATTCAAAGGCATGTGACATCTACCAACCCTTATTGGGCCCGCGTGGTGGATGGAGGATTTCCAGCAGTGGGAACGTGAAAAGGCAGAATATGCTTATGCTTCATAAGAGAAGTAAAAGTCAAGACACCCCCCAAAACGTTAACGCAATTTCCTTCAGCTGCCAATTTGTTCCACGTTAAATTAGTTCACAAAGTTGTATTATACTTCATATTCCACAGGTAAACGGGTTCAACACGCAGGGTGAGAATATAGCAGATAACGGCGGTCTCCGCGCGGCGCTACACGCGTACCAGCTGTTCGCCAAGCGCGCGCCCGCCGACCGCAGAGTGTCGCTGCCGGGCCTGCCCGACTACAAGCCTGATCAGCTGTTCTTCTTGGGATTTGCACAGGTAATTTACCTAGCAGTTTAGAGAAGATTGGGATTGTGTTAGAAGTAAATATAGACTGGAAAGTTGCCAAATACTACTCCAGAAGTGAAAGTAACTTGGTTTTCTCAAAACGGTAATATAAGCTAAAAATTATTACTACAACTACAAATACACTGCTGATAACAAAAGAAAAAAATATACTTGTTGGAAACACCTACTGAGCCCAGATGACCCGGCAAAACCCAGTAGATCTTGAAGCCCTCAGAACTTATGAGCTCTGGTGTCTTCGGATTTGGGGCCATAGAGATAGAAACTTTAATTCTTGCATAGAATATAGACCTTCTAGCTTAAAGCTGAGCCTTACATGTGTTGATGTGTGTATATGGATAGACTCTAAAGAGTTATATTACGACAGCCATAACACAAGAGACCACCTAATGTTTTGCACAAAACTACCCAGCATCTGAAAGGCTACGACACAATTTGAACGTATCTAAAAAATAACATCATCTTTCTTTTTCCAACAGACGTGGTGCAGCAACTCAACAGTAGGCGACTTAAAATTTAAAATGGTGGAAGACGAGCACAGTCCGAACAAGATCCGCGTGATAGGCACCCTCAGCAACTCCGCGGAGTTCGCGCAAGCTTGGAGCTGCCCCGCAGGCACCCCCATGAACCCTGTCGACAAGTGTGTGCTGTGGTGACCCTGTGATGTAGGATAGGATACCAAAGTCTCTTAAATCTTAGCTTATTTGAAAGTTACCGCCTTAGGGTTTACGTACAACTTTTATACTGTGATGCGCTCCCGGTAATATGCAATGAACTTATTTTTAAGTAGTATTTTTTTATGAAGTAATGCTATTATGCTAGCCGACCAAGATTTTTTAAGATTAGACAACGTGCACTGAGACGCACTCGACATAATTATTTTCGCACACATTTATAACCTTTATTTTAAATACTGTATATTAGAACATATAATCAGTGTTTAATAACTGCTAAGCAGATTCTAAATTCAAATTCTTAAAATTCGAATTATGTAGTTCCGTGATTTTTGTAGAAACAGGGTGATAGTTGAGATTATTTGCAGTAGGTTATAAAGTTTTTTTCCATATTACTCTAATTGCCTATTTATTACGGGCAAGTACACGTCTCAAAAAAATACCCTTTTATCTCTCAAAATACAGTGCTATGTGGCGAATACTAAAACACTCAAATTGTCATAACTGTTTAGGAGATCAAGTTGGGCTCTGCCACAGACATATTGTTACTGCAAATAACCCTAACGATCGTCCTGTATCGTTTTATCCTTAAAAATTTTTACCCAGCCTGTATAAGGCCCATCATGGAAAAACTTTTTATAAACAATATTTTTATAAATGTTGGCAACATTCCCCCTTATTCACACAAACATGTCTGAACCACAGTAGTTGCAAAGTAGTAACCTATTTTATTTAAATTGTGGAATCTGCTATTTATTTCTTTAATCTATCGATATGGTTGGTTAGTATGTTGATGTTGTAACGTTCCTGACAATAAGTTATAGAGAACCCTCCAATTATAAGGAGTTGGTTTAAGTGTGTTAACAGCTCAATGGGAAGAATTTGAACTTTTGGATTGTTGATCACCAGTGGAATGTCTTACCCATTAAGTTATATATTGTGTAATTAGGTATAAGTATTGTATTATTGTTATGACTAAACAGGGATATTTCCTACACAGAACATAAAACATATTTTAAGTACATTAACTTGTAGCTAAGACATATTTTAAGTTTAAAACTGATTTTATAATCTAATATCCAAATGATATTATTTTATTCGATGAATTTTGTAAATTTCTAACTAATATCATTGAATCGCGCAATAACTCGGGTGCATCTCTTAATGTAATGAACAAAAATTATTGAATACGAAAAATTACAACGAATAAAAAAAAAAAATATTGGTACTTTTTACTTTCAAAAAGTTTCTCCTTTTCAGCCTGTTTACATTACATAGCTAAGTTTGGGTCTCCAGAGGTTCAGGGTCTGCATACGAATATAAAAACATTTTCTATCATCAAACGAAAGTTATTTAACACTTTTTAGTGTTTTGTTTTTAAACAGTACGAAATTGAGTTATTATAAGTATTTTGAATATCCTTACTCAATTTGTAGTGATGTGTTTGAGTCAAAACTAAAAAGAGAGACATAAAAACTTTTTCTCAATAAATAAACCGACTTCTAAAGCAAAACGCTAAAAGGTGCAAAAAGTTTATTCAAAAATACCGACTGCTTAAGAAGCGAACTAAAAAGAGGTAAATAAGAAGATATTCAACTATCACAACTCGCCAGTAATAAACAGTAACTGCCCATGATAACAGAGTAATAACGACAAAGTATTATCAAAAGCATTTAGCAAAAACACAATCTATCCTCGGTTATTAATAAATGAATAAGGTACAGTGGCTAGCACCTATAAGAACACTCCTTTTGAAGTTAAGTTAAAATATTGTCTTCAAAGGTATTAAATTTGCATGAATTTTGTCTCTAAATACGATATACACTTCTTTTAAATAATATAAAACTTAGCTGTAGGCTACCGGTACAATACGATAGACTGATCGTGTACTCAAGCATAACTGCAATGTTAAATAAGAGCTTTGCTTTATTTTTTTGTCAGGCACCAAACGTATTGATAATCAACACTTTCGTCGATATCTTTATTACCGTGATAGTCACAGTATTATAATTGTAAAACATTGAGAAAAGCAAATGGGAAGTAATTAATGGCCACCAGGAATTTCAATAATTCTATTTATCAAGGACTCAACGACTCGGTGACCGGTCGTCCTGACATCAGAATGTACGGTCACCCTTAAAATGTTTCTTTTCTTCTGGAATACGATGGAAGCAATTGTTTGAGAATAGGAAGCAAATAGAAGCAATAGGGTGGTGCAAAACGAGCAACAACGCCGAGCCACGGGCGGCGGTTAAATAACCCGTTAAGATTTATTTTCGATGGATCCCACTTTTGAATCCCATTTTAATATTTTTGGCGTTGGATCCCACAAAACATTGTTATGTATTTCCGTTGGATCCCAAATTTAAAAAATGCAAGAGAAATACGTTTTATTGTCGTTGAATCCCAAAAACTATTTCTGTTGGAACCCAAATGCATAAAAACATCTGAATTTAGTTACTTTCAACAACAAAATTGTTTAAATAAAATGAGATTATATTTTATTAATAGACTTCAAAAAAGGAGGAGGTTCTCAATTCGACAGAAACTTTGATGTACTCGTTGATGCCTAGCCCTTTCCAGTCCAGAACCTTGAAGACATCCTCCAGTGCAGCGGTAAACAGTTTCGGAGATATGGCATCTCCCTGTCTCACACCTCGCTGCAGAAGGACGGGTTCCGAGGCCTGATCCTGAAGTCGAACTGACATGGTGGCGTTTTTGTATAAACACTTCAACACTTCGATGTACCGGTAGTCAATTTAGCACCGTTGGAGAGACTGCAGTACAGCCCAAATCTCGATCGAATCGAAGGCTTTCTCGTAGTCCACAAACGCTAAACAGAGTGGCAGGTTGTACTCTTCGGTCTTCTGTATAACCTGCCGCGCCGTATGTATGTGGTCTGTGGTTACCTTTTATGTGTGCAAATAAAACATGAATTAATTTATGTTTCATTGTTCTGTCTTTCATTCATTCAATCATTTAATATTCGGTGTGCCGAAATCACGCTGCTTTTTAAATGTTTGATAAAGGTAAATCACTTTTCTTCTAAAAAGTACACATATTGTTATAACATGGGATTCAATGGGAATAGTAAATGGGACCCATCGCCAATACCTAAAAAATGGGATCTAAAAGTGGGATCCAACGAAAATAAATCCCCGTTAATTGGTGTCCACTGGCCATGAAGATCCAAATACCTTCTAAAATAGTGGCCATAGTGCCTTGGGAAAGTGCTATGAGATTATTGCCCAACCCCCCTTTTATGAAAATGTTGAATAAAGAGAGTGAGTTTTTGTCATGCGATCCGGCTAACATCCGGCGCCTCCGGTATCCGGGCCGGTGGGTGAGAAATTGGTTACCGAAGACTCCATGGAAGTAGGCGACCAGGCTTCCATGGTAGTGAATGTTACTGGCAGCAAGAAATATGTGCAGCAAGCCTTCCACCCTGGCTTGTTCTTATCTCGACCTAGATGCAACTCCCAAGGTGGCACATCAAACAAAGGAATGCAAGAGCTGACGAACACCAGACAGCTTGAGGACTAAAATGTAGCTTCGTCACCAAGAGACCAACAACATTCTGAATTCGAAGACAGCTATTTCTGCTAACGTACCAGACACACCTCGACCACCTGAGTTGCAAAAACAAAAACAAGTACCTAAACCCCCACCTATAATCGTGTATGGGGTTGAAGATGTCAACAAACTGTCAGAACTTATAAATACAGTTGTTGACGAAGGTATTACCAGCTCAAATATAGAATTATACAAGAAAATTATTGGAATAGTCCGTGAAAAGGGTCTCATAGGTCACACATTTAATAGAAAAGACCAAAGATGCTATAGGTTTGTCATAAAGAATCTACACCACACAACACCCCATAGTACAATCATAGAGGAAATCGAAAACACCGACCACAAGGTACAAGGGGAAATCATTAACGTGAAAATTGGACCTGAAAAGAAACCTACATCAACATTTTTCGTAAATCTTGTACCCGGTCCCAATAACAAAGCAGTCAAAGCCATAACATCTATACACCACCAAAAAGTCTTAATTGAAGAACTTATGAAGAAATACTCAATCCCACAATGTCAAAGATGCCAACAATATGGACACTCGAAAAACTATTGCATGCGCCCATATCGCTGTGTCAAATGCGCACAGGCACACAAAACCTCGGAATGTCTGAAAAAAGACCGAAACACACCAGCAAAGTGTGTTCTATGTGAGGGTGCTCATCCTGCTAATTATAAAGGCTGCGAAGTTTACCGAGAGATTATGCATAGAAAATTAGGAAATGGATTATCAAAGGTACCGCCATCAACAAAAACTAACTACGAAACTGCAAAAGTTAATCCGGTAAAGCCAATACACACACCTAAACATACGCAAACAAAATCACACAGCGATCATAGTGAGAACCCAACCTACGCAGAAGTCACCAAAAATCACAGTTGTACAACGGATTCCAAACTTGAAACAACAAGCTGAAAAGCTAGACAAACTCCTTGATCAAATGTCAACAATGATGACTCTCCTTACAGCAGTTATCAGTAAGTTAGTTTGGTAAAATGTGTGCATACAGAGTGGCAACGTGGAACATTAATGGACTTATAAAGCACAAACATGACGTGGAAATACTCCTTGATCTTGAGAAAATTGACGTGCTGCTTATATCTGAAGCTCACCTAACCTCAAGTCATATGTTCTCGATTAAGGACTATTGTACATACTTTACACAACATCCAGACGGAACAGCACACGCAGCGACCGCTATCGTTATAAGAAAACACATTAAGCATGAAGTTCTTTAGGAATATAAAACTGAGCAACTACTCTGTTATTGTGCACGATGGGCAAAGTTCACTAGTCCTATCAGCGGTATACTGCCCACCTAGGCATGCAACAAAAGTGGAAAGATTTTAGACTACTTTGGAACTCTGGGACACATATTCTTGTGTGAAGGAGACTGGAACGCTAAGCACACTAGTTGGGGTTCGCGACTAACTCTACCCAGAGGAAGAGAACTGCAGAAGAGTCTAAATGGTAATAACATATATACCCTGAGCACAGGGGAACCTTCATACTGGCCGACTGATCCAAACAAATTATCTGACCTGTTGGACTTCCCAACTTATACTTGCGTGTAGAAAGTTGCCAAGACCCCAGTGATAGCTACCATTAGGAAAAAAAATATCGAAAGACCGACAAGACACTATCTCTGCAATAACAACACAGACTGGGAGGCATTCAGAGACTACATCGAGTCCAACGTAAATTTAAAAGTGGCTTTGAAAACAAATGATGATATTGAGGAAGCTGCTGTGTATATTACTCAGTTAATACAAAATGCATCATGGAAATGTACGCCAGAGACACATCGCCTTCGACCTTCCATCGACAATCAGGTACTAAGACGAGTTGATGAATTAATAACGGAAATATGTACCTTTTCGTATAGTAAATAAAGTTCTACATTGCATCAATACATTATAAAGAGAGCGAAGATCAGCATCGCGTCGTGTCCTTGTGTGAGCTGACTCATATGTTTTGTTTATAATTTCATTTTTTTACAGCCAGTGCCAACAGGAGAGGCCGATAAAGAGAAGAAAAAAAAACTGAAATACTCAAGTGAAACTTATCAATACCAGTACATTACATTTTTGTGTTACTATCCGACTACATACTCTGAAACATATCGATACCGGAAATGACAATTGTCGTAAAGGGCCGTTTTGCCGATATATATATACTACTCAAAACAAAATAAGAGCCACTAAAAATTATAAGATTATCTCATTGTTTAATTAACGTAAACATAAAACAAAGCTATTGTTTACCGGTTAGGCTAGTAACTGTTGAAATTAATTAATTAATAAAAATGTTTATTTGTCTTTTGGTAAAAAATTACAATTTAAGATAAAAAACACAACAAACAAAAAGGCGCCGAAAACTAATAAATACTTCACTATATATTTTTTTTATATTTTTACCCGTTCGCTTTGCAAATGCGATCACATGAGGCCTGATGACTTCCTTATTGTAACGCTGAGCAGTTACGGGACCCTCATTTGAAATAACGAGTTCAGTTTTGCCGTGTAACTTATCCCTCCTGAATCATTACATTAAGTCCAACGAAACGCCCAACTTCGTGAATGTAGGCTGCCGAAAATTGCTCATTACGTCGCCACCGCCAATCGTCATAAGAAAATTTTACTTTGCACTCATCGGTGAAAATCGTGTCCCACTGGTTTATGCTCCAGTCCAAATATTGAAGGGCGAACCTTAAACGATTTGCACGTTGAGCCCTGGACAAAAGACTCGACGTTTTAATGTTTGCTCGTCTTCGTGCAATCGGTTACAGATCGTTTGGTCTCTGACACGAGTACCCGTTGTCAACCATAGGCGATTCTGTCACTGTGCGTTCTCGGCGGGCACTTAACCGGATGTACCGATCCTCATGAACAGTTGTAATGCGAACTCTACCCGAACCAGGTCTTTTTGCAACACGTCCAGTCTCTTGGAAGCAATTCCAAGTATTTTGTATAGCTTTTTCGATAAAAATTCAGGTGCAAAGCCTCAGACCGCTGCGAATTTCCTTCTTGTAACGGCGCTGGTTGTAGTAATGACATCCATAAGTCTTCGTATTTGTGGCATATTTAACTTAAGATCTTAATTAATCAAATTAAGAAAACAAATTTGCGATTGTTACCAGATTACCATGAAGATAATCGAAACGAAACTTAAAGAAAAATCGAAACAAAATAACAAGAAAATTTCAAAACCAGTTTTGTTTAAAGTTGGCCAGCATTTAGATATCAAGAACAAAATCAAAGAGGTTAAATATCAAAGAGTTTCATCAACATTTGATACTTAATAATTAGTTAATCTTCATTAAATTACATTATAATGTGAAAGAAATGAGTGGCTCTTATTTTGTTTTGAGTAGTATATATGTCGCAGGGATATGATGAAAACAGGGAATTGATCAAATCTCTAAGCGATTTGATCAAATCACGGAGGATGTTAAAATAATAACACGTTTTTATCATTTCCCTAAACAAATCTGGTGATTTGACAAATCCCAATAAAGAAATCTAGTGATTTGAACAAATCTCAAAATTGGTTTCTCAATGGATAAGTCCAAGAGCGAGCGTAGCGAGCTCGGGAGCTTAGGGCACCCCGACACGGACAGGTTAGGTTCGAAGGGGATGACGGGAGCTGAAGTGAGCGAGCAAAGCGAGCGAACTCAGCTCCCGTCATCTCCTTCGTGTTAGGTTACTTTAGACCCTGCATACAGAAATAGGAGCCCCGCGCAGCGGGGCTCCGTCGGCTCTGCCACACAAATACTAATTCAACTTGCACCTATTCAATACACGAACTCGCCCATCGAAATTAACAAGCGAAACAAGCAAGCGCGAGCGCGACGTAAACAAGAACTGGACATGTTTTATTATCTTTTCACTGAATCAATTTAGGGGTTTGTTCAAATCACTAGATTTGTTTAGGGAAATGATAAAATTGTGTTGTTATTTTAACATCCTCCGTGATTTGATCAAATCTCTTAGGGAATTGACCAAATCCCTGTTTTTATCATGTCCCTGCGACATATATTTGGAAACAGCGGCGCGAGCTCTATAGATTGGTATATTTAAAATAATTCTATCTTTTAAAAAAAAACTCCTTACGACCTGGAGTTTCAACAACTCTAGCACGTTTTTTTTTACTTTTTGGGATGTATCCTAAAAGTATTTTTAATAAGGAGCGTAAAGTCATGTTTTAATTAACCGACTTTCGAAAAAGGAGGAGGTTCTATGTTCGACTTTATGTACGTTTTTTTTTATTATTTATGTTCACTGATATCTCCGTCAATTGTGGACGGATTTTGAAAATTCTTTTATGTTTGAAAGTGTGTAAAATGTTCCAAAATTGGTCTCACTTTAATTTGGTGAAGATTTGATGAAGAAATTCGAAGATATACAACCGAACTCTTCAATAAATAACGGCAACAATCGCATGTCGGTTTATTATTTATACCCTTTTATAACATAACATCACGCCAGTACGCTCTCAAGGGGTACGCAGGTCTCCATTTCGCCAGTTATGTTCAAGTTTCATGATATTCGGGTAATCTATTTTGATGTTATAGGTACCTTACTAAACAACTTGCCTATTAGTTAGGTACAACTACAAAGTGAAAAATAACTCTATTCGTTCTAAGTCGGTGTCCATAACGCAGAAAATTGGTAAGAAAAAGTTTTTTTACTATTGATGAGGTCGTAAATCTAATTTTTGCATTTAAATTTGTTATTCGACATTATAAACAATATCAATACCGGTAATTTCAGTTGTCGTAAAGGACAAATAAACGCGAGTTTTCAGAAGAATACGTAGTAAAATTAAGTGAAATAAAAGGTTATTTTTTATTATGTATTATTTATTTATCAACATATTTAGTACAAAAAGTGACGAAAATGTTAGGTATTCTAATAGGAACTCAAAATGTTAACAAAATGTTATGCCATTTTTAGGGTTCCGAAATCAACAAGGAACCCTTACAGTTGCGCTTTGTCCGTCTGTCCGTCCGCAGCTGAGCTCAGAGACTCTTAAGTACTAGAAAGCTTTTTTTTTTTTGTTGTTGATAGGCTTGCGCTTGACCACTATCTCACCTGATGGTAAACGATGATGTGGTCGACGATGAAGCACGCTTGCCTAGAAGAAACCTATTCACTCTTGACTCCCAGGTTGTAGCTATCAGGAAACACAGACTCCGGCAGGGAATTCCACTCCTTTGTTGTACGCATAATAAAAGTATTCCCAAAACGTTTGGTGCGTATGGGTGGGATGTCCACCATGTACCGTTGACGCATCGCCGTACGTTTTGTAGTCCGATGATGGAACGGGCTAGAAGGAATTAGTTCATGCAATTCCAACGCACACTCCCCGAAATGTAACCGATAAAAAACCGAGAGGCTGGCAACTCGGCGCCGATGTTCGAGGTTCTGGAGCCTAGATTCGACCAGTACTTCATTGCCGATAAGCCTCTTGGCCCGTCTTTCGATCGACTCAAGTGCATCCAGCTGGTACTTGGCAGATCCGTCCCAGAGATGAGAGCAGTACTCCATGCATGATCGAACTGGCGCTTGATACAAGTTGAGCAACTGTTCTGGCGTGAATTACCGTCTCACCTTCGCGAGGATCCCCAATTTTTCGGCAGCCAGCTGAGCTTTTGCCTCAATGAATGGACCAAAATTGAGTGTCGATGTCAACGTAATGCCAAGAACCTCAAGATGGTCAGTAATCGGCACGGTTACACCACGGAAAGAAGGAGCCGGGTGGAATTGGCTCCTTTTAGCGGAAAAAAGACACGCCTGGGTCTTAGCAGCATTGAACCGGACCAGATTGGCATCGCCCCATTCGGAGACTGCCTTCAAGGACAGATTCAAGCGCCCAACCATGGCCTCCCGGAGAGACTGGATCTGAGGTCAAGTAGCGCGCGCGTCGGATACGTACCTCTCAGCAACAGTGCTGTCGTCCGCGTCTTTGGGTACGCGTGCCGGGTTTTAGCAGATCATTTATGTGCAGCAAGAATAATGTTGCTGAGAGTACCGACCCCTGAGGGACCCCGGCATTAATAAATAATAATAATAATAATAAATATCTTTTATTTCAGACAAAGTCCATAGGATAAGTAACAATTTACTTAAAAACTAGTGTTAGTAGGTACAGATATAAAATTAAAGACATATAGCTACACTTCAGCGTGGAGCTGCATCCACCTCTGCATCATCGGTGAATCCCACCGATCTGCGAACACACTGAGAATAGTGTTGGTACTGCCGCGAACATGCGTCATCAGAGAGGCACATCTTTTTCTAATAATGGCGGCGAAACCATCAAGGTTTGTGTCCGCAAACATCCCTGACGCACTGCAACGCCACGGCAGCCTCAACAGAACTCTCAGAGTATTATTATATTGGACGCGCAGGTCACTGTATGCCCGTTGAGTGAAACTAACCCACAGGCTGCACGTGTAGAAGGACTGACAGTAAGCTTTGAAAAGCGTTACTTTTACTGGCTTCGTACATCGCGCAAACCTGCGGGCTAGCATGTTACAACGAATAGCCAGCGACCTACGTTCCCTCTCAATATCACAATTATCTTTAAGATCTTCGGTGACCCAGTGGCCTAGGTATTTAAACTTGCCTACCCTTCGCAGGGGTTCTCCACACAGTTCGACATTCGGAATACTAGAATATGTCACACTGCCTGCTTTGAAAACCATTAGTTCGCTCTTTGTGACATTATATTTGAGCCCATGACTCACCGCGTAAGATTCGCAGATAGCGATCAGTCGCCTCAGAGCACCGATCGATGGACTCAGCAACACCATATCATCAGCATAACTAATATTATTAATACACACCCCGTCAACATGATATCCGATATTGATGCTGCTGAGCTCAACGATCAGTTGGTTCATGTACAAGTTGAAGAGTCGGGGGGAGCTCAGCCCCCCCTGCCTCACCCCGCAGTCCAGCCGATACACGTCCGAGTGCGAGCCAGCCCACTTCACACTATTACTTTGACTACTATACCAGTACTTAAATATTGACACTATCTCAGGTGGTATCACATTGTAGTTTACGCCACAGAACATCGTAACATACGAGATCGAATGCCCTTGACAGATCCAGACAGCCCAGCCCTAAAGCCGAACTGGGCATCATGCAGTTCTAGATGTTTTGCTAATTGAAGATATAAAGTAAAGATTCCGCAAAAAGAGAGGCAAACAAATTTGCTTTCTCCTCAGTAGAGTGGGCCAGTGACCCGTCGGGTTTCAGCAGGGGTGGAAGTGAGGGACGGCAGAAGTTCGATTCCACCGACTTAGCCAGGGACCGAAACGCTTTACTACCCGCTGGGTAAGAAGCAAGTTTGGTCCCAATACGGCTTATGTGGTCGAACCGAGATCTTCGAATCACCTTCTTGCAGGACTTGGCAGCCCTGTTGTAGGCTCTCTTCTACTGACCCACGTCGCTTGCTTTGCGCGTCCGAGCGTCGACCCATGCCAGGTGCCTCATGTTTAAGCGCGTTGGCGCGCTTGCACTCGGCGCCAAACCATGGCCGGTCGACGCTAGACATTGCTACGTCAGAGAACGGAATGTAGTACTCCATTCCCCGACGCAACACATCCGACACGGCGTCTGCGCATGACGAAGGATCAGCCGAAGAGAAGCAAGTAGGCTGCCAAGGATAAGATGCGAAAAAAGAACGCATCCCATCCCAATCCGCTGACTTGTACCGCCAAACCCTCCGAACGCCTCTTGGGCTGGGATCGGGTGGGGAGTGGACGGATACAGACTTCACCAGACAATGGTCGGAACTACCTAAAGGTGAAGATACCGAAACCGAGTAGCGGTCTGGATCTGTTGTCAGCAGAAGGTCCAAGCAATTGGCTGTGTGCGAAACAACATCCGGCACCCTCGTTGCCCCCTGGACCAGCTGGGCGAGATTTAATGCAAGCGCAAGCTTTCTCGTCTCTCGCCCAGCATGATCAGTGTTCTGGTACGGGAAAAGCCACTCCTGGTGGTGGGCATTGAAGTCCCCCAGCAACACTAATTGGGCGGAAGGGTACCGCTGCTGTGCTGTATCAGCCGCCTCACTAAGTTACTCTGTGAGCCTGGTTGTCTCCTGATCACCGCTGTGCGAGCGGTAGACACAGGCGTAGACAATTTTATCAAGGCCCGTGTCCAGCATAACCCACAGCACAGAGAACCTAGAGTCCTCAAGGTTTCGGAGACGCCGATAACAGATGTCGTCTCGGGCGTACATGCATACATCCGCGCGTTGCTTAAAATTGTGCTCCAAGGTATACCCTGGCTAGCTATAATTTGGCATGGATGTACGTATACCGACAAAGAGGTAAAATAAAATCATTGAAAAAAATATTTTGGTGTTCCTCCTGTAAACGTAAAGTGGGAATGTTTTTTATTTTCTCGTTTATCCCATGGTGTGGGGTATCGTTGGATAGGCTATTCAAAAATATTACGGGTTTGTAAAAACCATTTTTCGATTCAGAGATTCGTTTGCGTAAAATTAAGCTTTAGATTGCAAATTTTTGATAGAGTCAAGTGCCCCCCTGCCACCGAAATGATTGCTCTTGGCTATATGAAAAAAATCACGGCAGTAGTATATATAATGAAATTAAAAGGAAAACTATCACAGCTAAGTAGGCTTTACAAGTTTACGAGTAATAGTCGACCAACTTATAAAATGTACTTGGAACAGTAAAAGTTTTGTATAAATGTTATTGAAAAATTACTTAAATAACGTTGTTAGCTGTGTAAAACAGATAGTAAATATAAGCATATGAGCTATGTATAAATATATAAAAATAAAATCATAACATCCTTAATAATAATGATTTCTAAATTAATAATGTTTAAGCTCGAATAACGCATTGGAGTGAGTGGAGTCGTTGGCAGTACCGGTCCGTAGTACGTACGGCGCATGCGCGCGGGGGGTGTCTATTTTGTTTTCGACGTTTTGTAATCTAAAGTCAAATTACATTCAATTGCCAAGCCAATTCCGCTACCCGGCCATAGATGGCGGTATTCTCAGTCGTCGCAATTATGAACTTAATTGCGTTTGCCGTAAGGTTGACATTCGTGTCATAGGTCGATATTTAATACTACTCAACCATGGTCACATAAGTGCATTATAACGCTTTGCAATTTTAATTACATTATCGATATCGATAGATATACCCGATTACTTAATTCGAAAAAATAAGACCTGGTTTTTTATACCCGAATACATCACTAATTGAGTAGCGTAGAACTTTCGAAAACGAAATAGTGAATACCTCAGATTAGAAGTGAACACATTCGATTTTTTTCAAATTCCGAAAGAGAAATAAACAAGAAGCGTGCGCGCGAGGATCTAAGAACGAACCATACCATTCCCCGTGGCTCTAACTCGCGCTCGTATCGGCTCCTTTCGCAATTGACGTCCTTCATATATATTATTTATTGCAGCTTATTTACGTTGGTTGTTTGTTCCTACCATTGAATAATTTGATTTAACTTTTTGATAGTTGAGTAGGTTGTTTGAAAATACTCATACTAAAATATTTGTTTTCGGTTTGTAAATATTTGGAGATTTTAACGAAGACTATCTCCGTAACGGCAATACTGCAGTATTCAAATTATTAAGTGACGCTGGTTATAAATCTTTATTACAAACGCTTGCCTCTACCCGCGGTGGAAAAAATATTATCTCAAATAGATAATATTTTTTCTAACTTCACTTGTGAAGTTGGATTTTGTAACTCCTCCTTCAGTTACCATCGTCGTTTTTAGACGTTGTGAGCCGCTGAAACCGTTATAATGTTCATGTAACAACAAAAAAACCCCTTCTTAGTCCGCATTATTTTGCAACTTCGGAACCCTATTACTGCGCGTGAACCGACACGCACTTGGCTGGTTTTTTTTTATTTAAATCGCCAGTAAACGGTGCCGAAACTGAAGAACTTTTAGAATTTTCAGCTATTAAACTTATCTACCAACTAGTTATTTTTATTTAGTTTTTTATACTCAAACAATATTATTTTGTCATAACAGTATTAAACTTAATAATAAAATTAAAATAACCAATATAAGCAGCAGTGGAGCAGTGGTGGCCCACTGGTAAAGGCCGTGACTTGCAAGTTGTTGGTCGTGGATTCGAACCCAGGCAGGCACTTTACTTTGTGTAAATTATTTCATCACCACTGCTCTCAAAACGGTGAAGGAAAACATCGTGAGGAAACTGGCAAGTTCTAGATCCAAAAATTCGAAGACATGTAACATCCACCAACCCGCATGATGGATAACGACCCATCCCCTCTCACAGAGAGGAGGCCTGTCTCCCAGCAGTGGGAATATTAAAAGGCAGATAATGATAATGAACCAAAATAATAACAAATTTTGCCCACCAGAACTCAAAAATCAAACAATTGACATTCTAAAGAATTAATTAAATGGTAAGAAACTTAATCTTATAAAATTATTAGTAACTAGCTGTTCCCCGCGGCTTCGCTCCCGTGGGCCACCCCACAGGACCCGTTTTCGGGATTAAAAAATAGCCTATGTTACTCAGAAATAATGTAGATTTCTATTGGTGAAATCCTTTTTGTGCCAAAATTCAATGCTCCCAGCGGGGTTATGGATTCGTGTACTGCTGGGAAAATTGGATGAAAATTTTGAAAGTAAAATCCTAAAGATGTCTTTATCAGTTACTAAAGACGATAGATCTAAATACTCCTTACGAAAACGCTTTAGTATAGTTCCGTTAGTTCATAAAGTTAGTACAATCTATCTCTGTGCCAAATTTCAGTCAGATCCAGTCTAGCTGTTTGACCGTGAAGAAGTAACAAACACACTCACAAACTTTCGTCTTTATAATATTAGTGTGATGTGATATAGTAGAATTAATAATCAATTAGTTTAATGATTAATAACAGGAAAATATTTAAAAAAACGTTAGACCATAATCGTAATACAGATGAAAATTTCATCCATACGGTCTATCAAGATATTTTCATAACAAAAAAAAGAGTGCAACCTTAAAAATAAACTTTTTACGAAAAAATACTACCGACTTCCAAATAAGAAAACTACAAAGTGAAAAATAACTAGTTTTGTAAGTCGTTGTCTTTGGTAGGTACCAATTTTTTGCGTTATGGAAACCGACTTCCAAAACTAGTTATTTCTCACTTTGTAGTTTTCTTATTTGTAAGTCAGTAGTATTTTTTTGTAAAAAGTTTTATTTTTTTATTTTTCACTTTTTAGTTGTACCTACCTAACAGACAAGTAGTTAAACAAGGTACCTATAATGCCAGAATCGATTACCCGAATATCATGAAACTGAACAACAACTGCATCATTGAAATTTTGATATATCAATATTCGTAGCCAGGAATCGAACCCGTTGATTTCGGAAAAAAAAACGCCATATTATTACACCATCTGATAGTGTCGCTTAAAAGGGTAAAATTTTGGGAGTAATGTCATATGGCAAACTTGAAAAAAAGACCTCAGTTTTAGCGAAATACTTATTTTTTGTAGAAAATCTACAAAGACTCGTATCATGCAGTTGAAGACATGAAAAACAAATTGGACAATATTCTAAACGGAGTCAAAATTATTGTAATGCTGAATGTAATACAATGTTTGATTTGTCGAATTTGATTATTTGTTAAAATTAATGGTAATAATTTTATCACTAACGGTTTTATAGGTACGTATTTAACGAAGAAAAATAAGTAATTGGTTAAATGAGTATTTTCCTTAAGTTTGCCGTATATCATTACTTCTCATAATTTGATTCTTATTAGCGACACTATGGAATGGAGTAATAATACAGCAAATGTTTTATTTTTTCTTAATCAGGTGGTTCGATTCCTGGCTAGGAATAAAGATTTTTCAAAGTTACAATGATTCAGTTTTAGTTTTCATCAAAACTGGGCTCGTGACTCCTTTGAGTTTTTTTCGCTATTCATAATAATTTTGGATTTGACCATCCACGCCCACTTAAAAAACTCACCCTGCATTTAAACATATATTAAAATTGTAACTCAGCAATGTCTAAAATATTTTTGGAATTTTTGTTTGTCTGTCACGGAGACGTTGAAGCAACGCAATTTTATTGCACGAAATTAGATGCGGTTTTCACAGTTGTATTATTGCTAGTCTAACTTAAAATATGCTACATGTTTTATCTTGATACACCACCTAGAAGTAGAGTTTTCTATATAAAAAACATTTTTACAAAAAAATATAACCGACTTCCAAATAAAACACTAAAAAGTGAATATTTACTTCAATTTCGGATGTCGGTGTGCCTGTTTTCGTTTCTCGTTTTTTGACACCGCCTTCCGATATTGAAGTTATTTTACACTTAGTAGTGTTCTTAGTCAGTTTTTATTTTTTGCAAAAATGTTTTTTACTTTTTAATGGCACATAATGTACAAGTTCTACAGTAAGGTACCTTTAATGCTCACAATGATGCCAGAATAGATTATGGAATGGGAGTGTACCAGGGTGAACTATACACATCTGCGTACCCGTTTAGAGCATACTGGTGTGATGGTATGTTATCAAATGGTTTAACCAATAAACAGACTGATTGCAGCAATCCCGGGAGATTTGCCGTCATTTATTAAAGAGTTCTGTTGTAGGTATATCTGCGAAGTCCTGCATCAGATCTTTACCAAATTTAAATATGACCATTTCGGAATAAGCTACTTTCGTACAAAAAGAGAATTTTGCAAATCCGTTTATATATGACGAAGTTGTGCCCGAACAGAATATATATATATATACATACATACAAACATCCGAATTGAGAACCTCCTCCTTTTTGGAAAGTCAGTTAAAAAGAGTGTTTTCCTTGACTGGTTCAGTACGGGGATATCGCAATCCATTGGACATACCAGGCAACTGTCTGAGGAATCTTAGGTGCTTTGTTGTGAGAACAATTTTCCATAGTCAAATTTTTGGTCAAGCGTTTTACATGAAAATTGCAATTTTTCTACTGTTAACTACAATATTGTTCAAATTGCGCGGAATTAATACAAGAAGCCAAAAATGTTACAAAATTGCTTATATACGGATTTATCACATACATTATTATCATCATGACATATCTTCGAGGACCTAAGCAGTCAATCATTGTTGTCTCATTTTTTTTAACGACTGATTTGTACATTATTAAAATTAACAGCCGGTGGATCACGTGAGCGAAGCCGCGGGCACAGCTTGTTTATAATACTAGTAAGATAACAACGAATCGTTTCTTTAAAAATGTTCAGTAGGTACGCACTACGGCGGAACATACGTAACATCAACGTCATCAACATCAGAACCCTTTGGCTTCGCCGTAGTCGGGTAGAAACAGTTATCTACGTATTATCATGGACATTATTATTATGACGTGTTTAAGTAATACGAATTCTTTGATATTACATTCGCATACCTTTTTTCCTTGTACCTATAAGGACAAGGACAGGACAACAAACAAGGACATTGTAGCAAATCATGAAAAAAGTAAAATTGTTTTATTTATTTCAGTAAACTCACAGAAGTACAGTAAGATTTACCAAGCCCTACTGGTAAAAATACGAACTGATCTGAGATAATCGCTAAGTTTTAACTTTTACTAGCACTCATTTGCTAAATCTTAGGTTTTGTCTCGGAGATACGTAAAAGTTAAAAAAGACGTCTGAAAGCACCGATTATGACAAAACAATGCAGACTATTACCAGTTGGTAATACTCGGTAACTAATAGAGTTTAACAGTAATCTACTCGTTATATTGGTGTATTGTTCTAAGTTAACTTCGTTTTGTGTTTTTTCTTAGCTTATCATACGGAGAGCCAGAGGCCGACCCGAATCTTATAAAGTACGGGCAATCCCGAAATTATATGTATCTTATCGTATAACTTATCGTCCAGTTGGGCATCTAATATTGTTTCTAATACTCTTGTTTTCAATAATAGATTATTGAAAACAACAGCATGATGAAATCAATCACACATATTACTTAATAATATTTCGGGACGTGCCGACTCTTCGGTATAATAAGCTCTGCGTATTTGGTGTATCTTCAGTACGGGTACGTCTTTCACAAATGAACTACGCTGTTCCTAGTTGAAACATTGACATCAGCCACTATGAAGCTCTTGGTAAGTGTATTTACTTTTATTTCTAGCATTTATATTACGGTGGTTTTATTAATAGCTCCATCAATCTTAAGGTTACCTTATGTTCTTAAGGATTTTAAATAAAATTTTGGATTTTACTCTAATTTTACGTAATTTTGAATTAATTTTATTTTAGTTTTGAGAGTATATAATTTTATTTAACATTATTGTAATTTTAAATGATTTTTTATTTCCTTTTGACTTAATTTTATTTTGATTTTAATTTTATTTTACTCTATTTAATTGTAATTATGAAAATATTTTATGAATGAGTACAATTAATTTAATTCTACCTTATTTAATTGTAATTTTGAATTTATTATTTTGATTTAATTGTAGTTTGGCATTTATTTTGAATTTATTTTACTCTGATTTTATTATTATTTTACTTTATTTTATTTTAATTTAAGTTAATTGCAAATTTTACCTAATTTTATTCTCATTTAATTTTAATTGTAAGTTATTTTAATCTTATTTAGAGCATGTTTTGAATGTTTTTATTTGATTTTCAATTGTAATGTAAACAAGTGTCAACAATGGGAGAAGGCACTGGCTTCTGTAACACAGGTTTTTACCTAGGTCAGAAGTCAGGGTTTCAATTATATTGTTCTAAATACTTATTGTTCAATAAAAATATTTGAATTTGAATCCAGATACGACCCATCTGGATTCAAATTCAAATATTTTTATTGAACAATAAGTATTTATTTATTTACTTTTATTAATTGACTGCCAAGGAAGGGTTATGTTTTTCGCGCGTTTCTTGTATGTTTGTAAATTTCTTAACGGCTGGACTATTTCGACAGTTAAGTTATCGTTATATTCGTCTTAAAAACCCAAGTGCCCTTAGATAGGTGTTTAAAAAAGCTAATTTCATATGTAAATTCTAAATTGAAAAATGAAGTGCTAATTATTCTATTATTTCAGGTTTACGCCTTGTTGCTGGCGTGCTTAGAAAAATACTACTGTAAGTACCTATTGTTAAGCTATTTTACGAACTTTTATTGGTATCAGACTATAACAAATAGTGTATGCATTTGGATTCGATTCCAGAATACCATCATCATGCAACCATTTTAATAGTATAGATCCCACTGCAAAAATCTGCAGGTAAATTGTTTTTCATAAAACTTTATTTTTATTAATCATTCTTGATAGTAGAAAAGATTACTGCAGGTTTGCCTGAGCGCATCTGGCCTGTAATGCAAGTTAGTTATTTGTGATAGTAGAAAAGATAACTGCAGGGTTGCCTGACCGCATCTGGCCTGTAATGCAAGTTAGTTATCTGTGATGTTTGACCACAATAAATCCCAATGGGTCGAAGTGTCCGAGCTATTTCTCGGCCCCTCCATAAGATAAGATATCTGTGATTGTAGAAAAGATTACTGCAGGGTTGCCTGACCGCATCTGGCCTGTAATGCAAGTTAGTTATCTTTGATAATAGAATAGATTACTGCAGGGTTGCCTGACCGCATCTAACCTGTAATGCAAGTTAGTTATCTGTGATTGTTCAATAGATTATTGTAGGTTTGCCTAATGTCTGCCTGCCTAATGTTGCCTTTTAATATGGTCTTTTACATGCAGTAAAGTGGGGTCTCAGAATTTATGTATACGTGCTATCGTACCATACAATATCAAATCTAGACGAGAAAATTACCAACGCCTACCTAACCTACATTATTAAAATAAACCAAGCGTCAGAAAATCGAACATAATATATTTTAACGTTAAAAATACTACTAACGCTATCTATCGGCAGTTCTTAAGTATTTTGGGGTGGAGTAGAGGTTTTAGTTTTTAATTTTATGTTACTTCTAAACTATAAATTATTTCAGGTGCACCTTCGCAAGCCTTGATTCCTGAAACAGAAACAGGTTAGTTCAATTAAGTTTTTGAACTTATTTTTTTTCGAATTTAATTTTAGTTTTTTTTAATAATACATACATACATAAACTCACGCCTTTTTTCCATGGGGGTAGGCAAAAACTACAGAACACCACCTGCTACGATTCTTACATACTTCTTTTGCTTCACTCACGTTCATACATCTAGTCATACACGCACGCAGGTTATGAGTACTGCGCACCTGGCCTTTCCGAAGAACATCACCAATAAGATCTATGTATGTATTTCTAGGGCGTCCCCTCCCAGCGTTTCCATTCACGTCTGCCTTGTAAATACCTTTCGTTAGTCGTCTTTCATTCATCTTCTCAACATGGCTTAACCATCTTAACATACTCTTTTCAATTTTAGTCACTACATCTTCTTTTGAACCAAAACTTTGTCTTATATCGAGTACATCATTCCTCAATCTATCATTTACAGTCACACATACTTCGCAAGGAACGCATTTATAATAATATAAATATTTAATCTATACTATTTATACTATAATATTATAAAGAGGAAAGATTTTTTTGTTTGTTTGTTTGTACCGATTAGGCGCCGAAACTACTGGACCGATTAAAAAATTCTTTCACCAATAGAAAGCTACGTTATTCCTGAGTAACATAGGCTATGTTTTAATTCCGAAAACGGGTCCTGTGGGGTGGCCCACGGGAGCGAAGCCGCGGGGAACAGCTAGTAATAATATAAGAAAAAATATACTTACCTACGAAACAGCATCGCTTTTATTTTATCACTTAGTTTACACAATTTAATATTGAATTACTTTGCAACAACTTTGCGCCCGATATTATCGATTTCTAATTTCTTTTACATTATCTATCTCTTATATTGGATAGAATTGCTTTTATTTTTAACCGACTTACCAAAAAGGAGGCGGTTCTATGTTCGACTTCATGTATGTTTTTTTTTTTTATGTTTTTTCACCGATATCTCCGCCAATTGTAGACCGATTTTGAAAATTATTTTTTTGTTTGAAAGTGTATGATCCGAAATTGGTCCCATTTTAATTTGGTGAAGATCAGATGAAGAACTTCGTAGATATACAACAGAACTCTTCAATAAATAACGACAAATCTCTCGGGATTGCTGCAATCGCATGTCTCCTTATTGTTTATACCATGTAATAACATAACATCACGCCAGTACGCTCAAAGAGGGTCGGCAGATCTCTCATTTCACCGGTTATGTTCAAGTTTCATGTTATTCAGGTAATCTATTCTGGTGTTATAGGTACCTTACTAAACAACTTGCCAATTATGTAGGTAAAACTAAAAAGGGAAAAATAAAAAAAACTTTTTTGAAAAACATACTACCGACTTCCAAATAACAAACTACAAAGTTAAAAAAATAACTTTGTCTTTGGAAGTCGGTGTCCATAACGCAAAAAATGGTACCTACGAAAGGCAAAAAAATAAAGTTATTTTTCACTTTGTAGTTTTTATTTGGAAGTCGGTAGTATTTTTTTCAAAAAAGTTGTTTTAATTTTTTATCATTATTATTTAATACTCAATTATTTTACAAAGGGGAGAGAAAAGGGGCCAAAAGGGCTTCTCCCATTCTCCCCTTTGTATTTATCTATAGGCTTGTTTTTTTTAAATATTCAATTGTATATATGTTAATATATTTATTTTGCAACAATTTTACTTACGATCATCTATGTGATAATATTATTATGTCTCAAATGTTTTCGGATTTAAATTTTACTTTCTTTTGTCAATATTCGTAACAAAACACTAAACAAGATCGCTTTTATTTTATCGATATAAATTTAAAATTCAATTATTTTGCGACAATCTTAATAACTATCATCTAGATAAGTATCTACTTGTTTTATTTTAACTCAAATATTTTTGAATTTCATAATACTTTCTTTTAATAATATACAGAATACAATAATAAGTTTTATTTGATCACTTAACGTAATATTCAATTATTTTGCAACAATTATACCAACGCTCGTCTAGACAATATTATTTTTAAATATTAAACTCATGCATTGCATATTTTGTTGCATCATATATCGTACCAGTGCGGTGTGTAGGCAGCAGGCATCGAGTTACATATTTAAGCCCGTTGTTTATTAAGATATTGCGCATATTTTATACATTCGTAGAGAAAGCTAGTAAGCTTTCTGTTTTCCCCTCTCTCCTCGAGGCATCGCAAATTTATTATAATATTATGCTTCTTTATGTTTTTAAAGATTTATTTATACCTAGCTGTTCCCCGCGGCTTCGCTCCCGTGTGCCACCTCACAGGACCTGTTTTCAGGATTAAAAAATAGCCTATGTTACTCAGGAATAACCTAGCTTTCTATTGGTGAAAGAAGTTTCTAAATCGGTCCAGTAGTTTCGGAGCCTATTCGGTACAAACAAACAAATTTTTCCTCTTTATAATATTATACTAGCTGACCCGGCAAACTTTGTTTTGCCATAAAAACACCAAACATTCATCTACCCTACCTACCCTACCTACCCTAACTACCTACCCTACCCTACCCTACCCTACCTACCCTACCCTACCCTACCCAACCCTACCTACCCTACCTACCCTACCCTAACTACCTACCCTACCTACCCTACCCTACCCTACCCTACCCTACCCTACCCTACCCTACCTAGCCTACCTACCCTACCTACCCTACCCTACCTACCCTACCCTACCCTACCCTACCTACCCTACCCTACCTACCCTACCTACCCTACCTACCCTACCCTACCCTACCCTACCCTATCTCTCAAGTTGGACCAGACTGCTCACGGTGTGCCAATTTAATTTAAAATCGGTTATGTAGTTTAGGAATCCATCGCGGACAAACATCGTGACAGGAGATTTATATATATTAGATTATTATTACTAGCTGTTCCGCGCGGCTTCGCTCCCGTGGACCACCCCACATGACCCGTTTTCGGGATAAAAAAATAGCCTATGTTACTCAAGAATAACGTAGCTTTCTATTGGTGAAATATTTTTTTAAATCGGTCCAGTAGTTTCGGAGCCTATTCGGTACAAAGAAACAAACAAACAAAAAAATCTTTCCTCTTTATAATATTAGTATAGAAAAAAAAAATTCCTCTTTATAATATTAGTATAGATGATTTTGTAAGTCGATGTTTCTCCGGTAAAAGTCACAGATTATAATCTATGTACCATAGTATTGATTATTAATTTCATAGAAATATACTCTTTATTTTGCACACCATTTCAGTTAGATACAGGAACAACAATTTTGAAAACATTTTATTGAGTGACACAATTTAGCGGTGGCCTTATCGCCTAAAGCGATAATTTAAAGACGACCTTTGGACTTTTTAAAAGAAAAGAAGGAAATTCACTCGACCTTATTTCACTCCTTTCTTTTAATCAAAGAATTTCTTGTCCTATAACTTTTTGAGCGGGCATTCGTGCCAGGATTCAAAGCCGCAACCCGTGCCTTCTGACTATCTAATGAATTTTATTTTATAAATTTCCGGAATTTTTATCGAAATTCTCTCACCCACAGCCTCAACAATCCTGCAAGCCTTGAACAAAGATGTGGACCCATGCACTGACTTCTACGAGTTTGCTTGTGGCGGCTGGATCAAACAAAACCCGGTGCCTGACTGGGACACGTCAAGGAATCAGTTTGGCAAGATCAGCGAACAGCTGGACAAGGACCTGAGGGAACTCTTGGAGGCTAAGGATGATGAGGGACTGCCCAACAGTGTGGTGAAGGCCAAGAGCTTTTACAGGGCTTGTATTAATACTGGTGAGCATTTTTAGGGTTCCGTAGTCAACAAGGAACCATTATTCTTTAACTTGGCATGGATAAACATATTAATTGTGCCGACAAAGTGGTAAAATAAAAGAATGGAAAAAAATAACTTTGGGGTAACCTTATACTCTAGTACACGTGAAGTGGGGCTGTGGTTATTTCTCGTCTATCCCTTGGTGTGGGGTATCCTTCAATAGGCCATTTAAAAATAGTACGGCGCTGTGAAAACTATTTTTCGATTTAGGGATCCGTTTGCGAAAAGTTAAGCTTTAAATTGCTAATATTTGTTAGATTCAGGTGTCTCGCCCCTGCCAGCTAAATGGTTGCTTTCAGATCCATCATCATCACCATTTCAGCAGAAAGACGTCCACTGCTGAACAAAGGTCTTCTCCAAGCGTCGCCATATTAATCGGTCCTGAGCGTTTCGCATCCACCGGGCTCCCGCAGCCTTTACCAGGTCGTCGCTCCATCTAGAGGGAGGCCTTTCCACGCTACGTCTTCCGGCACGCGGTCACCACTCTAAAACTTTTCGGCTCCAACAGCCATCCTTTCTGCGAGCAATATGCCCTGCCCACTGCTACTTAAGTTTAGCAAATCTTCGGGCTATGTCGGTAACCTAACCAAGGTTGTCCTCTCCCACCTCTTGCGGTTGTCTTCATTTCTGATTCGATTACGCAAGGAAACGCCGAGCATAGCCCTCTCCATTGCCCTTTGGGCGATTTTAAGCCTTCTGATGAGGGCCATTGTGAGCAACCACGTCCCAGTCCCATAGGTAATCACTGGCAACACATACCGGCCATACAATTTCATCTTAAGTCACTGTGGAAAGTTGGACGAGAAGATTCTGCGAAACTTCCCGAACACTGCCCAGCCGCGTCGGATTCAATGGTTGACCTCTTTCTCGAAGTTGTACCTACCTAACTGGACTGTTTGTCCTAGATAGACATAATCATCCACAACTTCGAGTCTCTTCGAGACTTTGATAGGAGTGGGTGCAACATGGACATTCAAGAACGCTTGGATTTGTCTATGTTCATTTTTAGACCCACTCTTTCGGAAGCTCTACTGAGGTCATCGAGCATTGTACTGAGGTCTTCCATGGTCTTAGCCATGACCACTATATCGTCGGCAAACTGAAGGTGAGTGATGTAATCTCCATTGACGTTCGTTGAATCTTGAAGACATCCTTCAGTGCAGCAGATAACAGTTTCGAAGATATGACGTCTCCTTGTCTCACACCTCGCTGCAAAAGGATAGTTTCCGAGGTCTGATCCTAAATTCAGACTCACATGGTGGCGTTTTTGTACAAACACTTCAGTACCTCAATGTACCGGTAGTCGATTTGGCACCGTTGGAGAGACTACAGTACGGTCTTCTGTATAACCTGCCGCAGCGTATGTATGTGGTCGACGGTGACGGGCTTTTCAAAACTAGAAGCGATTTCCATAATTTAAATACACGCAGTAAGCATGAAATTGTAATACCCAAATTCAGATTAACGAAAACTAGCAAGTCTTTTCTTATAAACAGTATACGCTTTTATAATAAGTTGCCAAAGCCAGTTATAGAATTAACCGATGGAAAGTTCAAAAACTACATCAAACGTGTCCTTATTAAAAAAGCATATTACAAAATCAAGGACTACGTTGAAGATAAAAATTTTAGCTCCTTCTGCGCATGCGGCTTCCCTGGTAACTCATAAACGGCACAAATATGTGGATGTCTCTAACTATTCTCAATCTCATTTTTACTTTTTTTCTTTCTTTTAATTAGACTTTTTACAATGATTTCAATGATCTTTATAGCCTTTTGCTATGAATAGTTACAGCACTGATAACAAAATTTGTGCCACATGTTAAATTTAGTCTTGTTATATATTTTTATTTATTTTTTCCTTTGTATAGATTCTTTTACTGATTGTTTTGTGAATGTGTGAACATTGTAGGCCTTCTAGATTTCTAGACGCTTGTTAACATTTGTTAACTCTCTCGTTTATACAATTTTTTTTTTTTTTAGTTTCTTACGTCTTATTGTCGGGCCTACGTTGTCCCCCCATATCTAAGCACTAATACTGTAACGTGGAAATATTGTAAAAACAAACCATTTTTTTTAAAAGAGTAACCGTGGAGTTTCTTGCCGGTTCTTCTCCACAGGAAACGACTAACCCGAACCGTGCACCTTTTGTCGACGTTTTATAAGTGCCCATGTAGGCCTATGTGAAATAAAAAACATTTGATTTGATTTGATTTGATTTGAATATTTGCTAGATTCGCAACGGTTTTGCTGATTGACGTGTACAACTACCCATAGAACCCCTCGAACTGCCTCAAATAGCTAAGGTTTGGCAGATATTGTGGCAGGATCGTGCTTTAGATATTAAAAAAAATCACGGCAGTAGTATATGTAACAAAATTAAAAGGTAAACTATCACTGCTGAGTAGGCTTTACAAGTTTACGACTAATAGTAGACCAACACGCCAAGTATTTAGAGAATTCTGTTATATAGTATATAAGTTAATTTTAAGACCGCGCTATCGCATTAGGTATACACCTGTAATGATAGTTGTAAGGGAGATTTTAATAAATAAATAAACATAAAATTTACATGGAAAAGTAAAAAAATTGTATATTGATGCATGGGGACTACAGTTTTCGAAAGGCAAAGTTAATTTTGTCCCTTCGTTAGAGCAATATGTTCGGTGCTTTCATCGTATATGAAAGTTAGTAACAGTACCTTTTTATTTTGGTGAATGTAGCTGTTTATACGGAACCCACTGTGCGCGAGTCAAACTCGCATTTGGCCGGTTATATTTTCATTTATAAAATTGAGGAAACGTATATCAGAAATTACGTATTCAATAATTAGGTATTAAGTTTTATCTTGAGGAGGCAGGACTACCTTATTTTGTAGTTTATTTTTTGGAGTTTCTTATTCAATTAAAATATGGTGCCATCTTGAAAATTGGTATTGGGCAACATTGAGGTAATAATGTACTATGTTGGGCTTTGCCCAGAAGTTGAGTATTTTTGCCTACTTAAGTAGGTATCTATTTTCTTGTGATCCTCTTATGATGTGGGAATGTTTGAAAGACGCTACGTATTTCACTTATCCGTCACAATAAGGTACAATAGCATCAGCATAACAGCCAAGTAACTGGCCTTATATTTTACTAAGCCATACATCTCTGTTGTACATATTCTAGAAAAACTAGAAGCCGTCGGCATCAAGCCCATTCAGAAGCTTCTGCAGCAGCTAGGCTTACCCCCCAACCCGCCCTCGGAGGTGAGCGCTAACTTTACGTGGGAGGAGGTGGCCGGGAGAAGTAGGCGACAGCTCGGCCTCAATGTGCTGCTCAACCTATATGTGACTACGGATGACAAGAACACTAGCAGGAATCTGGTTTATGTGAGTGAAAATACCAAGTACTTAATGGAAACATACTGTAATCAAAATATAAAAAGATCAGCAAGTCTATGCGACCTTTCTAGTGGCAAGACGCGGTTCAATTTATATCACATCGATTAAATTCAAGCGATTTTTATTAAGCTTTGCAAGTATACATGGACACAAGATGCAAATCAACCGATTTACACCAGATATTTTCTTAGGAAATACTTGTACGATATCGGCAATCGATGAGTCTCGCGATCAGTAAAGTCCCTAAGAATTTGTGAGTATACAATACCTATACCGTTCCTCGGGTGTAAGTCAACAATACCAATAAAGTTCCTCAGGTGTAAGATGTAGCTAAAGAATTTGTGAGTCCACAATACCTACAGCGTTCCTCAGGTGTAAGAGGCAGCTAAAGAATTTGTAAGTTGACAATACCTACAGCGTTCCTCAGGTGTAAGAAGCAGCTAAAGAATTTGTGATTCCACAATACCTACAGCGTTCCTCAGGTGTAAGAGGCAGCTAAAGAATTTGTAAGTTGACAATACCTACAGCATTCCTCAGGTGTAAGAGGCAGCTAAAGAATTTGTAAGTTGGCAATACCTACAGCGTTCCTCAGGTGTAAGAGGCAGCTAAAGAATTTGTGAGTCCACAATACCTACAGCGTTCCTCAGGTGTAAGAGGCAGCTAAAGAATTTGTGAGTCCACAATACCTACAGCGTTCCTCAGGTGTAAGAGGCAGCTAAAGAATTTGTGAGTCCACAATACCTACAGCGTTCCTCAGGTGTAAGAGGCAGCTAAAGAATTTGTGAGTCCACAATACCTCCAGCGTTCCTCAGGTGTAAGAGGCAGCTAAAGAATTTGTGAGTCCACAATACCTCCAGCGTTCCTCAGGTGTAAGAGGCAGCTAAAGAATTTGTGAGTCCACAATACCTCCAGCGTTCCTCAGGTGTAAGAGGCAGCTAAAGAATTTGTGAGTCCACAATACCTCCAGCGTTCCTCAGGTGTAAGAGGCAGCTAAAGAATTTGTGAGTCCACAATACCTCCAGCGTTCCTCAGGTGTAAGAGGCAGCTAAAGAATTTGTGAGTCCACAATACCTCCAGCGTTCCTCAGGTGTAAGAGGCAGCTAAAAAATTGCATCATCATCATCAGCCTTTTCATGTTCCCACTGCCGGGACACAGGCCTCCTCTCTGTGAGAGGGAATGGGCCGTAATTCACCACGCGGGCCCAGTGTTTTCCTTCACCGTTTTGATAGCAGTGTTGATGAAATAATTTACACAAAGTAAAGCGCCTGCCTGGGTTCGGACCCACGACCTACACTTGTACGTCACGACCGTTACCACTGGGCCACCACTGCTCCTCTAAAAAATTTGTGAGTCTACAGTACCTATAGCGTTCCTCGGGTGTAAGTCTATAATACCTATAACGTTTCACAGGTATAAGAGGCAGGTAAAGAGTTTGTGAGTCTGCAATACCTTTAGTATTACAAACATAAATAAAAAAACTAAAAACATATCTTTAGCTTTTACTTTCACCTTTTTCAGTTTTATTACTGCAAATTCCTAAACCTCACAATTCGTTCCAGTTGGACCAGGACTCCCCAGGTTTAAGCAACCGCTACCTACTGCAACCAGATCAGTTCTCTCACGAGGTGCAGCAGTATCACAAGTACATCCGCTCAATGATCAGCATCGCGCACAATGAGACTGATGCCGAGAAGTTCGCTGATGATATTTTGGACTTCAGCAAGAAGTTGGCTAAGGTTCGTTTTTGGATCTTCTTCTTATGTAGTCACGAGATAAACGAGGCTTGTTTAAAGTTGGCCAGTAATATTGGTTCTGGAAACTGACCAGCTCAACGATTAAGTTTCTAACCTACTAACCACGGGGTCCTAATAGTTTCTATTCTCAGATTGAGCTAATTGGTTGTGAGTTTGCCAATAGGCAACTTTTCAGTAGCAGCGTCCGCCCTGCTATGGAGACCGCGGTTTGAATCTAACACAGCAAGAGCCCTCAGTCTCGGTAATCCCGAACTGTATTTTATATTTCTATGTCCCGGAGTTTATCCCTGAAAGTTATCGCCGTTATATTAAAAGTGCTAAAATGTTTAAAAACTCAGATCACTTAGTTTGAATAGGCTCAATCGGGACTTTATAATAAAAGAGTGGACTGTATTAAAATAGGTATATTACTGTTATTACGCTATCAACTCAGATAGAAATAGGTACAAAGAAATGCCCGTAATGGCTGGTGTCTGTGAGCTGAGTGGAGCGGCGGGCGCGCAGACGGCGGCGGCGGGGTTCGGTCCCCCGACACCCCGCGCCTGCCTCTCGGACGCCCGCGCATATGTGATGCGCCAACATATTCCCCGGGTTGAAGGGAAGTCTTCAATTGTCGATTGGAAGGGGGCAGATGCAGTTGAAAGCACGACGAATGGTGCCCCGCTTCGTCTTCAGTTCGGCCACTCTCGTGACTCCGTCTACGCCAGGATAGGTCTTCGTGACCCGGCCCAGGGACCAGAGCAGAGGCGGCGTTGTTTTGTCCTTTATCAGGACTAAGGACCCCGGCTTCACTTCACCTCTGGAATGAAACCACTTGGATTTGGCCTGCAGCAGAGAAGTGTACTCGTTATGAAACCGTCGCCAGAAATGCTGTCTGATGTGCTGAATTCTCTTCCAGCGATCCAGTCGCGTGATGTTGGCTTCAGTCACCTGAGGATGTGGTACTGATAAGAATGGTCGTCCAATTAGGAAGTGAAAGGGAGTAAGTGCCGAAAAATCGTTAGGGTCTGAAGAAAGAGGAGTAAGAGGGCGTGAGTTAAGAACCGCCTCTATATGAGTGAGACAGGTAGCCATTTCTTCGAAGGTGAAATGAGTAAGATGCAGTAATCGTTTTAAATGATGCTTACATGATTTTACAGCAGCTTCAGCCAATGAATTGAAATGAGGGCTGTATGCGGGCGTGAAAATAAATTCAATACCCTGCTGCGCCATTTCAGATGCAACATTTGATGATTGCAAGAACCTGTACATCTCATTTGATGCGCCTACAAAGTTAGTCCCGTTATCGGACGTGATGCTTCGAGGCTTGCCACGACGCGCCACGAACCGATTTAGAGCGGCCATGTAGGCCTCAGTGGTGAGGTCGGTGACGAGCTCCAAATGTACGGCTTTTACTGCCGAGCAAACAAAGATGCACATATAGGACTTTGTAAGTTTGCATCCTCGGCCTTTACGATTGGCCACCAATACTGGCCCGGCGTAGTCAACATAACTATTTAAGAAAGGAAACTCAAGATTTGTTCTTGAGCTAGGTAGTTGACCCATTATAGGCTGAACGTTCTGAGCCTTATGTCGAAAACATTTAAGACATTTATTCACGACAAATCTAGACAAGTTTCTGCCGCCTAGAGGCCAATATGTTTGCCGTATATGTGACAATAACAACTGTGGACCTGCATGTACAAGTTTTAAATGTTGCATTTGAAATATAAGTTTTGTAAGTATATGCTTACTGCATAAAACAATAGGATGTTTCACGCTAAAATCGTAGGGGGAGTTATCGAGCCTTCCACCCACGCGAATGAGGTTATGATTGTCAATGAACGGTGTCAGAGGAAGCAATCTACTTTTGCGCGGTAATTTTTGTCCAGACTTTAACAAATTATACTCTTCTGGAAACATTTCAAGCTGTGAATAATGTATAATTATATTTAATGAGTTTTCTAGTTCTGTTGTTGAAAAATTACCATGCAATTTATTTTTATTTTTTATGTTGTAAACAAAGCGTTGTATATATGTAATTATATTTTGTATTTTTAATAAACTAGAATACTTTACTAATAAATTAGAAATGATTGATGAATGAATAGTTACGTCTAAATGATCACTACGTAACGAAATATGATTGTCACTATTACTACCAATGTAATGAGTCACTACTTCCGGCAGACTATCTTTCCCGTTGTTTGGCATGCTAGGCCACTCATTTTCACTATGCTGTAAAAATGAGGGTCCAGACCACCACAGAGGTGTGTGCATGATAACGTCGGCACTGAGACCACGGGAAACAAGATCCGCCGGGTTGTCCTTCGACGGTACGTAGCTCCAGGTATGACCACAAGTACTTTCCTGTATTTCATTGACTCTGTTTCTGACAAAAGGTTTTAATTGATTAGAAGGAGTAGAGAGCCAACCCAGGACTATGGTTGAGTCGCACCAGAATCTACATTTATGAATGGGCATGGTAAGCGATTCCTGAACCTTAGTACACAGCCTTGCACCCAACAAAGCTCCACAAAGTTCAAGCCTCGGTATCGTCGTTGGTTTGATCGGCGCTACACGATTTCTAGAGACTAGAAGTTGTACGCCTATGGACCCACTGCCATTACAAGACCGAATGTACACACAAGCGCCGTACGCCCTCTCGGACGCGTCGGTAAATACGTGTACTTCATGCGTAATAGAGTCTTCACGCAAAACCCAACGAGGAATATTTAATTTATTTAATGCTGTTATTGTGCCTTCAAATGTATACCAAAGATTTTTGACTTCGTGCGATACTTCGTCATCCCAGTCATACTTGTCTTGCCATAGACGCTGCATAATCAGCTTTGCTTCGACGACGCATGGACCTACGAGGCCTAATGGGTCAAAGATTTGACTGATAACGGAAAGGACATGACGTTTTGTGACTTTAGTAGTGGAGGTGATATTTATAGCATAAGTGAGTGAATCAGAGTCACAAATCCAGTTAAGACCTAAAGTCTTAGATTGAGAGTTTGGACTATGCTCAGAAAAATTTAAAGTGTTATGTAACTCGTTGCTATGTGTAATTTCTTTTAGAATTTTTGGATTGTTTGATCGCCATTTTCTTAAATTGAATTTTGCAGATGATAGAACAGAATGTACCTTTTTTGAAATATCTACCGTTTCAGCTATCGTATCCCCTCCACTAAGAAAGTCGTCGACGTAAAAATCTCGTCGTATAGCGCATTTGGCACGACTGTCCTCAATGTCATCAGCCAGACTTACAAGACACTTAGTGGCTAAATAGGGCGCAGAAGCGGTACCATAGGTAACCGTATTTAAAGTGTAGGTTCTTAGTGGTTCTGAAGGTTCAAATCTGTAAACTATTTTTTGAAGAGGTCGTTGGACTGGATTTAACTCTATGGCTCTGTACATTTTTTCCACGTCACCTGAGACCACGTACTTATGCTGACGAAAACGTGTTAAAATGGAAAACAGATCGTCTTGTACTACGGGACCGACCATCTGGATGTCGTTAAGCGACGCCCCCGAACTGGTAGGAGCTGATGCGTCGAATACTACGCGTAGCTGTGTAGTGGTGCTAGAACTGCGAATAACTCCATGATGTGGAATGTAATAATTTTTCATGGAGTTTTCTGGTGAAGGAGTACAGTCTGAGTCTAACGTCATATGACCAAGGCGCTCATATTCTCTCATGAACTCATTGTATTTTTTATAAAATGATGGATCGCGTTTAAATCGCCGTTCAAGGGAAAGATAACGATTTCTAGCATTGGTAAATGAATGACCTAATGTACTAGGATCCCCTCTTAAAGGCATTGATACTACGAATCCCCCACCATCATTACGGACGGTGGTTTGAGCAAAAGACTGCTCACACATTCTCTCCTCAAGCGAGAGTGAATGTTTTGAAGCAATATGGTCAAGCTCCCAAAATTGAGTTAGGTCGGGAGTGACATTGGAATGATGGCAAAAATGATTGACGGAAAAACATGAGTGGCGCGAAATACTACCTGAAACTAACCATCCTAACTTGGTCTCGCATAATTTAGGTAGGTTTTTCCCTAAGTCAATTGTTTTGCTGCCTAAGACATTCCAGAAAACTTCAGCCCCTACCAGGATGTCTACGACCGACGGAACATTAAGAGGTGATTTGACATTGGTGAGGTGGTTCATTGAGAGGTGACAAGACTGTGTACTGGTGGATATGTGGTTATTAATACCCGTTACCTTGGTGCTCGTACCGCGTCGTAACAAACCTAGCTTCTCTGATAAGCTCTGCGTAACAAAGTTCGCCGAACTGCCATTGTCCAGCAGTAGGCGCGCAGTGTACTTCTTACCCGTCACGCCAGTCACGTTCACCATAGCTGTGGACAGTAAAACATGCGCAGAAGTAGCAAGCTGCATGGAATTGGCTGAAAGCACAACATTTGAAGAAGGAGAAGCAGAAGACAGTGCAAAAGGCGTGATAGAAGGCATTGGATTGGAAGCAAGTTTGGGCTCGTTACTTTCCAAATGCAAAAGCGTATTGTGCTTTGTTTTGCAATATTTGCAATGTGAAAATCTACATTTTGTAGAATTATGTCCAAAGCGTAAGCAATTAATGCAAACATTAAATTGAGTTGCCTTTTGTATACGATTTTCTATTGACAAGTTTTTAAAAGATTCACATTTAAATAACGTATGTGCTTGGGAGCAAAGTGGACATTTACTGTTTTTATTTATATTTTCTATTTTTTTTATTTGTTGTATGCTTAGAATCGGTTTTATTTGAATGACTATTATTTAAGGCAATTATAGCATTCGTTTCGGAAAAACTAAGATTTGTCTCCACTGATTCTAACCAGTCCGCCTTTCTGCTTAAAAAAGAACAAAATTGTGTTAAAGTAGGATCATCTTTAAAAGTATTGTTTCTATGCTCTTCCCAGTCACGACTTGTTGTTAAATCTAATTTTTTAATCATAAAATAAATAATAATATCATCCCAATATTGAGTGGGCCTTTTTAATGAAGTTAGTGCCCTAATATTTTTGTTAATAACATCAACAAGGTTTCTAATGTAAACACTTGATTCTTTTGTAAGAGGTTCAACGTCAAATAAAGCTTGTAAATGATTTTTCACTAAAAGTCGGTTGTTATTGTAACGTTCGCACAACAGGTCCCACGCTAAATTATAATGGTCAGCTTTAAAGTCAATGTTTTTTATAATTAAAGCTGCATTCCCCTGGAGTGAAGCTCGCAAATAGTGAAACTTGTTGATATCACTTATGCTAGAATTGTCGTGAATCAATGACCCAAAAGTGTCCCTAAACTCAAGCCAGCATTGGTAGTTCCCATCGAAATGTGGCAAATCTATTTTAGGCAAACGAACAAAAGAATTCCTAAATGAAACATGTGCACCTGAGTCAGCATCTTTGAAGCCCGCCTCCGACGCAGCACCGTTGGTCGAGACACCGAGCAGGCTGCGCGTGAGTGCCACCAAGTTGAAAAACTGGCGGTCAAAGTCCTCACGTTCAGTCAATGCTGCCTCGTTGTCGTCGGATATCACTTCGATGTGTGTCTGTAAGGCGTCAAATTCGGTATGTAAGGTTTCAAATCTATTAAAACGCTCCTCTAAATCTAAACGTTGCAACTCTGATATTGCGGAACTACTTTTTACTAAATTTAAATAGTTACTGTAAATAGTAAGCTTTGATTTAATTGAACTACGTTTTTTTATCAATGTTTTTAAGTTATCTGCCATTGTAAAGTTAAATAACAGCTGGACGCACTGATGCTAATGTACTCAATAGATAAGACAACCACAAACAGCTGTGCGTTAGTGAAAGGGATCGAGAAAAAATTTCAAGGTCAACAACTCAACACGTGTTATCGCGGTGCGAAGTAGCTAATTACCGAGCGTTTTCGATACAAAATATGCGTAATTTTACAAGCAGTGCGTAGGAAACACTATGAAAGCACTAATGTTGAGACACTGTATGAACACTGAAAGATAGGAAGATGAACAACGTTTTTCGGCAAGAAGATGAAAGCAGAAAAATAACTAATTGGAACGGACTCACTCAAATACAGTATTATACTCCCAAAGAATGACGCCAGCTCCCACGTTGACTATGCAGGCTGCCTCGGGAACGACTTCTTTGTTCTTTTCTTCGTGGTCGTACCGCGTGGTGCTCGCGAACGGTCCAAGTCCGCACAGGTGAACACGACGACCGATTTTGTTGACGGCGTTAATTACAGCAAAACCGGTGTTTTTTTTTTTTGAGCATTCGAAGGACCAATGAATAGGCTCAATCGGGACTTTATAATAAAAGAGTGGACTGTATTAAAATAGGTATATTACTGTTATTACGCTATCAACTCAGATAGAAATAGGTACAAAGAAATGCCCGTAATGGCTGGTGTCTGTGAGCTGAGTGGAGCGGCGGGCGCGCAGACGGCGGCGGCGGGGTTCGGTCCCCCGACACCCCGCGCCTGCCTCTCGGACGCCCGCGCATATGTGATGCGCCAACATAGTTAAAAATGTTTTTTTATGTCAAACATAAAATATTTTGCAGATAATGACCACAGAGGAGATGCGTAGCAACGTTACTTTCTATTTATACTACTGGTCCATACAGCAACTGATAGAGGGCTACATCCCCGGACCCGCACAGTGGAAACAGGTACGCCACTTTTACTTTTAAATTAGTGTTCCAAACAAAAAATAAGGGTCATTACTAACTATAAAACATCTACAAATGTAGCAAATCCGCTCCTTGAATGATCCACAGTTGTTAACTGACAACATTTACAGATTTGGTAGTGGAATGAATGAACACAGCATACAACTTCAACATTACATTATTTTTCAAAATCTTGGGCAATATATTTAAGACGAATTAGCAACAGAGGAAGAAAACTTAACTTACAGCTTAGTCAGAGTGCCGATTTACTTTAGATTGCGAAGCAATGTAGGGGATCATGTAGAATTGCATCTGATTATAGAGGCCTAGAGACTATATGCGTCCAACAGCGAGTTGGACGCATATAGTCATAGTAGAGCATATCTTTAACACTATTTATTCACTTGTTCTTCTATCTCCATACCTCATCCGATTAATTTCCTAGCACGACTGGGACCGCTACCTGAAGCTGGTGTTCTCCAACACGAGCGTGACGCTACAGCTGCACCAGGACAGGCTAATGGTGATGGACCTGCCCTACCTTCAGAAGCTGTCCATTCTACTAGCTGACACTAAGCCTGTTATTATTGGTGAGTCCTTACAACCTTTTAAGGTGATGCATATTTAACTTCCTCGTTTCTAGGCTACCGCTGAGCAAGTCTTGGGTTCAATTCCCGGGCCGGGTAAATTGTTACTGGATTTTTTCCATCTGGTATTTTTCAGTAGCAACCCCGAGTCTGGACTTTGAGCCCGGCCTGGTTAATGACAATCGGTCCATTATATGGGATGGGGCTTATACCTATCTGGCGAAATGGTTGTACTTCGAAAACTACAGGTGTGATGTTATGTTAATATCTACCTAGGCTTTTCCACTTTCTAAGAAAATAAACGAATTCGCATGTACCATTGGATACTAGTTATCCAATTCAATAGGTACCCATTACAATTTCGGGTCCGCGCCCACTCGACCCAAAGAGATTTCTAGTTGTCTAGAACCTATCCTGTGTGTGTATGTAACCTGAAATGATCGCAGTTGGACTAGATTCAACAAGCATTCTTATCATTTTAAAGAAAACGTATGGTGTGATAACACCTACTTGTTCAGTATTCTTTTAGTAATAAAAATACATTGCCTGATCACCATTTTTCACACAATCACATATAGATAGACACAACATTCATATTCTTGTTTTCTTAAAAACAGATAATTAGGACAACACAAATAAATAAGTAGGTATATATGTGATATGAGTGGGCAAACTCCGTCATTACACCCGAGCCGAAGGTCGTTATGGCGCCGAGCGTCTAAAATGACAAATGCTTATGTGAATCTTGCGACGTGTTTTACACTCTTATTAAAAAAAAAACATAATCATGATATTAAGTAGCAAATAATTGTGAGAAATGGCTTGCATACAATTTTCCGTGCCCACCGACTAGGCTGATACAATAAACTGTGGCAGGGGCTGGCCGCCGTATTTTTTCGCACGAGTACGAAATACTTTTGATTGCGTGCCAAAATGCGCTGTGATTTTGAACTAGTGTTTTGAATTCTTGTCTTTCTTGTAATCTGAATCTCGGAAACGGCTCCAACGATTTCCATGCAATTTAGTATGTAGGGGTTTACGGGGGCGATAAATCGATCTACTTAGCTAGGTTTCATTTTTAGAAAACGTAATTCTCGGTCGCCTAGGTAGTTTCAATAAAGCCATTAAACGGCACTTTTTATGCCACAATTTAAAAGACAGATAATTAAAAATAATGGATATGTAATTGAATTTTATTTGATGATTTATAAGCACAAGGGCATTTATCATCATTGCAGATTTTAAAGAAAATAATATTATCATCTTCTTTCCACAGAACGTTACCTGTGGTGGTCAGTATTCTCCTATGTAGCCCCGATAACGCTATCCGCGTTCCGTTCCATCAAATTCGAGTTCGATCGCGCTTTGGGCGGGCAGCAGCAGCGCACGCCGCGCTGGAAGAGTTGCACGCACAATGTTAACACTAACTTCGGAGTGGCCTTGAGTTATCTCTATGTTAAGAGGCACTTTGATGATACGTCGAGGCAGAAGGTAAGAATTATTATTTATTACTAGCTGTTGCCCGCGTCAAACCCGTAAATTTTGTATTTTTTTAAATATCCACAATAAAGGAAAAATTTAAAAAAATCCGGGATAAAAAGTCAAAGTCAAATAAATTTATTTCAACTAGGCCATTAAGCGGCACTTTTGGTCATCATCATCATATCAGCCGAAAGACGTCCACTGCTGGGCATAGGCCTCCCCCAAGCGTCAGCACATTGACCGGTCCCGTGCATCTCGCAACCAGCGGATCCCCGCAACCTTCACCAGGTTATCGGTCCACCTGGTGGAAGGCCTTCCAACGCAACGTCTTCCGGTTCGCGGTCGCCACACCAGAACCTTTCTGCCCCATCGGCCATGCGTTCTGCGAGCAATGTGCCCTGCCCACTGCCACTTAAGTTTGGCAATTCTTCGGGCTATGTCGGTAACCCTGGTTCTCTTGCGGATCTCTACATTTTTGATTCGATCACGCAAGGAAACTCCGAGCATAGCCCTTTGAGTGACTGTAAGCTTTCTGATGAGGCCCATTGTAAGCGACCACGTCTCAGAGCCATATGTCATCACTGGCAACACACACTGGTCATAGACTTTCGTCTTGAGACACTGAGGTAAGTTGGACGAGAAGACACCGCGCAAATTCCCAAACGCTGCCCAGCCGAGTCGGATTCGACGGTTGACCTTTTTCTCGAAGTTGGCCCTACCCAATTGGATCGTTTGTCCCAGGTAGACATAGTCGCCCACAACTTCGAGTGTAGACTCTCCGACCTTGATAGGAGTGGATGTAACATGGGCATTCAACATCACCTTGGTTTTGTCCATGTTCATCCTAAGACCCACTCTTTCGACAGCTCTACTGAAATCATCGAGCATTGTACTGAAGTCCTCTATGGTCTCAGCCATAACCACTATATCGTCGGCAAACCGAAGGTGAGTGATGTACTCGCCAATGACGTTGATGCCTAGCCCTCTCCAGTCCAGAACCTTGAAGACATCCTCCAGTGCAGCAGTAAACAGTTTCGGAGATATGACGTCTCCTTGTCTCACACCTCACTGCAGAAGGACTGGTTCCGAAGTCTGATCCTGAAGTCGAACTGACATGGTGGCGTTTTTGTATAAACACTTCAACACTTCGATGTACCGGTAGTCAATTTGGCACCGTTGGAGAGACTGCAGTACAGCCCAAGTCTCGATCGAATCGAAGGCCTTCTCGTAGTCCACAAACGCTAAGCAGAGAGGCAGGTTGTACTCTTCGGTCTTCTGTATAACCTGGCCCAGCGTATGTATGTGGTCTACGGTGCTGAAGCCTTTACGGAATCCACTTTTGGTCGTCAACAATTAAAATTTATAAGTAATAAAAATTGATTCTACCGTCCATTCGGAAAAGTAGCTTCTTATGGAGACGAACGGACAAGGAACTCCATACCTACTCTTTTAAAAAAACAAGTATTTTACAATATTTTCATAAGTACAGACATTAATAAATTCATATATTATGTGAGGACGATGCACCCAGAATAGCACCACACAGACTGTACTACATACAGGTATAAAGTACTTAAAGTACTCACATATGTACTGTGCAATTATATAATAAGTATGTTAGGGACCTTTCATGTGTCCTAACACCTTAAATTAATAAACAGTGGACTGTATTAACTGATTATAATATAGGTACTGTGAAATAAAATACAATAAAATAGGTGAAACGCGCGTGTGTCTTCGTCGGAGCTCGGTTGTGTAGTGGCGGTGGCAAGGCCCCTAGGCCCCACTTCCCGCGCGCCCGCGCCTCCCACGGGTCCGTGGCTAAGGCCCCCAGTGGTCGAGGCACTTATGGCCGACGCGGCGACGCCCCCGATTCGATTAATTTATTTCAAAGCAGTTTTCGATCAAATGTACTGTCAGGCACAAACATGTTGTACAAAAATAATAAATGTATATTGATTGTAAGTATATGTATAATAATCATAATTATATTTATAACAAAGTAATGCTTTTATATTGGTTGTATCTTTTGAAAAATGAAAGTCATTGCTCATTATTTATTTATTCATCTCAATAAGAAATCTAGTAAAAGAATTGTATATAAATCAGAGTTTTCATCACATATTATAATCAAGAGAATCATTTAACTTAGTTATAATAATCAGTCTCAAATGTAATAAAATAAGATAGTGATAGTAAATAGTCAGTCTTAAAAATTACTGCAGAGCAACTAACTTTTTACATAGTGAAATGAAATGTTCTTTTTATCTTTGTAACAATAATAATTAAACTTAATCAACTATAAAACCTTAAACAAATGAGAATAATTTTAACTAATAACTGTCAGTTTCAGTAGCAATAACAAAACAAAATAATCAGGCTTAAAAAACAAACGTACTCGTAGAGTAACAAATTTTTTACATGTGAAATGTTTTAAAATTTTCTAAGCATAAAAATAATCAAGTGTAAAAACTTTTGTACATAATAAATATGCTTTTAATGGGTTAAAGGTGTGTAAGGATAAGGTTAAGTGGCGATATATTCTCTCTGCTATTAGATAGATAACTTTTGTTTAGCAAGGAAAAATACTTTATTATGGTGAAACACTTTTCTCATTTACACTCTGGAACGTCCTTCCCCTTAACATAAAAAAGCTGAGAGTAAATTTTCATTTAAGCGTAAAATATGGAACTATTACCTGTCCTCTTTTACATAGCGATCTTCGCCATAGTTATTATATTTAAATTTCTGTTTCATTTAGAATATGATATTAATTATAATATTTATTAGTCTATTGTTTTAGAAATTATTTATGTATTGTATTAGTTAGATAGTTTATTAATATCCGAAATTTAATTATTATTAATTTTTTATTTATTTTTTGTACTCCTACCACTGTTGTGTCCTTTTTAACCCAAAGGTTGACTGGTAGAGAATGCCTTGCTGCATTAAGTCTGCCTATGTATTACCATTGTACAAGAAGTTTAAATAAATAAATAAATAAATTTACTGTACTAAGTAAAAGCACCAAAAAATATAAATATAAGATCTATCGAATCGGGGGCGTCGGCCACAGCACCTGTGCCTCGCCGTCGACCACTGGGGGCCTAAGCCACGGACCCGCTCCCGCGGCCTACAGCCGTCGCCTGCGCCGCCGACCGTGGATCTTGAATGCGCCCGAACATCCTCCCCGGGTTGAAGGCTTCAAGTAAGAGGGAGTGGGCAGATATTGTTGTAGGCCTGCACCATCGTCCCCTTCTTCGTCTTCAGCTGCACCACCCGCGTGGTCCCGTCGCTCCCAAGAAAGACCTGGACGACTCGCCCCAGTGGCCACAACAGTGGAGGGAGTCCCTTTTCTTTGATGAGAACAAGTGTTCCCGCAGATAGCTGTCCTGTTGAGGTTGACCATTTTATCTTTTTCTGAAGCAGAGAAACGTACTCTAAATGAAACCGCTTCCAAAAATGCTGCTTAATGTGCTCCATTCTGTGGTAGCGCTCCAGTTGCCCGATGGTAAAATCAGTCACCTGTGGAGGCGGAACGGACATAAGTGGTCGCCCAATTAGAAAGTGTGAAGGAGTGAGGGCAGAGAAGTCTAATAGATCAGAGGAGAGGACGAGAATTTAAAATGGCCTCTATTTAAGTCAAGCACGAGGCCATCTCTTCATAGATAAAATGCGTCAAACCTAAAAGCCTCTTTAGGTGATGCTTAGTGGAGCGGACAGCAGCTTCGCAATGCCGTTAATGTGAGGGGAGTATGGAGGCGTGAAAGTAAAGAACAATGGCAGGTCCCCATACATTGTTTCAGCTGAGATTTAATTCAAATTCAAATAAAAAGTCTTTAAATGAAAAATATCTGGTTTAACTCAGGGTGATGTTCTGAATTAGTTTGTGCAAGAATTTTTGTTCGAGAATGTAGAAAATAATAGATATTTTCAAAAAACAAAATCAAATGTTTTTTATTTCACATAGGCCTACATGGGCACTTATAAAACGTCGACAAAAGGTGCACGGTTCGGGTTAGTCTTATGTCTGGGTAACTTTTAATAATGTGTTTAATAGGTAATATTATTAAATTTTGTGGCAGTAAAAGGGGAATATCGCATTAGTATTTCCCTTACCTAGTTATTTTAGCATGAGATGTGTAGTATACTCTTTGGAAAGAGTATATTTATTTAAACTAAGTGACTTTGACGTGTATCAAAAGGTTGTCGTGAACAACCAAGCTATATTTTTTTTAGACTTGGGTACTAGTCTTTTTGCCAATCATGAATTGAAAGTAATTAATTTATTTCTACTAAACTACAATATTCTTACCTACCTGCAAGGAACATCTACACTTAGACATAAACTGTATTGTTAACTCATTTACTGCAATAAATACAATAATGATATTATTACTTAATATAGTTACTACTTGTCACTTAGCAGATAAAATATATAATGGCAACACTATGCTAAAGAAATGAACTAAAATATCAAATAACTTTTTATTTATTATGTTTTTTTTTATCTATTTTGTGGTCCAAAATAGATAAAAAAAAACATAATAAATTATACTTTAAAAAACATAGACAATTAATAGAATGTCTTTCGTATATAACTTACTTTCAGACGCTCAAATTTAAGTCAGCAAAAATTTCGCCATTTTTCTTTGATACCTTGTTGAGCAATTTCGAAGACAAGGTTAGAATCTTGTAGGAATTTACGGAATTATTTGCATCTCCCGCCCACGCGAACGAGACCGTCCGTATCTATAAAGGGACTTAAGGAAATTTGCCTATTTTTACTACGCAACGATTTTCCTGATTGCAATGAGGCGCACTCTCCAGGAAACATAATTATCCATTTGGAAATGCCGCAAAATCATGTTGAAGGAGTTGTTAAGTTCTTGAATAGAAAGGGGATCACAGGAACGATTATATTCATGTTTTAAATTGTAGATAAATCTGTGTAAATAAGAAACTACTCTCTGTAAATGATTAAAATTAGAATATTTGTGAAATAATGATAAAATGAATGATCGATTGCTCAAAATTATATTAATAATATAATATTATTACATGAGTGATTATGAGACGTATGATCATTGAGAGCAGTGGTGGCTTAGTGGTACCGGCTGCGACTTATAATTTATAGGTCGTGAGTTTCAACCCAGGCAGACGCGTTACTTTGTGTAAATTATTTCACCACCACTGCTCTCAAAACGGTGAAGGAAAACATCGTGAGGAAACCGGCATGTCCTAGAAACAAAAATTCGAGTACATGTGACATCCACCAACATGCACCATATTACGGCCCATTCCCTCTCACAGAGAGGAGGCATGTTTCCCCGCAGTGGGAACATTAAAATGGCTGATGATGATGATGATCATTGAGATGTGATGATACTACTTCAGGTTTCACGTTCTCATTGGGCATTTTTGGCCAGTATCTTTCAACAAACATTTAGGACCTGACCACCATAAGGAACACTCGCTAATAAGGTCAGCCTTCAATCTGCGAGATACAAGTTCTGCCGGATTTTCCTTAACCGGCACTTAGCTCCACGTATGCTCTGTACTTAACAGCTAATGTACAGCCTAATTGCGTAAGTAAATTCTGAAAAGGAAACAAGTCGATTCTTTCAAAGAATCAGAATCATTTCTTTTAACTTTTTCGGTATTGCGTAACTAATTTGGAAAGCTAGCGTTAGCTTTCCAAATCCTCCTTTGAGCTGAACACAGACTACTTAGAAATACTACGGAGTTGAAGATATATGACACTTGCATTACACAATACCAATAGTGAAGTTTTATCTCGATTCTTCCGCTTTCATTCATTCTTTTACAATCAATTCCACGTCAAAATATTGGTAATCAAAGGAGCATAACCTTTCAGTTTCAGAGTGTAATATGCAATACGAAAAGTCGTTTTTAGGAATGTTCCAACTTGTTTGCTTTGCAGAATTCACTTACGCAATTAGGCTGCTGTACTGCTTTCCTGAATTTCATCAATGCGATTACGAATAAAAGGTTTTAATGTATTTGGTGCCATGCCAAGCCAGCTTAACACTATTGTCAAATCGCACCAAAACCGGCATCTACTAACGGGCTTGGTGAAGGATTTCAGTACATTAGTACATGGTCTTGCTCCCAATAAGGCTCCACATAACTCTAGCCTTGGGATAGTTGTTGGCCTGATAGGTGCCACACGATTCTTAGAGACTAGCAAATGTGCTCTTACTAACCCATCCTTGTCCATTGACCTAATGTACACACAAGCACCATACGCCTTTTCAGACGCATCTGTAAACACGTAAATTTCATTCATTGTAAGGTTGTTGCAAAAAACCCATCGAGGTATTTTAAGGGTGTTTAAAAATGAAAGACTATTTACAAATTAACTATTAACCTGTTGCCTAAACAATGTCGTCCGAGAAACTGTAACACTGTGACGTCTGCCTCAATCGCAGCGGCTAACTCAGTGTCCTCGGTGGACAAAAGCGCTAAACATTCCGCATGATATTTTTCTACCTTGGCTTGACGAGCCGGGAGGTCACTACATCGAGCCAACAAAGCCTCTGATCTATCAGATCTACTTATCAAAGTGGCCGCCGATGAGACCAATCTCAATTCCGCTCCAATTCTACATGCAAATGTATTGGCATTCATAATTTCAAAATGCAAGCAACGGTTATAAAGTATTAATTATACAATTAGTAACAACGTAACCCAACAACAATTACTCAGGCAGGCAGGCACTGAGTTTGATTACAATAAAAAACAATCTTACAAAACCAAGATAAAAGGTCTAAGGGCCAACCATAACTACAATTCAATTAAATACAATTAGTGGAGACTATTTAGTCTTCACCAAACCTATATTGTTTACAACAAACAAGAAAATTCAATAACAAATCCTTAATTTTTTATCCCGGATTGACAAATATTAAGTTGAAAGTTGTGTACTTTATTTTAACAGGTTGGAATATACCTAATCGTGGGGGTTGATTTCAACCCAACAAGACACAGCTACCTCTGACTGACTTAAAAAAATACCACTTTCCAACCAAAGTAACCTCAACAATAAAAAAAAACAAACTGACAAATAATACAGCGTTCAGTGTGAACGAGTGTCCTAGCGTATACTATGATGGTGGAATTCTAACCACGCTCTACTACCAAAATGTTAATTATAGGCCGACGGATCACAACCAAGAGGCGACACTGGGGCCCATTAGCAATGTTGCGACTCTTGGATCCTACAAGTTCTATAACCGCGAAACCGCGATACGCGGCAGCGGTAAACTCTCTCGGTCTGTTTTTTGGGATACCGCCGGTTCCCGTATTGGTGGAAAGTGACACAAAAATACACAACTTACAACTACTACTCACATTCGTTCCCGCGGTGGTCTCCTGGTCAATTCTGTGTCCGGTCGGGGGTTATAATGGGAAGATATATATATAATATTAAGGGAATAAGGGACAACCGATGTACTCTGGACCGAATCTCCGGCAGACAACCAGCCAATCATTATACGAAATTGTGTTCTCGGTACGCGAGTGGTATTGTGAGTCACCCGTGCATTTGTTTGTGTATATATTTCGCGGGCAGCGAAGTATTTTTGTCGGAAACGTGTCTGAAGAATGAAAAGAAAGGAAAAATTCAATAAAATGTTTGACTTTGGCACTTACAACAATGTCATTTGTCGCCAATTTTTTTATTCACTTTATTGAGTCGTAAACAGTAAATCATTTTATTTAGCTCTAATAAGGACACAGTTTTGGTTCAGGATTAATAGAGCCTACGTAGCAGTTCGGTTATTTGCTACGCTCTAAAGCTCATTGTAGCAAGCGTAGCTATTACCTTGCTACGGCGTAGCTACTAACCTTACTACTGCGTAGCAAAAATACAAACTATTTGTGAGGTTTACCTTAAATTATTGTTACAGTAGTACGAGTCCAATATTTTGTGTTACATTGAATACGCTGTCTCTCAGAATTTTTCGCTTTATTTCAACTAGGGCCTTTTAGTATAACAGAAATTGCAGTTGGAGTTATATCGTAGGTTCCAGTATTAACCGCAACGCCACTGGACCAAAACCAAATAAAACTATAATCAAAAAACTAAAAGACGTTATTCATCTAAGTCTCCACATCATCCCCCAGGCTATAGAGATGGTAGACGACGTGCGCTCCGCCTTCGCAGCCAACGTTCAGGGGCTGGACTGGATGGACTCTACCACTCGTCGGAAGGCCCTGGACAAACTGAAGGCCATCAGGAACTTTGTGGGCTTCCCCGACTGGCTGCTGACGCACGAACAGCTTGATAAGCACTATCAACACGTAAGTAGCACAAACACCCAACACTTTTGCCATAAGCATGTGTAGCTTGGCAGTTTTCCTTTCACCTTTGGGGAAATGTTTTTAAGAACATACTTACTGGCATGACAGCAACTATACATCTCTGCCGATACCTTTAGGCAATACCGGCGTGAAGTTTCGTTACGTACAGTTGATGTTCCGATCTAATCTTGGTTATTACGTGAACGTTATTTTAGTGCCTATTGATTTAGTGTTAATGGAAAAAAACATTTAGCAGATTTGATGTTGCTGGAACATCTTAGTCAAAAACATCAAAACACCTAGGTATATGAGATTTTTTTAAATTGTTGATAGGTTCCCGTTTGACCACTATCTCACCTGATCGTAAGCGATGATGTGGTCGACGGTGAAGCACGCTTGACTGTATGTAACCTGTTCTCAAATACATTTTCAAAAGAGTTTTTATCTTATGCCAATTTGCTCACTACCTATATCATCGAGGACTTTCAACGAGCGATCTTCCAACATATCAGTATTTTATTTGAAGTGACAACGTCTAATAAATCGATGAACGCCGGCTGCATGCACGAAAAAGTGACCAGGTACGACACGATCATGTTTGGACGATCATGTTTGGTCGTTTGTTTCATTTGAGTTCTGCTTACCAAAATTGGCCCACTTGGCACCGTCATCAGATCTCCGGCTTCATCGTTCGAGTAAGCCGGAGTACTCACCCATTTAAAGTTTGAGAATAGGTTGAGGTCGTTTCGGCCCCAATGCCTCTAATCATTCGCTTTACCGGATGAGACTGTTCAAATCGACGCCAGCTATTCTGAGGGAAACTTCGGACGGAACCAGCTACTAGATGGTTCGATTAGTCTTTCGCCCCTATACTCAGTTCCGACGATCGATTTGCACGTCAGAATCGCTACGGTCCTCCATCAGGGTTTCCCCTGTCTTCGACCTGACCAGGCATAGTTCACCATCTTTCGGGTCCCAGCATTTATGCTCAGAGCGCGCCTGCATTCACGGATTGGAAACGATACGCCTCGGGAGTGCGAGAGATCGACCTAGATCGACGCTCCATCCTCCCTGAGCACGCGGCTAGCGCGCGCCTTCACTTTCGTTGCGCCTTTCAGTTTTATTATCTCAATGACTCGCATACATGGTAGTGGTCACGATCGGCTTGAGCGTTCGGCTTTCATAAATGTTTTGTTAGGACGTTGTCACGTTAAACTATCGTCCGTAAACAGACTTTACAGACAATCAATTATTTTTATTCATACTTATTATCTATTTCAGGCGGAAGTAGTAGAAGACAGTTTATTCGAGACCTACCTAAAGCTGAATTTCGCAGACGTGAAGAAGTCCTTGGAGTCTCTAAGAGAAAAGCCTGACAGGAACCAATGGCCGGCCACCGCTACTACTGTGAACGCCTACTATTCGCCTAACCTCAACTCTGTCAGTAAGTATACCCAGTCATGAGTTATAATTGATTTGAAGCTTTTTTAAGAATTTGCTAGAAGAGACACAACATCGAGAAAACTGGAAGGTATGGGGGCGGCTTTTTTATTTTAGTTAGGCTTGCGCTTGACTTGCTTTTGCTCAAAAGTGGGACAGTTCAAAGCTAAAGACTTCAAATTAAAATAGCTAAAAGGGTATTACAGTATCAAGCAAAGACAACCAATAAAACCTTTTTAATTCGCAAACAAGCCTTTTAGATGTGATTCTCATTTTAAAATCAGCTTCTCAAGGGTATCTGCGCCTTAAATCTTGGTATCCAACATCATCAATAAATCTGCCGTAGTATCATTCCTACTGTTTTATTTTGGTAAATAACCAGAACTCTACTTTTTCAGCTCTCCCCGCCGTTATATTGCAGCCACCGTTCTACGGAAATGGAATTGAGTGAGTACCGTCAAAATACCGAAATATTATTAATATTATTTTGAATAAGTTTTGAACTAAATAAATAACGCGTGTCGTTTGTTTTAGAGCGTTCAATTATGGATCTATTGGTGCCATAATGGGACATGAAGTCACACACGGATTTGACAATACAGGTAAACAACATATCTAATCATTTGCTTTCAATCAATAGAACCGATCTTCGAGTCCGCCTTATAGATCGCTTTGCCAAAGAACATGCATCATCAAAATTCTAGCACCCTTTCAACTGGATCAGAGCATCTCTGGATCTGATGGCAAAAAAATAATATTAAAGGTGTCTGGCCTGAGTTTCTTAAGGATTTTGGCTCCTGGCTTCTGGCTTCTAAATTAAGCTTCTTTTGGTTGATGGGTACTGGCTTCTGGTCTCCGCTTTTTTTGGTTTTATTCATCCATTCTGTCCCCAGGTCGTAAGTTTGATGAAGAAGGTAACCTTAAGCTGTGGTGGTCTAATGCAACGCTAGATCACTACAACAGTAAGGTGCAGTGCATGATCGACCAGTACAGCAAGTATCACATGCCGCAACTGCCCAACAATACCGTAAGTTATGTCTCTTAAGGTTATACTAGTCGACGGCACGAACTATTTTGTGCGCGGGGTTAAAATGCATGCTATATCAACCGACAACACGTATGGAAGAGATAGATGCTGTGATGAGCAGTAAGAAGCTAGTTCACGTACGAATACCCACTTTTGCAATTTTTTTGCGAAATGGCTTATGATTTAGGACGAAAACGAGCGCGCGAAATTTTATAAACAGACATTTGGTAGTCTGGATATCATGAAAAAACCGGCCAAGTGCGTGTCGGGCCACGCGCAGTAATAGGGTTCCGAAGTTGCATAATAATGCGGACTAAAAAGAGGGTTTTGTTGTTGTTACATGAACATTAGAACGGTTTCAGCGGCTCACAAAGTCTAGGATATAGGATTTTTTAGGATTCCGTACCCAAAGGGTAAAAACGGGACCCTATTACTAAGACTTAGCGATCCGTCTGGCTGTCTGTCTGTCTGTCCGTCTGTCACCAGGCTGTATCTCATGAATCGTGATAGCTAGAGAGTTGAACTTTTTCACAGATGATGTATTTCTATTGCCGCTATAAAAACAAATACTAAAAACAGTATAAAATAAATATTTAAGGGGGGCTCCCATACAACAAACGTGATATTTTTGCCGTTTTTTGCTCGATATTAATAACGGCAACAGGTAGACGCTTGAAATATTCACAGAATGTTTAGTTGTATATTAACTTCAAAAAATAATAATAATTGAATTAAAATAAAATGAGTTAAAGGGGGCTCCCATCCCAAAATCACGTTTGTTGCGTGATTTTTTTGCAGTGTTTTGCGATAATGGTACGGAACCCTTCGTGCGCGAGTCCGACTCGCACTTGGCCGGTTTTTTAATCTATATTCTCGCGTTTGACCACTATCTCGCCTGATGGTAAGCGATGATGTGGTCTACGGTGAAGCACGCTTGCCTAGATGTAATCTATTCACTCTTGACTTAAACTAAATAATGACTAACTGGTAACTGAAGAAGGAGTTATAAAATCCAACTTCGCAACTGAAGTTGGAAAAATATTATCTATTTGAGTACCACTGCGGGTGAGAATTGCGAAAGGAGCCGATACGAGCGCGCGTTAGAGCCACGGGGAATAGTATCCTTGCATGCACGCTCCTTGTTTATTTCTCTTTCGGAATTAGAAAAAAATCGTATGTGTTCACCTCTAATCTCCTCTAATACCGCAGATTAGAGGTGAATCCTCTAATCTGCGGTATTCACTATTTCATTCTGGAAAGTTTTACTACTCAATTAGTGATGAAGTCGGATCGAATATTGACTTTATAGAAGGATATCGACAAAAGAAAATAAGTAATTTGCTTGGAAATCGAATCTAATTTGACTTAACTTTTACGTTTTAATTACAAAACGTCGAAAATACTTCTGCACTAACACAAAATAGACTCCACCGCGCGCATGCGCCGTAATGACTACGTTCTGGTACTGCCAACGACTCCGGCCACTCCAATGCGTTATTCGAGCTTAAACATTATTAATTTAGAAATCATCATTAAGGATGTTATGATTTTCTTTATGTATATTTTTATATGGTTCATAAGCATATATTTACTATCTGTTTTACACAGCTAACAACGTTATTTAAGTAATTTTTCAATGGCATTTGTACAAAAATTTTACTGTGCTAAGTACATTTTATAAGTTGGTCGACTATTACTCGTAAACTTGTAAAGCCTGTTATGATTTCATTTTTGTATATTTTGACATGGTTCGTAAGCATTATATTTACTCTGTTTTACACAGCTATCAACCTTATTTAAGTATTTTTTCAATGGCATTTGTAGAAATTTTTTACTGTTCCAAGTACATTTTATAAGTTGGTCGACTATTACTCGTAAACTTGTAAAGCCTTGTTATCCGTGATAATTTTCCTTTTAATTTCGTTATATTTACTACTGCCGTGAATTTTTTCACATAGCCAAGAGCAACCATTTCGCTGGCAGGGGGGGGGGGACACTTGACTCTAACATAAATTTGCAACTTAAAGCTTAATTTTACGCAAACGAATCTCTGAATCGAAAAATGGTTTTAACAAACCCATAATATTTTTGAATGGCCTATCCAACGATACCCCACACCATGGGAAAGATGAGAAAAATAAAATGCATCCCCACGAGCAACTGATTACGATTGGGTGATAGGTCACGGTAAATTGCCATCATTGTAGAGGCAACTTGGATTCTGCACGGCACACGCTCGAGGAGTGCCTTCTTAGGCCTTTGTGCGGTGGGTCTTAGTCGCCAGGATCGAGCCCTGTCTCTGCCAATATTAGTGAAGAATATGCTGGCGGAGACAGAAAACTAGAGTGAAATAGCCAAGGTCAACCCCATTCATAGAAGAAGGTATCGTGGAGGCAACCACCTCGATGTAGACACGCCGAAACCCCGCCTTTAATATTTATGGCAGGTGGAACTCCGGGGTTTCGGGCGCTCAGAGTGGGGTCACTGTCCGTCCACCGAGTGACCTCAGGAAAGACAGTGACACAGTAATCACGTGCTGCCATCCACAGCGAGGTTCAAGGGAGACTCCTTTATAGGCTCCCCAAGGATGTGGTATTTTAATGAGGTAAAAATACCAAACTACCTGGTTTTTTTTTCCCAAAAGTTCAGGCGAAGGTTTCCCTCCAATAGTAAATAAAATATTGGCATTCCCAGCAAACGATTGTACACCTTCTCAAAGTATTCCCCTCACTGGCCACCATTAATACAAAGCTCGGTTTTTTTTAATAGCCGAGCTTTTTTCACTCTTCTTTATTTATTTAACACCATGGTTAGCCTTTGTTTTATTGTAATGTTAGCACACATGGTCACAAAACGGCCCAACGCAACGGTCTAATTGGCTTTAGATCCGTATTCAGACTCATTTTCAGATGATCCTCTTTTGGTTTCAATAATAAATTTAATTATTGTATAAAAAATTACATAATATTTAAATCAAATCCAGTTTCGAAATTCCGAAATTAAGGCTGTCAATTTCGAAATTAATAAACATGCAAATATGGTCCGAAATTTCGAAACTATGAAATTTCGAAATGCATGCCCTAGTTACTAGTAAATATAACGAAATCAAAAGGAAGCTAGTGATTCTACATGCCAATTTTTCACTCATACTTCATAAGAGCAGTGGTACCCAGTGGTAACGGGCCCCGACTTACTTGGGTTCGAACCCAAGCCAGCGCTCTACTGTGTGGTAATTATTTCATCACCACTGCTCTAAAAACGGTGAAGGAAATAACGTGAGGACACCGGTATGTCTTAGTACCAAAAAATCGAAGGCAAGTGACATCCACCAAACCGTACTGGGTCCGCGTGGTGGATTTAGCTCCATTCCCTGTCACAGAGAGGAGGCCTAATTTCCAGCAGAGGAAACGTAAAAAAGCAAAGAAATAAAAGTCAACATACCCCCCAAAACGTTAACGCAATTTCATTCTGCTGCCAATTTGTTCCACGTTAAATTAGTTCACAAAGTTGTATTATACATCATGTTCTACAGGTAAATGGGGTCAAAACGCAGGGTGAGAACATAGCAGATAACGGCGGTCTCCGCGCGGCGCTACACGCGTACCAGCTGTTCGCCAAGCGCGCGCCCGCCGACCGGAGAGTGTCGCTGCCGGGCCTGCCCGACTACAAGCCTGATCAGCTGTTCTTCTTGGGATTTGCGCAAGTAATGAGATTGTTAATAGAATATTGGGATGGTGTTGAGAAAATTTAATAACTATACGTTGACAAATACTATTTCAGAAGTGGGAGCAACTTGGTTTTCTAAAAACGGTATTATAAGCTGAAAATTATTACCACAACTACACTGCTGATAACAAAAGAAAAAATATACTTGTTGTAAAACAGCTAGTGAGCCCGAATGACCCGGCAAAAGCCAGTAAATTTGAAGCCCTCAGCACTTATAAGCTCTGGCCTCTTCGGATTTGGGACCATAGAGGGAACCTTTAGTTTTTGCGTAGAATTTAGACCTAGCTTTAAGCTGAGTCTTACATGTATTGATATTTGTATTACGAAAGCCACAAGACAAGAGATCACCAAATGTTTTGCTCAAAACTACCCAGCATCTGAAAGGCTTTACTTTATGACACATATTTGAACGTACCTATCTAAAAATAGAATCATCTTCCTTTTTTCAACAGACGTGGTGCAGCAACTCAACAGTAGGTGACTTAAAAATCAAAATGGTGGAAGACGAGCACAGTCCGAACAAGATCCGCGTGATAGGCACCCTCAGCAACTCCGCGGAGTTCGCGCAAGCCTGGAGCTGCCCCGCAGGCACCCCCATGAACCCTGTCCACAAGTGTGTGCTGTGGTGACCCTGTGATGTAGGATAGGACTACCAAAGACTCTTAGATCTTAGCTTATTTGAAAGTTTCCGCCTTAGGGTTTACGTACAACTTTTATGCTGTGATGCGCTCCCGGTAATATGCAATGAACTTATTTCAGGTAATAATTTTTATGAAGAAATGCTATTATTCTAGCCGACCAAGATTTATTAAGATTAGACAACGTGCATTTTCGCACACATTTATAACCTTTACTTTAGAACCTATAATCAGTGTTCAAGTTCGGACCTTATTTATAAAACCTCTGAGGTATTAAATAACTGCTAAGCAGATTCTGAATTCAAATTCATAAAATTCGAAAAATGAAGTTCCGAGATTTAAAAATATACGGGTTGGGTAAAACATCGTGGATCAAACGAAACAGGGTGATAGTTGGACTTATTTGCAGTAGGTTCTAAAGCTTTTCTTCCATATTACTTTAATTGCCTATTTATTACGGGCAAGTACACGTTGCAAAAAATAAATACCCTTTTATCTCTCAAAATACAGTGTAAAGTGCCTGGGTTATAAAAAAAACTAAAAAACTCAAATTGTCATAACTTTTAAGGAGATCAAGTTAGGGCTCTGCCACAGACATATTTATTTATTTATTATATACTTACTTTATTGTACACCACAAAATGTACAAAAATTCACAAAAACAAGTGTACAATGGGCGGTCTTATCGCACAGGACAATCGCTTACAGACCTTCGCAGACAACCTTTGGATGGACTGTACGATAGGAGAAGAATTTAGGCCTGTCAGTGTACAAAATTACATACTTAAATAAAGTAAGTTAAGTAGTATTACTTAGACATAATAACATAAAATACATACATACAATATTATATAATATACTAATACATATCAAATATATAACAGAGTAAAGAGAAGAATAATAATAATAGTGACAGGTAATGCTCTTTTACCATTTTCTTAAATGTTGGCAGTGTATGAGCACGTCTTATTTCAATATATATATAAGATAAGATAAGATTTATTTATTTTGTAAAACATGAGTACAGTAAGAAGGTCTTATATTAATATGAGGTGGCTACATGTTTTGCCATTTATGGCGTACAAAATTATATATATATTATATATTATTATTTTATATATATATATTTTACTGCAAATAACCCCAACTATCGCCGTTTAGTTTCCACAATTTTTTAACCACCTGTATAAGGCCCATCAAGGAAAAACTTTTTATAAATAAGGCCCAATGTTGGCAACATTTCCCCTTATTCACATAAATATTTCTGTTCCACAGTAGTTGCAGATTCTATTTAAATCTAAATTTATCTTGTTTTGTTTAAATTGTGGAATCTGCAATTTATTTCTCGATATGAGAATTGTCTAATACCAAAACCAAAATGGTTGGTTAGTATGTTGATGTTGTAACGTTCCTGACAGTGAGTGTTAGAACCCACCAATTACTAGGAGTTGGTCTAAGTGTGTTAAAAGCTCAATGGGAAGAATTTGAACTTTTGGATTGTTGATCACCAGTGAATGTCTTACCCATTAAGCTATGTATTGTGTAATTAGGTATAAATATTGTTTTATTGTTATGACTAAACAGGGACATTTCCTACACAGAATTTAAAAGATATTTTAACTACATTAACTTGTAGCTAAGACATATTTTAAGTTTAAAACTGATTTTATAATCTAACTAGCTGACCCGGCAAACTTTGTTTTGCCATAAAAACACCAAACATCATTCATCTACCCTACCTACCCTACCCTACCCTACCTACCCTACCCCAACTACCTACCCTACCCTACCTACCCTACCCTACCCTACCTACCCTACCCTACCCTACCTACCCTACCCTACCCTACCTACCCTACGCTACCTACCCTACCTACCCTACGCTACCTACCCTACCTACCCTACCCTACCCTACCCTACCCTACCCTATATCTCAAGTTGGACCAGACTGCTCACGGTGTGCCAATTTAATTTAAAATCGGTTATGTAGTTTAGGAATCCATCGCGGACAAACATCGTGACAGGAGATTTATATATATTAGATTTACAAACGATATTACAATGAACTTTTTGATTTTCTAATTAATATCATTGTATCGCGCAATAACTCGGGCGTACCTCTTAATGTAATAAACGAAAATTATTTATTACGAAAAATAAAAGGAATTAAAAAAAATGTTAGTGTTATTTTCTACTTTAAAAAAAGTTTCCCCTTTTCAGCCTGTTATAGACATTACATTGCTAAGTTTGGGTCCCCAGAGGTTCTGGGTCTACATACAAATATAAAAACTTTTTCTGGTGTCTTTCGTACCTCATGTTTTTATCGTTTTGCGACACCGATTTCCGAAAAGAAAGTTATTTTGCACATTTTGTGTTTTGTTTTTTGTGAAAATGTTTTTATGTCTCTCTTTTTAGTGTTGGTTCACCATCACTACAAATTGAGTAAGGTACCTAAAGGATATGCAAACTACCCATAATAACTCAATTTACACATTCGTGCTGTTTTTTGTTAAGAAATTCGTTTGTATGCTCCTTATTAGATTTTTATTTTTTATGAAAATTGCACTATGACCTAAGTTGAAAGATACTTAAAACGGAGTAACGGAAAACAATGGGTACAAAAGACCGACCTCGGAAAAGAACGTTATTTTTCGCTTTGTAGTGTCTTGCTTTGGAAGTCGGTAAGATTATAATTTTCGTCTTTTTAGTTTTGGTAGGTACCTCCAATTAACATGACAAATTGTCATTGACAATCATTTATAGCCAAAGTATATCTCATGACGATTCCAATAAGCCCAAAGACGACTAAGATACATTGTTTTATTTCGGAGTTCCAGTGGCCATTGTGGTCTCCTTCATAAGTTCCACTTCACCAAATGATACTTCCTGAGTGCAAATGATTGCATTATTGATGAAAATACCAAAATCACTATATGTATGCCTATAATATTTAAGGAGTTCCCTCGATTTCTCTAGGATCCCATCACCAGATCCTGGATTCAATTATGGTACCACCCTTGGGATATCTCCTTTCCAACAAAAAAAAAATCATCAAAATCGGTTCATAAACGACGAAGTTATCTGCGATCGAACATTAAAAAAATATATATATATACGGTTGAAGTGAGTTTATGTGTTAAAATAAAATAGTTGTTACTTCTTCCTCATATATTGGAATTGATACACAGGTGCTGAACTCTTGGTGCCAGGCTTTAACCTCTTAGGTTTCATGATCTTGACATCTTGCAGGTGACGTTTCAGCTCCATCTTCTGCTGGATCACCGTCAACTCTTTCTCCCTCTCTATCCTCTTTGATAGCTCGCTGTAGATCTTCTGTTTCTTCTTTTTCATTGATTCTAGTGTCTGGAAATGAGAAATTGAATAAGAGTAAGACGAAAAACGAAAGAATATGAAAGAGTAATAGTGAATTTAGGCCCATTTAGTACGAGGAATTTTTAGCAATTGGTAGTTCTAGTTACCATGCAAAACTCATGTTCCAAATGAAACTGAATTTATTTTGAACAGCACATACATTACATCCATGATTAAGGGTACACTAGTCGACGGCACGAACTATTTTGTGCGCGGGGTTAAAATGCGTGCTATATCAACCGACAACACGTGCGGAATAGATAGATGCTGTTATGAGCAGTAAGAAGCCAGTACGCGTACGAATACACACTTTTGCAAATTTGTAGCGATATGGATGATGATTTAGAATGAAAACGAGCGCGCGAAATTTTATAAACAGATCTTTGGGAGTCTGGATATCATGAAAAAACGACTGAATGTATCTGTTCAAAATAAAATTATTTGCATTGGTGAACTACTAATCTATCCCTACCGTTTTTAAATTTTCCTTCTTCTTATGGTACTTATTTGCGCCCAAAAATGCGTTAAAATGAGTGTTAAAATATGGAACTTTCGAAGCTCATAACTTACAAGTAATTTTTTTTTTACTTTTTTGCTTCCGTACAGGGCTAGACAATGATGAGACAAATTGATATCATTTTTTATTTTGAACGCACATTGTCAAACAGTGGAGTAAAAGCCAGACTACGTTTGTATGGAAGAATTTTCGACTAGTGTACCCTTAAGGTCAAAAGTCAAAGTCGGTTTCCACGCAGCAAACGAGGCGCTCCCAGTGGCCTCCCATGAATGGCGCTGATGGTGTTATGAAGCGCCATGTAATGCCTCGACGACTGGCCTCCACTCGGAAGGCGTCTCAGTCAAAGTAAAAGTCAAAATTATTTATTTCAACTAGGCCATTAAGCGGCAATTTTGAATGTCAACAATTAATATTTAAAAGTTATAATAGTTGATTCTAACATCCCTTCGGCAAAGTAGCTTCTTATGGAGAAGAACGGTCAAGAAACTCCATACTTACTGACCATGATTAACTTCGCCTATCCATGATTAGTCTTTACTTTGCATTAAAAAGGGGGTGGTTTTTAAAGTTTTATCATTTTCGTAGTAGTAGTTAGTAGTGTAGTTTTTGTAAGTGTAGTTGACAAAACCAAAAAAAACATAGTTTATTCAATTCAAATTGAAAAAATTATACCAACCTCATCATTAACATCAGGCAGTTCAATTTTATCCAGGTCCGCCATCCTGGGCCTGTTGGACTTTCTGCCCAGCAACGCTGGGTGTGTATCCAGTCTCTTGGCCAGGTCAAATTCTTTCTCTTCTCCCTCTTCTACGAAGAATGTGTGAGTGTTTGGAGTTGCTTCTGCTACATCCGTCATGTGGAGTTGAGCCTAGAAATATATTAATTTAAGTGATGTGTGGCACACAAGCACTAGGAAGGCAGGCCCCAAATAAACTGGAATAATAGCCCGAAGAAAAGATAATATAAACTGATACCAAAACGAACAGTGGTGGCCCATGAGCATCGGCCCCGACTTTCGTGTCGTAGCGTAGTAACGTAGGTTGTGGGTTCGAACCCAGGCACGCTTTACTTTGTATAAATGATTTCATCACCACTGCTCTCAAAACGGTAAATGAAAACATCGTGAGGAAACCGGCATGTGCTAGAACCAAAAATTCAAAGACATGTGACCATCCACCAATCTGCACTGGGCTCCCGTGGTGGTTTAATTCCCATTCCCTCTCATAGAGAGGAGGCCTGTGTAGAGTCCCAGCAGTGGGAACATTTAAAGGCTGATGATGATGATGATGGATAAAACCATATCTTATTTCTTGAAGCATCTAAAATATTATTTAGGTTTAGCCTATTGAATGAATTATTATTGAACAAATGTATTAGCACTAAAATTAAAGGCATTTGAACAGCTGATAAAGTGAAAGATTTGTTTAAGAAAAATACACAATGTCAGTCCAAGAATAAAACTTACTTGTAGTCTATTGATCCTCCGGCTTTCTATGGTCCTCTTCATATTAATGTACTTGATGTCCTGTGTCTGCATCAGTTTCACCTGCTCTGTTGAGTGCTCGTCCACCTTTTCAAGTTCATGGTGCTCCTATAAGGTTAATATAACATACGTATTTATTAAGCACCTTTTTGTCATAGGGGTCATGGACAAGCCACTCTACAGAGCATTCATGGAGGAGGATGAATCAGCAGCACACCTGCTCCTAAGCTGCCCAGTAATCGCTATTCACAGGGCGAAAAACTTTGCTGACCCAGGTACCCTACAGAAATAGTCGGCAACACCAAGGCGCTGCTGGCTTACGTTGAGTAGCTGGGTGATTGATCTCTGGAAGGTAGGCTGACCAGTACATTATTGAGTACAGTACAATGTTGTTCTTATTTTGGTACCTATAATATAATACGACTATAGAGACTTTTAGAGGTTATGTTTACAAAACAAAATAAGACATTCTAGCTATGTACGGATATGTATAACTTAAATGTAAATCACTAGAAATTTAACTTTAGGTTTACTGTATTCTGGAAGTTTTAATAGTTAATTTCTTTGCTACAAGACAACACAATCTCTTAGTTGTTGACAACTCACCCCATCTTTCACTCTAGAATTTATCATATGAAAGTAGAACTCATCAGGATTCTTGTCCAGCGTCCGTTTCCTCAACAACTTCAGAGTTTCCCCTTTTTCATGGTAATCGTCTGCCCGCTTCTTGTAATCTTTCTTCTTTTCAAGTAAACCCAGGTGTTGCCGCGATTCAGGCTGATGGCGCTCTTTGTGCGTCTTCTGGTTGGCCTTCGCGGCCTTTTTCCATGAAGACATGTTTTATGATATACGTTTACTGTAATTATTTGTTAAAACAAAAACAACACAGGCTGCAAGACTTGAACAAGATCAACATAACCTTACCACGTGTGCTTGACATTGACAGTTAACGTTAAAAACACTGTCAAAGTGTATTTTTTTGGGAATTTCGTACCATGGGTACTAAGCCCTTAAAGTCATTACATTGTTCTGCATTAGAATGCGGATTTACCACATTTTAATGTTTTTGGAGTATTTGGCAGCAAATATATCGAGTTAGCCTTCTCGGCAAGCTTTGCTGAGGACTACCTCAGTATTGATTACAATACTACATGAAAATTCTTAGCTCCTGCTAGCGTATCCTGAGACCATTAACCGCTTATTGCCCAGTTGTGTAGCCACATATCACATCCTGGTATTTTGAGATGCATACGAAATCGTGACAAACTGCATTTGGAGTCAAAGCGGGCTCTGGAAAATCTCGTAGTAATGCTTACGTATAGGTACCGAAATATCGAAACTACTGCAATAACTTGCTAAAGATTGCTTGACAGATTTTGATGAGGTACACAATACTAGCATGGACTTGAAATACAATTATAAATGTGCAGTTGGCTATGACGGTGACATATAATCTCCTTCGTGCTACCGATATTTATCTATGATATTCATGGTTCCCAACTTAGGGATTTTGTCCCTAAATTTAGGGACTAGAACTGTTAAAAGGGACATTTTTAGGGACAGGAATTTTTTGGAGTTTTTTATAGGGATTTCAAACAAAACTTGCAAAATCGAAAACAAAGCGTGTGTTTTCAGTTTTCTGCAGGCACTTTATGCCATTCTATCCCTAAGTTTTATATATAGTATTAAATTGGTATAGAGTATCATGATGGTAAGATTTTCCTTAAATCGGGATTATGGATAGTGAGTAAAACTTGATCATACTATGACATGATCAACTTCAACGTTATGTATGACTTCAAAAATGAGACGTCAAACGAAAACGAGAAACAGGATAATGATGCGGTTCTGGAAATAATTAACAACTTTTAATGATTTAGGTACTACATAATTATGTAGGTACATATAAATTATATTTAGGGATTTTTAGGGAAATTCAGAAAAAATATTGGGGAGTTTTTTTGGTAAAGGTTGGTAACACTGATGATATTGACAACCATCACTCGTCACTTGAAATGGTAAAATTGTCTGTCATTCATTAGTTTATTTACGACTTGATTTCTATAGTTAATAAGAGCCAAGTTATTTATTTGGTGGTTTCTTCCTAATGTGTCAATTTTATTAACTATAATACAACTATGTCTGTTATGAAGAAAGAACCGGAGAAAACATGTTCTTTAGCCAGGTATCTGTTTTAAAACTACTTGTTGAATTATAAAAACTCTTTATTTGTGAGAAAATGGAGTACACGTGCTGGCGTGAAACCTTCTGCTGGGCTCCGCCCAAAAGCAAAGACATTTTAAAACATAGAAGAGAATTCTTAAAACTAAGTAATGGCTACTGGCCTTTTGGGCCATTGCCAACATGTTCCTTTTTTTAATTTTATTTTTTGATTTTACAATTTCGACACAAGACACTAAAATTAGGAAACCAAGTAATTGAGAATGACTGTAGAACATCCAAGGTACAGTTACAAATATTAATAATTATTATTGTTAGACATTCATAACAAAGTTAACATTATTCACTTAATTAATACTTAAAGATAAACAATACATGATTAACTTAGGACATTTAACCAACATAATCTTTCAAATAAGAAGGTCTACGAGTTTCTCTCTTAGGTCTAGCAGGTGTATGACTATTTACAATATTGTTTTCAATGGCTGTTGGTACTGGAGAGCATATAAAGTTATCTTTATTGATTACAGAGTTAGAATCATCTCCTATTACACATGTGTCATTATTGGAGCTGGTTTCTATTATAGGGAAATTATCATGTGTATCTTTCATTGGAGAGTTTAACTCAACATTATCATAAGTATTGGAGTCATCCTTGCTCTGTGTAAGGTGTGTCGGAGATGGTGAGGGTAATGATAGAGGACGAATATGAGATAGGTTTCGTCTATACGAAGCGTTATTAACATTTACTTGGTATGACCTGTCTGATAGAACATCTGTAATAACGCCTGGAGACCAGAATTTACTTACCGAAGGTTGTAGTTGCACTGAAACTGGTTGGCCTATTTCTAATGAAATTGTTTTCTTTGTATTTTTATCATAAGATTGTTTGGTACCCTTACGTATCTTTTCTATGTTATTCGGAACATCTTCAATGACTTGTGGTTTAAGAAGGTTTGGAAGTACCGGCAGAAAACCTCGCGTTCTTCGAGAGTATAAACGCTGAACAGGGCTTGAGTCTACTTTATTTGGAGTATTTCTAAGACAGAGTAAATTCAACCAAAAATCTTCATTATTTTCTGCTGATTTTAATAATAGTTTTTTTGCTATCTTTACTGTGGCCTCTGCTTTTCCATTTCCTTGTGGATGGTTGGGTGATGAAGTAACATGAGTGAAGCTCCATTCTTTGGAAAAATCTGAAAATTCCCGGTTTACAAAATTGCTCCCTCCGTCTGTGATAACATTCTCAGGAATGCCATGTCTAGAGAAGTTTTTCTTGCAACATTCTATTACAGATCTTGCCGATAAATCTTTTAGTGTGTCAATTTCAAAAAAATCTGAATAGTGATCTACTGTAATTAAGTATTTAATTTGTTTACCATTAAGGGTTAAGAAAAATACATCCATGGATATTATTTGGTAAGGATATTCTGGTATTTTACTAGTTTGCATGGTAGATTTTTGTTGACTGGGAAGAAACTTATTACAAATAGGGCAACTTCTAACCATTTCTGTAATATCTTTGGACATAGAGGGCCAAAATATTGCTTGCCTAGCAAGCTTTAAAGTATTTTCAATACCTGAGTGGGCTTTATGTAGTTTAGAAAGCAATTTTGTTCTTAGAATTTCAGGGATTAGAATTGATTGACCCTTTAGTATAAGACCCTGATAAGTAGTTAAGTCATCTTTAATACTTAAATATTGATGTAAAGCTTCTGGTATATCCTTCGAATAAGTAGGCCATCCATATGTAATGAATTGTTTCAGTTTTTGATAAGTATGATCATTTATCGTTACCTGTTCTATTTCTTTTAAGCAGTTGTCAGATATTGGTAAATCTATGATGGGATTTATGTTCTCTATAATTTTGAATATTTTCATATCTTTGGATTTGTCAACATCATTGCAATCCAAATAAAATCTTGACAAGGCATCAGCCATAACATTGTCTTTTCCTGACACAAATTGTAATTCTAAGCAATATCGTTGTAATGTTAATAACATTGACTGAAGTCTTTTTGGGGCATTAAGTAAAGGTTTTTTGAATATACTTAGTAACGGCTTGTGGTCCGTTTTAATAATTGTTTTGGGATTGCCAATAATGAGTTGGTCAAACCTGGTACATGCAAATACTATTGCGAGCAGCTCCTTCTCAATCTGAGCATATTTCTTCTCAGTAGGGGTGAGGCAGCGTGAAGCATATGCGACTGGATGATCTTCCTGGAACACTGCAACACCCAGGGCTCCTTCGCTGGAATCACATTCAATAATTAGTGACTTATTTTTATCATAGTATTTAAGTGTCTTTATATCACTTCAGATTTAAGTCTTTCAAATTCTTTTTGTGCTTTTATGCCCCACAACCAGTCTGTTTTCTCATGTGTCAGTAACCTCAATTCAGCTGACTCTTCGCTTAACTTTGGTATGTATCTACTTAAATAAGTTACAACTCCTAGGAATCTTTGTAGTTCTTTTTTGTTATTTGGAATAGGTATGTTTTTGACTGCTTCTATTTTTGAAGGATCTGGCTGGAGCCCTTTGTTAGTAAATATATGACCATAGTATTTTACTGATGTTTGTAACAAATTGGTTTTACTATTATTTAATTTGCAATTATATTTTGTTAATCTTTGTAAGAGATGTTCTAGATTTTTGTTGTGATTTATTATTGCTTGTTCCATATTGTCTCCTATACCAAATATTAGTAAATCATCCACTAATACCTCAACTCCTTCTAGACCCTGGATAACTTCACTCATTTTCATTTGAAAATAGTCTGGTGAAGACGAAATGCCAAAAGGAAGTACTTTCCATCTATATTTTCCAAACGGAGTCCAGAATGTGGTTAGTTTACTACTATTTTCAGACAGATTCAAGTGCCAAAAACCTTTTTTAACATCTAAAGTGGAAAACACTTTAGCCATGCCTAGTTCAGGCAAAATCTCATCCACTGTTGTGAATTGATAACGTGGTCTCAAAATAGCCTTATTCAGTGGAATTGGATCCAAACAGATTCTGAATTTGTTTTTCTTTTCAACAACTAAAATGTTACTTACCCAATCAGTATGATTTTCTTCTTTGGTAATTATGCCTTCATTCTCTAATCTTCGAAGTTCCTCTTTTAGTTTTGACCGGAGAGCCACAGGGACACGTCGTGCTTTCTGAATAACTGGAGTAACTGTAGGGTTCACTTCAAAATCAACCTCACCTGTAAAACTTCCTCTACCTTCAAAAACAGACCTATATTTATTAATAATATTATGTGTTTCCTTTGTGTAACTACAAGAAACTTCTTTGCAAAATTTCACAAGACCCATATCAAGACAGGTCTTACACGAGAGCAGAGGGATGTGTGGAGTATGGACAACTTGAAAGGTTACTTTGTGTTTAGAAGTATGACCTGATACTTTCGCTTTGAGATTAATGTCTATTTCACCGTCGATAATAATATTGTGTCCACTGAAACTAAACAAGTTTTTCTTTGATGGCCTCATCTTCTTTCGCACAGCGTCCTCGCCCAGCATTTTCTGGACATTCCGGAGTCCGATGAGCGACTCATCTGCGGCAGTGTCGAGTAAGCATGTAGTTTTTTTCCAATCTTGATTTTTTTTAAATAGAACATTGCAATGTGCAAGATGTTTGTTTGGATCCTCCATTATTTTCTTAATAAATGTAGCTTCCGAGTCTGATTCTGAATCTGTGCATTCTTGACCTTCTTCATTAGTTGGGTGATCTTTAATTTCTCTGACCCTTTTCTTACATACTTTTTCTGAGTGATTACGGCCTTTGCAAGACTGACAGATTTTCCCCCATGCTGGACATTGTTCCTTCTTGAATATGTGTATATTAGCACAGAAGCGGCATTTTCCTTTTTTCGTTTCTTTTGTTTTCACTTTTTTAACTTCTGAAACGGTTGTAACTGATAGATTTTTTATCTGTATATTTGTGGCTTCTGAAGCTCTGCACAAATTTATGGCATCTTGAACCGTCAAATTATCTTTTTTTAATAGTTCCCTTTTAAGTGCCATATCTCTGATGCCAAGCACAATCTTGTCTCTTAACATTTCTTCCGTGTATGTCTTGTAGTCACAATCTTCAACCAGTTGCGACAGGTTACTATAAAAGATGTCAAACGATTCTTCAGATTGTTGGTAGCTCCAGAATTTGTATCGATTGTAAATAATGTTCTTCTTAGGAACCATTTTAGAACAAATTGTTTTCAAGACTTCTTCGCTTGTTGTAACGGTCGCTTGATTGACGCCAAAATGGCCATATTTTCTAAGGGCTTCTTCACCTATGGCGCCAAAGAGGATGCCGATCTTTCTTTGTTCTTTTTCTGCGGTCCAGTTATTCATTTGTGTAGCCCTGCAGTAGTTCTTCCAAGATGCTTCGAATATTTTGAATGCATCTTCCGGGTCGATGCTTGTATTGATGGGGGCCGGCCATGGCACGTTAATGGCTTGGTTAGAGTTTTGCAAGCAGTTTATTTGCTCCTGCATCTGTTGTAGGAGCCTTGTCTGCAGTTCGACGACTGCTGTTAGTGATTCGGTCATTTTTAATTATTCACCAACCGCTGCCACCATGTTTTAAAACTACTTGTTGAATTATAAAAACTCTTTATTTGTGAGAAAATGGAGTACACGTGCTGGCGTGAAACCTTCTGCTGGGCTCCGCCCAAAAGCAAAGACATTTTAAAACATAGAAGAGAATTCTTAAAACTAAGTAATGGCTACTGGCCTTTTGGGCCATTGCCAACAGTATCTTCGACCTGATCGATTCGACGTGGAACCTAATGCACCCGCAGCGGGAGAACAGTGGGCTCATTGGCAACACACCTTTTCAAACTTCTTGATTGAAGAAATACCTGCTGACGTCACGGATTCGATAAAACTAAAATTACTAGCAAACCATTTAACTGCAAACATTTACATGCACATTAAAGATTGTCAAACTTATGATGATGCTATTTTGTTTCTGAATAAAACATATCTCAAGCCCCAGATCGAAATCTTAGCTCGATATGTTCTCGGCGCGCGAAAACACAAAAAATGAAGAAACAATTACTGAATATTGTCGCGCTTTACAACTTCTAGCGCAAAATTGTAATTTCAAATCTGTCTCCGCCGATGAACATAGAAACCAAGCAATAAGGAGCGCTTTCATCACAGTAATTATTTCGGCGAAAATAAGAGAGCGATTACTCGAAAACTCAACGCTTTCGATGGATGAAGCCTTCAACCGAGCCGTCGTCCTTGAAACAGCTGAAAAAGACTCCGCAATAATGGGCGTTGGTGTACCAAATGCTTTGAATGCTTTACCAGTGAATGTCCCACGACAAGAACAACCTCAACACCTAATACCGAGTTCAAACAATGCAGCGGTTTCGTCCTCACCTCCTCCAAATGCAAGACGCTGCTTCTTTTGCGGTGGAAAAGTACCTACATCAAAGGGTTAAATGCCCAGCATTCCACGCATATTGTCAACTTTGTTCTAAGAAGGGACACTTCGCTTCAGTTTGTCGTTCTCGCAACAACTCTTCAACTAGCAATGCTATTTCTTGTCCGAGTCCCACTGTTCCCGTCGAATATGTGCTATCACCAAGATCTTCCCAAACGATAAGCACCGTTTACTCAGCTGCATCTCCGTCCAGTTTGGTAAAAGCTACGATTTCCATCACCGTTAATAATACTCGTGCCGATGCGTTGATAGATACTGGAAGCTCCGTCAGCTTTATTGATCGCAACATAGAGCGATTGATGAACCTCAAACAACGACCTTGTAAACAAACAATAAATCTGGCTTCGCTAAACCATACATCACATGTTGACGGACTATGTTTCGTAACGCTTGAAATTAACAAACACATATACAAACAGCAACCTCTTCTCGTTATTAACAATTTGTGTGCAGATGTCATCATTGGACACGACATTCTTAAAGATCACGCCAAGCTAGAATTTCAATTCGGAGGTACCAGGGAGCCTCTACAAGTTTGCGTTATGGAAGCTTCAGTGCGACCAGCATCTGTCTTTACGCAATTATCTGCCGACATCACGCCTATTGCCATTAAATCTAGACGGCATAACAAAGATGAAGAAGAATTCATCCAAACCGAGATATCAAAGCTTTTAGAAGATGGAATAATTGAACCGAGCGTATCTCCATGGCGTGCTCAGGTCCTTGTCACAGGAGGTGGAACTCATCGAAGGAGGATGGTAGTCGACTATTCAAGAACAATCAATAAATTTACGTACTTGGACGCCTACCCACTTCCAAATATTGAAACAATCGTGACGAAAGTGGCTAAGTTTAATTATTTTAGCCAAATAGATTTAAAAAGCGCTTACCACCAAGTGCCTATTGTAGAACGGGAAAAAATTTATACGGCGTTTGAAGCCTGTGGCAAATTATACCAATTCAAAAGAATTCCATTCGGCGTAACTAACGGAGTCGCTGCCTTTCAACGTACACTTGAACACATTATCGGGAAAGAAATTTTATAAGGAACATTTGCGTATCTTGATCATGTCACGATTTGTGGTAAAGATAAGGAGGAACATGACAAAAACTTACGAAAGTTCATGGCTGCAGCAGAGAAGTACAAACTGACACTAAACGAACAAAAATGTAGTTTTGGCAAAACGTCTATTAGCCTCTTGGGCTATACTATTCAAAACAATGTAATAGAGCCTGATAAAGACAGACTGGATCCACTGTTAAAACTGCCACCACCACATAATGCCGCTGAACTCAAGCGAGCTCTTGGTCTCTTTGCTCACTATGCCAAATGGGTACATAAATTCTCCGAAAAAGTACATCCTCTCGTCAGCAACGTAAACTTCCCATTAAGCGAAAGCGGACGGCGTAGTTTCGATCAATTAAAATCGGATATTGTGAAGGCTGCATTAGTCGCCATAGACGACAAAGAAACTTTAACTGTAGAGACTGACGCATCTGAGTTTGCCATAGCCGCAACGCTAGCCCAGAATGGACGCCCTGTCGCTTTCTTTTCTAGAACGTTGTCGGACAGTGAACGTAAACATGCTTCCGTTGAGAAAGAGGCTTGCGCTATCGTCGAGAGTCTCAGAAAATGGCGCCACTACCTTATTAACAGACACTTTCTCCTTATAACGGATCAAAAATCCGTCAGCTATATATTCAATCAAAACCATACCAGTAAAATAAAAAACGATAAAATCGAAAGATGGAGGCTAGAACTGTCATGTTACAAATATGACATAATCTACAGACCAGGAATCGAAAATGTTGCCGCGGATGCACTGTCAAGGGTGTGTGCACTCATGAGTAACTCTAAATTATACGAATTGCACGATGCACTCTCTCATCCTGGAATAACCAGAATGTATCACTGGATTAAATTAAAGAATCTTCCTTACTCCTTAGACGATATTAAACAGATGACCGCTTCTTGTCGTGTATGTGCGGAAGTCAAACCTCGCTTTGCCAAATCAAAAGGGACACTAATTAAAGCTGTATCGCCGTTCGAAAGATTAAACATAGACTTCAAAGGTCCTTTGCCTTCAAATACAAAAAACAAGTACATCCTGACAATTATCGATGAATTTTCAAGATATCCATTCGCATACGCATGTCCTGATACTACTTCGGCTACTGTTATTAAGTGTCTAAGAGGTCTTTTTTACGAATACAGTCAGCCTTTGTACATACACAGCGACAGAGGATCCTCTTTCATGTCGGAAGAAATACAGACCTTTCTCAAAAACTGTAATATTGCCACTTCTCGCACGACACCTTATAATCCGCAGGGGAACGGCCAGGTGGAGAGGCTTAATGGAACGCTCTGGCGGACGATACAGCTGAGTCTCAAGTCCAAGAATTTGCCAATAGAACATTGGGAGCAAGTTTTAAAGCCCTCCCTTCACTGTGTGCGTTCTCTACTATGCACTTCAATAAATGCCACTCCCCACGAGAAGTTATTCAACTTTCCTCGGAGAACGCCAGTTGGAAAATCGCTACCGTCGTGGCTTGTTCCAGGTCCGTTACTTTTAAAAAAGTTTGTTCGTTCGAAAACTGAACCATACGTTGAGGAAGTTGAGTTGCTTCAAACAAACCCCAACTACTCTTACGTGCGACGGCGTAATGGTCAAGAGACAACCGTATCGAACAGACACTTAGCCCCACTTCCAATAGTGGATGATGAAAACCCAATAGTCGACAACGAAGACTTTGAAAGGCCCGTACTGGAAGACAGGGCTGATGATGGGGGAATACATGAAGAAGAAGTTTTTAGAACCCCACTGCAAAATGCTGAGGCCCCACAAGTCAGAAGATCTACAAGGCCAAAGAGATTACCTTTACATCTCAATGACTATATTCTTGATGCCGAAACCATAGAGGGGGAGAATGACATATAATCTCCTTCGTGCTACCGATATTTATCTATGATATTGACAACCATCACTCGTCACTTGAAATGTTATAATTGTCTGTCATTCATTAGTTTATTTACGACTTGATTTCTATAGTTAATAAGAGCCAAGTTATTTATTTGGTGGTTTCTTCCTAATGTGTCAGACGGTACACCAGCTTCAGTAATTAAATCTGCTAGGTATGTTCTCATACCCCCAATCACACATTTCTGCAATCTGTTTCTCACAAACAGCATCTTACCAAATGCTTTCAAGAAGGCATTAGTTACACCTGTATCTTAGACCGAAGAATTGCCAAACTTATGTGGCAGTGAGCAGGACACATTGGTCGCAAAACGGATTACAGACGGAAACGGAGTACAGACCTATTTCCGTTCATTCGACCTTATCCAAAATTCTAGAAAATATCCTAAATAAAAGGTTAGGTACTCAATCACTTAGACACAATAACGCAATTGCCTTAAACCAATACGGCTTGAGGAAAGGCAAATCAACAGAGGACGCTGTAATTGAGTTATTAAATCTCATCACCAATAATCTTGATACCTACCAGCAGCCTAATTGCGTAAGTGAATTCTGCAAAGGACAATTTTTATCTTTCAGGGCAGTGTGTTGGGCCCTACTCTCTTTCTAGTAATGTCAACAGACTATTATATGCCAACTCTGTATTCTTCTCTCTGTATTCTTCTCTGTATTCTGGTCTATGCAGATGATACTGCACTTATTGTAAGTGGAGATACCTGGGCTTCTGCTCACAGTTCGGCCGAAAATGCTCTACGAATTGTTACGGACTGGCTTACCTGTAACCTAGTTACTAACATTAAATGTCTCCAAAACCACATAACCCATTTATAAAAGTTTATAGATGCTCTTATCCTGAGCTTAACGCCTGCACATGTCCTCCCATTCAAAAACATCTTGTGTGAAGTATCTGGGAGTGCACATTGATTGCACCCTGCAAACACATAGACGTCACTGTATCTCGTGTACGCAAGCTGATGTTTGCAATGAAAAAGCTTAGGAGCGTGGTTAGTGTACCATTTTTGAAAACCATTAAACTACTTTGCTTTGGTTCAGTCACTTCTAAGCTATTGCATCTCAGTCTGGGGAGGCACATTTAAGACTTTTATGTTTCGTCTTGAGAGAGCGCAGAGAGCCGATTTAAAGGTGAACCTTTGCACACCTTATCGCTATTCGACAACTCAGTTATACAAGGACACCAGGCTTGCTTCCACTTCTGGAGTAATTCAGGTGTGGGAAGTAATATTTGTCATAGAGCAAACCAAGTTGCTCCGACTTCTGGAGTAGTTCAGGAGTGGTAAAAACTACTACTATTTGAAAACCAAGTTGCTCCCACTTCTGGAGTAGTTACTCCAGAAGTTGGAGCAACTTGGTTTTCTCTATGCCTAATGTAGTAGTTGGACACCACTTCTGAACTACTCTAGAAGTGGGAGCAACTTGGTTTGCTCTATGACAAATAGTAGTAGTTTAAACCCCTGCCTCCAGAAGTGGGAGCAACTTGGTTTTCAAATAGTAGTAGTTTTTACCACTCCTGAACTCAGGAGTGGTAAAAACTAGGTACTACTATTTGTCATAGAGTAAACCAAGTTGCTCCCACTTCTGGAGGTGTTCAGGAGTGGAATAAACTACTACTATTTGTCATAGAGAAAACCAAATTGCACCCACTTCTGGTGTAGTATTTGTCAGGCCATTGTATATTTACTTCTAACACTATCCCAATCTTCTCTAAACTGCTCAGTAAATTACCTGTGCAAATCCCAAGAAGAACAGCTGATCAGGCTTGTAGTCGGGCAGGCCCGGCAGCGATACTCTCCGGTCGGCGGGCGCGCGCTTGGCGAACAGCTGGTACGCGTGTAGCGCCGCGCGGTGACCGCCGTTATCTGCTATGTTCTCACCTTGCGTGTTGAACCCGTTTACCTATGGAACATGACATAGAAAAAGCTAAAAACAAGTGTAAAGCCAATTGGAAAATACTACCATGCAACCAATGAAATCAAGGTAATTTCGGATGGAAAATGCTTATTGGACAAAGCTGATGACATTGCAACCTATTTCAACTATTACTATCAGAAGCACGAAGCGGATCAATCAGAAAAGAGAAAGCAAACTCCTACGGGCACAAAATTGGATTTGGCTCCCGCTATCCTCTATAGATAATTGTCGTTTTTCGAATAGGTGTGATGAAAACTCTATACTTGAACCAGTTGATAATGTTGAGGTTTATAAAATAACAATGGAGTTACGAAATACTAATTCAGCAGGGTATGATGGTATTACAACTCGAATATTAAAAGATAATATAGCTGCCATACTAAATGATATGCTGATACTAAAGCCATTGACCTATATATTAGATAAATCTGTCCTTGGAAAACGGAACCTTTCCTGATGCTTTAAAATTCTCCGTCGTAAAACCCACTGCAGACCCACCGTACCCCTGGCCGTACCCCTGGTGGTACGGTGGGTATTTTAAAGTTAAACGATACGACTGTATGAAGTGACCGTAGTGCTGTGCTGTATGAGTTTTCTCGCATATTATATTTATTTTTAAGGATAATAAATTTATTAAAAATAAAGATCATACCTGTGAAATAGTTCCATTGAATAATGAAATATTGAAAGAAAAGTGTAATTTGCAAAAAAATATATTTGTAATATTATACGACAAGAAAAAAAGAGATTTTAAAGATATGTGGATCAGTTTTGCAATTGGGAGAAATCCTCGGTAATCGGTATTAAGGCGTGAAGCACTTTCTTCAGAACGCTAGGAAGAAATTTGCACAAGTTTCTAAAACTGTATCCCACGATTTGATTGAAATAGAAGTTCCAGTCCAGTATCATAATTTCTTTTTGGCAGATTATTACTGTGACGACTCAGACAAGCAAAATCGAAACTAATAAAGCGCAGCCCTTAATTCGCACTTATGTCGGACCGAATAGAAAAAAGTTAAATTATTTTGTTTAAAACGACAACAGCGCGGTGTGAGACAGGGAGCCGTCATATCTCCGAAGCTGTTTACCGCTGCACTGGAGGATGTCTTCAAGGTTCTAGACCGGAGAGGGCTAGGCATCAACATCAATGGCGAGTACATCACTCACCTTCGGTTTGCCGACGACATAGTGGTTATGGCTGAAACCATGGAGGACCTCAGTACAATGCTCGATGACCTCAGTAGAGCTTCCGAAAGAGTGGGTCTTAGGATTAACATGGTCAAAACCAAGGTGATGTTGAATGCTCATGTTACACCCACTCCTATCAAGGTCCAAGACTCTACACTCGAAGTGGTGGGCGACTATGTCTACCTGGGACAAACGATCCAGTTGGGTAGGGCCAACTTCGAGAAAGAGTTCAACCTTCGAATCCGACTCGGCTGGGCAGCGTTCGGGAAAAAAAATGGAATCATCGACTCGATGAAGAAGAAGAAGCGTTCGAGAAGTTTCGCGGTATCTTCTCGTCCAAATTACCACAATGTCTCAAGTCTATGACCAGTGATGACATATGGCTCTGAGACGTGGTCGCTTACAATGGGCCTAATCAAAAAGCTTACATTCACTCAAAGGGCAATGGAGAGGGCTATGCTCGGAGTTTCCTTGCGTGATCGTATCAGAAATGTAGATAGCCCGAAAAATTGCCAAACTTAAGTGACAGTGGGCAGGGCACATTGCTCGCAGAACGGATGGCAGATGGGGCAGAAAGGTTCTGGAGTGGCGACCGCGAACCGGAAGATGTTGCGTTGGAAGGCCTCTCACCAGGTGGACTGATGACCTGGTGAAGGTTGCGGGAATCCGCTGGTTGCGAGACGCATGGGACCGATCAATGTGGCGACGCTTGGTTGAGGCCTATGTCCAGCAGTGGACATCTTTCGGCTGATATGAATGATGATGCGATTACTCAAAGTATTGGAGCATATTCATACATTGGAGATGATTCCAAAAAAAAGAAAAAGGGTCAAATCATCAATGATGACTTCATTACAGACGTACAGTTACAAATAGTAAATAAATAAATTCAATTGGTCACGCATTAGAAAAATTGCGCACATAACAACCTAATTACCTACTAAAATTAATTGTTGATCTCGAAAGTGGTTTTAACTAGTAATACAACACTATTACCTGGTGGTATCGTTTAACTTTAAAATACCCACCGTACCACCAGGGGTACGGCCAGGGGTACGGTGGGTCTGCGGTGGTAAAACCACTACATAAAAAGGGTTCGAAAACAGTGGCGGGGAATTACAGTCGAGTTTTTTGATTTTATTAACTTTTTTTATTTACAACTTATTAGTTAGACATTTTTTTTTTCGAATGACTTTTAAACGCGTAAGTGGTATATATTTTTGTAATCACCTCTAATCGAGTGACCCACTCGATGGGTTACGAAGAAAAAAAAATTGCAACCTCTACAATATGGCGCCCAAAACCGCCATGTTTCTTTTTTTTAACGGCACTTATCTAAGAACACTTGGGCGGCCAAGACCTATATATAACGGTGTCTTAATTATAAAAATCCGTCAAGTGGTTTGAAAGATACGAGGTAATAAAGAATATTACATACCCAAGAGTTCGTCTATTTTTGTGCGAATGCCATCAGCATTCCAATACATAACACGCAAAAGGTTAGAGTTAGACATATTTTCCAAGGTGGGTTAGAATTAAAATGACTTTGTCCATCATATTATCACATGCTAGAAATTCACTTTTTATCGATTTGATAGTCTTTAGGATTGTTAACATGTCTGTAGTAGCTTGATCTTGAACACTGTTGGTGGGCGCGGGAAAATGGTGGCTGCAGCAGTAACCCCAGAAGTGACCTTATTCCAGGCGCGTCCATCGGTCTTGTTAGTGCTGGTAGGTTTAACAGTACCACTAACTGCTTTTATTTGCCTGTTCCGAACTTACTCCAGATACTTTTTTCGCTCTTTGCACTGCCGGAAGTTTGCCGGGTGGTCCTCGTTGAAGTTACAGCACTGAGCTGGTGACGTCCGGTCTTGTTTTGGACACTCCGTAGTGAGGTGAGGCTCTGTGCATTTTACACAGCGGGGTGTAAGATTGCAGTTTTTTGAGGAATGTCCAAAACCTTGACACCTATAGCATTGAGTGCCATAAAGATTGTGAGCTTGGTACTCTCACGGAAACGTGAGATATCTGAGCCCGGAGAAAGTTGCACCAGAAAGGGGGGGCACAAAACTTTTTTATCCTTAGGCGTCTCGAGTTTTCGAACAACTACATCGCTGAATCCGAGTGATTCAAGTTCTTCCTTAAGATTTTCTTTCGCATAGTCGGGCAGACCAAAGATCACAGCTTTAGAAGTTCTCTCATCCTTCCAAGAAAATGTGTGAAATCCTATATTTTCGGAGCTGAGTCCACTTTTGAGAGCCTCATGACCTTCGGCTGAGTAACAGACGACAGCCATTCTACTATTTGCTTTGTAGGACAAATGAAAACTTTTCGTATATCTTGAAACGACAATTTTTATGAAATCATGAGTCCATTCATCCTTTAAGACAATTAAGGTGGGAGGAATGTGCAATTGAGGTGAATAAATTAATAATTAGGTAATAATAGACGATAATAGTAGGTACATAACATGACATGACATAAAAATAGAAAAACATAGACATATTAGTAGGTACATTATACCGAATAAAAACAGGAAATACAACTGTAATGTTATTATGCAAAAATATTAAGCGCTATTCCTCTCTCCTAGACACTGACTGTATGTAACAGGGAACTTGGTCATAACTGGTAAAATAAGAGTGTAGCAGGGTGAACTGCACACATCTGTGTCCACCTTCAGAGTCTTCTGGTGCGATTTTATTTTATGAAATGGTATAAGCAATATACAGACATAAATTGCAGCAATCTTGGGTGTTATACCGTTATTTATTGAAGAGTTCCATTGAATATCTCCGAAGTTATTCAACAGATCTTTACCAAATTTGACTAAAATTAATCAGGGACTATACTCTTTCAAACAAAAATGAATCATCAAGATCGGTTAGTAATTGGCGAAGATATCTCTGAATAAACATACACAAAAATTCAAACGAATTAAGAACCTCCTCCGGTTTTGAAGTCGGTTAATAAACATCAAAATATCTTTAATTATTTTAAATATTTTTTTTAAGTTAGTGTTCTGTATTTCAGGATAATATAAATAAAACACTGCAGATCACTTATACTCGTGTAATGGCCGACAACCAACTGCCTTTGACAAGCCTACCAACATATATATATTTATTAGATATACCACATTCCTCCACCACTATTTAAAAAAATACTTATTATTAAAACTAATCGGCACACCCCGACGACGAGGTAGAGACCATGTATGAGGATATCTCCAGAGCCATGCATGGTTTCAAAACTCACTTCACCGTTGTCATGGGGGACTTCAACGCGAAACTGGGCAAACGAGACGAGGATGATCTGCAAGTGGGGCAATTTGGAGTTGGACGTCGGAACCACCGGGGTCACCTACTGGCCAGTTTTATGGAGAAGGAGGGCCTCTATATGATGAACTCCTTCTTCAAAAAGCGTGAACATAGGAAGTGGACCTGGCAGAGCCCCGATGGTGCAACAAAAAATGAGATCGACTTCATCATGTCAACCAGGAAGCAAATGTTCAATGATGTCTCTGTGATCAATTCGGTAAAAACCGGGAGCGATCACCGCATGGTAAGAGGCACATTGAACATTAATATTAAGCTTGAAAGGTCTCGACTGATGAAGTCCACGCTCCGTCCAGCACAGATTCAGGTCCAAAACCCCGAGAGCTTTCAGCTCGAACTCCAGAATCGTTTCGAGTGCCTAGGGAGCTCAGTGGACGAATACAATGACGGGTTCGTGGAAGCTGTCCATACGGTCGGGTCTAAGTTTTTCAAGACCCGTCGTACAGATAGAAACAAAAAGCTCTCTGATCCTACTCTCAAGCTTATGAAGGAGAGGCGTGAGATGATCCTGCAGTCTTCAGATGAGGCGTGCAAATATCGGCAGCTCAATAGACAGATCTCTAAATCCTTGAAAAGAGACCTCCGCCGCTTTAACACCGAGCGTATTAAAGACGCGATTGAGCGAAATAAAGGCTCCAAGGTATTTGCAAGGGATCTGGCTATTGGGCAGAGCCAGCTCACGAGACTGAAGACCGACGATGGCAGGATCGTATCCGCCAAACCGGAGCTTCTGAGGGAGATCGAGACATTCTATGGGCAGCTGTACACATCAATCAGCAAGCCCGTTGCGAGTCTAGCAAACGACCCAAGAGCTAGATTGACCCGACACTATACCGAAGATATCCCGGACGTCAGCCTGTACGAGATTAGGATGGCTCTGAAACAGCTTAAAAACAACAAGGCGCCGGGTGATGACGGCATCACGGCTGAACTCCTGAAGGCGGGTGGAAAACCGGTCCTTAAGGCCCTTCAGAAGCTGTTTGATGCCGTCATACTCGAGGGCAAAACGCCACAGGCATGGTGCAGGGGTGTGGTGGTACTCTTCTTCAAGAAGGGCGACAATGCCCGACTGAAGAACTATAGGCCCATCTCACTTCTTAGTCATGTCTACAAGTTGTTTTCAAGAGTCATCACGAATCGTCTCGCGCGCAGGTTTGACGATTTCCAGCCTCCCGAACAAGCCGGATTCCGAAAAGGCTTTAGCACCGTAGACCACATACATACGCTGCGGCAGGTCATACAGAAGACCGAAGAGTATAACCTGCCTCTCTGTTTAGCGTTTGTGGACTACGAGAAAGCCTTCGATTCGATCGAGACTTGGGCAGTACTGCAATCTCTCCAACGGTGCCAGATCGACTACCGGTACATTGAGGTGTTGAAGTGTTTGTACAAAAACGCCACCATGTCAGTCCGTCTTCAGGATCAGACCTCGAAACCAATTCTTCTCCAGCGCGGCGTGAGACAGGGAGACGTCATTTCTCCGAAACTGTTCACTGCTGCGCTGGAGGATGTCTTCAAGGTTCTGGATTGGAAGTCGCTTGGCATCAACGTTAATGGCGAGTACATCACTCACCTTCGGTTTGCCGACGACATAGTGGTCATGGCTGAGACCATGGAGAGCCTCAGTACAATGCTCGATGACCTCAATAGAGCTTCCGAAAGAGTGGGTCTTAAAATGAACATGGACAAAACCAAGGTCATGATGAATGCCCATGTAACACCCACTCCTATCAAGATCGGAGACTGTTTACTTGAAGTTGTAGATGATTATGTCTACCTGGGACAAACGATCCAGTTGGGTAGATCCAACTTCGAGAAAGAGGTCAACCGTCGAATCCGACTCGGCTGGGCAGCGTTCGGGAAGTTGCGTGGTATCTTCTCGTCCAATTTACCGCAATGTCTCAAGACAAAAGTCTATGACCAGTGTGTGTTGCCAGTGATCACCTATGGAACCAAGACGTGGTCGCTCACAATGGGCCTTATCAGAAAGCTTAAAGTCACCCAAAGGGCAATGGAGAGGGCTATGCTCGGAATTTCCTTGCGTGATCACGTCAGAAATGATGATATCCGCAGGAGAACCAAAGTTACCGACATAGCCCGAAGAATTGCCAAACTTAAGTGGCAGTGGGCAGGGCACATTGCTCGCAGAACGGATGGCCGTTGGGGCCGAAAAGTTCTGGAATGGCGACCGCGAACCGGAAGACGATATGTTGGAAGGCCTCCCACTAGGTGGACCGATGACCTGGTTAAGGTTGCGGGAAGGCGCTGGATGCGAGACGCACGGGATCGGTCAATGTGGCGACGCCTGGGGGAGGCCTATGTCCAGCAGTGGACGTCTTTCGGCTGAAATGATGATGATGATGATGATTAAAACTTATAATTTAACTGGTTCCTAGTTTTCCTAATCGGATACCGGCGGACAACTTGAGGTTCCTGATATGATTTATTGCTTGAATCAGACTGACTTGAGTCAGGAAGGCCTGCGTCCACAAACTCATCATCCGAAACCGTTCCCATTTCCTCTTCCCTATCCTCTCGCGCAGGAGACGTGGGGGAGGCAGAAACCGGGTCCGGTGATGTCAGAATAGGTTCAGATACTAAACCAGCGTTACGCTCGTTTGACTGACCGGTCATCTTAGGGGAGAAATCTCCAAAAACACTGACATCATCATCCGGTTCAAATGATGAGTTTCCCTTGTACGCCAGTAACTGATCGACATGTTTCTTTACATTTATATTTTCATCTGGAATATACACTGAAAACATTCGTGATCCTAAACATTCAGTCACTGTCCCCTGTTTCCAAATATGTTTAGTACCGTTATTAAAATATTGTTTTAGTAAAACTTTGTCGCCTACAGAGAAAGACACACTTATTTGCCCACCAAACTGTTTACATTGGTTCATTTGTGCTTTCATGACGTTCGCTTTGGCCACGGTCGACGAGGATGTTGTTATTCCTTGTGAAGGAAGTCTTAATAAATCGAGTCTGCACCGCAAAGGACGTCCAAACACCAATTGTGCTGGAGAAAATCCAGTAGTCAAATGTATTGAATTTCTATAATCGAACAAAAACTTATTTAAAACTTTCTGAAATACTTCTTGTGTTACGTTATTGTTTAAAATGGCTTTAAACCCATTTTTTACGGTTTTGACACTGTTCTCTGCCTGCCTATTCGACATACCATGATACGGCGCGCCCGTCAAGTGTTGCATTTCGTTTAGCCGACAAAACGTCTCAAATTCATTTGAACAAAAATTGGTAGCGTTGTCAGTAACCAAAGTTCGCACTAAACCAAATCTGCTGAACATCTCGCAGAGTTTACTAATAATAGATTCACTATCCGTTTTTTGCATTATAAAACATTCAACCCATTTAGAGTGAGCGTCCACTGCAATTAAAAACTGTTTACCTCCTAACATAAACATATCTAAGTGAACGCGTTCCCAAACGCGCTCTGGGTACGGCCACGGTGCTAGCGGCACTTTAGGGGGGTTATTTCTGAGCATGTTACAAACACTACATGAACCTATTTTTTCTTCAATATGTTTGTCGATGCCGGGCCACCACATACGCATTCTAGCTTCCGTTTTGGTTTTGACTACTCCAAAATGCGAATTGTGTAGCTCATTTAGAAGTCTTTCACGATAACTTGAAGGAATCACGGTTTTATGACCCCGTAATATACATTCATTCTCCACGGCCAAATCCAACCGACATAAGTAAAATGGACGTAAATACTTGTTCGTCACTTTAGAAGGCCAACCATTCTTTATGTATCCTATCACCTTTTGCAGTACCTCATCGCGGTTGGTTTCATTTCGGATGTTGTTCAAAGTTAAAGGTAGTAAATCGGATTCACATATAAAATTAATATACCGTGACTGATCTATTTGTTTACCCCCTTCGAGCTCATTTGATTGAGTAGGCACAGACCGCGATAAAAAATCAGCCACGTTTTCCTCACTCTTTACATATTCGATTATGAAATTATATGCCGATAAGAATAAAGCATATCGTTGTAGTCTGTTCGCTGCTAAAACAGGCACACCTTTTTCCTTGCCAAAGATCGACAACAGCGGTTTGTGGTCCGTCCGCAATACAAATGGCACCGTACGGCCATATAAATAATGATTGAATTTCTTAACCCCGAATACAATTGAAGTGGCTTCCTTCTGAATTTGCGCATAGTTCAGTTCGGATTTCAACAACGTACGCGGCCACTACGCGCTCTGAGCCATCGGGCTGCTTCTGCGCTAGGACCGCACCCAGGCCGGCCGGGCCGGCGGCGTCGCAAGTAACGACCGTCGGGTACTCCGGGTGGTAGTGGGCCAGCACGCGATCCGAGGATAGCTCTTTCATGATATTATCAAACGCTTCAGATTGATTTTTACCCCACTCCCATTCCATGCCTTTTTTCAAAAGCTTGTTTATTTTATTTTATTTTATTAGGATCTCCAACAAAGAATACACCTTACATGCTATATTATTATAAAGTAACATAACACAAAAAAAAACTATGTACCGATAACACTAACTACCGATGACCGTACCGACCGTACCGTGGACTAAGTACCGATGACGTATTCGGAACAAAACAGCGATAATAATTCACCATCCCTAAAAATGACTTTAATTCATTAACGTTTTTAGGTGGCTCGCACTTAATGATAGCTTCGATTTTACTATTAGATTTATGCAGTCCGTTCCTATCTTTAACGTACCCAAGATACTCCACTGAGCTTTTGAACAACTCGCATTTCTGGTATTTTAATCTCAATCCTGCGTCTTGCAATCTTTTCATCACGAGCTCCAATCTTTCTAAATGTACGAACCTATTAGAAGCCGTGATTAAAATGTCATCTAAATATATATGTCGGATCATGTCATGATTTGTTTACTTAAAATGATACACAAGTACTTTGTTTGGTACTGGGTAGAGTCTGGGTGGCTGTTCATTTTAGAGCGACAGTGATCGTTCGAACATGGCCGTGGCAACATGCTGGCCTGGGAACTGCCCGTGTTTCCTTTTGAGTCCAGAGTATTACTTAGTATCATGGTGATAGTACTCTGTAACGAATTAAAACTGTGTAGAAGTTACAGGAGATATTTCTCTAGTTTACCCGTATCCCACATTCTGCGCCCACGACTGTAATCTAACACCGGTATGTCACTAAGTAGGTCAAATCATGGTCCTATATACCCGGATCTGACATCAGAAGTGGGATACGAGCGGGCTGAGAAATCTCCTGATGAGTGAAAACAGTGAGAATTGTTATTAGCGTGTGGACTCTTTAATAACAGAGTTGCTACATTGTTGTGGATACCTATTTGCGTGTTTATTACTTGGCCAGAGCTACTGAGAAGCTTAATCGATTTGATTGGGTTCGATTCCCATTTTGAGAGTATGATACCATGGGGATAGCTAACCGCTATCTTGTCCTATGTTGTCAGACTGACAAAGATGTGAAGTAATGTGTTTGAGTGAGAACGAGGAATGGTGACATCCCCGGTGAGTGAGTTACCTTTGATTGTATTTCTTTCATGAAACGTATTTCTCGGTTTCGTGAAGTGCTGTTATGCAGTTTGAAGTCTATGCTATGTGACTTTGTTATTTTGAAGTTTTATTGCGATATTATCTACGCGGTTTAATCGAATTTAATTTATTGGCTTTGAAAGAAAGATGCAGAAACCACAGGTAATGACATTCATGTTTCATTTGTCATTACATTGAATGTTTATCATTAATGATAACACTATTCAATTTATTTCGTAACTATTGAGATTGATTAAATTGAATTACATCTGAATCTGTTAAATTGGTTTGCTAAAACATCTTAGAGACATTGAACACCGGAGACAGTATTGCTCGGTTGTTATCACGCTTGGTCAGAAATTGAGAGTTCATCTTCACTGTAAGATTCAGGAGATTTATAACAATAGTCACTTACAAGGTTTGATGACATGTTTTGTACTGTCTGTGTTTTGCTTGAGTAACTCTGCTTTCCCCTACGGACAGCGCGGGCGTGATGTTTGTTTTTATTATTTGACGAGCTTTTACGTATTGAAAGCAAAAAGTTGTGTACCTAGAGTGTAATGGTGACGTCGGTGTCAGCCAAGCAATTAAAGTTGTCCAAAACATCGATGTGGAAGTGATAGGGATGGGAAAAATTAAATAACAACAATGTGAGCGCTGATCTAGCCTTTGCAAGCCACTCAGCAGATTGACGAGCAAGCGACTGTTTGGTGCTTGAAGAAGCAGTAGGATATGACGAGTTGCCGTACATCCAGGATAGGTATTCATGTTGGTGAGCTGAGCTTCTGCGTACAACTAAATTTACGTCAAGTAAAAGTACGTAAACTTAATTTGTGGTTAATGGTTGGTTGTGTGTAATTGTTTAGCTAACATCGACTACATTGTTAATTGCCCCTTTGGCCTCTTACCAACTGGCGCGACTGTTGAGTTCGGGGTACTGGGTTCGATTCCAGGGTTGGACAGGATTTAATTGGGTTTTTCCGTTGGAAATTACTCAGTGGCAGCCCAGTCAGAAAGCATTATTATGAAATTGTTTACTGAATCAGTAATGGAAAGGTATAAAGTTCGCATAACAGATTTCATTTTGAGATAATGAATAATGTAAAGTCATGAGTATTAGGTTTCAGCTACGTTATCGTGAGTGGTTATAAAAATAACAAACGTTCGTTGTTTATGAATGTGAAACCACTGAGAACTCAATGCCTAATCTAAACAAAGTTTTACAGAGCTTGATTATTATGGCGGCTTAAGTCTTTGCATTGTAGAATCGATTGCTCTTAACTTTCATAACACCAGATAAGCAACATGAGTTCCAAATAATACATCCGGACCTTTGTAACTTGACTACCTTAGCTCAAAGAGCTATTGTTGCGGACTCGTAGGAACTAGACTACGTAAGTGTTTACGTTAGTTGAACCGTGAGACTGTCGGGTCGGCATTGATAGAGCAATGGTTTGGAGGGACTTGGTGTAGTCGACGTATTTACATGGTTTGAAAACCAAACGAATTGCTCTTTTACTGAAAGTATTTATTGAGTTTTAAGACTATGAGATAGGATACGGTAGTGAAGATAAAACACATGTCGAATGGATAGTCACTAGCTGCTTACAATATCCTGAAACTGTAACAAAGCTTAAGACAGTTTAGGCCTAGTTGCTTTTTTTTGGCAAATTGATTTAAAATATGCCTGTTCATAGTAAATTAACTTCGTACATGACTTGGTTTGGACCAAATATCAAGGTTATCCTAGGACCAAATATCAAAAATAAACAGTAACAATTGAGTTTTGTAATCTATTGTGATACTCAGTTTGATGCTGATGATCGTTATGATGCGGAGCTGAAACAGCCTTGTTATTACTTGGTGTTACTTATTATAGTAAATCTATGTTGCGGAGTCTTGGTACTATTGAGTTGGCGTTTTAGAGTGGTGATTGCTGTTGAGCTTTTAAGGTAGTATTTTACATCAATGAAAATGCCTTGTGACGACAGATAGTTAACTCAAAAATAAATCTATCCGTTGGATATGGAACAACTTAACGAGTCAACTTTAGAGTAGATTTGAGTTCTTGAGTACGTAGGTAGTGGGTTTGGTATAAATCCTTTTATTTTGAAGTATTGCCAAAAGGCCGAACGAATGTTACGTAGGCCTTACGCCTAAAGACAGTTGTACGATAACGACATTGTAAGGAATTTTTGATGATGAAAGTAGAGCAGATTGTTGCAAATATGCTCTTCCGAGTTTCAATGTAAACACTTTGTATTGAAGAAAAGAGTGAAATGGCGAAACAAGATGTTCTTACAGTAGTATATCATCATATCAGCCGAAAGACGTCCACTGCTGGACATAGGCCTCCCCCAAGCGTCGCCACATTGACCGGTCCCGTGCGTCTCGCAACCAGCGGATCCCCGCAACCTTCACCAGGTCATCGGTCCACCTAGTGGGAGGCCTTCCAACGCAACGTCTTCCGGTTCGCGGTCGCCACTCCAGAACCTTTCTGCCCCATCGGCCATCCGTTCTGCGAGCAATGTGCCCTGCCCACTGCCACTTGAGTTTGGCAATTCTTCGGGCTATGTCGGTAACCCTGGTTCTCTTGCGGATCTCTACATTTCTGATTCGATCACGCAAGGAAACTCCGAGCATAGCCCTCTCCATTGCCCTTTGAGTGACTGTAAGCTTTCTGATGAGGCCCATTGTAAGCGACCACGTCTCAGAGCCATATGTCATCACTGGCAACACACACTGGTCATAGACTTTCGTCTTGAGACACTGTGGTAAGTTGGACGAGAAGATACCGCGCAACTTCCCGAACGCTGCCCAGCCGAGTCGGATTCGACGGTTGACCTCTTTCTCGAAGTTGGCCCTACCTAATTGGATCGTTTGTCCAAGGTAGACATAGTCGCCCACAACTTCGAGTGTAGAGTCTCCGACCTTGATAGGAGTGGGTGTAACATGGGCATTCAACATCACCTTGGTTTTGTCCATGTTCATCCTAAGACCCACTCTTTCGGAAGCTCTACTGAGATCATCGAGCATTGTACTGAGGTCCTCCATGGTCTCAGCCATAACCACTATATCGTCGGCAAACCGAAGGTGAGTGATGTACTCGCCATTGACGTTGATGCCTAGCCCTCTCCAGTCCAGAACCTTGAAGACATCCTCCAGTGCAGCAGTAAACAGTTTCGGAGATATGACGTCTCCTTGTCTCACACCTCGCTGCAGAAGGACTGGTTCCGAAGTCTGATCCTGAAGTCGAACTGACATAGTGGCGTTTTTGTATAAACACTTCAACACTTCGATGTACCGGTAGTCAATTTGGCACCGTTGGAGAGACTGCAATACAGCCCAAGTCTCGATCGAATCGAAGGCTTTCTCGTAGTCCACAAACGCTAAACAGAGAGGCAGGTTGTACTCTTCGGTCTTCTGTATAACCTGGCGCAGCGTATGTATGTGGTCTACGGTGCTGAAGCCCTTACGGAATCCGGCTTGTTCGGGAGGCTGGAAATCGTCAAACCTGCGCGCGAGACGATTCGTGATGACTCTTGAAAACAGCTTGTAGACATGGCTAAGAAGTGTGATGGGCCTATAGTTCTTCAGCCGGGCATTGTCGCCCTTCTTGAAGAAGAGTACCACCACACCCCTGCACCATGCCTGTGGCGTTTTGCCCTCGAATATGACGGAATCAAACAGCTTCTGAAGGGTCTTAAGAACCGGTTTTCCACCCGCCTTCAGGAGTTCAGCCGTGATTCCGTCGTCACCCGGTGCCTTGTTGTTCTTAAGCTGTTTCAGAGCCATCCTAATCTCATACAGGCTGACGTCCGGAATGTCTTCGGTATAGTGTCGGGTCAATCTAGCTCTAGGGTCATTCGCTAGATTCGCGACGGGTTTACTGGTTGACGTGTACAGCTGCCCATAGAATCTCTCGATCTCCCTCAGAAGCTCTGGTTTGGCGGAAACGATCCTGCCATCATCGGTCTTCAGTTTCGTGAGCTGGCTCTGCCCAATAGACAGATCTCTTGCAAAGACCTTGGAGCCTTTATTCCGCTCAATCGCGTCTTTAATACGCTCAGTATTAAAGCGGCGGAGGTCGCTTTTCAAGGATTTTGAGATCCGTCCATTTAGCTGCCGGTATTTCAACGCATCGTCTGAAGACTGCAGGATCATCTCACGCCTCTCCTTCATTAGCTTGAGAGTAGGATCAGAGAGCTTTTTGTTCCTATTTGTACGGCGGGTCTTGAAAAACTTAGACCCGACCGTATGGACAGCTTCCACGAACCCGTCATTGTATTCGTCCACTGAGCTCCCTAGGCACTCGAAACGATTCTGGAGTTCGAGCTGAAAGCTCTCGGGGTTTTGGACCTGGATCTGTGCTGGACGGAGCGTGGACTTCATCAGTCGAGACCTTTCAAGCTTGACATGAATGTCCAATGTGCCTCTTACCATGCGGTGATCGCTCCCGGTTTTCACCGAATTGATCACAGAGACATCATTGAACATTTGCTTCTTGGTTGACATGATGAAGTCGATCTCGTTTTTAGTTGCACCATCGGGGCTTTGCCAGGTCCACTTCCTGTGCTCACGCTTTTTGAAGAAGGAGTTCATCATGTAGAGGCCCTCCTTCTCCATAAAACTGGCTAGTAGGTGACCCCGGTGGTTCCGACGTCCAACTCCAAATTGCCCCACTTGCAGCTCATCCTCGTCTCGTTTGCCCAGTTTCGCGTTGAAGTCCCCCATGACAACGGTGAAGTGAGTTTTGAAACCATGCATGGCTGTAGAGATATCCTCATACATGGCCTCTACCTCGTCGTCGGAGTGTGCCGAGGTTGGGGCGTAGACCTGTATGACCTTCAGCGAATATCTTGCGGATATTCTGAGTATAAGGTACGCCACCCTGGTCGACACACTCTCGATCTTCACCACGTTGTTCACAAGGGACTTGTGGACGATAAACCCGACACCACCTTGGGACTGCCGGTCACCCTCTCGGAAATAGAGCAGGTTACCGGATTTGAGGATTATCGAGTCCTCTCCCTCTCTTCGGACTTCAGATAACCCTATAATACTCCATCGTAACCTGCTCAATTCCGCCTCGAGTTCGGTTATCTTCTCGTCGGTCCGGAGTGTTCGCGTGTTATAAGTTGCCAGGTCCAGTCGTCGGTGTTTATTGGGGTAGCCGGGTCCACTCCGGGGATTCTTCGCACCCCTTGCCACGCCATCGCCTCGACCGCTACCGTAGCCGAGGGTAGACGGGCTGCCGGGCACTCGGGGCCGTTTCTTATGTGTGCTATTCATTTGGTTTGGGGGGGTTTGCCATAATCGCCACGCTTGGCAGGCGGGTTGGCGATCGCAGTTAGTTGTTAAAGTGCTCAGAGAACGCTGCTGCCCATTCTCTGGTGTGTCCCTTAGTCGCCTCTTACGACACCCACGGGAAGATATGGGATGGTGAAATTCTTTACGTCCGTCACCACACGGAACAGTAGTATATGTTGTGATGATATCAATATTGATGAATCACTTGTTTATCTCTGATGAAGATACTTTTTGGAGTTGAAGGTGAATGGTCACCATCAGCTTAAGAAGGCATGTTAGGTGTAAAAAAAAAAAAAAAAAAAAAACTAAAGTAAAAAAAAAAAAAAAATAGAGTTGCATTGACATACACTCAATTTGACCTCAATATTGCAACTTAATTTATTACAAATTAGAATATTGCCTTCAAGGATTTAGCTTTTCTTTTTTTGAAAATAATTAAAGCTGCAAATTCATTTTATTCATTCAGTACTACTACTAGAGCAGTGGTGGTATTAGCCGTGACTTGCAAGTTGTGACTCTTGGGTTCGAATCCGGGCAGGCGATTTACATTGTGTAAATTATTTTATAACCTCTTCTCTCAAAAACGGTGAAGGAAAACATCGTGAGGAAACCGGCATGTCTTAGAACCAAAAATTCGAAGATATGTGATATCCACCAACCCGCACTGGGCCCGCGTGGTGGATTACGGCCCATCCCCTGTCACAGGGAACATTAATAAGGCTGATGATGATGAAGATGTACTACAATAATAAAAAATAAAATAAAAATGCGATAGACAGATAACGACATGACTTTACTGTCTTAAGATATGATGCCACCAATTTGATTGAAATAAAAATAGCTCATAGTGTAAACACTATTGGAGTCCCATTCAGTATTGTGATTGATTAAGGTCGAGGTTTATCGAAGGAATTTTAAGAGTGATAAACAAAAGTTAACCTTTAACTCATTGCGTTTTATACGTGCAACTGGAATGTAGTATATTGAGCATACTGAAGCCTATAAAGACACGACCGTGCCTTAAGGTATATAAAAAAAAAAAAAATTGACGACTGTTTTTGTGTGTGTAAATAAGTACACCACTTGAACTGACGATAGACAAGAAGCGAGGCTCTTGTTCTTCATGACTAGTAGGTAGAAATGGAAGTTGTTATTTAGAAGCGCGGTAGGCAAATTGTTGAGTAAGATAAAGATGGTTTGATAGAGCACAGATAGACGAAAGATTTTTGTGCTGTAGTTTTGATTAAGAATAAAGAATGAAATAAAAAGAAACGTTAGTTTAAAGGTACCATTTAAGTTGATGAGATCTTTTAACTATGCGTCGAGAGACTTAGTAGTCGAAATGTATTTACAAATGCGCTCTATCGTGAGCATCGTAGTGGAATTATAGGGAAGCCGAAAAGTCGGGTACCCATTAATGTAACTGAATGTAATATAGTGACTGGACTATGTATGGTAACAGAGATGACTTGACTGTAAACGATCACAGAGATGACTAGACTGTATGGTCAGTGAGATGACTGGTGTAGCCACGGGGATGGTTACGAGACCTGTTCACTGGGTTGAATATAGTTGTGTGAGCAGTCAGTGAGATGACTGGTGTAGCCACGGGGATGGTTACGAGACCTGTTCACTGGGTTGAATATGGTTGTGTGAGTGGTCAGTGAGATGACTGCTGTAGCCACGGGGATGGTTACGAGACCTGGTCACTGGGTTGACTATGGTTGTGTGAGTGGTCAGTGAGATGACTGCTGTAGCCACGGGGATGGTTACGAGACCTGGTCACTGGGTTGACTATGGTTGTGTGAGTGGTCAGTGAGATGACTGCTGTAGCCACTGGGATGGTTACGAGACCTGGTCATGATGACTATGGTTGTGTGAGAGGTCACAGAGATGACTGCTGTAGCCACTGGGATGGTTACGAGACCTAGTCACTGGGTTGACTATGGTTGTGTGAGAGGTCACTGAGATGACTGCTGTAGCCACTGGGATGGTTAAGAGACCTGGTCATGATGACTATGGTTGTGTGAGAGGTCACTGGGATGACTGCTGTAGCCACTGGGATGGTCACGAGATTTGGTCACTGAGTTGACTATGATTGAGTCACTGAGATGACTGCTATAGCCACAGGGATGGTTACGAGACTTGGTCATTAGGTTGACTATGATTGGGTCACTGAGATGACTGCCGAAGCCACAGGGCTGGCTGTGAGAGTCTAAGGATTTCTCTTAGTTAATTGAAGTCAGAATGACCGAATGGTTTTATTCTATGTTGGAAATATCTGGTATTGCAGATTTACACACGCGGACGTGTGCCACGTAGGATGGCCGTGTCGGATCATGTCATGATTTGTTTACTTAAAATGATACACAAGTACTTTGTTTGGTACTGGGTAGAGTCTGGGTGGCTGTTCATTTTAGAGCGACAGTGATCGTTCGAACATGGCCGTGGCAACATGCTGGCCTGGGAACTGCCCGTGTTTCCTTTTGAGTCCAGAGTATTACTTAGTATCATGGTGATAGTACTCTGTAACGAATTAAAACTGTGTAGAAGTTACAGGAGATATTTCTCTAGTTTACCCGTATCCCACATTCTGCGCCCACGACTGTAATCTAACACCGGTATGTCACTAAGTAGGTCAAATCATGGTCCTATATACCCGGATCTGACATATACATACACCGTCAATGTCGCCCAATAACTGTTCCATGGTACGTTGAAATATAAATGGAGCGTTTGCTAATCCAAATACGAGCCGCGTGTACCTATATAAACCTCTATGCGTGTTTATACAACACCATTTCTTTGACTCATCGAGTTCTAGTTGAAGATAAGCCAATTTCAAATCTAGCTTGCTGAATTCTACTCCACCATGAAGCTTAGCAAACAAATCTTCGATACATAATGGAAGGAATAATGGAAGGGTATAATTGTCTAGATATAACGCTTTATTTAACGTTACTGAAAAATCGCCGCAAATTCGGACGTTTCCGTCGGGACGCAATACTGGAACGATTGGCGTTGCGACGTCAGAATGGTCTACTTTTTCTATAATACCTGCTGCCAATAATCTATCCAATTCCTGCTCAATTTTGGGTTTTAAAGCTAGTGGTACGGCGCGTGGCCTAAAAAACTTTAACTGTGCATCAGGTTTTATTTTCAAGCTTACCTTAAACTTGTTAAATCCCCCTAACTCATCAGAAAATAATGTTGAATATTTTTTTATTAGCATTTCTCCTGTGTTATCGCGTACTACATTGTTACAGTTTAAGCTACACAAATGTATACCAAACAACCTCATAAAGTCACGGCCTAAAAGAGGCAAACGTTTCTCATTTGTTTTGATAATGAAAAAAGTTATTGGTTTAGTGCGGCCTTCGTAGGCTATAGACAATGACAAACAACCTAATGGTGCAATTTTTACACCAGTATAAAATTTAAAAATCTCCTCACACGACTGTAAACGATAGAGTCTGGCCAACGAAAGTGTGATCTGAAAAACGCGGCAAATTCAAAAAATCTTAGTGTGGTATCACCACGTATACCTCTAGTTAAATGTTTTGATACTTGTGTTATTTGTATTTATTATAATTTATTTTTTGATTTTATTGGCTCCGTTTGGTGAAGTGTGACGGAGCCGTGACTGTCATGGATGTGAGTTAAAAAAGAGTGTGTAGATTTATTTATTAGTATGTACATAATATTAACCCACTTAACATTTAATTTATTAATTACTTAATCATCATACTCAAAATCATAGTCCAAAAATTCAACCTCTAAGTATTTATCTGTATCTGAATCATCATCTACACTTATATAAATTTTTCCAATACTTCTTCTGTTATGTGATCTCTTTGTTTATATTTATTTGCCACATTTATTACATGGTCCGTCAATTTTTCCAGTCTTCTGCAATTATTCGGCCAAATGAGGAACATTGAAACATAAACATAAGAAAAGGTATCATCATATCGTAAATATATAACAATCAGCCAACATGGATCAAGATTACCAAGTCACACTAACAATCTCAATCACAGACAATACACAGATTAATAATGTTGCCATACCCCAACTTTTAAAATACCCCAGATCACGCTTTCGTTGGCCAGACTCTATTTACTATTGTTATCGCGCCCGAACAGCTGTTCATATAAAATAGCCGGTAAAACGGAGACAGCACTGCCACAATCAATTTCACATAAGATTTCCCTATCATCTAACTTGACTTTACGTGAGATGGGCTGATCCATAATAGTGTTTTTTAAATTAAATAAATTATAAATACCTCTGTCAACAACATCATCGTCACCCGTTCCCAAGAAATTGCTATCACTTATCTTAGCTTTGCACACCCTCTTTAGATGACCTTTTTTGTTACACTTTTGACAGGTTGTAACGTGGCAACCCCAAGACGATAGAGTGAATGATAGTGTTGGCCCCACTGATAGGCACATCCAATCGGATGATCGCGCCCACGGCAGAAAGGTTGACACTACTGACGTGGGCGACCAATCACGCGCAACGATTATTCCCGCGAACCGCGTTGAGCAAGCGTTTCTGGCGGTACCAGAAAAAGGACAGTCTAAGTCTGAGTCTACCCTCGAAACGTGCACGCGACGTGTTTCAGGCCGCGCTCGTAAAGCGCCAGCAATCTTAGACCTCTAATTGTAAACTCTTTGAATAATTAGTTCATGTTTATCTTGTTTCTGTTCCCGTATGTGTAATTATTTTGTATTGGTGATTAAAATAGTGAAAATTTAGCAAGGACTTTTACTCAGAGGCCCGAACCCTATGCCCAACGGCTACATTTGGCGTCCCAACAGTAGGGGCCTCTGACGACACGTGCTTGCAGATTTTTTTTTTTACGAAGCATAGCGCCGCAATTGGAGTCAGTACTCCAGGAGGAAGCCTTCGATTACACCTACCTACCTACAAGCGGGAGTTTTGGAACCTGAAGCGCTACGACTGGCGTTTCCGGTGAATGAAAATTTTCGCCACGTGGTTCCGCGTCCGATGTCAGTATGGCAACGATGGAGACCAGAAATAAGAAAACCAAGAATCAGGGTGTAGAACCGGAAGAGGCAACAGAGATGTCCACATCGATCACCATGGACCAGGGTCAATTTGCAACCCTGATGCACTCACTACAGCAGAGTCAGGCAGAGATTTTCGCGAGGCTCATCCAGGACGTGAGGACTTCGACACCAGCGCCTGAAGTGTCCATGACAACGCCCGCCGCGAACTTCTCAAAATGCACAGCTCGATTCAACGGATCGTCCGCTGATGTTGACGGGTTTATCGACGCAATAGAAGTGTACAAAAACTGCCTACAGATATCGGATGATAACGCTGTCAAAGGACTCTCTATGTTGCTAGTAGACTCAGCAGCATTATGGTGGCAGGGGATAAAAACCAGCACCACGTCTTGGTGGGATGCTATTCAAAAACTTAAAAGTGCATTCGGAGAGCATCGTCCGCCTTTTCGAATATATTTGGAGTTGTTTTCGTTGCGACAAAATGCAGACTCGACAGATTTATTTATAGCGAAGACGCGAGCGCTTTTATCGAGATTGCCACAAGAAGATCTACGTGAAAAAGTACAACTAGATATGATATACGGGCTTCTCGATCGTAGAATAAAAAAGCGGCTCGATCGTAACTCCATAACATCTTTCGACCAGCTACTGCACCGTGCCAGAGCGATCGAGGAATCGTTAGAAGACAGCACATGGGGCAAGACATCGACACTGACGCTTCCGAGCGTCAGTCAACAATCTGCCGCGACCGGTGCTACTTCAACTTCGGCACCAAGTGATAAGAAGACCACTAGCAACAAAAGGCTATCGTGCAGTTACTGTAAGAAATGGGGACACAACAAATCGCAGTGTAAAAAGTTAATAAACAGCAATAAAAGTGATTCCGGGAGAAGTGATGACAACGTAAACAAAAATAAACCTATTCTAAGTTATGGGTGCGGTACCCCTAACGTTATAAAATCAAAGTGCGAAAAGTGTCAATCTAATTCTCAAAATGCTTTCTATTCGGTTACGACAACCAGTGATAACGTAAATTCAAAAGTGCGCGGTTCCCGCCATCGCGTTATCATGCAAAATGAATGTGCGTCGGACGAGCCGACATCGACAGCCGCTAGCGTCCCGCCAGCGCCAACCGCGCCGGCCCCGCAGAGTACCTGCGACCGCGCCGCCGCCGTTGCCGCTCGTTGCCTAGCGAGAGCGACCGTTCGCGAGCGTACGAATAACGTTCCGCGCGGTCAGTGTTGCCAACTCAGTGGATTTTCCACTAAAACTGGTGGTTACGATCCCCCTTGTAGTGGCGAAATATTGCTTTTAGTGGCTAGTGGATTTTTTTAGTGGCTTCGATTGCTTCAGTTAGTGGTGGTACGCCATTGAACCACTAGTACGATTTACAAAAAGCTCTAGTTAGGAAAGAACTATTGAAACAAGTGTATAATTTGTTGTGGTGTAGGCGACACAACAGAACTAAGGTAGTGATTTTCGGGGATTCTCCAAAATTATTTTTTCAATTTCTTGAATAATTTTGATTATGGACTTTATTTGTATGACTACTGGGTCAAGTTTGTTTTGTTTTAAAGGGTTTGTGTATATTCTCTGGTTTGTTAATGTTGTTCCATATGCGTGTATAAATACAACAGACGGACAATAAAGTACTTTCGAGTCGGTATCGGTAAAGGTAACTTACTAGTTTAAATTATTTCCACTAATTTTGTGAAACTAATAGGTATGCCAAAAGCACGATATACCTAAAAGTACCGTGATTGTTGGTTAGGTAAATCAGAATTAAAGGACTGGTTACAAGTGGTGGAAAGCACTGCTGGTCCAGTAGCTAAGTGCAAATTATGTGGTTCAATTTTAAGGAATCATTACAGAGATTTTGTTGTTTTGGATTAGTGGTTTTCTGGTGGCTCACAAAGCCACTTTTGGTGGGTTTGTAAAAATAAAGTTGGCAACACTGCGCGCGGTCGAAAGTCGCCGAGTCCGCCTCGCATCGTTCCTGCCGGTACCAAAGGTAACCCAGGTATTGCAACGCTGGGAGTCACTTGAAACCTTACTATGATTGTGTTACTGAACTACAACATACTAACGAGCATTCTAATGTCATCAAAAATGTGTGTGCTAATAATAATTATATTAGAGACAATAAGTTTTCTGTAAGTTCAACTAAAACCAGTTCGCAACATGGACATGTAATTCAGTCAGATGATAACGATAATGTTGACATATCATGTTACATGAATAAGGATATAATTGTTCAGTGTTTAGATAATGTTCAGAGTGATTGTTTATGTTCACATATTCCTAATGGTAGTGCTCATAAATGTTTAGGTTTAAGCTCGGTAAATGTAAATAGAAATAACGAACTACAAAATTGTAAGAAACACCTCGCGTCCGCACAGGGTCGAACCAAGGGAGGCCCAATCAAGGGGGAGCCTAATAATAATAGACCTTTGATGCAAATAGGAATTTTGGGGAAAAATGGTACAGCGTTACTGGATACTGGGTCTAGAGGCTGTATTGCCGGTCACACACTTTTTCGTGTGTTGAAGGAAAAAGGCCATCCTTTACAACAGTGCACTAGAAACATCCGCCTGGCGGATGGCTGTACGCGCCTGATGGATGTGCTCGTTGCAGAGGTACAGGTGACACTTCTTCATAAAATTGTGCCCACCGAGTTTATTATTTTTCCCGAAGCGCAAGATAATGAATCACTTTTAGGTATAGATTTTATTAACAGTGCCGGTCTCGTTATCAATTTCAAGCAGCGCCTGTGGCATTTTTCGGATAGTGTAGATCAAAAGTATAAATTGATTTCGGAAACTTTTTCACCTCGTCATTCTTACGCCGCGATGAATGTTTTACGCGAGTACGAAGGTGCAGGTTTAGAGGATCAGGAGCGTGAGGAGCTTTCCCAATTACTCACGGATTTTCAGGAGATTTTTAATACAATTGGGGAGCCGACTCCATATGGGGAACATCATATAGACACGGGGAATAATTCTCCGATAGCGACGCCTCCATATCGCCTGACACCTGCAAAGAAGGAGATTATGCAGCAAGAGCTGACCAAGATGTTGGCTGAAGATATTATTGAAGATTGCGAATCTGCGTGGGCTGCTCCAGCCCTGCTAGTACCTAAACGTGACGGCAGTTATCGTTTCTGCGTCGACTATCGAAAGTTAAATTCAATCACGAAGTCGGACGCCTATCCAATGCCTCGCATTGATGAACTGCTGCAATCTACTACACGTAGACTTTGTCACATGAGTACAATAGATTTACGATCTGGGTACTGGCAAGTGTCAGTTAAGGAAGATGATAGGGATAAGACGGCTTTCGTGACCCCTTTCGGAACTTTCCGGTTTAAAAGAATGCCGTTCGGTCTGAAGAACGGACCAGCTACTTTTCAGCGTCTGATAGACAGAATGCGATCTGGTTCAGAATTAAAGGATGTTACAATACTAGGGTATTTAGACGATTTGTTGATTATAATACAGGGGGACTTTTCGAGGCACCTTTCCTTCCCACCACCAGGGGGACTTGCGTGCTAACCGAGAAAAGTGTGTATTTGCAAGAGAGTCTGTTAAATATTTGGGTCATGTGATCTCACAGGAGGGAGTCTCAGCTGATGAAGAGAAAATACAAGCCATCTTAGACATGAAAGAACCGACTACACTGGGACACCTCAGAACATTCATACAAACATGTTCCTGGTTTAGGAAATTCATTCCCAAGTTTTCTGAGGTAGCAGAGCCACTGACAAGATTAACGAGGAAAAATCAACCTTGGGTATATAATATTTATCATGCCTGAAAAATAATAGCTCAAAACTATTATTTTTCAGGCATGAGAAGAATAATAACAGAATACATAAAATCATGTTCATCATGTCAACGCTATAAAGCGACAAATGAAAAGCCACCTGGTCTGATTCAAACACCGATACTAAACCAGCGCAATGAAGTCTTGGCTATCGACCTATTTGGACCACTGCCAGAGGGCGAAAACGGGGAGAAGTGGATCCTGTTAGTGGAAGATACCGCGACAAGATGGGTAGAATTGTATGCTCTCAAAGAAGCAACCTCTGTCGCCTGCGCAAAAGTACTCATAGAAGAGTATTTTCTTCGGTTCGGCCTACCACGTCGCATTATTTCGGACAATGGTGTTCAGTTTGTTTCAGCGGTCATGCAGAAGTGCATGTTCATTCTTGGTATTACACAAGACTTGATACCCTATTACCACCCGGAAGCCAATCCAGCGGAAAGAAAAAACCGAGATATGAAGACACAATTGGCTCTGTTAGTTGGTACGGATCACCCCTCATGGCCTATGCAGCTACCGATAGTGCGGTTCAGCATGAACAGCGCGGTCTGCGAAACGACCGGAGTTACACCTGCATACCTGTCGTTTGCACGTGAGCTGAGGTCACCGTTAGAGGTTTACAATGATCCAAGAGCGGTCTTACAGAAGGATAATTTTGTACCACAGATCACTCCTTACTTAACACGATTTATAAACTCCTTAAGCGAAGTTCGTGATAGAGTAGAAAAACTGCAGGATAGAAGGAAGATTTACGCTGATCGTTCGAGAAGAGTAGGGGAAGATTTTAAAGTAAACGACAAAGTTTTATTGGCTACCCATCAGCTGAGCGACGCTAACAAGTCAAAGACTGCTAAGTTTTTTCCTAAGAGGGATGGGCCATATGTTGTAACGAAGAAATTGAGTCCAACAACGTACCTAATTGCATCTGATGGAAATCCTGGTGAGGTATTGAGCAAATTCCACGCTAATCAGCTCACCCCTTTTCGAGGTCGAATAGATGAGTGCGCTCAGCCACTGGAGCCTAAGAAAAAGCGAGGCCGACCTCGCTTACAACCCATTCCGAATGACAGTAATGTTAGGCTAGACCACGATCGAGGTCGTAATCGTGATCTAGAGGGGGAGTATGTAACGTGGCAACCCCAAGACGATAGAGTGAATGATAGTGTTGGCCCCACTGATAGGCACATCCAATCGGATGATCGCGCCCACGGCAGAAAGGTTGACACTACTGACGTGGGCGACCAATCACGCGCAACGATTATTCCCGCGAACCGCGTTGAGCAAGCGTTTCTGGCGGTACCAGAAAAAGGACAGTCTAAGTCTGAGTCTACCCTCGAAACGTGCACGCGACGTGTTTCAGGCCGCGCTCGTAAAGCGCCGGTCATCCTAGACCTCTAATTGTAAACTCTTTGAATAATTAGTTCATGTTTATCTTGTTTCTGTTCCCGTATGTGTAATTATTTTGTATTGGTGATTAAAATAGTGAAAATTTAGCAAGGACTTTTACTCAGAGGCCCGAACCCTATGCCCAACGGCTACAAGGTATAATTAACAAAACGGCACTTTTCTATCGAGTGATTTTTGTACCCGCACACTTCACAACTCTTAGACACACGCGAATTATTATCGTTATAAGAAGAACCGCTCGGCCGCTGCAGCATGAACACAGGCTGCGCCTGCGCCACCTCCGCGGACCTCGCGCCAGCCGTGCCGGCCGCAACGTTGCCAGCTTGCGCGGTTTGCAACGCGGCGCGCGCACACCGCATGCTCTGCGCCATCTCCAATGCCTTATGAATGTGAGGGTTTCAATGCTTTCTGCGAACAACTTCTCTTTTTCCTTGGCATTTTCTAATCCTAAGACGAACTTGTCGCGTAAAGCAGTATCTAACTCGGTCTTGAATCCACAATATTGTGCCAAATTGCGCACTCGCGCCGCCCATTCGGCTAGATCTTCCCCAGGACGTTGTTCCGCCTTATAAAAACTGTACCTCTCAGCGAACGTACTCTTTTTTGTTTGGAAATGGACGTTCAATTTTTCTAACAGGTTTTTATACTCCACGTTGTCCAAGTTGTCCGGAAAAACCAAATCTCTTGCGACGCGGTATGTATCTTCCACCAGCGCCGTGAGCAGCAGAGCTCGTCTTCTCATTCCAGACTTATCGGTGTCGTCTCCAATGTCGTTCGCCGTACAGTACTGGATAAAACGACTTCTAAAAATGCTCCACTCTTGCGCGCGGTGATCAAATGAGAGGTTGCCGCCAAACGCCATATTATATGTTTTTGCGTGCTCCGTGCTCATTGATAACACAATTACTAGTCACACCGGCAATAATAACACACGTGAATAACGACTCGTCGCCAAATGTTCTTTATTTCAGGATAATATAAATAAAACACTGCAGATCACTTATACTCGTGTAATGGCCGACAACCAACTGCCTTTGACAAGCCTACCCACATATATATATTTATTAGATATTACGATTAGTCTTGCGGTTCCGGAGATTTATGTATTTTTTATATCAGCTCCATACATTTTTTTTGCAAAAAAAAAAAAACTTGCCCTTTTGCCTACCAGATTGCATCCTATGAAATATATAAGCATGAAATTGGCTATTAGAACCCATTTCAAGCAATAAAACCGACACTTTTAAATTTAAGTTCCTATATCTTCTAGAGCCGTTTTTCGATCCACAGTGCGGCGCCGGCGGGCGCACCCAGCGTGGATTTTGTTAGTGACGGGTAGGCGAGATTATTAACAGAAAATACATAGTTTGTTACAAATATTTATTTAAGAGGAACAAGCCAGTAACAATAGAAACATACAAACATTAGTAATTGATGAACTTGGACAGGTAGGTCGGTACACAGCTACACTAGACTCGAATAACCACATAGATTGGGTTATGAGGATATTAGACCCACAATACAGCAATCGTACCAACTATAAACACCAACTGAAGTCTACCGAACAGGTCCAGGAGTAGTATACCTACTCGTAGCCGTGGGGTCTATTTCAGATGATTTTCTTATAGCTACCGGTAACTTAGCTATTAAAAAGTAAAGGAATTCCAACGCACTGAACAGTCCCACACCCAGAAACATGTTGAAAACTCCGCCTAAGGATGCTGGAACAAAGAAATGAGGTTAATTTCATAATAGTAGATATCTATCTGGGATAGAACACAAATTTTGTAAGCAGAAGACTAGAGCGGCAGGGTTATTACGTATCTTGCAAGAGCAAAACGATAGTGATTTTTGCGCAATAATTGCTCTCCAATACAGAAGTTCATTTGACAAACAGCGAGTGATTAGTTAACGATTGTGTAGGACCTAGACCATACCACAAAGTACGTAAGCGGCGCCGCGCCGCAGACAGAGAGTCCACTACGAACAAAACGTCATTTTGCATACACACATTGACATTGCGATTTTACAGGGAATAATGGGCAATATTGGACCGAGCTCAGCCGCGGCTGTCATGAGTGCTTTGTGCGGCCGTTTGTCACGTCATTCATACATTAAGTACTATAACGAGGTTGCATTGACCGGTTTACCTTTAGTAATTGTTCAAAAACCCCAACTGCGTAAAAGGCGAACTAAAAAGACGCTAACAAGAAGATAATCTTGCTGTGCAGTCGGAGTATACATATACGCGAGCTGCCTAAACAAAACCATATAGTTTGCGTACCCATAGACGTAAAGTGGGGATGCATTTTATTTTTCTCATCTTTCATTCAAAAATATTATGGGTTTCTTAAAACCATTTTTCGATGCAAATTTATGTTAGAGTCAAGTGTCCCCCCCTCCCCTGCCAGCGAAATGGTTGCTCTTGGCTATGTGAAAAAATTCACGGCAGTAGTAAATATAACGAAATTAAAAGGAAAATTATCACGGATAACAAGACTTTACAAGTTTACGAGTAATAGTCGACCAACTTATAAAATGTACTTGTAACAGTAAAAATGTTCTACAAATGCCATTGAAAAATACTTAAATAAGGTTGATAGCTGTGTAAAACAGAGTAAATATAATGCTTACGAACCATGTAAAAATATACAAAAATGAAATCATAACAGGCTTTACAAGTTTACGAGTAATAGTCGACCAACTTATAAAATGTACTTGGCACAGTAAAATTTTTGTACAAATGCCATTGAAAAATTACTTAAATAACGTTGTTAGCTGTGTAAAACAGATAGTAAATATATGCTTATGAACCATATAAAAATATACATAAAGAAAATCATAACATCCTTAATGATGATTTCTAAATTAATAATGTTTAAGCTCGAATAACGCATTGGAGTGGCCGGAGTCGTTGGCAGTACCAGAACGTAGTCATTACGGCGCATGCGCGCGGTGGAGTCTATTTTGTGTTAGTGCAGAAGTATTTTCGACGTTTTGTAATTAAAACGTAAAAGTAAAGTCAAATTAGATTCGATTTCCAAGCAAATTACTTATTTTCTTTTGTCGATATCCTTCTATAAAGTCAATATTCGACCCGACTTTATCACTAATTGAGTATAGTAAAACTATCCAGAATGAAATAGTGATTACCGCAGATTAGAGGATTCATCTCTAATCTACGGTATTAGAGGAGATTAGAGGTGAATACATGCGATTTTTTTCTAATTCCGAAAGAGAAATAAACAAGGAGCGTGCATGCAAGGATACTATTCCCCGTGGCTCTAACGCGCGCTCGTATCGGCTCCTTTCGCAATTCTCACCCGCGGTGGTACTCAAATAGATAATATTTTTTTAACTTTAGTTGCAAAGTTGGATTTTATAACTCCTTCTTCAGTTACCAGTTAGTCCTTATTTAGTTTAAGTCAAGAGTGAATAGATTACATCTAGGCAAGCGTGCTTCACCGTAGACCAAATCATCGCTTACCATCAGGCGAGATAGTGGTCAAACGCGAGAATATAGATTAAAAAATCCTATGTTCTAGACTTTGTGAGCCGCTGAAACCGTTCTAATGTTCATGTAACAACAACAAAACCCTCTTTTTAGTCCGCATTATTATGCAACTTCGGAACCCTATTACTGCGCGTGGACCGACACGCACTTGGCCGGTTTTTTTTATTAATTCGGTAGGTACATTTAAACAAATAAGTGTTATATATTTTTGAAATCACCTCTTAAACCCCTCTATTTTTATACCTGTGGGGTATCAACATAAAGAAGGGTTTGAAAATAAACAACCGCCATTTTTCTATTTTCCAATTTTACACTCGCAGGGATACGACGCATCGATTGAATTAAGAATCATCAAAATCGGGCGACGCGTTAGGTCTCTAGAACGGCGCATAGGAACAAACATACATAGACTGATAAACACATTACCATCTAAACCAGAAATCATAAGATGTTGTTTGTAATTGTAAAATACGGTTTGCTCATTCATAGATACTTACACAGCAAATTGAGCCACGTTTCAGTCGGGTTCAGTAGAAACACACGAGAATGGCCCACGTTGACTCTCAAGTTCACTACTATAGTTGGCGTGACATTCAGTCCAGAGCTGCAATCAAAAGAACAGATTTAAAACTACAAAAAAATGTCGGTAACAAACTGCCGCCCGCGATGCCCGGGTTCGACAAAATGTTGTTGGGTTTTCCATTTCCAATTTATCAATAGCAGATTGGAAATGTGATGTGATGGGTAAATTAAAGTTTTTTCGGCAATAGTACATTATTGCAAAGGCCGTGAAATAGGCAATTGCAGGTCGAGTATGAGTTTGTAGGCCGAACCGTAGCCGAGGACTTTATTAGGCTAATCTGATATTACCACAAACCACATAGAATTTCTTGATGACAAAGGAATAATAACATTGCGCGACACTAAAACAAAGATTGACCGGATATTTGTAATCCAAGGAGAGATCCTAACATGTGTAAAAAATATTATAATCTTCGTCCAGCGAACACAACATCAGATAGGTTTCTTAACTTTCAGATAGGGAGTGCGTGAAGCAGGTCATTGGAAGAAACAAAATAGCTAAAATACTTAAAGAAATAAGTCCACAGCCATCCACCTCAAAACAGTATATTCAGCCATCTACCACTACATCCAATGCCCACCTGCAAACCTCATCAGAAGTTCAACAAACAAACATAAATGTACCGGGGAAATCAATAACATTTTCTTTTAGAATTGCCCCAATATGACTACTGTAACTTTTAATATTAATTAAATTAAATGTATGTATACATAAAAAAGTATGTTTTATTTCCCTGCATTCTTTTGAGAAAAGCACTATATATGCCTCGGCGGAAATGGCAATTGTCTGTCTCGTATTAGTGAAGCTCATACTCGACCTGCAATTGCCTATTTCACGGCCTTTGCAATAATGTACTTACTATTAAAACCCTTTGCATAATATTCAATTAGCATACCAACTTTTGAATAGAATTCTAGTCATTCTGAAATCAACTTAATTTCGGCTTCTAAAAAATTGCTTTTTTTATTAACCGACTTACCAAAAAGGAGGAGGTTCTATGTTCGACATAATGTATGTTTTTTTTATACATGTTCACCGATATATCCGCATTTGTGGACCGATTTTGTTTTTTTTATTTTTTAATGAATATGCTACGTAATTGGTCCCATTTTAATTTGGTTAAGATCTGATTAATAACTTCGGAGATATTCAACAGAACTCTTTAATAAATAACGGTAAATCTCTCGGGATTGCTGCAATCACATGTCTGTTTATTGTTTATACCATTCCAAATAAAAAACTACAAAGTGAAAAATAACTTTATTTTTGGAAGTCGGTTTCCATTTTGCAAAAAAGTTGTACCTACGAAAGACACTGACTTCCAAAAATAAAGTTATTTTTCACTTTGTAGTTTTTTATTTGGAAGTCGGTAGTGTTTATTTGCAAAAAAGATTTTTTTTAAAGTCTCATTATCATAATTTGGCACTAAAGATTTGAATTTGGAATACATAAATAGGTTGTAGGTGTAGGGTGTAGGTATACTTACTATAGAGGATCAATAGCATGCTGGATCATTGTCAGGGGACTTGACTCAAAGACCATGTAAGTGGTGATCTTATTACAAGAAGGCAAGCACTGGCAGCTTACATTGTCTGAAATCAATACGTTTTTAGTAGGTAAGCTAAGCATTGTGAAAAAATAAGATTTTAAAAGAATAAAAAAAATTGGTTGCAATCGATTTTGCACTTTAAATTGTTTTAGGATTGAGTTTATTTTGCCAAAACTTGCCATTAAGAGATCCAAACAACTACAAAAAACTGAGGTGGTTTCGAATGCCTTCCTAGTTTAGTTGCCACAAGCGTCACTCACTGCTAAGCTCTTGAGTTTGATTCCCTCGTCGGGCAAAATATTTTGGGTGTTCCATTAATAATTCCTTACCAAAAACGTTATTGGCAATGTGATTACTATCAAATCCAGAGGACTTAAACATAATAGGCCAAATCAGGGCATTTATTAAAGCACTTTGCCCGCTCCTACTAAATAAAAATTTTGCTGTGTCCTACAGGGTCCATAATTGCTTATATTAAGTATTTATAATTACCACCAGTATGTAGTGTATATTACGGACGCAATAAAGAATTGAATTATTATAAGCATTCATTATTCGGTACTAACCGTGCTTCTTGAACTCATTAGCTCTCAGGCAGCCGAGTTGCGTGGCGGGACACACCGGCAGATCACTCTTAGTGCTGTAGTAATCGATCAGCAGCGGGTCACTACAGCCACACGCTTTCTCAGCACATCTCCGCTGCAAAGCCAATATGCAAAGACATCATCAGTCTTTTAATGTTCCCACTGCTGACACACATGCCTCCTCTCTATGAGAGAGGGACTGGGCCTTAGACCACCACGCGGGCCTAGTGCGGGTTGGTGGATGTCACATATTTTCGAATTTTTGGTTCTAGGACATGCCGGTTTCCTCACGATTTTTTCCTTTACTGTTTTTAGAGCAACGAAGTGGTAACGAAACAATATACTAAAAGTAAAGCGCTTGTCTGGTTTGAACCCAAGGGCGTCGCCACAACTCCGGTGGGTTTCCGCATTTTCGAGGTGGGAAAAGGAAAAGTATGAATTTTAAATACAGTCAAAAGCAAATTAAGCTTTACACTGCAATGGTAGTGCAAGTCTCACCCCTACGGCGTTTGTGATAAAAACGGTACTAAGTCCAAAGTGTGAAGCTCCACGAGCTTTTGACTGTACAATAAATAAGACTTGTAAACAAAGTAATTATATAATATTAGAATAATAGAATAAAAAGAATTCGGAGGCAATCAAAGCATGAGGTCTTGGGTTCGAATTTCGATTCATGGGTCAGGCAAGGTCAGGTGTTATTGGGTTTTTCCATCTGGAATTTCTGACAAGCAGCCCGGAGACTGGATTTGTGCCCGGTTGATGGTTATAGGCTCCCATGGGACTTAAACATAATTGGTGAAATGTGGGTGTACGTAAAATAAATAAAATAAAAATGTTTCTTGCATTAACTTAAATAACTTATTTTTATTACAATGGGGAGAATCCTTTTAATCAAATACTTTGCTTGTGTTAGGATGCTCCACCACTCCCCAGGTTATATAGATATGTAAACTTATTCAAATAAAAATAAAGACAAAAACAAAATAATAAAATGGATCACAGTATTTTTATGAAAGGCAAAAAAACGCACTGGGATGTGTGTGTTATTTGATGGTTAATGTGTGTTATGTGTGTAAGAGATGCTGTGGAAGTGAATGTGTATGTGAGTAGTGGGTGTGAGCAAGTGTGCGACTGGGAGTGTCTGGGAGTGAGTGTTGTACCTACACAATATATATGGTGGCGATTAATTATCTACTATAAATTTGAGGTAAAATGCAGATAAACTTTTGCTAGTGGTTAATAATGTAAAACATTATCTTCCTTTTCCTTGCGGTAGGAATATCATGGTGGAATAATTATATTATGTGTATATTATATTCTCATCGATTGCACCATATTTTCCACTTTGTCATAGGTCTTTGACTTAAAAGCGTTTTTGCATTCGCGGTAGGTTAGGTAGGTTATATGTCAAGTTGTTTATTAAGAAGATTGTATAAATGGGATGATTGCCTAGGATATTGTCTTTTTGCTAATGTGGACTTAATTGAGACAGAGGGAGCAACCGTGTTTTTCCTTCTGCCTTTTGTCTTCTGTGGGTTGAATGATCTTGTTTTATGCTTAGTTAGAATTATATTAAGTACGGTTACGGATAGAAGATCTGAAGTCCGGTAAAGGTTCTCAGTTGAAAATCTGAAGGGATTAAAAAACATAACTTTCAGTAGAGACTTCTGAGCCCTCTCAAATTCCTAGAATTTAATTTTAGTAGCACCTCCCCAGACAGGAAGGCAACATACCAGGACGGACTGAGCAAGTGAGATGTAAATCTGTAGCAGTTGTGCGGACATTGTCCCAGGTAGTAGCACTGAACACTATAGCAATGTCATCTGTATATGAAAGAATGTGTCCATCCACGCATTGCATGCAAAATAGCTAAAGCGCTGTATATTATATTATATTATATTATATTATTGTTCCCTCTCACAGAGAGGAGGCCTGTGTCCCAGCAGTGGGAACATTAATAGGCTGATGATGTATGATGTGTGATGTGCTGTATATTGGCAATTAAATAAAATCAGCAGACGATATACGAATAAAAACTACCTGGAAAATAATAAATAATGAAACAGGTAGGAAAAAACAGCGTAATACTGAATTTAATTTAGCGACTGCACATGGCCCCATATCCTCAGATATAGAGGTAGCTCAGGCATTTGAATTTTTTTTTGTTAATATTCCTCTTAAAACTACAGCAGCCTTAAACTCCTCACCCACACTCTCTGCTACCTTACTAAGAAAGAACGTAAATGCGTGCCCATCGGAGTTCAAGTTTCAACATAGTTTCTTAAAATTAAATTAACAGAAGATCTTTGGGGACTATCTGTAAAAGTGTGTAAACGAATCATTGAAACTGTTGCACCCTATTTAGCTTTCATATTTAATACTAGTTTTTCCGGACCTCGTGAAACACAGTAAAGTAGTTCCATTGTTTAAATCCGGGGATAGCAAAGAAGCCAATAATTATAGGCCAGTGTTCTCAGTAAGGTCTTCGAAAAGTTAATGCTCAACCAATTGTTGCGTCATTTTATCAAACATTCTATCTTTTATGATCAACAGTACGGTTTTACCAAAGGGCGTTGCACAAATCACGCCGGTGTCACCCTAATAAAGAACATCACGGTAGAATATTTTTTATGTACGTTCAAAAGTGCCGCTTGGTGGCCTAGTTGAAATAAAATATCTTTGTCTTTGTCTTTGTTATCTTTAACACCTGGGAGGAAGCACAAGACGCCATTGGAATCTTTTACGACCTCTCGAAGGCGTTCGATTGCGTTAACCATGAGACACTATTGTTGAAGCTCGAGCACTATGGAATTAGACATACAGCCCTTGGGTTACTTAGATCATATTTAAAAGCCAGACAAGTTAAAGTTCAGGTAAACGGCGTTAACTCACTAGGGTCTGAAATGACAATGGGTGTTCCTCAAGGCTCGATATTGGGTCCATTCCTCTTTTTAGTTTATATTAACGATTTACCCCAATTACTACAAAATCAACCGAAAATGGTGTTGTTTGCTGATGACACATCTTTGATATTTAAAAAAGATCGGCGGTCTCAAAATCTTGATGATGTGAATAACTCGATTCATCAGGTCCAAAATTGGTTCACGGCAAACAATTTGGTACTAAATGAAAAAAAAACCAAATGTATTAGATTCACATTTCCGAATGTTAGAAGTAGCGAATGCGACATCATATTGAATGGCGAAAAGCTGGACTTTGTAAATCAAACAGTTTTCCTGGGAATCACTCTAGACGACAAATTGCAATGGAGTCCTCACATAACATCTCTTGCGGGTCGGCTGAGCTCGACCGCTTATGCTGTTAGAAAGATAAGACAGTTGACGGATGTGGAGACCACGCGTTTGGTCTATTTTAGTCACTTTCACAGCATTATGTCATACGGTATTTTACTGTGGGTCGACCGGCTGACATTGAATCCATATTTATATTGCAAAAGAGAGCTATCAGAGCCATATATAATTTAAGTCACCGAGAATCTCTTAGGGAGCTATTTAAAAATATTAATATTATGACAGTTTCTTGCCAATTCATTTATGAAAATATTATGTATGTAAGGAAAAATATATATCTCTTTAGTAAGGTCAGTGATAGACACAATTGTAATACGAGAAATAAAGATAAGTTAGATCAACCATCTTATAGACTAGCAAAAGTACACTCATCTTTCATGGGGTACTGTGTTAAATTCTATAACAAAATACCTTGTGATATATTAAAACTAAATGAAAGTAAATTTAAAACTTTAGTTAAAAGCACACTTTATAAACAAGCATATTACAAATTAGATGATTATATTCAAGATAAGAATGCTTGGCAACATGTTGGTCCCGCTCCATAGGGTAATCTTTGGTGTGGACAAAATCAAATTTGCTAATTTATATTCCTATTCATAGTTACTGTATTCTTATGTTATTTTTTATATTTTTCCAGAATTTGACTCACACACTGTTCCGTTGTTGTTGAATTAGTTATTTTACCTATGTTTGCAATATTTGTAAGTATGTGAGAACCATGTTCCTATTTATCAAATTAATGAATTTATCTGTTAGTGCTTTTATTACTTTATACCTGTACGTAGTATAGTGTGTAGTGCTATTTTTGGGTGCATCGTCCTCACATATATGAATTTTATGTCACATATATGTATGTATGTACATAATTAAACATTGTAAAACATTTTTTTTTTTTGAAGATTTCGTATGGAGTTTCTTGTGCGTTCTTCTCCATAACAAGCTACTTTCCGAATGCACGGTAGAGTCAAATTTATTATTTGTACTTTTTTAATTTAGATTTAATAATGTTTGACGTTCAAAAGTGCCGCTTATTGGCCTAGTTGAAATAAATATATTTGATTTTGACACGATTTTTATGCTACATAGGGTATTTATATATATAAGGAACAATGTTGATCCGACCACACTACCCTAGCCAACTCCGAACTGGACGATCTCTTCAGAGCTAATGATGTTGCCTATCTTAATCTTTTGTTTGCATTTGCTTAGATAGTCTTTGAGCAAGGCGTGCAATGGGAAATCCCTGTTACTCCAATTGATTCCAGCCTATTCAGCAGAGTGGAGACAGATACTGTGTCGAAAGCCTTTTGAAGGTTCAAGAATATAGCAAGGCACTTGCGTCCGCTGTCCACTTAAATGGTTACAGCGGAGGCAAGCGCCAATACTGCGTCTTCCGTAGATTATTTTGTCTGAAACCGTACCTACTGCGAGGACGATAGAAGTTTGTTTTTGTTAAGATAAGATAAGAGACGTGAATTTGTTAATCTTTCAATTATTTTAGATATTGATGGCAGTACAGAAATAGGCCTTATAAGTTCGGCGGATAAGCTCTGTGAGCTCTGTCTCCACTCTTGTACACAGGTGTTATAAAAGCTAGTTTTAAGGCAAATAACGTGCTCATAGCCCTGGTTCGCTAAGTGGGTTATAATTGGGACGACAAAAGCATGGGCGGTCTTAAGGAAGTTAGCAGTCATGTCGTCCCAGCCCGGGGCACTATCTGATTTCAGAGACATTAAAACTCGGTGAACTTCATCGTGGTCAGTGTTTAAAAGTACAAAAGATGAGGGGTAGAACATTAGGTGAGTCATAACTATAGTTTTGGCCATACCCTGTGGTGGTGCTGGCAATTATCTCATTCGCAAGAATTTTACCTATGTTGGAAAAGTATTTGTTTACCGCGTCAGCTGACTCTTTAGGAGTAGCCTTAATCCCTATATTGGGGGTTTTGCTTTCGATGAGTAATGATGTTATTTATAGTTTCCCATATCTTTTTGGGATTTTTATGCTCTTTAGATAATCGATCGCAATCGTGTTTCCGCGTTAGCATTTTTTTTTTGTAGGTATTTATTGGCCTATCTACAATTGTTACACTAATAATAAACTTATAATACAAGCAATAATATACAATATGATGCGATAGACACTGCATGCAAAAACAAAATTATAACAGACAGTAATTACAATAATAGTGCAGAAATAACACTCATAAGCAGTGCAGTCTTTAGAAATCAACACAGTCAAAAACATATTTTTTTGTGTAGGTATATACAAAAAAGAAAAGAAAAACAGTATGGTGATTAATCATTTTTTGTGGACTTGACGCTTGAGTTTTTGAAGTGATGTGCAAAAAATATCAATTCCTTCATCGCAATCATTCAGAAGTCTGCAAAGTCTGGGGATGGGGGAGTTGGATCCTGATACAGTTTTGTGGAATGGGGGACGTAATAGTTTGATAGGGTGACGCGGATAGTTGTAGGGTAGTTTGAAATGAAACTTACTTAAAAAATGCGGGCAGTCTATTTTACTGTGAAGTATTTTAAATAAAAATATTAAATCAATACCTTCTCTTCGTTTTTCAAGTGAAGTCAAGCCAAAATTTTTAAGGGTACGGCCAGACTACCAGAGTGCCCGCTCTTGTTAAGTACGCACTCAGGACGACCACTACGCGCAGCACGTGTTTAACATGCACGCTGCACGCCCCGCCCCCGACTCTCGAATAGAGCGTGCACTCTGGCCGCACACTAAGACGTTTTGCGTTACTCCGAAGTTTTTTGGCTAAACCCGCAGTATAGGCAAGATGGTTTAAAAACCTTTTCTGTATCCACTCTAACCTAAGACTATGTGTCGCATTGTGGGGACTCCACGCAACCACCCAGTATTCCAATATAGTACGGACGAGACAGTTGAAAAGGTAAATTTTAGTTTTGGGCTTGCGAAAACATTTGGCATTCCGTAATACAAATCAGAGTGTTTTGGAGGCTTTTTTTTTAATATTGTCCATGTGAGGAATAAATGTTAGCTTGCGATCTAGAAGGATTCCCAAGTCTCTAATAACTTCGACTTTACTAAGGTCCGTACCTCATACTATAATTGAAATCTATAAAATTTCATTTTCGAGTAAATGTTATTTGGGAACACTTTTCTGCGTTCAGCTGCGTTTAGGTGTATCCCTACACCAGTTCAAGAGTCTGTTCGAGTCATCTTGAAGTAACATTGAATCGGCTTGAGAGTCTATAACGCGAATTATTTTCAGGTCATCGGCGATTAGGAATGGGGTAGAGTTAATGAAGCAATGAGGAAGATCGTTAACAAAGATAATAAATATAACTGGACCTAGGTGGGAACCCTGCGGCACACCGGAGGTAATAATCAGAGTATCGGATTTAAAACCATTGGTCACGACATTAAAGGATCTATCCGTTAAATAAGAGTGAAACCATTTAAGAAGAGAACCAGCCAAGCCGTACGCAGCAAGTTTTTGAATTAACACTCCGTGGGAAACTTTGTCAAAAGCCTTGCTAAATTCAGTGTACACGGCGTCGACTTGTTGATTCGAGTCAAATGAAGCTGTGATATTATCAACAAAAGTGACTAGATTACTGCAGGTAGATCTTGCAGCAGTGAAGCTATGCTGGTGGTCAGACAAATACTTTTTAAAATAGTTTTGAATATCTGGACATACTATTGCTTCAAAGACCCTGGGCAAATGTCGGAAGGAAAGAGATAGGACGAGCGCCTGCTGCCTGGTCAGCTTTCATTTCTCGATAAAGTTAGGGGGAATTTCATCGCTACCGGAACCTTTGGATATGTCTAGTCCTTTGAGATGCTTAGCTATTTTATCCTTTGGAATTTGTATCAAGAAAAAGCTGTCGGAGTTGTTAAGCAGGTTTTCAAGGATGGCGAGGTGTGAACTGCGTTGGAGGGTAGGTTAGCTATACGGAAGAAAAGTATGTACTGTTACGGATGTGACGTCGCCTACGTGCAACCGACCAATGCCCGCCGACCCCGCCGAAGCTAAGCCGCCATATTGAAGCCTTCTCTTCAGTCAAGCCATGTCGAGCAGTGGGGATGTTTTAATATAAGCGATTGCCAGTCATTTATTTGTCTTTTTCAATTGCGAACACAAGATCTGAACAAAGGTCTGCCCGAATTTTATTTATCCGTTACAATCAGAAGTGATATACACAAAAAGTAAGCTTCGTTTTATTAAAATATCCACGCCACAACCGCAAGATCACCCTAAATCTGAAAAAAAAACGAACAAGTTTGTCATATTCATGGACTGAACGACACTACGAGCTTCACAGCGTGTGCTACTCTCTGCCATCGACCCGACTGCACGCCGAGCAAGACAAATTCTTCAACGTGTGCTGCGTGTGACTGCAAGGAGAGGTCCTAACAAGGTCCTAGAGCTGCCAGGAGCCACAGCCAGTCTGCCAGGTGCGTTATCTTTCTCATTTCTATATTCGCAATATCAATAAGTCTAATTCTAGCCAGGCCATAGCCACTTGTTTTACTCGTCGCCAAATTCTCAATAATAAGGATAAAACTAATTCGCATAACCAGCATCCGTGTATGACCATGTTTTTACGTAAACGAAACAAAAGGTATAAGGATAGTAACAGCTGGCGTCCTGTAGGTAGTTTGTTTTCCCTTGTGGGAAAAAGGCGTACCTTCATATGTGCTTATAATTAACTCTTATTCTAGCCGGGCCATAGCCATTTAGTCTAGCAGTTGGAATAAATAGATTAACCAAATACATCGTTTTGCTTCGGGTACACACTAATAATATTGTACTAATTACGCAGATCAAAATGAAGCTTACCACTAATCAACCCGTATATAGACGTAAGACATCCTTGGACGACAATCTGAATCCAGTTACGCTTATCCTGTGATCTAAAAAAAAAAAGAGCGTCGATTGTAAGCTTTGTCACAAAATAGAACGCCGCCACTTGCATACTTTGTACCTCTGTGTTGATTACCGCACTTTAAATGTCACTGTAAAATAAATGTTTCCCTTACCTTATATAGAAGATCAAGTTTCTGAGTTAACTGGCAAGAATTACTTTAACTGTTACGCATCAGTATGGTCTAATTAGCAATTAATCCAGATGACACTCATAAAACAGATTATAGAAGTAGCAAAGGTAATAGAAGATCAAGTTTCTGAGTTAACTGGCAAAAATTACTTTAACTGTTACGCATCAGTATGGTCTAATTAGCAATTAATCCAGATGACACTCATAAAACAGATTTTAGAAGTAGCAAAGGTATACCGCATAAAGCATAAGTATACCGGGGTTCCATTTAGTTTAGAAAAGAGACCTTCAGTGTGAGATTTATTAATATAGTAGCGTAATCTGTCGGTAGATCTGTCGATACCCAAAACGAAGTGGGTATTGGCATTTTTTTTAGAAGATTTACTTCTACCCTCGACATATTTAACTCCTTTCTATCCTTTCCCATCTTATGGTTTCTTCCGAGGCCCTGGAATGGTTCTCTTCCTATCTTCGGGGACGACAGCAGTCGGTTCGCGTTGCTGGTGTTCCGCAAGGCGGTATTCTTTCTCCATTGTTATTCTCCATTTTCATAAATTTTGTAACTCATTGTCTTCGGTGTTCGTATCATCTTTATGCCGATGACCTTCAACTTTATGCAGCTGCACGGGTAGAGAGTTTGTCGGACGCTATAGGCAATGTGAACCGGGACTTGGAGGCTGTCAGGGACTGGTCTGATAGATTTGGAATGTCTGTAAACCCCTCAAAATGTCAGGCCATTGTGATTGGGAGCTCGCGCATGGTGGGTCGACTGGAGATTAGCTCTCTTCCTCCTATAATTTTTAATGGTACTGTAATCCCCATCAGCCCTAGTGTAAAAGATCTCGGTCTGCATATTGACTCGACGCTTAGCTGGCAAAATCAGGTTTCTAGTGTCAGTCAAAAAGTCAACGGGACCTTGCGTTGCCTGTATCGTCTGAGAAACTTTTTGCCTGCAAAAACGAAGACTATGCTTGTGCAGACCTTAATCTTTCCTTTAATCGACTATGGTGACGTGTGCTACTTTGACCTGAACGCGGTATTCCTGGATAAGCTGGATAGACTCCTAAACAACTGCATCCGGTTCATATTCAACCTCCGGAAATATGACCATGTGTCGAGCTGCAGATCTGAGCTCAAATGGATGCCAGTTCGGCAGAGGAGAAATTTCCGGGCCTTGACCACGCTTTTCTCTCTTCTAAATTCTCCCAGTCCTCCTTCTTATCTCATACCTCACTTTCAATATCTGTGTACTTCACACGCTAGGAATCTGCGTTCATCTAACAATCTTCTCTTGCTTTGTCCGTCTCATACTTCTGATTTTATTCATTCTTCCTTTCACATTCAGTCCATTCTTCTCTGGAATGCGCTTCCTCTCGATATCAGGAAGGCCACCAGTCATTATGCATTTAAGTGGAAGTTGCGGCATTATTTTCTACATCATTAGCAGAGTCGTCTTAATAAAACTCATTTCTATTACTTGATTTATCTTAATATATATATTTCTTGTGTGCGTGTGTATGTGACTGAACTCCTCCTAAACGACTGGACCGATTTTGATGAAATTTTTTGTGTGTTCGTGGAGATTCGAGAATGGTTTAGATTTACAAAAAAAAAAAAAAAAAACAAAAAGGAAAATTAGGGTAGGGTAGGTAGGGTAGGGTAGGTAGGGTAGGGTAGGTAGGGTAGGGTAGGTAGGGTAGGGTAGGTAGGGTAGGGTAGGTAGGGTAGGGTAGGTAGGGTAAGGTAGGGTAGGGTAGGTAGGGTAGGGTAGGTAGGGTAGGGTAGGTAGGGTAGGGTAGGTAGGGTAGGGTAGGTAGGGTAGGGTAGGTAGGGTAGGGTAGGTAGGGTAGGGTAGGTAGGGTAGGGTAGGTAGGGTAGGGTAGGTAGGGTAAGTAGGGTAGGTAGGGTAGGGTAGGTAGGGTAAGTAGGGTAGGTAGGGTAAGTAGGGTAGGTAGGGTAGGGTAGGGTAGGGTAGGTAGGGTAGATGCATATTAGGTGTTTTTATGGCAAAACAAAGTTTGCCGGGTCAGCTAGTATGTATATATATATTTATAGGTATTTATTATAGTAAATATATAAGTATGTTTATTTTAGCTATATATATCTACTATTGTACCCATTTTACTGTATCTTTTTTTTATGCACCTGCCATGTTGTCTCTCCACCACCCTTGGTTGACTGGTAGAGAATGCCTCAGGCATTAAGTCCGCCTATGTACCTTTATGTTGCTTGAAGTTTTAATAAATAAATAAATTTAAGTTCTGGCGTTATAATTTTATAAAAAGTCTAACAAAAAAGAAATACCGAAAGTTAAATATGAATACTCGTAAATACACTAGTTTTGAAAAATCAAATCACTTAATGGTCAGGTCAAATTGCCACCAGTGGTATACAGCGGTGTTGGCAGGTTCAAGATCATTTGCCTAGTAATTTATGTCATGTGGGTACGTCCATTTATCGGATTGTGCAGTTATTTTAAGAAGTTTTATTTAAAATTTCGCGTTGATTGTGTACCCGTTTATGGATTCGTTTTTAAAAATTGCAAAATATTCGTTTTCTAAACTGTGTTCGCTTTGTATGACCACGCGCTTCCTAAAGAAGTACATACGGATGCGTGTAAGTTAGGTGTCGCTGGTATATTGATGCAAAAACAAACTGCAAATAAAATTCATTGCGATCAGTAGTGTTACAAGTGAGGATAGCATGGACTATTACTATTAGCTTCAAACCCTCATAAATATGTCGTGTAAAGGATGTTACCGATTGTGCAGCGGTCCAAGGTACGGTCACGCATCGCAGGATAGTGTTTTTTTGATAAAATATTATAAGATTAGTGTTGAGTATAGGCCGGGCCATCGTAGGAAACATGTAGGTGCGCTTGGCAGAAATCCAGTCGTTATTGGTTCTATACGTTACAATGCCAGGACGATAAGCTTAGTTCACTAATTAACCAGCTAAAATCCAACACTTCCGATCCGTACACAATAAGCGATTACTTGATTGTTGACAAGAGGCTTTATTGAAAAACCATAAATGGGAGTAGACTGGTAGGAGCTTTGGGGCTTGGTTAGATAGATACGATAGTGCAAATGCATCATGATGACTTTGGTCACCATGATATTAATAAAATAGTATATTGGTTACCAAAAATTACGAAATTCATTAAAAAATACATGGCCGCACGTCTTCATTGTGCATATGGCAAAGGAAGTTAGAGTATGAAAGGACGAACATTACTTCTAAATTCGTAAACCGTCTGTATGAAAGAACGAACATTACATCTAAATTCGTAAACCGTCTGAACCAATGCTTATGATTCATGTAAACCATTTAGGTCCGTTTTGTTGGGCAAAAAGGGGTATGTGCACAGTTGGCTCATGGCTAAATAATAACAGCCGCACGGGTCGATCTTCAAGGTTAAGCAACGCTTGACGAGGTCGGTCCGTGGATGGGTAACTATTTTAACATACCGAGATTCCTCCGTGCCTCGGAAAGCACATTAAGCCGTTAATCCCGGCTGTCATTTGAAGATCTTTGATAGTCGTTACGGGAAGTCGGAAGCTTAAGATCTGACACCAGTCTTGTCAAGGGGTATCGTGTTTCCCAGTTGCTGGGTTAAGGAGGTCAGATAGACAGTCGCTCCATGTAAAATACTGGTACTCGGCTGAATCCGGTAGGACTGGAAGCCGACCCCAACATAATTGGGCAAAGACTAGGCAGATTGATTGTGTACAGTTGGTAATGATTGTAGTGACGAATGAGTTTTCCAAATTTGTTATTGCCGAGTCAAAACTAGCGTACTGTCATTTCTATCGTGACGATTCGGAAACTGAAAAATATATTCTGCCTTTTTGGTTCTCCCAATCATGGTGCGAGGTACAATATTAAGGCCTTCACGAGTAAACATTTTAAAAGGTTTGGCAAACAGTTTAGGTACCCACATTAAATGATATTGCTTGACCACATGCTACTGGTTAGTTTAAATGTAAAAATCAATCCATTCATAATGCTTTGCGGGCTGTAGTTTGGTACTATAGTAAAGCCTTGGCAAATAACTAAATATCTGGGCCAATTCCCTGTCTGATGTAATTTGGGGAATCAATAACACTACTAATGACACCAACTTGCTTGAAGCATTAAGATTTAATATTCGCTCGTAATGATAGGCCGTGACTAGAGATGGGTCGTGACGTAATTTTCGTCAACGAAACTAGACCGTCCATTTCCGTTAATCGACGAGTCGATGAACTAGTTAAATTTATGGACTAGTTCATAACGTAAACTTTGTTAAGTTGACGTTCACTATAAACCTTGCGACGACGCGACACGCGGCGTCTACGGACGGACGGCTTGACAACAAATTTCAACTTGCCGATTGAACGTAAACAATTACAAACCGGTTTACCTCGCATCGTTTGGTCGGTCAATCGCTTTGTTCTTTTGCACACGTGAAACTATTGGCGTCCTTTTCTTCTTAACACAATGCATGTTTACTCCAAAATGGCATTCTGCCCATAGAAATATCAACTCTTTATATCTAGAGTTAGAGTTCAAATTAATTTGTCGATGTTCGTCCGTTGTTGTTATATTTTCGGACGTATGAACTTGTACTAACCAACTAAGTTCTCGCGTCGATCGTCGCGTTACAAGTCGAATAAGTCGATAGTCGAGTCTCAGTGTAGCCGTCTACGAATTCAACTAGTTCGTTGATTATCGGTGAACCGTCGAATCGTTCATTGTACGTCGACGGTCGAATTAACTAGTTCGTTCATTCAACGCCCATCGCTAGCCGTGACTTTACGATTTTCAGTAAAGTAGTCAAGTCTAGTGACGTCATGCAACGCCTTGCAACGCCATGCAACGCCTTGCAACGCCATGCAACGCCTTGCAACGCCATGCAACGCCATGCCACGCCATGCAACGCCAAGCAACGCCAAGTAACGCCAACTAATGCCAATTCAATTAGGCCACTGGGCGGCACTTTGAATGTCAAATATTGAATGTAAAAAGAAAGCTTCAGATAACGCAAGAGTGATCATGTGTACAAAAGGGTTGTTTTTATGACTACAATTAGTGCAGTTAAGAGTCAATACAAACTGGATGACTTTTATTTAGGTCATATTTATTTATTTTTTATATACTTTATTGTACACTTAAATAATAACAGGACAATATTTTTTTAAAGATAAATGTACAATGGGCGGTCTTATCGCACAGGGCAATCTCTTACAGACAACCTTTCATAATATATTAACTAAAGTCAATGTCAAAGCCATAGCAAAAGCAATAACGTATTTATCATAAACATAACATATCATAACATTTACATTGAATGCGGTACAATGGTTTGCAAGAATCTGTCAAGTCCATATTGAAAATGCTTTATGTAAAGTAGTGGCAAATTATAGATACTAAAAAATTTACGTGGTTACAAAAACTCACAGGTGCTGAGTCGGTAAATGGGCTAAGGCCATATAGAAGTTAAGCACCTATATCGGACAGTAACAATAGTAACTGTATTAGTAATTGTTTTTTTAGTAACAATAGTACTGACACTGAAGCCCTAATTGATTTATTTGAAAGCTAATGAATGTTTTTGCTCCCATTGCGGGAGCAATGATTCCAGGATGGCCGAATGTTACGGATGTGACGTCAGCCTACGTGCAACCGACCAATGCCCGCAGAGCCCGCCGAAGCTAAGCCGCCGTATTGAAGCCTTCTCTTCAGTCAAGCCATGTCGAGCAGTGGGGATGTTTTAATATAAGCGATTGCCAGTCATTTATTTGTCTCTTTCAATTGCGAATAAAAGATCTGAACAAAGTTCTGCCCGAATTTTATTTATCCGTTACAGTACCGAACATGTTGCAAATCTCATTACCGTTACAAGCTTTACTGGTGCCATTTGACATTGAAGATGGATAACCATTAGCCATACCCCGTTTAGATTTAATCCTTGAAAATCTGTGCAAATCTGGTCCTTTGACCAGAAAACTTGGGATTCGATGTTATTTTCTGTTCGATGCTGCTTATATAGTTGTAACATTCTCTTGCCAATTTGTCACAGCGCTTAGAAAACCAACGAAGGGATATCTTATCCATAGGGTTTTTGTAAGTACTGTACCTCCTTCTCAAATTATTTTTTTCACGTAGCAATCTTTCTAGTTTTTTTGTGTACCGAATAATTTTTAACTAAGGTCGATGGGACAAACCGCTCTATGATCTGATAGAGTAATGTATAAAACCGTTCCAACATTATACTGAGGTCGTCGTCGGTATCCGAGGGTAATGCATACCATTCGGTATTTTCTAGTTCTGATTTAATAGCAGAGTGGGTTTGTGGGTGGAACACTCACAGTGACCCACAAGTCTCGCACCCACTCTCCCAAGAACATTGTCTGTTGGCAGCGTACTTTCTTGATACAGCAACCAAGACACCTCCTCCCTGTTTTTACCCAACTGCCGAAGGAGGGTAATGTGTTTATCAGTCTATGTATGTATGCATGTATGTATGTATGTATGTATTATGTATGTATGTACGTATGTATGTTTGTTCCTATGTGGCGTTCTAGAGACCAAACGCGTGGGCCGATTTTGATGATTCTTACGTCAATCGATTAGTCTTAACCCCGCGAGTGTCACTGGCTACATGAAAATTGGAAAATAGGAATATGGCGGTTTTTGTGCGCCATTTTGTGGGCGCCCAATTTTTTTTTTTCCAGACCTTTCTTGTGGGGTGTCAAAATAAAGGATTTTAAGAGGTGATTTCAAAAATATATAACACTTATATGTGAACCTAATTCGAAAAAAAAATGAACTAAAAAGTTATAAATAAAAAAAGTTAATTAAAAAAATCAAAAACCCGACTGCTTGAAAAGCGGACTAAAAAGACGTAAACAAGGAGAAAATCATGCTGTGCAGTCGGAGGATACGTCTGGTTTTGGTCAGCCAGCTCGCGAAGATGTATCCTCCGACAGCACAGCATGATTTTCTCCTTGTTTACGTATTTTTAGTGCGCTTTTCAAGCAGTCGGGTTTTTGATTTTTTTAATTAGCTTTTTTTTTAGCATGGAAACCCGAAGTTTCTCTGTCACGTCTGAAAACTATGTACCTATTATCCAAAGGTTCACTGCTAAGAATACAATTATTGAGCCAAGTTTCTGTTAATACCAGTGCGTCAAAAATTTATAATACGAGTACAGTTGCATTAGTTTCTGTATCTTTTGAAGGTGATCTTTAATATTTCGTTATGAGGCTCAAATGTCATTGCGGTTAGGTATGCAGCGCAGTAATCCGACCGTCATGTCATCCCTGGTTTTATTATTCTACATTTTTGCAATATTACTGTCGTAATGGTGTTATTTTTAAGGCATGTTTGTATTTTATTTAAGTATTAATCGGTCACAAATTGTAATTAGGTCGGTAAGTTTAATAAATGTTGTAAGTCACTTTCACCTAGGTTTTCTAATGCTTTGTCAAAGTTAAACATAGTTTTAGTGATTTTACGAATAAGTTTTTTGTTTGACAATTTTAGGAAAATCATGGAATGATCTGTTATGGTTGTGTTTAATATAGCTACGGTGGCGGTAGTATTTGTGGGATCAAGTTTTACCAATCTCGTTATAAAAATATCTCCTCTGACTATTTGGTTTTTGCTCGACGTAATTAAATAGTGGTTAAGTGATTATTTAATGAATTTATAAATTCGTCGGCTTTTGGTTTTGAAGGCGACCCGTAGATAGCCAAGACAGCTCAGGGTGAAAGTTAATTTGAAGGCAGGATGCATGTGTCCCTTTTACTTCCTTTACTGAGGCCTTTTGAGTATTTTTAACATAAACAACAACTCCATCGGCCGTGTTTATGTGATTGGCAGTTTGGTAGGATAGATAGTATGCGTATTTGGGTATGGGTTCGAAACTGTCGAGTCTGCATTCGGATAATGTTATTAGAGCTATATCTGTTTTCAAACTATGTAGGTTGAGTAGCAGGTCGTTGGGGTTGGAGTAAATGGTTCGTATGTTTTGTATCACGATGGTAATATCCGCAGGATTTCGTTAATAATCGATTAAGATCCTCAGGGGAACAGCTAATGGTCTGTGCATTTTCTGTACCGTCTATATTGTGTATAGTTTGTAATGTGTTACTCATACGTGCACCACTACCTAACCTTCTCAGTCGTGATTAGGGATTGCAATCCGGATTCTTCGAAATTCGAAAATAACTGAAAAGTCCGGCTTTTCTTGACATTTTTAAATCCGGTTTTAAGACTAAAATTCGGTTCTTTCGGATTTATTTCAAAACTGATTTTAACGGATAACATTTGTATTTATCCACAAATTTTCATTGCAAGTAATCGATAGATCGATATTACCTACTCTAATGCGCAAATCTAAATAATATTTTAATCGGTAGGATTAGGTTTTATTTTTATCCTATAGATTAACTGGATGACCGAAAGAGCTTTTTCTACTGCTGGCATGTTCTGTAATAAAATAAAATCGCGCCTAAACGATGAGACACTTGACGCAATCATGTTTTTAAGATCTCGTTTTTTAAAGAAGACTGATTAAAATACGTATTACTATTATGATAAGACTGACTGATTAGATAGAAAAGATATATAATTTATTAAGTAATTCTTTTCTTATTTTAATTGACTTACGTTAAACTTTTTTCTTGAGACTGCAATTTTATAAAAACCGCTCAAGTTTGAGTCGGACTCGCGCACGAAGGGTTACTACCATTATCGCAAAAAACGGCAAAAATATCAGGTTTGTTGTATGGGAGCCCCACTTAAATATTATTTTATTCTGTCATTAGAATTTGATGTTATAGCGGCAACAGAAATCACATAATCTGTGAAAATTTCAACTGTCTAGCTATTACGGTTCATGAGATACAGCCTGGTGACAGACGGACGGACAGACAGACAAACAGACAGACGGACCTCGGAGTCTTAGTAATAGGGTCCCGTTTTTACCCTTTGGGTACAGAACCCTAAAAAAGGAGGATACCTTAATTATCTTAAGTTTATGTTGTGTTTCCTTAACTATCTAAAGTTTAAATATAGTTGTCGGCACGTAACTTGGCAAGATTTTGGCTTAGTGGGAGTAAGTTCGCGCATAGTGCGCGGACTGACCAACCACTATATACAGCGAACGGAAAGCGAACGCGACGCGATTGGTCAGTCGATCTTTGTGTCAACTGGCCAACCAATCGCGCGCTCAGAAGAACGGTGCTAATATAAATGTTCCTCGCGTCCCGCTTGGTATCCAACGACTCTAACTTGCGGTCTTGCCAAGTTACGTGCTGACAACTATACAGTTTATGTTATTATTATGTAAATTTATAACGGGAGAAATGACTGATGCCCAAAGTTTAGTTGTTTATTTTTCTTTTTTTATTGTCTATAGGTCGACGGTGAACATTCTTTTATTCGGTCGTGCATCGTAATTGAGCGAAAAAAAAAAGTTAATTAAAAAAATCAAAATACCCGACTGCTTAAAAAGCGAACTAAAAAGACGTAAACAAGAAGAAAATCATGCTGTGCAGTCGGAGGATACATATCCGCGAGCTGGCTGACCAAAACCAGATGTATCCTCCGACTGCACAGCATGATTTTCTTCTTGTTTACGTCTTTTTAGTTCGCTTTTTAAGCAGTCGGGTATTTTGATTTTTTTAATTAACTTTTTTATTTATAACTTTTTAGTTACCATTTTTATCGAATTAGGTACATTTAAATATATAAGTGTCATATATTTGTGAAATCGCCTCTAAAAACCCTTTATTTTGATACCCCACACGATGGGTTTGGAAGAAAAAATAAAATTGGCCCCCCACAATATGGCGCCCAAAAGCCGCCATTTTTCTATTTTCCAATTTTAATGTAGCCTATGACACTCGCAAGGTTAAGACGAATCGATTGACGTATGAATCATCAAAATCGGTCAACGCGTTTGGTCTCTGGAACGCCACATAGGAACAAACATACATACATACATACATACATAGACTGATAAACACATTACCCTCCTTCGGCAGTCGGGTAAAAATATGCAGATTTTAAATAAATTGTGCTATTTTATTTCAGTTTTATCAAATCAACATAAAAATCTCAAAATTCGAAAAAGCCGCAGGCTTATTATGTATGATACAGCAATCAGCAATAATTGTGCAGAGATTGTAAAATCAACGCGCGATTATCGCTTTACGTCAAAAAATCGGCAGGCTTATTTTTGCGAAATAATTGCTTTTCAATCGCGAATCCGCATTATGTATGAGCAATAGCTATACCATAATAATTTTACGATAGCACTGCTAACAATAAAAATCTGGTAAATAAAATATGCATTTATTGCAAGGTGATCGCGATTATTTCGTATTACGTATGGTTTTTGACAGCAGAGCGATAGCCATCGGCGAGCAATGTGGCTGTCATATTGCGATTACTTTTTCCCTTGTTGTTGGTCGATTGCCAATCGCTCGCTGATGGCTGTGTAGGTACAGAAGTTTTTGAGTTTTTGTTGGCATTTTTTATGTGTTATTTATTTTGTGGCTACCTACTTTAATTATCCACAAATTAATTCAAAGTGAATATTGTAATTAATAATAAAAACAACAACAGAATTGAATTAAAAAAAAAATGGTGTAGTTTTATGTCTCAAATGTCTACGGAACAAAACACTTTGTTGAATCATTGAAACAGACGTGATCTCGGTAAAGTGGAGGAGAAGTTTTTATTGTAGTTTTGGCTACCTCAGTGAAGTTTGCCAAAAAGTTTAATACGCTATAGCATGTTTACTCTCAAATATTTATAAACACATTAGAATGTGTTATGTCAGCAATAAGTATATTTCATAATATTCTTATTTCTATATGGCAAGCACCGATGACGACTATTCTGCCAATGTCTAAAGTAAATTGGAAAACAAGTGTGTTCAACGATCTATTTTATAGCTCAAATCAGGGGCGGCTTTACCTATAGTGCAAAGGTGCGTGGCACACGGGCACAGCGCCCCAGGGGGCGCCAAGCGCCCACCGGCCACGGCACTTTCATTAAAAGAGCTCCGGTTTGCATACTGTTTGTATGACATTTGGAGCTATTCTTATATATGTTGAACTAGCACTCCGCCCGCGACTTCGTTCGCGTGATTTTGTTTATCCTATAAATGATTTTCTTATTTGCAGTTAGTGAAGGCGACCAAAAATAAGCTATTATTAAAACAATAAAAAAACTGGGTATCGTAGATATACAGGGTTTATTGGATTAGGACGATTCGTTATTTGACTTAAATAAAATAAAAAGCCTTTTATTTCTTGCTTATTCAATTAAACAATTTCAATAATAATGTGTATGCAAAATTATTCTTCTTAGATTTAAATTGATTTAATTAAAAAAAAAAAAAAAAAATATAAATAAGATTCATAACACAATCATAATATAGTTAAATTATTATTATATTTGGAATGAATGTTATATTGGATAAAATGATAATATATATTGATTTAATTAATTAGATATAATCAGGATTTGTATTTCGTTAGCAAGAACCCTCTCAATGAAAGGTAAAGGCCTCCTCCAGAGATGACCAGTACTCTCTATTTTCTGCCGCTCGCGGCCATTGAATACCTGCTACTTTTATGATATCATCTGTCCAGCGTGCGTATAGTCTTCCTCTTTTTCTCTTTCCTAGTGGACCTGCCCATGATGTTATCTTTGTAGTCCAGCGATTATCGCTAAGCCTCGCCACATGTCCAGCCCATCGCCATTTAAGCTTTTGTGAGTAGCTGAGAGCGTCAATGGCTTTAGTTCTGTCTTATATCAGTGTGGCGAATCTTTTAGATTTTCTTAATTTCAAGATGCTTCTCTCCATACTCCTTTGGCAGGATATAATTTTATTTTTTACTTTTCTAGTGTATTTCCAAGTTTGGCAGGCATATGTTAATGAGGGGAGTAGGCAGGTGATCATGACTTTAGTTTTCATCCGTATAGTCATGTCGCTTTTGAGTATTTCCTTGAGACTCCAGAACTTTTTCCATGTGATGTTGACTCTTCTGTTGACATTTATTATTTTAAGCAAGTTTATTTGCATAGTTGCATTGTCATTTTGTTATACTTAATGATTTTTATCTAAGTTTTGATTTTACTGTGTATTTGTGCAAGTGTACAATATAAACTTAGTGAGTGTTCATTAAAAACTATGTAAGTACTTTAGTTATACCTACGTTTTAATGTTTACTACTGGTGTACTGTATCTAAGATGGATAAATAAATTCTATTCTATTCTATTCTCTCCACTTCCAGTTCGTTATTATGTTGGTTGAACGAAACTTGCTTTCCCAGATAAATGTAGGCATCGACATATATCTTTCAATATGGTTCGTCATGACATTAGTTTTTGTTAGATTGATCTTTAAGCCCACTTTACGGCTTTCTTCGTGTAGAGTGTTTATCATTACTTGTAGTTGATTTGTACGTTCTGATAGCAGAACTATGTCATCGGCAAATCTCAAGTGATTCAAGTAACTTCCGTTTATATTTATGCCAACTTTTTTCTAGTTTAGTTTGCCAATGATGGCCTCTAGCACCGCTATGAAGATAGTTGGCGAGAGTGGGTCTCCTTGCCGTGGTACGCCTTTACCTATTTGTATGGGTGGCCCTGTAGTTTCCAACTTCACTCTGCTAGGTCTGTTTTCGTAGATATTTTTTAGGACTTTTATGTAATCTAGTGGCACTTCTTGAGAGAGTAGTGTTTCCCATATTGATGAGTGGAGCAGAGAATCAAATGCTTTTTAGTAGTCGATAAAGACAATGTAGATTGGCCTCTTGAACTCTTGGTATTTTTCTATCAGCATTTCTAGCGAGTGTATGTGATCCACTGTTGAAAAACCTCTTCTAAAGCCCGCCTGTTCAATAGGTTGGTATTTCTCTGTGCTTTATTTTATTTTTTTCTCTATTATTGAGGAAAACAGTTTATATAGTGACGGTAGTAGGCTTATCGGTCTGTAATTACTTATGTTGTTAGGGTCTCCTTTTTGTAGAGCAAGATGATTTCAGACTCTGACCATTGACGACGAGTGTGCGAACTGTTCAGTATCAGATTAAACAGTAGAGTTAGTGGTTTAGCTAGATACGCGCATCCAGTCTTTATGACTTCATTGGTGATCCTGTCGGGGCCCGGACTTTTCGCCATTTTTAGTTATTTAATCCCTTCAATCACTTCGTAATCCTCTATGACTGCTCTCGCCTCTACTCTATTTGTATCTGGTAATTCATATGCATATTGATTTGGTGCGCTGTATAGCTTCTTGTAGAATTCTGTTGCTATTTTCAGTATTTCTGTTCTATTTTGGGTATTTTTTGTTTTGTCCTTCAACTCTTCAATCCATACTTTATATGTTCTCATTTCTTTGTATGCTTTCTTGACACTATTTGTAGTATTAAGATGTTTTTCGATGATTCTTGTACAGTGCGCCTTGTAGTCTAGATGGATACGTTTACTTATGAGTTTGTAGGGTGCTTTTAGTTCATTGTTCATGGCTCTTAATTTCGGTTTTATCTTTTGTAATTCTTGTCTTCTGCAGATTAATGCCTTTATACGTGCTGATAGTGCTTGGTTTTTCCCTGGATTTGTACTGGATGAAACCTCGTCAGTTTTTTTCAGGCTGGTGTCTATTGCGATTATTATATCGTCATAGCGCTTCTGAATGGTGTCCTCGTCTCTCCAGTTCTCCAGTAGATTTATTAAGCAGCTATTTAGCGTTCGTTTGTAGGTTTGCGTTTCTTCTTCGTTCTTTAATTGGGATCTGGGGCATTGACCGAACTTGCTACGACTTTTTACTATGGGAAGAATATTTAATGCTGCTCTTACTGGTCTATGATCCGAAGGATAAGTCATGTTTAAAACCTGTATATTGTATATATTTCTGTGTAAGTTTGTTAAAATGTAGTCTATTTCATTCTTTATTTTACCACTAGGCGATCTCCAAGTCCATCTTTGTTTGTTAGTTTTTTTTGAAAAAGGTGTTCATAATAGCCAAGTTGTTCTCACGCGCAAAATCGATGAGTCTATTTCCTCTACAGTTTCTAACTTCGTAGCCAAGCTTCGTAGCCGTAAAAAGTACAATAAATGGCCGTCGCTTGTCAGAAAAAACTCTCGTCCTAATACCCAGACGCCCATACTCCAGACGTTACTCAGAGCTTTCGACACATATTCTGTGGAATACCTGCAAAATGGCCGTCCGCGTCGGCACAAACTAGCAAATATGCGTACGTTCAAAGTACATATTAACACTACTCAATCCAACACATTTTGTCTAGAAAGCTCTGGGAGGTCTAGGATCTTGCTCTAGCACGCTTGTAGCTTGCATGCCATTGTGTCATAAGAACTTCTGATTGGTGTGTGTATAACAATAGCATGCAGGCTACTTGCATACTTTTATGCAAGTTACAGTCATGTGTATTTTCGCACTTAATTATGCAAGTTACAGCCATCTGTATTTTCGCCTATATGCAAGTTACAGTAATGTGTATTTTCGCTCTTAATTATGCAAGTTACAGCCATGTGTATTTTCGCTCTAAATTATGCAAGTTACATTACAGCCATGTGTATTTTCGCCTATATGCATGTTACAGTAATGTATATTTTCGCTCTTAATTATGAAATTTACAGCCATGTGTATTTTCGCTCTTAATTACGCAATTTAGAGTCATGTGTATTTTCGCCTTTATGCAAGTTACAGTCATATGTATTTTCGCTCTTTATTATCTATATAAGTATTTTTTAAACTTAAACGTACCATACACATAGCTCTGGAATACTTCTTGTCATGCACACAGGCATTCTCGACCAGGCTGGAGGGATTGCTGATGAGGTTCTCCGGGATGGCGGTGAACCGGAGCTGAGCCATGTAGTAGTAGCCGGGAGACAAAATATCGGGCTCCACCCAGTCTTCGCCTTCGTAATATGTTACTACCTGAAAGGGAACAACTGGCTTATGGCCTGATGGATGGACTGAGGGTTAGGCTCCGAGTGTCTTAGGCTCGCTGGCGCCAGTTTGGGTTAGATTAGGTACTAAATCCGAGCCAGTAGCTAACACGGCCAATTATGTATGAAATATTTATTATTTAATCTCGTGTTAGCAACTAACTCTGAGCTTCACGCAAGTGGGCCTTGGTGTGATCAATGTGATGAGTTAAAGATCCGGACTTTCGGAGTCTGTAAATATATTTTTCGATGATGAAGACAAACTGAGGACAACTTTACTATTATTAAAACTCTAGTGTTCAGTTTTAAATTATTTCACCTGGCATCCATACAGAGTAGACCCATGCGAGCACTGCAGTACTAAGTCTATCATCTGTGTGGTGTGTGACCGGCCCAGCAGCCCAGTTTCCACGTTCAATAATCTGAGGGATAAAATCTTATAAAATTAACTAATCATTCGACGTATTATTCATAATAAGTAAACTATGTAACTACAACTGTAAATTAAAATGTAAATATTGTGTTCTTGTTTAGAATTAGCTGCTAGACTACATTACGGCGAGGCAAGCGAGGCTCATAGCGAGGGCAAGGACCTCACAATGAATTAATTAAGTGTCCATTGGCAGATAGACAGGTAGATAGAATAGGCTTTATTATGATCTTTATTACGTACACCATATAAGTTACACAAAACAAATGTAAAACCCATTTTAAAGGTCAAGGGTGACAAACGGCCATCACTGATTCACCACTACAGGCGTATCTTATCACAGGCTAAATTTGTGCATCTGACTACTTTCGGGGATTGCGAAAATGAGGTGGTTGCCCAAGTCGATCATTCTTCCATACAAACGTCTCTGGCGATTACTCCACTGTTTGACCTTGTACATTCAAAATAAATAAAAACCGGCCAAGTGCGTGTCGGGCCACGCGCAGTAATAGGGTTCCGTAGTTATGATCTCTTCTTGGTCGCGTTCTTCATTACTGAAGCTCGTGTCCCTGAAAGGCCCTCGTGGCTTTATGTACGATGTTCTTCCAATTCAGTCGGTTCTCAGCTTCTCTCAGGGCGGCTGCAACAGAGAGTCCAGTGAGGGCGGTTACCTGGTCTGACCAGCGGTTAGGTGACCGGCCGCGAGGTCTTTTTCCATCCACCTTGCCCATTACCACCAATTTCTCGAGATTGTCTGGTTCCCGACGGGCAATGTGACCAAAGTAGCTGAGAATCCTTTGGTAACAGAGCGTGGTTAGTCTGTCTTTTATGCCTAGTTGATCAAGGATAGATTTGTTCGTTCTCTTGGCGGTCCATGGTATGCGGAGCATTCTTCGCCAACACCACATCTCAAAAGCTTCTATCTTTTTCCGTTCTATTGCCCGAATCGTCCACGACTCCGATCCATATAGGAATATTGAGAAAACCAGTGTCCGGACTAGTCTCATCTTGGTGACATTGGAGACCTTTCTGTCCTGCCAAATACGTGTCAGCTTACTCATCGCAGCTTTGGCCATTTGAGTCCTTCTCCTGATCTCTCTTTCGCTTCCTCCCTGGTCCGTTAGTAGCGATCCGAGGTATATAAATTCGCTGACAAATTCTAGGTCCGCAAGTTCATTCGTTCTAGAGAGTTGACCGGTTCTGTCGATAAGCCTGACTTTTGTCTTCGACTTATTAATGGTGAGTCCAACCAGTCCACTCTCATATTCTACTCTGCGAAATAGATCAGCTAGCTCCTTTTCTGAAGCTGCAAAGAGTGTAGTGTCATCCGCATATCTCAGGTTGCTGATCTTTATTCCCCCGACAGATACGCCTCCCTCCCATTCTTCTAAGGCTTTCCTCATTATGTATTCACCATATATATTAAAGAGAATAGGAGAAAGAATACACCCCTGTCTTACTCCTTTTTCTGGCTTGAAAGGGCCTGAGATGACGTCATTAACCCTTACCATGGATACCCCGTCTTGGTACAGATTAGCAATCAAGGAGACTAGGTGTTGAGGTACGCCCATCTCTTGTAATATGGTCCACAGGCAGTCCCATCTGACGCAATCAAATGCCTTCGAGTAATCGATGAAACACATTAATATCGGCGTGTTGAACTCTCGGCTTTTCTCAATTATTTGCCTCACATTAACAATTTGTTCTTTTGTGCCTCGACCTTTCACAAAATCCGCTTGTTCACTGGGTATCTGCCACTGAAGATACGATTGCAGTCGGCCGTTGATTACATAAAGCATTATCTTGCTGGCATGAGAGATAAGTGCAACTGTCCGGTAATTCCCGCATGTTCTCGTGGAGCCTTTCTTGTGCAGAGGAATTAGCAGGGACTCTTTCCAGTCAGTACACCAATTGCCAGTTTGCCAGACTTGATTGCACAGGTCAAGCATTATCTTTATCCCCAGATCCCCTAGGTGCTTAAGCTCTTCAGCAAAAATGTTGTCTCTACCGGCTGATTTGTTTGACTTGAGCTTGTGCAGTGCACTTCGGATTTCAGATTCGAGGATTTCGGGTTCCATGCGTTGCCTGTCTGCAATCGGGTTACTTGGAGCTCGTGCTGCAGAGTCATGATAGTATGATAAATAATTTTATTTCTGTAAGTTGGTTTGTACAAAAACTTTTACATGTCGATCATATTTTTTTAAACTAGCTGAAGTCGGCGTTTCCTGTCTGACTACTCTGAGAAGAAAGGCCGAAACAAACTCAGAGGTCACAGTCTTTTTTAAAGTCCAGACGAAATCTTGGTTAGATCATATGAAGACCATGTAGACTGATGTCTGAAATGGTCTTTTGAGAAAAGAACCAGCCAGATTGAGTGGACCTGTCCAGTCAGTGCACGCATTTGTCAATAACCGTGCAGCTCAACTTAGAATTTAAGGAGCTCAACGAATTGACGAACAATACCAAAGAAAGGACATTCGGGTAGGCCGCATAAATACTAAAACTGCCAGACCATGATTAAAAACTAACTAAGATAAATAAAAATTAAAATAAAAAAAGAATGATCCACATAGTCTTCACATTCACAATAATTAAAATAAAATAATATAATACTTTAAAAAGTAAATATTCTTTTCACTGCAATAAAAAAAAATAAAAAAATTCACGGTGCAAAATAAAAAATACTAAAGTAATTGGAGCAGCTCAATCCCAAGTCTTTTTGTCCTCAACGTAATCTTTAATGTTATAAAACGCTTTCTGGCACAACTTACGTTTAATGAATGATTTGAATTTATTAACACTTAGACCTTGTACGTGGCTTGGAAGCTTATTATAAAAGTGCACACTATTTTCTTGAGCCTTGTTGTAGGTACTACAAATTTGTGTTTGTTCCTAGTATTTATGTTATGGATATCACTGTATTTTTTAAACAATTTTATATGTTTATGGGCATATAAAAGATTTTCATAAATATTCTGAGAAGGCACAGTCATTACATTAATCTCCTTAAATTTTTCTCTGAGAGAGTGTCTCGGGCTTAATTTATAAATTGATCGAACAGCTCTTTTCTGCAAAACAAAGATAGTCTGGGTGTCGGCGGCATTTCCCCACAACAGAATACCATATGACATTACACTATGAAAATAGCTAAAGTATACTAAACGGGCTGTCTCTATATCAGTTAAATTACGAATTTTTCTAACAGCATATGCTGCGGAGTTTAGCTTCTTTGACAATTTATCTATATGTGGGCCCCACTGAAGCTTAGCATCCAAAGTTAGGCCCAAGAATACTGTGCTATTTTCAGGATTCAATTCTTCGCCCTTTATCATGACATCAGTTTTCACCTGCCTAACGTGAGGTAAGGTAAACTTAATGCATTTGGTTTTTTTTCTTTTAGAAGTAAATTGTTAACATTGAACTACTTTTGAGATCGCGCTATTTACATCGTCAGTAACCAGCTGCTGACGTTTAAGTTTAAACAAAACTGAAGTATCATCCGCAAACAACACTATATCATGGTTATCCTTTATGAGGTAAGGCAAGTCATTAATATAAATAAGAAACAAGGAAGGGCAAAGAATTCAGCCCTGCGGGACTCCCATTGTTACTATAGATCCGGGAGATCTTTTTCCATTAACGTCAACGCTCTGAATCCTAATACTCAAGTATGAAGTAAGAAGAGCCAGACCGCTGTTCCGGATCCCGTAGTGGCGGAGTTTCCTGATTAGCGTTTCATGAAGAACACAATCATTTGCCTTGCACAAATCACAAAATATTCCCAAGGCAACGCACTTGTCTTCCCATGCATTATAAATATGTCCTAAAAGCTCAACACTCGTAACACGCATCAGTAGTTGAACGACCCCTTGTAAAACCGAACTGTTTGCTATATAATAATTTATGATGTATACCACCCTGGTGCAGACGAAGGGGTCTGACTAAAATCACACGATGTTCTGCAACTACCTTTGGCCGGGGCGCTGAAGTGCTTGCGCATGAATTCATGCGGAACCCGTCACCCTCTCCGGCCGTATACTGCCACAATTCTTCAACAGAGCCGCGCGAGGAACACTTTGTCACTCACACCTGCCCGTTCAGTTAAATACTGTCGTAAATCGACGCCAAGTGGTCAGTCTGTCGGTTTTTTATCGGTTACATTTCGGGGAGTGTGCTATGGAACTGCACAATTTTATTCCGCCTAGCCCTTTCCATCACCGGACAACTAGACGTACGGCAATGCGCCACCGGTACATGGTGGACATACCACCCATACGTACAAAGCGTTTTGCGAATACTTTGATTGTACGCACAGCTAAGGAGTGGAATTCTCTGCCGGAAGTCTTTCGTTTCCTGATAGCTACATTCTTGGGGTATTTAAGTCAAGAGTGAATAGGTTACTTCTATGCAAGCGTGCTTCACCGTCGCCCACATAATCGTTTACCATCAGGCGATATAGTGGTCAAACGCGAGCCGATAGATAAATAAATAAATACACTTACTTATGTGGCCGCATGACACAACACATCCCCCAGTAAGTCAGCTCCTTTTCAAAGACCTGTTCGCAGGGCAGCACCTTCCTCTGGTACCGACACCGCTTCGTGTGCGCTTCGCAGCCCGGTGTGAAGTTCATCATCACTTCCGGCAGGGTCACGTTGTTAGAAGCCAGGATTTCGTCCAACAATACGAGCTGGTCTTTTGCCGTTGATTTCCCAGTTAGAAGACGTGCGAGAGTCATGGGGATACGTTTTGTTTGGGATGAATTGACAGACCTATAAAATGTTTAAGTCGGTAACGTTGGTGCCGCTGAAGATCTCCTCATTTCTGATTTGATTACCTAGCGTGTAATAAAAGAGACTGTATGGCGTTTGTCCTGCGCACTCAGTTTTTTGCCAACCACCATGGGGAAAAGTCGGGAGTTTTTGTATGTTGGTATAGATAATTGGCGGTAACAGAGAGAAAATCTATTAGATTCTATGTATATTTAGTGTGTACTTCAGGCATATCGAAACATTTCCTTACAATTTTTCTAGAAACATATCGGCGACGCTCTCGGGGGGCAGGCACACGGCCACGGCCGGCACTCTGTCCTCCTGATAAGTGGCTGTGCGGACGTCGTCACTCAGCGCTAGAAGTGCTGGCACCTCGAGAAAGCGCGCCCACAGCACTGCGCACAGCAGTCCCGCGCAACAGGCACTGGCGCAGCAACAAACTAGCCAGCCGATACTGAAATGGCGGGATTGGCAAGGATGATGTTGTATCGTCGGTCGCTTCCTCTGTGAGAGTGCGCATCGAACATTTGCGAGCGAGTTGTTAGATTTCACAAAGTCATCTCGGCGAATTTAATTTTTGGTTCCAGGATAAACTGTTAATTTATTCAATTCTGAAGAAACACAATGAAATGCCAGAATTTGTCAAAATTGTGGTCAAAACAAAGCTTTCGACCATATAAACATTACTGTTTGCAAGGTATGCTAGTACCTACCTACATCTGTTTTCCGATCTCTATCATCCCAAATAAATGCTCAGATTAAAACAAAACTCATACTTAAACTCTGGCTATTATAACTGTGTTCTCTCTGTTCTTAATTGGTATCCCCAACAATCTTGTATGTGGTATGCTTTTAAATCTGTCTGGTCACTTTCGTGGTACTTGAGCTGTCAGATTGCTTACGCTATACATTGTTTTTCACAAATCCAATTAAAAAAAATGGTTAAATCTGAGAATACCAGGTGGGCTGGGGATTTATATATTTATTTATGTAACAAGAGAGAACAACCTATGTGATATTATTTTTCCCTGTGTGATAAACTCACAAAATAAACTTAATATAAAACATAACCATTAGCTATGAAGATTCATTCAGTCATTCTGCACATGTGCCATTGATTGTAAATTAAGAACAAATTTGGAATATTTTGTTCAGCCAAGAACTTATATGAGTTTTATCAAACCTCATTTCAACAAAATCTATTAGAAGTTTATAAAGGTAGTTATTACCTACCTATATTACATGTTATGTAAATTCCAAGATGTGAATCCAGCACGATGTCGTTCTTAGCCAAAAACGACAATGTTTACAAGATATCGCAACGTTGACGTGTACGTCGAGCTAATATTTTTGATATTTTGCCTTTTGATTTTTACACAGATTATTTAACAGATTATTTAACTAAGAACATTATTTCGAATACTCATACGCCTGTTGGTGTGTGGTTTACAAGAAGATCTTGTCCAATTACAACATTATGATGCAAAACAACAAACTTTTATTCGTGGTTTTGCAGTAATTAAACTCTGAGAAAACGGTCACTCACAGTGATAAAACTGTATCAAATCACTACACATTAGACTGCATCGTACTAAAGTGACTTTTCTCTACCAGGAATGAATCAGATTATAAACAAAATAACCTATCAAAATAAATTTTCAAAGTAGGCTACAGACGGTGTTACCTTCCCCACATTTTTTGAATAATGCATAGTTATAATAGCCAAAGTCTACTTACCGATCAACACAGTGTACAGAGCACAAATATTTGAAGCCGTGCAATGTAGTGTTCTTGAAATATTGCTGGATGGTTTCACTCACTTTTGACGTTCTCATGATTACAACTTTATACCTATTCACTTTTAATTCTTTTACCTACAATATGTATTTATAGTTGTAGGACAGTAGGTAGGTACGTAGGTACATAATTAGACCCAGTTTTTTTTTGACACTGTGTTTATAAAACTAAAGGATAAAGAAAATGTATTATGGAACTGTTATTTCAGAAAAGTTCATGAAGATTGAGTGCCTCATTAACTGGCACAATATCAAGGACTAAAACGACAATTAAATAGAATATTTTAAAGAAGAGCTTTTGAATTATTGTGGGGTCGAATAGTCGCACTACAGTAAATCTTTTCTTTATTTTTCATAAATGCTTCGGCTACTTTACACAACTTTATAAATATTGACCCAACCAAAAATCTATCCACCAAAACGACCTATTGCACTTGACTACCAGCTGGTCACTGCGGTAATGGTGGCATTTAGCATCGTTAGCGTCCTTGGCAGACGATTAATTATAGGTACCTATCACTGACAGACATATTAACCGACAATTAAGGGTCAATCAGGTGATTACTGTGTCTGCCTGTAGACCCTATGATTATGTCCCGAATCGACATGGTTTTTGTAAAGTCTAAAGGGGACAGATTTAATCAGGTAAGCGTTTTTTGATGGTCAGGAACGAGCTCAAGGATGGTCGGACTGTATTTATCATTTCATAAATAGATCCTTGAATTAATTTGGGTTCCAAACCAGTTTTATACTTCCAAGGGCCGTAATTTCACTGGAAGAAACTGGTCCATATCAAAATTCCAAGTGTGTGTATGTTCGCGTTTTGTTTATTTGAAACTTTAAAAGTTAATAGTTTATCCTTCTTGTGTATGTAATTAGCAAAACAATAGAAAAGTAACTGTATCTGATGTCTCGCGTAGATCCACGTCCTATGCAAACGAAAGGTTATACAAAATTGTTCCTGCCTACACCCAATCACCCATATCATGAAATTGGTGGGAAAAGCTAAAATTTTCAACTTATTATATCAACGATTGATGTAAATTCATGCATCCTACTACTATTATAGTCGTGAAAGTTTGTGAGGACGGATGGATGTATGTTTGTTACTCTTTCACGCTAAATCTACAGAAAAGGTTTTTTATAGAAATACAGCTTATACGAGGGCAGTTTGATAAGCCCGCGACTTTTTGAAAAAAAAATAGTTTTCGGCAAACAAAGCATTTTATTTCCCAACACAGTCTTCTTTTAGCTCAATTCATTTAATAAACTATTTAGAAAAAATATTCCTTTTAAAATAATAGGTTTTATAAAGGCTCTCAAAAAAGGCGTTTATTTCAGTGATAATCTTTTCATTAGAGCCAAATCTTCTTCCACCCAACTATTTCTTCAGGTTTGGAAACAGGAAATAGTCACAAGGTGCCAAATCTGGTGAAAATGCTGCATAAGGTAGCAGTTCTTAGCCTAATTTATGGATGTTTGCCATGGTGACTACACATGTATCACCAGTGCATTGTCTTGATGGAACAGCACTTTTTATTCACAATGCGGTAGTTTTTTCTTCAAATCAATATCGAATCTGTCCAAAAGCTCAGAATAATATTCGCTGGTGATTGTTTTACCCTTTTAAAGGTAGTCGATATTAATCACACCGCGTGCATCTCAGAAAACTGTGGTCATGTCCTTATTGGCCGTTAGACCCAATTTTGCCTTCTTTGGTCCACATTCACTCGTAGAAACTCACTGTCTTGATTGTTCCTTGGTCTTTTAGATCCATGTTTCTTCCACGGTTACGAAACGGCGCTAAAATCGTTCAAATTATGGGTAAACATCCCCAAACACTCCTTCGATGTTGTGACACGGTTGCGCTTATGGTCGAGTGTGAGCAATCGCGGCACCCAATTTGCGGATAGCTTTTTCATGTCCAAATATTCACGTAAAATGTGATGTACCCTCTCAGTAGAAATGCCTGCAGCCTCAGCCACTTCACGCACTTTCATCCTCCTATAGTTCAATATCATTCCATGGATTTTATCGACGTTTTCTGGCGTGACGAACTCTTTTGGGCGACCTGAACGTTCGGCGACATTTGTGCTGGTACGACCTCAACGGAACTAAGTAAACCACTTCTTAACGAGTGAAATTGATGGTGCAGAGTCCCCGTAATGTTTATCAAGCATTTTCTTGGTTTCGATAGTGGTTTTTTATTCCGAAAAAAATAATGCTTAATCAGCAACCTAAATTCACATTTTCCCATTTTCGTGAAAATTCCCGCGGTTGCCTGCTTTAAATGGCTGACAAACACAAACCCAATAACGTAGCTTGCTCATATGTTTACAGTAGCCTATTAAAAGACGGGACCGGTCAATGTGGCGACGCTTGGGGGAGGCCTATGTCCAGCAGTGGACGTCTTTCGGCTGATATGATGATGATGATTAAAAGATGGTAATTGACAGAAGTAATGTTGCAATAAAAATGACTACGCGTGAAAATAAAAAAGTCACGGACTTCATCAAACGGCCCTCGTACATCAGAATAACACATAGGCAGTTTACAAAGACACTACAGTTTATAAAGATATTGGGCGAAGTACTAATACCAAGCGGGCGGAGTCGCGGGCGGCAGCTAGTTTTTATCTAATTCCCTCTAAAAGCAATTTGGCGAAGAACCCATTAAATTACGATCAAACAAGGATGTCAAAATGTCACAAAGTTAACAATCAAATGATTTAGGAACTATCACGTGTTACTGGTTCATGCCCTTCAGTTAAAGGTCAAGGGCTTTACAGGATTCCGTGCGATAGAAGAGATACCATCTACATACTTCATTCAATGTCAACATTGTCAACTGGCCTCATTTGCTTAATTGTCACTCTAGCAAGCGCAGCAATTAATAAAACAACATACTGCCATTAAAATTGTGTTTATTTAATTCATTAGCATAAACAGATCATTTACTATTAGACAGATATTATGTCAATATAATTTCAGCATTTCATTAAAGTGATTATATGATTACGCCTACCTATGTGTATAATGTAAACATAATTTTGATTTTTTTCTCTGGTTTCCAAAATGCATTTATAGAAAGATAAAAAGATATAGGTAATTAATTATAACCCATAGCCTAACTAAATTAGTGACGTGAGCAGTCGATTTTAATTTGATTTAATCGACATTTCACATTACTATCTGATCACAATAATTCTACGCTACTTACAGCTATATCTACACATTCAGAGATATAAAGTATAAATTTTCAGTTCATAGTTTAAAAAATTGTATAATAAATTATTATGTCATCATAATTATTAAAAATACATCCAAGGTGTATATTTTTAAGCAAGCTTGGACGTGATAATTATATACTAAACTATTTATTTAGTCGAGTTTAGAGACTTGACCAGAAAACTTTTTATTGTCTTAGTTTAAGAATCAGATATTACCCCGTTCAAGCCTACTTTAAATTTCACCTACATTTTCTAAAACACCAAATAGTTAATTGCTCATTACATAAATTATAATCGTATAGACATCAAAGGTATAATATTGTGTATATAATTGATTTGATCAATGCTAACATTCAATACAGAGCCTATTTGGGCAAAAATAATATTACACAAAATAAAAATGAAAATATCAATATTTTTGATAAAACATATTTGTTAAAATACAATGAAATAAAAAAAAAAACATTGTCAGTATCACAAAATTAAACTATAATCATTTTTATAATAAAGAGGTGCAAGTGCAAATAAAATACTCAATCGAATTTGTTTGAAACTATTATGCTTTAAACAATATTTTCAATCAATCAAAACAGTTTATTGAAAAATTACGTCACTGAAAAATTACTTTCAAAATTCAAGAATATTTTGAAATTACGTACATATCAGCAACCGACATTTCTTCATAAAGAAAGACAATAGCAAAATGAAATCGGGAATCAAGCTTGCACCTCTATTTCTTGTATCAAAGTCGCGCACGCACTTTTCACTTAGCGCCGGTAGAGCGCGGAGACGTAGAGCAGCACGTGCGGTGGGCGCGGGCATCAGGAGCCGGGCACGCGCGCCGGCGCCACATCCAGTAGGCAAAAGGATGCACGGCATACCGGGCAGGTAGCCCGGTCTGACAGCCAGCGCTCTGGTGGGCCCTGGGCACGAGCCGCCCACCAGCGACCCATGCATGAGCAGCACCAGAGGACACTGCATGGGACAAAGAAAAAACTTCCGTGATAGTTTTGGTAAATAGCTGCTAATTAAGACGACGATTTATGACCGGACCTAGAATTGAACCCTGTGGCACTAAAAATCCATTAACCATTTGTTCTGGTATGGTCATGTTGTTGTAAAGAGGAGGGATGAGACGCATGTTACTAAAAGAGTTATGAACATAAAATGTGGATGACTGGAGAGGGAGTGGAAGACCAAAGAAAAGACTGATGGAATGTGTGAGGAGTGATATGAAAGAAAAGGGAGTTAGTGATAGCAAAAAGGTGAACAGGACGAAATTCCAATACAATAAAAACAAATATCTACAAAAATTACATTGAAATTAGAATTGGATTTTTGTCTGTAAAAACATGCAGGACACAAATAAAAGGAAATAAAAGGCTATTTTTGTGTTTTAGGTCTGCTACTTAAACGTGAGAGAATAAGTGATAAGCCATTTTGTGGTCAACTTGATCCATAGATATATTAAACAAGGAGATATGCCCGGTAGACGAAAATATATCGGAAACCTGTTTGTCCAGTTTGCCCCTACCACACGGCAACTACTACACATGCATTTCAGTAAGGGCAATAGATACGCAGTCGCGCACACACCCGCATTTCTTAAATCAGAACGTACTACACAATCAATTATAAACCTTATACCTTCAGACACAGCGTGTATATACCAATCACCGTACAACATACGCACACAAAAACATCGGTCGTTATCATTGTGCTGTGCAAAAGCAATTTATTTTACATATACGCTAGTGATTGACTAAATCGGAAAGTTATCTATTCGCCCATTTATTATAGTACAAAATTATTTTTGGGTTCCTGAAAATAAAATAAATAAAAACGGCATGTCCAGAAAATATTATAGTATACATAATCAATATGCAGCTAAAAATATATATTATTAAGTAAATCAAAAAATTAAAACAATCAAAAATCCGGTAACGTTGGTTTAGGCTTTCATAGCGTATTGAAACAAGAGGTATGGTTGAACGTTGCTATGGTGTTCACTCACTGATCTATAAAGTAGAGGTATTTGTGCAGCACTTGACACTTTGATATTATTGGGGTGGTATTTTTTGACAAAAAGTTGGTTACGCATTTCTCTACTACGCTGTAAAATAATCAAAATAAGTAATAAACATTATTTCACATCGATTTTCCAAACGGGTGAATACGGTTGACAAATTGAAAAATAAACTATAATAGCAATATTTAATTCGTCAATCGACATTTTTATCGATAGCCTACGTTAGTGGATCTGCACAAGCAAATCACTAACTCGCCGCAAGGAGCAGCGGCCGTACTACGCGATGCATCAGCTGAATGAAGTATCGTTTTGTGATTTATACATTGCTTGTCCAGTCACTTAGCGACAAACTTAGGTAATAGTTTATTTATTTTTATTATTATAGATAGGCTCGCGCTTGACCACTATCTCACCTGATGGTAAGCGATGATGTGGTCGACGGTGTAACACGCTTGCCTAGAAGTAACCTATTCACTCTTGACTTAAAGACTCCGAATAGTCCAGTAGGGATACAATTATTTTCCACATAACCTTTGATAATTCAAAAGTTTGTTATTTTCGCTGGGTGGATACCTTATGTGAATTCAACGCTATGTACAAAAATGCTAACAGTAGCATAAAGTAGATATTTCCTATTATTTCGTGTTATAACAATAATATAAAATTTAAATTTAAATAATTTACTGTTTCTTTATTAGTACTATCTAAACTTTATATTAGTGAAAATGCTAACAGATACGTACTGTGGAACAATGGAAAACTGAAAATGACTCGTAACTCTTTCAATAAAACATTTAAGTTTTCAAATCATTTCCTATATGCATAGAGGGATTAGTTATACCTTACAACAAAAGTTCTAACAACTAGGTATAATGCTGCACAGGTTATTGTATTTTTACATTGTGATTTGCGAAATATTGAATTTATGTTTATAAAGGACCATGCGTCATTTTGGGCCCACTTTTCAACATTGTTCAACAGTGATGAATTATATGTCATATGAAAGCTCTTGAACTGTGCTCTTGTACTTTATTTCATTCTATGGCAGCTAGGTTCATATCCAGCGCGAAAATGGTGTTATGGTGCGTTTTTGAAAATCTATTTTGTTTTGACATTACTTTATAAATAGCCGTCAGTCAGTAGCTCGGATTATAAATAGCTCTTATTTGACAAAAAATACAATAAAAAGATAAATATAATAGTTTTAGAGTGCCCTACTGGGGTAGGTAGGTAGGTAGGTAGTGGGGTAGGTAGGTAGGTAGGTAGGTAGTGGGGTAGGTAGGTAGGCGTCCGGCTCCCTGTTTATGCGACACAGGTACTTTCCGAAACAACCATGGTCTATGACCCGAGAGCAACTGCGCTAACCCAAACAACAGGAAGCCGTGCCTCCTCCCGAGCCAGCGCTCGAGCACTAGCCGGACCGCCTCGATGGTCCGGAATGGCGGTAGGGCGTAAAAGCCTGTCCCGCCACTCAGCCACCAGGACCTCGCGGAGCTGAGACCGACGCAACTCCATATGTCACTGCATCGGTCCGTCGCCCCGCGCCTGCGCTTCCTCGCGCCACCGCTACAATGACGCGAGTACCTTCGCCTCCAGGTCCTGGGGCGATACCCCCTGATGACTCTGACGGCCATCGCTCTCTGCGGCTTTCGTAGAACAGCGATGCTGCCGGCCGTCAGGTCAGCCACCCAGGTAGTACCCACAGCCTACAGGTGGCACTTGGGCCCTCCAGATTTGGAAGCAGCGTTGAGAGCGCACCAGCCGCGCCCAACAAATTGGGCACCAGCCGCCGGAAGTGGGGGCCGAAAACCCACCAGCTGTCGAGTATCAATCCCAGGTACTTCATGGTTGACTCAACAGCGGTTCGAGCCCCCTGACGACGATCTTGGCATCGGGCGGCAGCACCCACCGGGGACCATTAAAAACTATGGCCTCCGACTTGTTGAGGGCCACCTCCAGGCGCCGGATGCATCTCACCACCTGTGAGACCGCAGCCGTCACCGGCAACGCTGTCTCCCTGTACGAACTCCCTTGGGTGGTGACCATCGTATCGTCCGCGTAACAAGTCTATCGTAGTATCTACCCAACCAAATAAGTCATGGTCATTTTTCATTCACAATATTTTTTTGAACATACCAAAACGCCAGTTTCGCGGTGGATTTGAACTTAGGTGCCATATAATGAAATAAAGTACGCGCCAAGAGCTTTCATATGTCATAGGTTTCATCACTGTTGCACAATTTTAAAAAGTGGGCCCACTGTTCATACAAAAGTGCCCATGGTCCTTTGCGCCTACATATTCGAAATAATAAACTCTGCCACCATATAAAAGTTTAAACACTTATGTGCTATGCTAGTTTAATTAATAAAATACAATTGGAATTGCGGGGCGCGGTGACATTCCACTCCGAATGTATTGAATGAGGCGCCATTTCATTACTGTCACATCATTATTTAAACCTCGTTCATAAAATCAAATTTTATGGCAATTTGTTATTTTTAATGTTGAGGCCGAATACGATTTCTACCTTCTTTGTTCCTATAAAAAGAATAAGAAAGAAATATTCACAGAACACGGAATAGTCGTACCTGCCGTGCTGACAGTATATCGAGATGACAGAATAATAAAATTCTCCGTATCGTGAATCTTTGACAGTCGTTACGGGTCGTCAGAAACCCGAAAGTCTGCGGCCACCCTAACAAAAGGGTACCGTATTATCCAGTAGGATTACCGTATAATCTGTGTTGGCAGGGTAGGCAGTCACTTCATATAAAACACTGGTATTCAGATGCAACTGGATCGACTGAAAACAGTGGAAGTCAACCCCAACATATTAGGGAAAAGTCCAAGCAAATGCCTTTTCCAAACAGATGTGACTGTAGAAATATCAAACATCTTATAACCGGTCCAACTGTCACATAACTAAATTGACTACATCGCTGGTCCTAAGACCTAATACAATAAAGGCAGTGTTACCCACTAAGCCTTAGTGGATGCCACTGTAAGCATGATATGATGTATGCTTATACAAATCGAAGTATTTATGTTTGTAAAATATTACCTACTCATTTTTTTTATTCAGAATCAATATAGTAGCAACCCTAGTGAGTCCAGTTTAGGTGTCAATTTTGTGATACGCTTACCAAGATTTAGAATATTTTTTATTTTAAAGGTAGATAAATTTTACATAATCGTGTCTATTGCGCCCTATCTATTAGTTTTTAAACTCTATTATAACGAAAAATCGGCACCACGTGACCTTACCACACGATTGCTTTACATCAAAACCTAGTAAATGCCATAAAATATTATATTCCAGGATAGCGCAAAAATATTATTTGAATTAGCCTATGGAATGTCATCTTGTGTTAGGTAACTAAACGAAAAAAAAAATATAAGCGAGTACTAAACAAGGCTTACGGGTGAACTGTACGTAATAACACAAATGATATTAATGGTGTTCTAAATCTATTAAATATTTTAGATATCTCTAAAAAGATAATTCAGTACCTATTAAGTACCGGGCATTTGCTAATTTAAGGTGTTTTTACAATTTGAAGGGACTTTCCTATTGCAAATAATGATAAAATTTATTAATTAAAGCACCAAATCTCAATTCAGATTATAAATTTCCTGGTTAAAATTACACAGTCCATCGCAGCATATTAAAACTCATTAAAATAATATAAATAAGATTATCAGGGCATAAAACCATTATAAAAATATGTCACCTACTGCGTTCTTATATGGGGCAGTCGTACAGTACCAGACATAATTTTAATATTTATTTGATTCGCACGGGGAAGGCTTGTATAACACATGCCAGATTACCTATTTTAGTGATCTTTATTATCGTAGCAATAAGGTTGCATTCATAGGCAAAACAACAGTGAACGATCTGTCAGATTACTAGACGCCAGTTTGAAATAAGAATTTGCGCGATAATGTTTTTCTAAAAATCATTAGAAGAGTCCGTTTATGATGTGGGCCTCTGTGGTCTGTATGGTTCGAAGAATTTATACTGATCGTACATACCTACACCGCGCTCCGCAATACCCAAATTGTATTTGATTTATTAAACTAGCATAGCACATAAGTGTTTAAACTTTTGTATGGTGGCAGAGTTTATTATTTCGAATACGTAGGCGCAAAGGACCATGCGTCATTTTGGGCCCATTTTTCAACATTGTTCAACAGTGATGAATTACATTTCATATGGAAGCTCTTGAACTGTACTTTATTTCATTATATGGCAGCTAAATTCATATCCATCGCGAAAATGGTGTTTTGGTGGGTTTTTGAAAATCTGTTTTGTTTTGATATTACATTATAGTTGGTTGTCAGTCAGTAGCTCGGATTATAAATAGCTCTTATTTGACTAAAGATACAATAAATATCAATATATAGGCTTTGAGTACCCTGGTAAGTAGGTAGGTAGGTTGGCAGGTAATAACGGAGCAAAAAAATATAAAATAAAAGGTAGGTTAGGCAGGGTAGGTAGGTAGGGTAGGTGGGGTAAGTAGGGAAGGTATGGTAGGTAGGGTTGACGGGAGCATCATGTCATGTACAATTTTTGTGCCCGCAGCTTCACTCCCGTCAACCCTACCTACTTACCATACTTTCCTAGTCTACTTATCTACCTACCCTGCCTAACCTACTTTCTTTTATATTTTTATGTTCCGGTACCTTATCCGGATACTTGCGCAACCCCCGGCTAGTGCTAGCACGCATCTGCGGTGCTCGACCTCGTGTTGGAAGTGAGGTGTTTAATTCCTCCCGCGACACCTAAGAGGGGCGCGCATAGAACACTACGTGCCACGACTTCGGGTGGCCATTTACGAAACCCATGTAGGAGGGCGTTTCCGCCCTCCACCGACGCCTGGCGCGTCTTCTGCGGATCGTTTGAGAGGATAAAATCTCCCTCTCCCTTTCCGCAGCCTCCTTCTGCGAGACGACTGTTTCGCAGAAGGATACCATCGCTTCCAGATTCCAGATACAACTACGGCCGGCGGCGACAGGTCACTGCCTATTTCAGAGATGAGGGCACGACGCGGTGCCTTCCATGCGGCACACTCTGCCGGCGTATGCCCCAACGTATCCTCCCGGCAGTCGACGCAGTGGTGACACCGGAAGTCCGGCTCCCTGTTTATACGACACAGGTGCTTGCAGAAGCAACCATGCCCCGAGAGCACCTGCGTCACCCGAAACGACAGGGAGCCGTGCCTCCTCCCAAGCCAGCGCTCAAGCACTGGACGGACCGTTTCGATGGTGCGGAATGGCGGTAAGGCGTGAAAGCCTGTCCCGCCATTTCGCCACCAGGACTTCGCGGAGCTGAGACCGACGCAACTCCAAATGTCGCTGCATCGGCACTTCGCAACGCGCCTGCGCTTCCTCGCGCTACCGATACAGTGACGCGAGTACATTCGCCTCCAGGTCCCAAGGCGGGGATCCGGCCAGTACACAAGCCGCCTCATAGTAGATCGTGCTGTATCCCCTGATGACTCGGACGGCCATCGCTCTCTACGGCTTTCTTAGCTGCCGGTCATCAGGTTGCCACCCAGAGCATGGCCACCGTTTGCACGATCCCCACGTAGAGCCGCCTACAGGTGGCGCTTGGGCCTCCCAGATTTGGAAGCAGCGTTGAGAGCGCATCAGCCGCGCCCAACAATTTGGGCGCCAGCCGCCGAAAGTGTAAGCCGAAATCCCACCAGCTGTCGAGCATCAATCCCAGGTACTTCATGGTTGACTCAACAGCGATTCGAGCCCCCCCTGACGGGCCCGTGAGACCGCAGCCGTCGCCAGCAACGCTGCCTCTTTGTACAAAATCTCCCGGGCGGTGACCAATGTATCGTCCGCGTAACATGTCATGTCTATGCCCGAATTGGAGTTCGCCCCTCAGCACCCAGTCGTACCCGATGTTCCACAGAGGCGGGCCCAAGACAGAGCCCTGTGGAACACCGCACGACATGCGGTGCTAGTTTACGACGCCATCAAGTACGTCCCACGTATGTGACACACCTCCCCGCCAAATAAGCTCCAACGATGCGGCGGAGGTATCCTTCTTTTTCATTTACAATATTTTATTGAACATACCAAAACGCCATTTTCGCGCTGGATTTCAACTTAGCTGCCATATAATGAAATAAAGTACACGCCAAGAGCTTTCATATGACATATAATTCATCACTGTTGAACAATGTTGAAAAGTGGGCCCAAAATGACGCATGGTCCTTTATAAACATAAATTCAATATTTCGCAAATCACAATGTAAAAATACAATAACCTGTGCAGCATTATACTTAGTTGTTAGAACTTTTGTTGTAACGTATAACTAATCCCTCTATGCATATAGGAAATGATTTTGAAAGAGTTACGAGCCATTTTCAGTTTTCCATTGTTCCACAGTACGTATCTGTTAGCATTTTCACTAATATAAAGTTTAGATAGTACTAATAAAGAAACAGTAAATTATTTAAATTTAAATTTTATATTATTGTTATAACACGAAATAATAGGAAATACCTACTTTATGCCTATTGCATAACTCTAAACTGTTAGCATTTTTGTACATAGCGTTGAATTCACATAAGATATCCACCCAGCGAAAATAAAAAACTTTTGAATTATCAAAGGGCATATTCTTCTGGCTACTGGACTATAATGGTTAAGAAGCAATGTATTTAATGCAAAAATAGTACAGTCGCTGTGATATTTGAAAACTAAAATAACGTAGTAGAAGCAAGAAATATTTTACGATTTGTTGTTTTTCATGATTTTAAAGACAAATATAGTGAAATACTTGTCCTCACTTATGGTAAGTGATTCCATGATTTACAAAGTTTTGGTTTAGGCTTCGGTTTTTACAAGAAACCACTGAACAACACGGCATTCTTGTAACTTGTCACGATGACGGTCGAAAGCGCACTGTTTCGCGGAGACGGCCGTTTGCCTGTGACATGCTCAGTCTGTCCACGTCGCGCGGACACGGACACGCCCCCTTGCCACTTCTCCTATATTTTATATTTCTATGACTTGATCAAAGGCTTAGTCCTGAACTATGAGAAGTTACTGAAACAGATATGAGAGTAATGAATATCAATAACTTACCGGCAATTGCACTGCGTGCACGGTGGCGGTCCCCCTTCGAAGTGCGGAGGAGGAGCGTTGCATCGCCTATTCAGCTTTACATCTGCAGGGTTCTGCATGCAACCGATGCACAGCTCTAACTCCTACGAAGATAACATACTGTTATAGAACTTTCCAAAAACCAGTTTGTTCTATGACTAGCTAACTACATAGTACATAATGCTCATTTAAAAAAATCTCTCCTCTCACAATGCAACCTAATATTAAACGAGAAATGTTATTTAACAAAGAATTTATATGAGCAATATTTTGGATGACTTTGTGTTGTGACCTAGAATTAGGCGAGAGAATCAGGGGGGTGACCATAAGCTCTTAGAGTAAGGTTATTTTAAGATCGCGAAAGTGACAGATGTATACAAGTCATATACATCTGTCCCTTACACACACTCAAAATAACCTTGCTCAAAGAACTTATGGTCACCCCCCTGGTCATGAAGCAAAGTACTTAAAAAAATGCGAAAATAGATCGATCGAATCAGTGGTAAAAAAAAAAACAGCATAATCTAGGCTCTTGTAGTATCGAAATTAAATACTAGGCCAACTCAAGGTCCAAATGCTAAACACCAACTTGTGGGTACCTAACCCCTGCAAAAATAAAATCAAAATATATCAAACCTTACCTGGTCATTATCAACGTAATAAACCGGATTCTGGTCGACGTACTGCTTGAAGACTGTGAGGAATCTCTCAATCAGTGACGGCAGTAAATTTATGTGGTCAGGAACCCTCACAGCTTGGGACAGTCGGGGCTGCAAGTCTCGTAGAGCAGTGGTGGAGATACGGAACGTAAACCGTTCTACCTCATCGCGAGTTGGGATGGCTTCTATGTTCACGTATTGGATTTCGTCCTCGCCTGATGGGGCTAAGTTGTGGCTGTCGGTCTGTTGAAGAAAATTTGGTTGTAGCAAGCTACTTATAGTAAGATCTTTGAAACTACGGTCTAGGAAAAACTCTCGACCAATTGACTGCTGCGTCTAGAGTTCTAGACAAATGATAAATGATTTTATTTCTGTAAGTTGGTTTGTACAAATACTTTTACATGTCGATCATATTTTAAAACTAGATGAGGTCGGCGTTTCCTATCTGTCTACTCTGAGAAGAAAGGCCAAAACAAACTCACTACTCAGAAACACAGACATTTCTCAAACATCGTGAATCGCTTATCTACTATTCTAATTGACACATCTAAGGTAGCGGTTTCATTTCGATCTATTGTAACGATTAAAAAATAACATCTTACAACATAATGAGGTCAGTAGCGTCCTCTATAAAAATTCTATCTAATCGATTAAAAATATTTAAATATATTTGAATGTGTGTGAATAATAATTCCAATAAAAATACAGATCAATTTATAAACAAATAATTAAATTTTATATTGAAATTAGGAAACTTAATGCATGTCACTGATGAGCGGATTACCAACTTAACAAGAAAAAAACGCTCAAGGTTTATACGGTTGGCAACATGTACGATCCTTATCAATGTGCGGATTTTTAAAAACTGACGTAAAGGTTTATCTGACCCCTAAAGGGTGAAATAGGGGATGAAAGTTTGTATGAAACTCTGTCATTTTTAATTTGAAATGTGTGTACAAATGTGTTAACCTCGAAATGTAAAATAATAAAATACGCCCGTAAGGAATTTTTTAATGTCGTCTTCTAAAGGGGTAAAAAGCGGTGTTAAATTTTGTATAAAAAATTAATTGTTTACTCGTAATATCAAAATTCATTGAAATTTAGTATTTCAGCTCTCAATTTAAAAAACACGTACCTACATAAGGATTTTTTTAATTTCATCCCTTAAAGGCGTATAAAGGTGTTTTATAGTTTGTATGAAAAATAAATATCTTTAGAAATAAATATGCGAGTCCATTTAAGAAGAGATACTCGGCTGGCTAGAGTGGTGACAACTAGTGTCCTTATTAAAAAAGCATATTACAAAATCAAGGACTACGTTGAAGATAAAAATTTTAGCTCCTTCTGCGCATGCGGCTTCCCTGGTAACTCATAAACGGCACAAATATGTGGATGTCTCTAACTATTCTCAATCTCATTTTTACTTTTTTTCTTTCTTTTAATTAGACTTTTTACAATGATTTCAATAATCTTTATAGCCCTTTGCTATGAATAGTTACAGCACTGATAACAACATTTGTGCCACATGTTAAATTTAGTCTTGTTATATATTTTTATTTATTTTTTCCTTTGTATAGATTCTTTTACTGATTGTTTTGTGAATGTGTGAACATTGTAGGCCTTCTAGATTTCTAGACGCTTGTTAACATTTGTTAACTCTCTCGTTTATACAATTTTTTTTTAGTTTCTTACGACTTATTGTCGGGCCTACGTTGTCCCCCCATATCTAAGCACTAATACTGTAACGTGGAAATATTGTAAAAACAAACCAATTTTTTTAAAAGAGTAACCGTGGAGTTTCTTGCCGGTTTTTCTCCACAGGAAACGACTAACCCGAACCGTGCACCTTTTGTCGACGTTTTATAAGTGCCCATGTAGGCCTATGTGAAATAAAAAACATTTGATTTGATTTGATTTGATATATCATAACAGCAGCCGCATTGCGTAAGTGAATTCGGCAACGCAGAGGGTTTGACCGCTATCAATCGACCAATCACACTGACGGAAATCCACATCGCGTCATTCATCTCGCATGTGATTCGTCGATTTGATAGCGGTCAAACCCTTCACCTAGCCGAATTCATTTGTGCAATTCGGCTGCCGATATAATAATTAGAGTGTATCCATGTTTCTAATATACATACGAAGTGTATGGATTGGCTGTGTGAACGTGCAATACTGACTCCGACGAAAGATTGTGCTCCATTGGTGTAATTGCTGCAAGGCATTCCAGTGCGAGGATAAACGAATAAATAAATAAAGAAATACCTACTTCTTAAGTCCTTTGAGGGCTCGTAATTGAATACATGTCTATCAATTAAATTCAGTATAAGCGAATGAAGCAGTTTACTATCCTTTACAGTTCCTTAACAGTGGCCCTTCAGGGCTACCTTTACATACACTCCCTTTGACAGTTAGGACACCAGTAATGTAGCTGTGTAACCTCAAACCGCCTAAACTATGTAACTAGACTACGAATAACAGCACTGCACAAAAATATTATAGAGGCTAAAGTGATTACTGGATGTGGTTGTGGGGAATCAGTTTTCATACCTTTACTACCACTGATACCCTCTGATTGTCTTTGACTTGTAAACGATTGCAATTCGCCCTTAAGGTCTGCTTTGCAATGACCATAAATAAATCTCAGGGTCAGTAATTATAGGTGGCAGACAGCAGATTTAAGGGAAGATTGCTTCTCACTCGGGCAATCCTACGTTGCCTGTTCCAGAGTCAGTAATAATAGCAGCCTGATCATTTTGGCACCAGACAGAAAAACTACCAATGTGGTATACAAAGAAGTGCTAACTTCCTGATGACGACTTTGTTAGCGTAAGCAAATTGGAATACCCATGTCTAGACTGTACATGGTGGCGCACAACACCCTACCGGAAGATCCTATTATTTTAGCTATATTTTTTTTGCGAAAATATAATTCTGCTTCGAAATTTGTAAGTAAACAGACACATAATATAGCTGGTAACCTCCAAGCGCGTGTAACCAACATAAAGCCATTCTAAATCGCGACCATGAGGAAGACAACTTTTTATCGAAAATAACCATGAGCAAGTTCTGTGAATAAGCAAAATGATCACTTCTGCGGCACCGAAAAGCCGCGTATAATCCAGGATGTACGCCCGCAAAGTTACTGCATGGTGTGTTATTTACGCTGGAGGCGTCATAGGGCAGCCAAACGACTAATGTGGTCGATGAGGTCACAGAGCCATGATCAACGTCTTTTTCTATACTTAAAAGGAAGAAATTAGAACTGGAGAACTTGTGATTCCAACAGGATAGTGTAACGGCGCTTACTGCACGAGCCACAACCGAAATTCTGAAGGCTGAGTTACCCGGATTTGCACTGGCTGGTAAGATCGCCTGATTTAAACGTTCCAGACTTCTTTCTGTGGGTTTTTTAAGCCACGAGTCTATGTCAACAAGCCTCAGACTCTTGAAGCACTCAAAGTTCTGACCGGTAAGATCGCCTGATTTAAACGTTCCAAACTACTTTCTGTGGGTACCCTACCTACCTACCCTACCTAACTAATATTTTTTATGTATCAATAGTTTTCTCAGCGCATGCCAAAGAATGAATTTTACAGGCAATATTTTGCTACTTTGAGTAACATTATTGCAATGAAAATATATTATAGACATTCAGGAATAATGTAGCTTTCTACTAGTGAAAGAATTTTCAAAATCGGTTCAGGAGGTCCGGAGATAACCGTCGTCACAATCGCCGGCGCCACCTTTTAAAAAAATTAAATTGTCTGTAGTAGGATTCAGAAATTGAAAGCTAAGTGGTCTTCCACAATTTGTACCTCCCCGTGTAAAACGATCCTATGAGACCTCTGGAATGAAAGCCCAACGTTCAGTTTATTAACATTTTATATAAATTTACATATAATTTTTATAATTCGATAACATTATAAAGTTGAAAACAAAGACGCGGGCGGAAAGCTATGTTTGGATAATAATTTGCAATATCCCGCCAGAAAAGGAAAAGTAAACAGCCAAAATGGTGTAGCCCACGAAGGTGAAGCCGCGAGCAGAGCTAGTAATATAATAACAAATAAAATTACAAAATACCTATAATCTTAAATTCTAATTAAATATTACATAATTTATATTTGCATATTTACAGCAATTTTATTCGTATATATAGTATATATTATATTATTGACCACAATAGATCCCATTGGGTCGAACTGTCCGAGTTATTTCTCGGCCCCTCCTGATAAGATAAGATATATTATATTATAGCAATTTCTATAAAATTATTAAATCTATCACTTCTTAACTTCCTGTTACTATTAATATAATCTAATTGTGACATTTCATTAAACAAGTAACTAAAATATTGATAAGAATGAGTCCATAGCGAGATTGATTAAGAATTTGAACGAAAAGTTATAGCTGATAAGGTTATCGGTTTGTTATAAATAATTGGGTGGTCTGTAAAACAGGGCCTTACCTATCTCAGACACCCTTCTCCATACAAGGTTACGTAATATGATAGTCACTGTATTTTGATGTCGAGATAAATAAAGCATTTTTATTATTATTTATTATTATAATTGCCAAATTAATTTAGCCAGATTGATTTTGTTTATTATAATATTTAAACTTAAAAATCCTTAGTTGAAATACACTAATAAAAAACCTAAAAATCTTAAGAATAGTTATTTAAAGAAATGTTTTACCCGACTATGGTGGGTTATGTTTTTGACCAGTATGTGAAATATTGATTGTGTATGTATTTATGATTAATTGTTATTTTCTTTTGTCTTTAAAATAAATAATTTGACTTTATTTGTTAAGAAAACATGAAGTCATGAACATACAGTACGGCTATTTTCTTAATATCCCTCGGCAAACTTCGTGTTTACAACTATTTTCTTAATATCCCTCGGCAAACTTCATGGTTACAACTATTTACTTAATGTCCTTCGGCAAACTTCGTGTTTCGTCAGTCGTCGGCTTTCTTCCAAGAAAATTTGTTAAATTAGGGCAAGAATCTCGTAATGAGAAATAGTCAGCTATAAAGTTGTATAAACCTTTATTTTGGCACCTTAAAACTTGCCTCAGAACCTACTTATCGTAGGGTGTCCGCGACTACCGATATCCAAGGTCGAAGGTCAAAAAGAATCAAAATAAAGGTTTATACAAGTTTATAGCCGACTATCTCTCATTCCGAGGTAAAACCCCCAATTTTCCTGGACTATTGCCCTTTGCAGACAGACAGACCGGACACTCTCAATCAACTTGGAAGTCTGATAGAAATCCGACGACTGACGAATTACGAAGCTTGCCGAGGCACATTAAGAAAATAATTGTGCTGTACATGAATGTGTAAAATATGCTATGACACAAAAGCTATGCTATGACAGACGGACTGCATTTGAGTGGAGTGCGCAGTCGGTTAGCAGTTTCGATGCAGTTGTTCAGATGTGTTATGTTATATGTATGTCACATAAACTGCAAATTTGCAGTTGGGGTGTATCTGAAATTCAGTCCGTCTGTCTAGTGCCAAATAGTGAGGTCTGGGAGAAGTCATGCTGCACTAACACTAACTGACTAAACAAGGACAGCAAAATGATGAAAACATCAACGTAACAAAGTAGTACTTACAGCAGTGGCAACAAGAGTGCAGTCTACTTGCTTGACAATGTTGAGTTTGTACTGCGTCACTTTGATCAGCCAAGTCTCCGTAGCCACAAACCGGCTGGTTGCATTCAGCTGGATTGCCACCTTGTCTACACTGTAGGAGCAAAGGAACATGAGCATAGGTTCTAGGTACCATCATACTATATTATCATATAATGGATATGTATTTATATATATTATTTATTATATACTTTATTGTACAATCCAAAGCAATTTGAAATCCTATACACTAAATGCCATCAAGGTTCAAAATGTTTTAGAGAAATAGCTCCAATAATTTACTTAAATCTATAAAGACCATCCTAAACACATAATTTAGAAAGCATACTACTGCAACAAAAATTAGAGAAAATTATTCTCTAACTAGCTTCTGCCAACGGCTTCGCACGGAAACATATTCCTGGGATTAATAGTATCCTATGTGCTATTCCAGACTATAATCTATCTCTGTGCCCATCCAGATCCGTCCAGCCATTTGAGTGTGAAGAAGTAACAAACATATAAACACACTCACAAACTTTCACCTATATAATATTAGTGTGATAGTGTGATTTACCAATTTCTTGGCAAACTTCTTGGCCGCCCTGAATTTGACTACAATGGCTGTGCAGTAGTAAATCTCACACAAAAACAGCATCGCGCCAACTTCAGGGCAGGCAAGAAGATTGGTGAAAACTATATCTACTTAATTTAAGGCTATTATTATCAGATATCTGATTAAGTAGAGTAGGATAGGGGATAGATGGATCACTTTTCCGCACTTAGACTCGCATTTGGTCCGTTGTACGTGCAGGCCTTCTCTCTGTGAGAGGGAATGGGCCGTAATCCACCACACGGGCCCAGAGCATGTTGCTGGATGTCACTGTTTTGAGAGCAGTGGTGATGTAATAATTTACACAGAGTAAAGCGCCTTCCTGGGTTCGAACCCACAACCTATAAGTTGCAGCCATTACCACTGGGCCACCGCTGCTCATTAAGTAGAGTATATTTACCTAAAGTTGGAGGAAGTTAGTAACATAGAGTTTATAATACTTCCTCCTCTCCTTCCTCTAAAATTATGATTGTGGGATTTTAGAGGAAATTAATTTGCAATTTTTTAAACCCTGGGCTTTAATCGTTATCAATGTGACATGTTTGAGCAAATAAATGAATATGAATATTTAATTATATTGCCAGCCAGGATTTGGATTTAAGAAATTGCAAACTACTTATTGCGCTTGTAATAAGGATATGGCTAAACAACTGCCCTTAGCACGTATAGAAATTTCTCACTAGCTCGTAACATTCAAATATTCATTAATGAATTATTACAGTTTTATTATTCTTCTAGAACTTTTGTGAATTAATCAAATAATTAAAAGTTTTTTCATGTTTTTGTTTGACAAGAAGAACATAAGATTCCGTTCTACTAAAAATTGTAGTTATTGACTAACCTACTTTTAATACATTTGCTTAAAGGGCTTATTAAACTACACGGTATTCAGGGCCCTGAATACCGGGTCACTAAATCATTCCGAAGCAATAAGGTCGATATTATGAGAACCCTAACTCCCTAACATTTATTACACTACCCTGAATTAGGGTTTAGGGCCCTGAATACCGTGTAGTGTAATAAGCCCTTAAGTCGAAACGAACAGTATTCATTATTATTTAATATTGTACCTATCGCAATACATCTCAAATATTCATTAATGAATTATACCAGTTTTATTATTCTTCTAGAACTTTCATGAATTAATCAAATAATTAAAAGATTTTTCAGGTTTTTGTTTGACAAGAAGAACATAAGATTCCGTTCTACGAAAAAATGTAGTCAATAAACCTACTTTTAAAGACATTTGCGTAAATCGAAACGAACAGTATTCATTATTAGTTATTTTTGTACCTTTCGATACATCTCAAAACCTTAGAGATTATCTGATTTCTAAAAATTTTTGACAAAATCTGGAAAGCAACGGCGCTTAAATAGTGCTGACACTAAAAAGTTTCATTCGATTAGAACCAAATAAAAAAAAAACATGTTGGGGGTGTCATGGGAACTCACTTTGAACGAAGTACCTTTCGCCAGAGCCAACTAGTATGGTCTTACGTTTCAATTGCGTATTGATTCATCATGAGATGCATAAACTGTGGTGTAGCAACAAATGATCTTTCATTCAAATGACAACCGGGACCAACGGCTTAACTAGCTTTCCAAGACACGAAGGAAACTCGCTATGTAAAGATTGTACACGATGGAACCACGGAATGACCTCGGCTAGTGTTGCTTAACCTTGAAGATCGACCTGTGCGTCTGTTATTATTAAGCCACAAGCTCCTCTGGACGCCTTAATAAAGTATCATAGCAAAATCTTATTATTTTACAAGTTTGTATACCTATTAATGTAGGCGTTTCTACGATTTTATTTTCAGGATTGTGACGTTATAAAAAGTGTCTAACTTTTTTTATACGAAATACTCATATTCAGCTATTCAGAATTACATATTACTAGTTAAAATGTTTATTAATTGCTAGGGCAGTCGTCCATACTTTACTTAGCCATGTCCTTTGAACTAAATTATTACTGAAGAATCTTATTAATGTTTTAGAATTCTATACTAAAAATGTTTTACAAACAAAATTAATTCTTCTAAGCTCTAAAAACATAATAAGATTCCATTGTACCTATTTGTTTAAAAATTCAAATACTTACTTACTTTAATAATTAAATTAAATTTAATAACTTGAGTGATTCAAGTTTTGTAAAAGCAACAAAATTAAGTAAAACAATAATTTTATATGGACTTACTCCCTGAATTCAATATTGAGGTTGGCAGCCACTAATCTCCAATCAGTTCCGGGAGTCACATAAGCCAGCAGGGACTTCACTACAGGGTGTCTAGCCTGCCCATTTTCCCACCAGCATAACAGCCGATAACACATTAGCAGAGGAATTATGGCGGTCGCAGCAGCTGCCGCAGGCAACCAAGGATTGCGGTCCCCAGCCAGCAACAGGCAGAAAACGTAACCCAAAGGCAACGAAGAGTGAATTAATGCCGTAATCGTCGTCCTTTTCATATGGTATCCGATAAAATTCATATTCTCAGATCCGAGGAAACTTTCGAACAGCTGAGCTATGGTAAAGCCGGCTGAGACGAACTCGGTGGGCGGATAAACGACACATATTGAGAACAGAAGGTAAAATAACGTAACTAACACATCCATTGTCGATCTAAAGTTTTAAAACATTAGTTTATTTATGTCCGATTTGTTTTACATAAAAACTACACAAATCATGTCGCTACGACTACACTCACAACACAAAATATTTGGTTTTGATTTTGACAATTTTGACGTTTCGTGTTCGTATTGATTTTTTCAGAGAGTTTGTATTAGAATAGAGGGAACATATTTACGACGAAACAGAAACTGTCAACTCTTTCGTTCTTGCTTACAGAAAAACTCTATGAAAAAAAAAGAGACAAACATAGACAAACGCTACCATCCTGAACGTCAAAGAGATAACTTTTTAGTCACTGTTGTAACCCATCGGTTAGCAGCTCTAATTAAAGATTTTCGCTGTTTTCACGCTTTGTTTCGTTTATATCAGGAAGTTTTTTGTTGTTTCATTATCTACATGAACCATGTCGTGAGTGGCTATCGGTTGCAAGAGTAGAATGAATGTATTAACAGGACATAATCAAAGGATATCTTTCCACAGGTGAGTTATCGACTAGCATACTGAAATTATTGTGCAGGGAATACATTTCATAGGCTGTCCGGAATAAAGGAACATTAGTTCTAAATACGTCGAGGACGTGTAGTATCATTTAAACCTTTCTATTTAGTGAAATAATTAACTTTTATGCGTTCGCTGATAGAGCTATGACAGTTTACGTACTTACGTTCTGATGTTAGAGATGTGACAAAAGTCACAAGAAAGATTTATCGATACTGTATTTTTATTTTACTTACTTTAATGTATTTCTTAAAGTTTATTTGTTATTATTAATCTAATATTGATTGTGCACAGGTTCCTAAGAGTACTTATTTAAGAAATAAGAGGATCAAGAATATAAAACGAGCTAACTGGAAACCTTCACCATATTCTCGCTTGTTTTCACTGCATTTTATTGAATCATGCTATCGCTATCCCTCGACATGGATACAGGTTGATGAATCACGTTTATTTTCACATTTTATTTATTTAACCATTAATGTACACACACATAATAAATAGACAAGAAGAAGGAACAGAAAATAGGTACAAAGGTATGCTTCTTTCTAACGAAATCTCTTCCAGCATACCTGCGAGAGGAGAGTTGCAAAAAAAGATATGTAGACACCGTGTGTAGAGCTTTTTAAAATTAAATTATTATATTTAAACCATTTTGTTATTATTTATTTTGTTACTTTTAAACTTATACATACTCGTCTTCAACTTTATTTTCAGTCTTGCACAAGAACTAGCATACTATATATCAGTATATTGATGAGTACCTGTTTGTACATACAGATACAGTCGTACGAGTGTACCAAAAACTGTCACTTTGATTTCATGATGTACCTCGTTTTTGCACAAGGTATGAATAAACATTATTATACAACGCGTATAATGCGCAGAAAAATTACGAAAGAGTACAATTATACTCTTACATTGACTGATAAGTTCACTCTTTGTACGAGTACACATTCACTTCTTAAACAATTATAAAGAATCCCTAAAAAAACGTAGAATAATTAGCCGCAGTCAGGGACGATTCTTACAGATATTTGACCAAATTTGTATAAAATCCTCCTAAACTAAACTCGATAATATCGATATGACAGTGGCACAGATCTAGTTCTAATATATGTCTATAGATAAGTATCTATAGCATCTTCGGTCACACTGGCACGAAAGATGGCATAGACAAAAGTATATCTATCTCTTTTTGCTTATGACGTTATCTGTTAGTGCGAAAGAGAATACCGATATTGAAATTGCGTCTTAAATATGTTACCTCTATTCTAATACAAACTCTCTGGATTTTTTCCACTGTGAACCACAATCTATACCTTCATGCTTAGATAAAGTAGGTATAGATTAAGCACTGGCGTGGCCGCACACGAGACAGCAATAGTTAGTTCTGGTGTAACAACAAGAACAAGAACACTACAACCCACCATCGCACTGACACTTATTATCTATAAATAACCCAAATTCCTTGTCTCAATTAACACATAATACCACGAAATCATAGAAAATCAAACAAAACCGAGTTTGTTTGTCAAACCTGCCATGTATTAGAGTTTGACAAAAGACAGAAACCGGCCACGGTGACAAAGACAAAAAATAATCTTTTGTCCTTATCATTTACATGGAGCTGCCAATTAGCCATCTCGCTCTATCAATCAAGGTCATTTTAAGGCTTAATCTATACCTACTTTATCTAAGCCTTCATGGAACCACAGTAGAAACAAACCAAGAACACACCACATATCATTAATCTGTGAACACACTATAAAGGAGTCAATTAATCGACTATTACAGTCACTCACACTGAGGCCTTAGTGTGAGTTTTTACTCACGCTCAATCGCGTTAACGTAAACGATCTCTTATGTCAAAATGTATACAAAAAAGAGGTTTCTCCTTACGTTAACGCAATTGAACGTGAGTAAAAACTCGCACTAAGGGCACTGATCACAGGCACAGCACGCAGTTTTAAATTGGAGAACGAAATACGTTACGCATAAAATATGCAAAGCTAAGCGACCACTCTTGGCGAAAGCTAAGGCCGGGCAGAAACTGCGGACAGAACTAGCATTTCGTTATGTGTATGTATATGATATAAGATAGTGCCAATTAGCCAATTTATTGATTATGAATTTCTTAAATAATAGGGTTTGTCCGCAAAATAAAATGCAGTTGCCAAACAATATAAAAACAATTCAATATTAGATCACTATAATCATCGGGTTATATTAACAAATATCAAATAATAAATAGGTTTGTATTTATTATTATAGGTTTGTCCTGTTAACTGTTTAATCAAATTAATTGAAAACGATCATTAGAATAAAATTGTATAAAGTTGTAAGTATTTAACTATTACTTACATTACTTGTTTAAATGTTGTATGTAGGTGGTTTCAGTAAAAGTTAGCTGAGCTGTCACAGATATGTACATCTGTTTATCTGGTCTATTTAGACCTGGTAAACAATGTACAGTACCAAGCAAGTACCACGAAAGTGATAGATGTAAAAGCATATCACATACAAATTATACAAAACTTTTTGAGGATTCCAATTATGAGTTCTGTAGTCTCTGAGCAGAGTTAAAATAGCCGGAGTCTATCTAGGATGTACTTTTTGGGTGTTGTATTTATTTTATTTTATTATAATTTAGAGTAGTTTAAATATAACTATTAATTAGTAAACTTAAAAAGAAAATAGTAAACACCAAAGCATCCCACCGCCCGCGCCGCGCATCGTACGACCCATCGTAAGGACAGATTGGTCAATTTTCATAACGCGCCATTTTGGCATCGCCCCTTTGATCATTTTTAGGGTTCCATACCTCAAAAGGAAAAAACGGAACCCTTAAAGGATCACTTTGTTGTCCATCTGTCTGTCACCACCACTTATCCACCACCATTTACCACCACCATACCATTTATGACCATTTATCTCGGGAATGCGTGGTGACTGGAGGTATCGACTTGAAATTAATATACTCAAGATTGCAATCACTTGCGGTTGTGTATTCAAACTGCTATATCAACGCAATCAAGAGATACAGCCATTAATGACGCATAGTTAACACCCGCAAGGGAATCAAAATCTACAGGGTACTTCCCCGTTGACCTAGAATCATGAAATTTGGCAAGAAGGAATGTCTTATAGCACATATAAATAAAAAAATCCGAAAGCCGTAAAGTAGTACCTAAAAAAAAAACTTATTTGCAGTTGGTAAACTGACCATACTCTTTGAACTGACCGTGCCCTAAGTTAATGTATGGGAATGGTAACTACAGTATTCCAATGGCAAAGTTAATTTTGTCTCTCAATTCTGTTTATCTTATCGTTAATAAAGCAATGTTCGACGCCCTTATATCTAGTTTATGAAATTCAGTAATCTTATTTAATTATTTTGGTGAATGTAGCTGTTTGTACGGAACGCTCAGTGCGCGAGTTCTACTCACACTTGGCCAGTTCTTTTTCATTACATTTATAAACTGAACTTACTAAATTGGTAACGAATCGATTAGTATTATTTAGATGACTGAATGAAAAAATGTAACTAATGTAACTACTGGTGACAAAATAACAAATAAAAACAAGTCGTAATCCAGGGACGATAATCGATTAATTTGGCGACAGATTTTCTGACATTCTGAGTACGAACCTATTATTTGGGGAATAAACCTATTATTTTGAGAACAAAGTTGTTGTACGGGGTGGACGTGATCGCTCGTGGTAGGTAGGGATTCTAGAGGTTGTGAGGTTCCTGCACCAAGCGCGTTGACACCCTTGCACCTATAGTTCAGTTGTCTTCAAGAATTCTCGTCCCTGTGAGCTGCTTGAGGTCTGCCAGATGTTCGTAGGTGAAGATATGATGTCCAGGAAATAAAAGACTTTACTCTTCTTAACGTTTTGCGATGTTTTTTCAAGGTTTTCGTGACACAAAGTTGCGTGAATTCTACTAATACAAAATTGGCTATCGAATTGCTCAGCGTGCCTGCGCACTATCGTACTACCAAACTTTACCGTAACGAGGACCTTGATTTCACGCTCGCACAAGTTTTTTATTTACAGTTTTTTTCATTATAAACTTATGCTATAAATCAACAGAACCTCCCTTTCTTTTGTAGGTATCATAGCATGACCTGTGTGGTTGGATGCGCCCTAAAGTGGCCCATCCAATGGACTTTCAACCAGGTCCCTGACTATCTCTTCCGAGGAGTTCTGCTGCCAGAAAGAATGAGTGATGAAGGGAAATTCTGTTGGTTTTCTGGATTTAGAAGCTATTTTCTCCTAAAACTATACATCTTACAACTAGAGTCCTAGGGTCTTGAAGCCCTATTCCTAGGCTATAGAAATGTAGTATTTCTATAACAGTATCTATATCCTTCAGGCGCGTAGCCGCCTGGAAGTGTGTGAGAAAAGAAAAAGGTGCTAATTTCTAACATAAAGTTAGATTGTACTTAGGGTACCTGAGGAATCCACGTCCACCCATCATCAGTTGATAGCTATCACGACAGGCTACCCTATGGTAGTACTCTGGTGGGCGTAGCTTCAACCCTCGAAGCAGTATTCACCCTGGAGTGTACGAAAATGAGAATATCCCGGGACCAGGCAACATATTCAGGGGGTTGCCTCCCTATCCACTAGGCTCCTTACAGAAGTGTGGTTAGGGAGGCAAAAAAAAAGGGAAACGAGTGGTGGTACTTTGATAGGTATCACAAACCCTTCTGGTGTTTTGGGCGCCGGGAAGCAGCCGAAAGTAAGAAAATTTGCGTGGTCCCGAAAAACCAATTTTATGATAGGCCTGGTGGCCAGAGGACTCACGGCCAATGAAGGAATCCTGGCGCTTGCCTGCCAAATCCCGAAGGTATTGCTCCAGAAACCAAATCTATAACCCTTCAGGTACAGAAGGTACCCGAAAGCGGGCGGGCCCGCTGACAAGCGCTCGAAACAGTTATGTTTGTGCATACAAACACATTATCTCAAGCAAGTGGCTTTTATGTACTAGAACTATGTGACTACTATCTATTTACATGGCCTAGGTAGAAGTCTAGGTTACCTAGAAGCGCTAAATCACTTATAACGAGTTTTCTTACCATTTACTTGAAAAAAATGTGTGTGTATCTAGTGTTCCAGGGTGAAACTCTATTATCCCTAGCTATGTACTGTTGTTATGTATTGTTTTTCAGTCATAGCCTTAGGGTATCTAAGTTAGATCCCTAGATTGTGTTTCCTAACAGATTAATGTGTGTAAGGTCGACTCGGTGCGTGAGTAGATCGCACCCCGCGCTACTTGCGCTCCCGCTTTTTTGGGGACCCCTAATCGAAAAGAAATAAATTCTTTATTTACCTATGCTATTACATACATTGCTTACTTATAATACCTTAAGTATTACAATGGTAAATAAGTGAATAAATATAAACTATAAGCTATGTGACGCTTCGTTGCGAACAGTTGTTACCCAAGGAATGTACCTACTATGATTTTATTGATAATCCATCTCTTATTTATTTTACATACATAGGTAGGTATATACATAATCTCACGACTTTTACCCATGTAGTAGGCAGAAACTACAGAACGCCACCTGCTACGATCCTTACTAATACTTTTGCTTGATTGCTTCACTCACGTTCATACGTCATACACGCACGCCGGTTATGAGTAGGTACCTACTGCGTAGTTTAGATACCTGAATTATAACATTAATTTGGTAATTCATACCTGGCGACGTTTATTATATATCTGAGAATCAAAAAAATTCGTGGCGATAGATCTATTAATTAGGATGATACAAGTTGATGACAAATAATAAACTTGACTGACAAAAATATAATGCCCATACAATACAAACTAAACTATTTTTGCACCACACTATGATGATCGCGACAAGATCGCGACTCACGAACTCAGACTCACGACGACGACACTATTAATGTCACGTTGACGTTTTAAGTTGTGGATGTGGACACGTATTATTTTAGTTTTGGGCTGTAAATTATTCTCAGTTGCCCTGTAATTCACAAATTTTTTCAGAGATTGAATATAAAACGTGAAAACACATAGTTTAGTGCGCAAAATACAGACTACTAGAATTAATTCAGGTGAGTAAATACTGATGAATGACCGGCCGACCGGACGCCTATAATTCCAAATTACTTCAGCATTAATTCTTACAAGACTCAGGTTATAGAAAAAATCAACACCTCTTACTTCTTGGGAGGCTGATTTGATGTGAAATCGTTCATATTTTACTTTAGAGAAATGGGTAGAACAAGTCTTCAGTAGACAGAAAAATATGATCGGAACACTATCTCTGAATCAGATGTTCCAATAAGACCTTCATTTATATTATTTGTAACAGCTAAAACATCTGAAAATAAATAAATTTGGTGCTAAATTTATCATACAATTGCAGCATGGCGGGTGTAGAGCAGCCATGTTATACCCTGATCAATTTCCCGACGGATTCGGAGCCCTACAATGAGATGCAACTCAAGTTGGACCTTGGTAAGTTACATTTTATTTTTTAAATCTACTGTTGAGTGTAGATACATAGCATTGTGGTTGTATTAGTATGTTTCAGAGCTTTGCTCATGTTATGAAACAATACTGGCTAAATAGTATCACCTTTTTTCAACAGAACATAGGTATGACTCTCGCCAAACTTCTTGGCCGCCCTGAAGTTGGCTACAATGGCTGCGCAGTAGTTAATCTCATACAAAAACAGCACTGTTTCATGCCTTGCGCATCCAGAAATCCAACTTCAGGGCAACCCAGAAGTTTGGCGAGAACTAGGTATACATGGCATTAACACTTTGTGATGATGGTTCTGAAATATGTAACATTGTAGTTCAAGTTTAGATATTACACCAAAGTGAATTACACAAAAGTGCGGGGAACAAACTGTATCGTTATTCACCATGCCCTGTCATGTACTATAAGATTTTATCTCTAAATATCTTATTTGCTAAACAGAAAAAGGTGACATAAAGAAGAAAACAGAAGCATTAAAGAAGGTAATCGGTATCATCCTTTCTGGTGAGAAGATTCCTGGTCTCCTGATGCTAATCATTAGGTTTGTGCTGCCCCTGCAAGATCATATGATCAAGAAGTTGCTGCTCATCTTCTGGGAGATAGTGCCGAAGACCACTCCCGATGGCAAGCTGATGCAGGAGATGATCCTTGTCTGTGATGCATACAGGAAGGTATGTGAATATTAGTATGCAAAATATGCCTTCGGTCCTGGAGCTGCGGACACCAGCCCGTCAAAACTAAAATGTGAATATTAGATTAAGAGAACTATACTCCATTTGAGATAACATTAGACATTCAAATAATCCCATTTTACAGACCGTTCAACCGATTTTGACTTCTATTGCGTTGATGATATGACAAATGGCAGCTGTAGTAAACAGTTCGTTTTGGTAATAGGTTTGTGCTTTTTATGCTATCCTGATATTTACGGGATAGAACTCAAAATTTATTGAACAGACTGTAAAAAAGGGTTGTAGAAATTTCATGCCATTTTATTTGGGGTTGGTATAATATATCTTCTTCCATACTTCTCTAGTAGCCCTCATCTCAGTAGTTACCCCTTTCTAGATATATTTTTCTATAACACACAGAAAAACTGGAGATTGTGGTTATAATTCTTAGGCGAGATATTGGTCAAACTCTAGCCTATCGATAATAAAAAAAAACTGGGTATGTTTTTTTAATAATGTTTAATGGGAAGAATAATCGCTGCAAAAACTAAGTTACCCTTTGATCAATAATACACTAGATACACAATCCCATACAAAATTTCTCTTTAAAACTGTTGCCAATTGTGTTTCAACATCATGTGCATTCAAAGGAGTTAAAACAGTATCCTGGGGGTCCAAGCTGCGGCGCCCTGGTATGCTCGCAACTCAGAAATACATGAGCACCTGGAAATCCCAACAATCCTAGAAGAAGCGAAGAGCTATCTAGAGAAATACAAAGATCGATTAACCAACCATCCCAATCCCCTTTCACAATCACTATTGATGCCAAATCATACTAAGAGATTCAAAAAAGCTGATATTGTGCTGCCTGATTAAGTAGAATTTGGACACTGGTCCTGATTCTGTAAAAAATTTATGTATCTTTCCACACATCTGATCATAGTCAGGGATGACTGATAGCAGATGAAAAAGAGCAAAAAATAAAAATTGTCTTAAGAATTCTAGTTGAAATAAATATACATTAATGCAAATTTAACCTTAAAGGGCTTATTACACTACACGGTATTCAGGTCCCTATACTCTAATTCAGGGTAGTGTAATAACAGTTAGGGAGTTAGGGTTCTCATAATATCGACCTTATTGCTTCGAAATGAGTTAGTGACCCAGTATTCAGGGCCCTGAATACCGTGTAGTGTAATAAGCCCTTAACTGCTGTTACGTACGGAAATGTACTATTGTATTTTTTTTTTTTTTTTTTTTTGTTTTGTCTGTTGTAAGGGTAGGCCATTTAATAAGCCAACATTTTACGCCCGCGATTCTCTCGCGCCCCCTCCCGTTTTTTAGTCTGCTTTGAACCACCGAAGCGTGCGCGCTCAGCGCGCGCTCCGCGAACGAACCGTTCAACAAGGCGTGGCCGCGCAGTCTCAGTTACTATTGTTACTAAGCGAATGAACTGTCTACCCGACAAATCATGTACTGCGTGCTTTACGCAACAACTGCAATTATTAAAGTTGCATTCACAAAGCTATGTACAAAAAGCAATAATTTTTCATGAATTTTAAAGTTTAAGTTTAAGTATTTACAAAGTTCCACAACAGTCGATGTTTGTTACAATAATTGGCGCGTTGTTGACGCCAACGTTGATGAAACAATCATAATATTTGGTAATTGATTCATATTTACTATTTGATTCAGTTTTTACCATATGAAAATCACTTAATGATTAAACTTACTGGGAAAAAGATATCGGCTTCCAAAATCTCGGTGTTGTGGTTAGTAGTAGTGGTAGTGGTAGGGATCAAGTGTATTATTGATTGAAGAACTTACCACAATATTTTAGAGTCTACACAATATTAAGTTACAAGCAAAAGTTTATACAGCTGTTCAATCAACATCAACACCAATTTTAGTACTTTCACCTTTAAAATACTGTTACCTACTATACTATCTAGATTAAATAGTAAATTGCTGGCGTTTTAAAGCCAGTCAAGGCTTTTGAATGTCAAAATATACAAGGAAAAAAAAACTGTTGATTCTAGTTGCCCCCTTCAAAGAGCAGTGTAATATGTACAGTTAAGGTCCAAAAGTGCAGTCACACTCTACCAAAATAGCAGATGCAACTTTTTTTAGGCTGATAAATTTCAACTTTTCGGTTAGTAGGTATAATCTGTACTTTTATTTCTATACAACACGTATTATAGTATATATTAAACCAGTAGTGGATAATTTAACTTCTTCTACAAAAACTAGCCATTTAAATTTTGGGAGAGTAAGACTGCACTTTTGACTCTTGACTGTCCAAGAATCGCCTCACTTTAATATTTTCCACAAAAAATCTACATAATGCCTAAAGAAACCACAAAGCTAAAAAACCCTGAATAATTTTGGCCAGGACCTGCAACACCCCAATGAGTTCATCCGAGGCTCCACCCTGCGCTTCCTGTGTAAGCTGAAGGAACCAGAGCTCCTGGAGCCCCTGATGCCTGCCATCAGAGCTTGTCTGGACCACCGTCACTCCTATGTAAGGAGGAACGCTGTGCTCGCCATCTTTACTATCTACAGGTTAGTTTACACTTTTGCATCAATATTGAGTGTGTCTAGCTGTTTTTTTCTGGCTAATAATATTATATTTATATACTTACATTTAATAAACCAGTATCATTTTGTAGTTCTAAAAAAAATTTGTACGTAAACACAGCACACAGCTTTAAACATAAAAATATGCCTGATATATTTAAAAATTAAACTTGAGCTCAATTTTGCAGTTTTTGAAATAAAAATAATTGCCGTGTCAAAATTTAACCGAAGTCAATTGGGTGTAGATAAATGAATTGCATCAATCAGCACTTTACAGTACAACTATGTTCTTAATGTCCCTCGGTTTCGTCAGTCGTCGGATTTCTATCAGACTTCCAAGTTGATCGAGAGTGTCCGGTCTGCACCAAGTGCAAAGGGCAACCGATAGAAATCCGACGAAACACGAAATTTGCCGAGGGACATCGTTGGTTCTTTATCTAAGGTTGTACTGTAAATGCGCTTGACAATTTATTAAATAAAAGCTCAACGTTGCCAACTCTACGTCTTTTTACGTAGATCTGCTTATTTTAAGCCTCTCCTGCAAACCTACGTACTTCAGTCCTAGTATCTAAGTATTTTTTATCGAAATTTTACAAAAATGCAAAATAACATATCTCATAAGGCCACAGATAATATAATACTAGCATACAGATACCTCATCCCATACAAAGAAACCGTGCCGACGTAACTAGCGTTTTTCGACTGCTTATTCTGGCAATTTTTTGTACATCGAACGCATTCGGTTCTGCTTCACGGTGATAGATAGATGGTGTTAGCAGCGACTTGCAAGTAAAAGGGTTTACTAGGTTCGTGAATGTTTTTTTCTTTAAATACAGTGAAGGTTTGTTTTCTAGTATTTATTTGCACGTTTTTATAGTTTTTTTTGCACCAAAATGTGTTAAAATGTAACTTTAACAATCGAGTGGAATGCCACAGAAATTAAAAAATGCGTCATCTATTGGCATCAATTTTAAATGATCCGTCTAATAATCTTTGAAATGTGAATTAAGAGCCCAATATTCCATAATTTTGTACTTAGGATAGTTGATTAAACAAGAACATACAATGTTTGTGTTCAATTCCAGAAAATGTTAATTTTACGCACATTGAATAACAGATGGAGGAGCATATCGCGCCATCTAGTGAGATTTATTTGAACCAAATTTTCTTTCTTAGCAATGAGACCCCGTGATAAGGCTAAACGTGCATAATTTCCGTTACTTTCGCGAAAAAAAGTTAAAAACTTTCCATTTTGCTATTTTTATTTCGAATTTTTTGGAAGCTCGTAATAAATAATCGTGAAAAAGAAGTCTATGAATGAAGGAATGTATAAACCAACAATTATCCGTATCGGTTACTGGAATATTATTTTTATTTACCAAAGTTTCATTTGTCTGCTACTTTTAGGGTCATAGATTGCCGTTTTATTCAGTTTTACCCCCTCTTCATGTCACTCAGAAAAAAAATACGTAGTTCTACGTAATTTTCTGGTGTGTTTTACGCATTTTTCAAAAAGAGTGAATAGGTTTCTTCTAGGTAAGCGTGCTTCACCGTAGACCGCATCAGGCGAGATAGTGGTCAAACGCGAGCCTATAGATAATAAAAAAATAATAATTCAAAAGCTGAGTTTGGAAACACTGTAAAGGCTATTATTTTCGTCTCAGAGTCTAAGTAAGCCTGCTGACACATTTCTAGATTAACTCGGTATTCTGTCTGCCTGTCACAAATATTTTCCTAAAAAATATTCAAGGCCACTAAAAACAACATTATTCTACCAGAAACTTCGAGTTCCTAATCCCCGACGCACCGGAGCTCGTTGCCAACTTCTTGGAGACAGAACAAGACATGTCCTGCAAGAGGAACGCCTTTCTCATGCTGCTCCATGCCGACCAGGAGAGGGCGCTGTCGTACCTCGCGTCCAGACTGGATAATGTGCAGGGCTTCGGAGATATCCTGCAGTTGGTTATTGTGGAGTTGATTTATAAGGTGAGAATATTAACTTATAAAACGATGTATTGTTAAATTTTTGTTTGTCTCTCATTGTGTTTTGATTCTACCAAGTTTAGTTTAAATACATTTACAAGATTACGAGAAGGAAGAAATGGTAAACTCTTCTTATAACTAAACACGAAGTTATGCCAATTTTAAACCTCGTAATATGTATGGTTAAAGACTTTTATGAGGATACGTAGCGGAGCAGTCTAATTGTGTGTAGCTCTGCTAATCCTTTTCCACCTGGACTGCGCTAAGCCTGGCCATGCTTGGCTAAGAAAATGAAGTGATTACATTGCGCACCACCCCGCTACACAGCGATTCTTTGATGGAACAGTACTCGTGAGATTCAGACCATGTTTATCTCCTCTGAATAATGTTATGACTTCTCCAATATTTAATTAAGTCTAAGTATTTTTAAACGGTTCTAACAATCTCCCTTTAATGTGTAGGTGTGCCACGCGAACCCATCAGAGCGGTCCCGTTTCATCCGCACTGTGTATGGCCTACTGAATGCGACCAGCGCGGCTGTGAGGTACGAGGCGGCCGGCACACTCGTCACGCTGTCGAACGCTCCTGCTGCTATCAAAGTACGTATCGTTAGATTAAGCTCTAATTTCGATTGACTTCCTATTATATTTCCCTTTAATGGGGCAGTCCACCGTTGGTACTCCTCTGTTGGGAGTCTCGGGTTTCCAGCTTCGTCTCAATTATTTTAGTTACTATGCAACAGGCATTTGAATATGTGATTGTTCAGCTTCCTTCTTCATGCTTAAATATCCATAGTGAGTAGCAAGATTTATTTTCCGAATAAATGGGAATGTTAGTCTGAACAAACCAATCAAAAACTGCAAAAATCATACGAACTTGTTTGCATTTGGGATTGATCTTCAAGTGTGGAAAGACATATTTTCATAACAAACAAACACGAGTTTGTGTTTATTACGATACATGCTTCACTCACGCGAGACAACTTTGTGTTTAGGGTACATTCCTCATACAGACACATGTAATTATCACCTATTCTTTGTTCCCACGTGCATTCTTCCCACAGACAACTTAGGGTACGTACACACAGAACAGTCGATTTCCAAGATCGCTTTTAACGGATCCGTCGCTACTGGAGGTGATGTTCACACCGTATTTACAATACCGTTTTAAAGGATATGTCGCTACTGGTGGTAATGTCCACACTACATTTATTCAGTGTACCACCAACTTTCAAACCAAACATACAGTGTGCGCGCTACGCCATTCCCGAATAAAAACGTATACGATAAAGAGGACCTGTAAAACCGAACTCTGTGTGAACAAGCACTAACGATTGACGTACTCGCTCCCCAGGCGGCAGCGGCGTGCTACATCGACCTCATCGTCAAGGAGAGCGACAACAACGTGAAGCTGATCGTGGTGGGGCGCCTGGCCGCCCTGCGCGAGGACGGCGGGGAGGCCGCCGCCAGGGCGCTGCCCGACCTGGCCATGGACGTGCTGCGAGTGCTGGCGTCGTCTGACCTGGATGTGAGGAAGCATACCTTGCAGTTAGGTACGTAACAACAACGTGAAGCTGATCGTGGTGGGGCGCCTGGCCGCCCTGCGCGAGGACGGCGGGGAGGCCGCCGCCAGGGCGCTGCCCGACCTGGCCATGGACGTGCTGCGAGTGCTGGCGTCGTCTGACCTGGATGTGAGGAAGCATACCTTGCAGTTAGGTACGTAACAACAACGTGAAGCTGATCGTGGTGGGGCGCCTGGCCGCCCTGCGCGAGGACGGCGGGGAGGCCGCCGCCAGGGCGCTGCCCGACCTGGCCATGGACGTGCTGCGAGTGCTGGCGTCGTCTGACCTGGATGTGAGGAAGCATACCTTGCAGTTAGGTACGTAACAACAACGTGAAGCTGATCGTGGTGGGGCGCCTGGCCGCCCTGCGCGAGGACGGCGGGGAGGCCGCCGCCAGGGCGCTGCCCGACCTGGCCATGGACGTGCTGCGAGTGCTGGCGTCGTCTGACCTGGATGTGAGGAAGCATACCTTGCAGTTAGGTACGTAACAACAACGTGAAGCTGATCGTGGTGGGGCGCCTGGCCGCCCTGCGCGAGGACGGCGGGGAGGCCGCCGCCAGGGCGCTGCCCGACCTGGCCATGGACGTGCTGCGAGTGCTGGCGTCGTCTGACCTGGATGTGAGGAAGCATACCTTGCAGTTAGGTACGTAACAACAACGTGAAGCTGATCGTGGTGGGGCGCCTGGCCGCCCTGCGCGAGGACGGCGGGGAGGCCGCCGCCAGGGCGCTGCCCGACCTGGCCATGGACGTGCTGCGAGTGCTGGCGTCGTCTGACCTGGATGTGAGGAAGCATACCTTGCAGTTAGGTACGTAACAACAACGTGAAGCTGATCGTGGTGGGGCGCCTGGCCGCCCTGCGCGAGGACGGCGGGGAGGCCGCCGCCAGGGCGCTGCCCGACCTGGCCATGGACGTGCTGCGAGTGCTGGCGTCGTCTGACCTGGATGTGAGGAAGCATACCTTGCAGTTAGGTACGTAACAACAACGTGAAGCTGATCGTGGTGGGGCGCCTGGCCGCCCTGCGCGAGGACGGCGGGGAGGCCGCCGCCAGGGCGCTGCCCGACCTGGCCATGGACGTGCTGCGAGTGCTGGCGTCGTCTGACCTGGATGTGAGGAAGCATACCTTGCAGTTAGGTACGTAACAACAACGTGAAGCTGATCGTGGTGGGGCGCCTGGCCGCCCTGCGCGAGGACGGCGGGGAGGCCGCCGCCAGGGCGCTGCCCGACCTGGCCATGGACGTGCTGCGAGTGCTGGCGTCGTCTGACCTGGATGTGAGGAAGCATACCTTGCAGTTAGGTACGTAACAACAACGTGAAGCTGATCGTGGTGGGGCGCCTGGCCGCCCTGCGCGAGGACGGCGGGGAGGCCGCCGCCAGGGCGCTGCCCGACCTGGCCATGGACGTGCTGCGAGTGCTGGCGTCGTCTGACCTGGATGTGAGGAAGCATACCTTGCAGTTAGGTACGTAACAACAACGTGAAGCTGATCGTGGTGGGGCGCCTGGCCGCCCTGCGCGAGGACGGCGGGGAGGCCGCCGCCAGGGCGCTGCCCGACCTGGCCATGGACGTGCTGCGAGTGCTGGCGTCGTCTGACCTGGATGTGAGGAAGCATACCTTGCAGTTAGGTACGTAACAACAACGTGAAGCTGATCGTGGTGGGGCGCCTGGCCGCCCTGCGCGAGGACGGCGGGGAGGCCGCCGCCAGGGCGCTGCCCGACCTGGCCATGGACGTGCTGCGAGTGCTGGCGTCGTCTGACCTGGATGTGAGGAAGCATACCTTGCAGTTAGGTACGTAACAACAACGTGAAGCTGATCGTGGTGGGGCGCCTGGCCGCCCTGCGCGAGGACGGCGGGGAGGCCGCCGCCAGGGCGCTGCCCGACCTGGCCATGGACGTGCTGCGAGTGCTGGCGTCGTCTGACCTGGATGTGAGGAAGCATACCTTGCAGTTAGGTACGTAACAACAACGTGAAGCTGATCGTGGTGGGGCGCCTGGCCGCCCTGCGCGAGGACGGCGGGGAGGCCGCCGCCAGGGCGCTGCCCGACCTGGCCATGGACGTGCTGCGAGTGCTGGCGTCGTCTGACCTGGATGTGAGGAAGCATACCTTGCAGTTAGGTACGTAACAACAACGTGAAGCTGATCGTGGTGGGGCGCCTGGCCGCCCTGCGCGAGGACGGCGGGGAGGCCGCCGCCAGGGCGCTGCCCGACCTGGCCATGGACGTGCTGCGAGTGCTGGCGTCGTCTGACCTGGATGTGAGGAAGCATACCTTGCAGTTAGGTACGTAACAACAACGTGAAGCTGATCGTGGTGGGGCGCCTGGCCGCCCTGCGCGAGGACGGCGGGGAGGCCGCCGCCAGGGCGCTGCCCGACCTGGCCATGGACGTGCTGCGAGTGCTGGCGTCGTCTGACCTGGATGTGAGGAAGCATACCTTGCAGTTAGGTACGTAACAACAACGTGAAGCTGATCGTGGTGGGGCGCCTGGCCGCCCTGCGCGAGGACGGCGGGGAGGCCGCCGCCAGGGCGCTGCCCGACCTGGCCATGGACGTGCTGCGAGTGCTGGCGTCGTCTGACCTGGATGTGAGGAAGCATACCTTGCAGTTAGGTACGTAACAACAACGTGAAGCTGATCGTGGTGGGGCGCCTGGCCGCCCTGCGCGAGGACGGCGGGGAGGCCGCCGCCAGGGCGCTGCCCGACCTGGCCATGGACGTGCTGCGAGTGCTGGCGTCGTCTGACCTGGATGTGAGGAAGCATACCTTGCAGTTAGGTACGTAACAACAACGTGAAGCTGATCGTGGTGGGGCGCCTGGCCGCCCTGCGCGAGGACGGCGGGGAGGCCGCCGCCAGGGCGCTGCCCGACCTGGCCATGGACGTGCTGCGAGTGCTGGCGTCGTCTGACCTGGATGTGAGGAAGCATACCTTGCAGTTAGGTACGTAACAACAACGTGAAGCTGATCGTGGTGGGGCGCCTGGCCGCCCTGCGCGAGGACGGCGGGGAGGCCGCCGCCAGGGCGCTGCCCGACCTGGCCATGGACGTGCTGCGAGTGCTGGCGTCGTCTGACCTGGATGTGAGGAAGCATACCTTGCAGTTAGGTACGTAACAACAACGTGAAGCTGATCGTGGTGGGGCGCCTGGCCGCCCTGCGCGAGGACGGCGGGGAGGCCGCCGCCAGGGCGCTGCCCGACCTGGCCATGGACGTGCTGCGAGTGCTGGCGTCGTCTGACCTGGATGTGAGGAAGCATACCTTGCAGTTAGGTACGTAACAACAACGTGAAGCTGATCGTGGTGGGGCGCCTGGCCGCCCTGCGCGAGGACGGCGGGGAGGCCGCCGCCAGGGCGCTGCCCGACCTGGCCATGGACGTGCTGCGAGTGCTGGCGTCGTCTGACCTGGATGTGAGGAAGCATACCTTGCAGTTAGGTACGTAACAACAACGTGAAGCTGATCGTGGTGGGGCGCCTGGCCGCCCTGCGCGAGGACGGCGGGGAGGCCGCCGCCAGGGCGCTGCCCGACCTGGCCATGGACGTGCTGCGAGTGCTGGCGTCGTCTGACCTGGATGTGAGGAAGCATACCTTGCAGTTAGGTACGTAACAACAACGTGAAGCTGATCGTGGTGGGGCGCCTGGCCGCCCTGCGCGAGGACGGCGGGGAGGCCGCCGCCAGGGCGCTGCCCGACCTGGCCATGGACGTGCTGCGAGTGCTGGCGTCGTCTGACCTGGATGTGAGGAAGCATACCTTGCAGTTAGGTACGTAACAACAACGTGAAGCTGATCGTGGTGGGGCGCCTGGCCGCCCTGCGCGAGGACGGCGGGGAGGCCGCCGCCAGGGCGCTGCCCGACCTGGCCATGGACGTGCTGCGAGTGCTGGCGTCGTCTGACCTGGATGTGAGGAAGCATACCTTGCAGTTAGGTACGTAACTATGAAGATATTCCTATGACCTAGGCAATACTCATGGGCTTTTGCCTGGTAAAGGGTTAAACTGTGCTTTTATTTGATGAAATCACAAAACACTTGCAAAATGGTCTCAATGATTCTAGTATCTTAGTCAGAGTGTGTCTTTCTGCCAGTCTGAGTTATTCAAGTATCATACATTTTATACCAAAAAACTAAATTGTCTAATAGAAACCCAGTAGAAAGCATAGAATAATGTAGGATGTTATTTCTAGTAAGAATCCAGTATGTTTTCTTTCCAGCACTGTATGTGATACAATATGACTGATCTATACCTAATCTTCAACAACTTTGAAGGTTCCGTACCCAAAGGTTAAAAACGGGACCCTATTACTAAGATTCCACTGTCCGTATGTCACCAGGGTGTATCTCATGAACTGTGATAGCTAGACAGTTGAAATTTTCACAGATGATGTATTTTGATTGCCGCTATTAACAACAAATACTAAAAACATAATAAAATCAATATTTAAGTGGCTCCCATACAACGGACGTGATTTTTTTTGCCGTATTTTGCGATAATGGTACGGAACCCTTCGTGCGCGAGTCCAACTCCGATTGTAACATTTATTAATTTTTCTTACAGCCCTTGAACTGGTTAGCTCCCGTCACGCAGAGGAGCTGGTTCAAGTGCTTCGCAAAGAAGCTGCAAGAGCTACATCAGCTGATCATGATGATGCCGCCAAGTACAGACAGTTACTTGTGAGAGCACTGCATAGGGCTGCACTTAAGGTATGTTCATCTTCCTGCCCTTGTCCATGTTAAACGTTGGGTTGGTGCAATACATTTTCTTCTTCAATACCGTCCTCCCACTCCGTCCCATCACTCCTCTGATTAACTACAATATTACAGCTATTTGGGAATTATTTATTTCGCCATACTTGAAACCTATATTATGTAGTGAGCTCGTTATTAATTAGTTGATATTTTTTTATGTTATACAATATACCATCAATTTGATTATGATCTTTATTTCGTGGCAATTGGGATAGGTTTCTTACTAGTATGCTCTGCAGACTGAGAATGTTGCGTACTTAATGTGTTTTATTTAATACTAAACTTAAATTACTTGAACCATTTGTTCCTATATAACCGTCCGTGTTGCCGGTTTTCAGCAAGGTATTTGGAAAGATAATGCTAAACCAAATACACATTCATTTTAATACGAATAACATCCTACACTATAAACAGTATGGTTTCACCGAAGGACGTTGTACAACCGACGCTGGAGTCACCTTAATAAAACACATCTTTGAAGCGTGGGAGGAGGCACAAGATGCCATAGGTATTTTCTGCGACCTGTCGAAGGCGTTTGACTGCGTTAATCATGAAACATTGCTTTTGAAACTTGAGCATTACGGACTAGGCCAAACAGCATTAAGTTCAGTAAAATCCTATTTGTATGATAGACAGCAATTAGTTCAAATAAACGGTGTCAATTCGCCTGGGTTAAACGTAAAAATGGGGGTACCTCAGGGCTCAATTTTAGGTCCTTTCGATTTAACCCATCTATTGAAAAACAAACTAAACATGGTGTTATTTGCTGATGACAAACTGGAAACGTTTGTAGTGATTTCTTTCTACTGGTACTTTTGAGTTGTCACTAAACCTATTACAAAATTCCTAAAACTTTATATTACCCAATCAGAATCATCCTACTTGATGCTTCAGAAAAAGGATTAAGAATATTTATGATACAAAAATAAAGCTATACTGTCCTTTGTTATAGTTCCCCGAAGTAGCAGGCAGCGTAGCCCCGGCTCTGCTGGAGCTGTTGGGCGACGGCAGCGAGCCCGCCGCCGCAGACGTCATGCTGTTCCTACGATCAGCTCTACACACCTTTGTAGACCTACGGGACCATATCTATCAGGTAAGATATCATCGTGAGATGAAGTAGCAGGCAGCGTAGCCCCGGCTCTGCTGGAACTGTTGGGCGACGGCAGCGAGCCCGCCGCCGCAGACGTCATGCTGTTCCTACGATCAGCTCTACACACCTTTGTAGACCTACGGGACCATATCTATCAGGTAAGATATCATCGTGAGATGAAGTAGCAGGCAGCGTAGCCTCGGCTCTGCTGGAACTGTTGGGCGACCCGCATATCGCGATCCCGCCGTCCTAGAACCAAAAATTCGAAGACATGTGACATTCACCAACCCGCACTGGGCCCGCTTGGTGGATTACGGCCCATTCCCTCTCACAGAGAGGCGACCAGTGTCCCAGCAGAGGGAACTTTAACCGTATAGTTCGGACGGGGTACATTTTGGGGCTTGACAAGCATACCTCCGCTGGCTCAGCCGCGGTTCATTTTGGACCCCAGATTTACGTCATACGACATCCTAATTAATAACTTAATTATTGATTAAGTTACCTAACGAATCTTATGTGGGGGCTTTAATTAAAATAGTTGGATAAAAAAAAAGCTTACATGTTAGCGCAAATATTTTTTTTAGATTAAGTGCGCAATTTTATTAATTTACATTTGTTAAAAACAAGTGTAATAATACGATAATCGCCATTTTGATGACAGTGGTGGTCGAAGCTAAAAAACATAAAAATGCAGATTTTGGACACCCTAACTCCACGACAGGGGTAAAGGTTTGCTAATTGTTTAATTATTGGTCGAATTCATCCATATTTCAAAATAAATAATTAGTGGTAATGAAGTTATTTGTTATTCAAAGTCGAAGTTAGGCGCCAATCGTGTTTGTTTACATTTTTATTTTACACAAATGTCACCCTTCCACATATAAAATTGATTACAAATATGACAATTATGTCTCTAAATATAATAAACAACAAGAAGAAGCCCTGATTTTAACGTAATTAACAAACACCAGTCCAATAATACGTAAAATTCATTACCACTACTTTATTTTTGTTAAATTTCCAATTCGAGAAGTAGATTGTTTTTTTTTAATGTAATAGTTGTGTGGCAAAACGATTTTAGCAATCGATTTTATTTATGCTATCCACTCGATTAATGAGCGATTATCCCAAATCGATTCTTAAAAATAGAAAAATCCTGTTTTAGGCATAAAATACAATTAGTACTTAAATTATTACTATTAATTATTTCTTAAAGTAATCTTAATAGATTTTTGGACATTATTTGAATACAACCAACTAAACAATTTCATCGAACCGTGGATATTTTCGCGCCGAATTATCTATCCGATTCAAAATTCAAATTCGGAATGCGTTCGCTATTCAAAACTATTTTGTATAAAAATAATAATGATTGAGTCTTTATGTTTGATAGTCTCAGAAGTATACAGAGTGCCTAGTATATTTTTATGTAAGTTTGTAACGCAAGTGTAGATAAATTTAGTTTCGGGGAACCAACGATTTTGTGATTATTCGTTATATTGCAATGAGTGTCGTACTGGCCCAGTGGCTAAAGGCCTCGCCTTGCCTGAGGTCATGGGTTCAAATCTGGACAAATACCAATGATTTCCATTTTCAAATTAATTAATGTACTTTCTAAGTATATTTTAGAAATCGTTGACAACGGTGAATGAAAACATCATGAAGAAACCTGGTCTTATAGTCTCAAATCGCCAACCCGCATTGAGCAAGCGTAGTGATGAATGTTCGTGCCTTCTCTGTATGAGAAGAGGCCTTTGCCTTGCAGTGGGACAATTATAGGCTGGTATTATTATTATAATTATATATTGAATAATGAGTTGAGAGTATGGTATGGTTAGGTTTTGAATTCGGTCGAGTTTGTTGTAATGTTATGAAAATTGGTTATTCTATACATATTTTTAAAATTTTATTTTTATTCATTTTAAGAACATAAGTTTGGTTTGTATTTACATCTGCATTCCCCGAAAATTATTAATATCAATAACCTTGTGCGTATCTTCTTGCGCGGTTCCTTTCCAAGCGAGTTATGGCATGGTTGTCAACCAACTAAGCTGAAAATCATCTAGAAGCATGAAATTTGGCAGAAAGGTTCCTCAAGTGACGTAATTGTGCAGTAAGAAAGGTTTTTTGGAAATTGCATCCCTAAGGGGGTAAAAAGGGGTTTGAAAGTTTGTATGAAAAATCTAATTCCTTCGGCCATAATTCTTGAAACTTAGCAAAAGCTAAGTTTCAAGAATTATGGCCGATATTATTCTTATTCTAAGTAAACAATATAGGTTGCCATTATTAGTTTTTCGAAACTCCCAAATGACGATTTAGGGGATGTTGAAGTTTGTATGGAAGAATCTGATTTCTTGGGTCAATCAACATGAAACTTGGCACAAATACCAACCTAAATAAACAATAAAGGATTTCATTATTAGTTTTTCGAAACTACCACCAAAAGATGATTTAGGGCGTGTTAAATTATTTTTGAAATATCGTATATTTAAAAAATTATTTAACACCCCATAAATCACATATTAAATATTTCTTTGGTTAATAAATTTGAAAATTTACATAAATACCCATCCTAAGTGAACCATAAAGGTTTTCATTATTAGTTTTACTTATCTAGTCCCAAAATACGATTTTTGGGAAGTTAAAGTGCTTTGAAGAATTTTATTTCCCGGGTTAATAAATTTGAAATTTGGCACAAATACCAACCTAAGGAAACAATAAAGGTGGTCATTATACATTTTTCGAAACTAACTCAAGCTAAGAATCTTACTGGACAGGGTTTCGTTTTTGACGTGGTTTTCTAGGGAAGCACTAAGGCACGATTTTGCGGCAATTCAACCTTTAAGGAAGTGAAAAGGGTAAAAATTAGTTTGTATGTAAAATCAAATTCTTTGGGGATAAAGTTGATGATCAAAATTTACATAAAACATTTTGAAAACTCCCTCCCAGATTGGGTTTAGGGGTGTTAAAGTTTTTTTTGAGGCAACTCACTGCGCAATCTGACTAACATAAAATGATAAATAAAAAAATTAATTCAAAAAATCTAAAAACCCGACTGCTTTGCAGTCGGAGCATACATTTGGTTTTCGTCAGCTAGCCCGCGAATATGTATCCTCCGACTGCACAGCAAGATTTTCTCCTTGTTTAAGTCTTTTTATTTCGCTTTTAAAGCAGTCGGGTCTTTAGATTTTTTGAATTAACTTTTTTTATTTATAACTTTTTAGTTATCTGTTTTTAAGATTTAGGTACATTTAAACATATATGTTTTATATTTTCGAAATCACCTCTTAAAGCCCTTTATTTTGATACCCCACACGATGGGTATGGAAGAAAAAAAAATTATCCTCCGCAATATGGCGCCCAAAATCTGCCATTTTTCTATTTTCCAATTTTAATGTAGCCAGTGACACTCGCGGGGTTAAGACGAATCGATTGACGTATGAATCATCAAAATCGGCCAACACGTTTGGTCTCTAGAACGCCACATAGGAACATACATACATACATACATACATACTTACATACATACATACATACATACATAGACTGATAAACACATTACCCTCCTTCGGCAGTCGAGTAAAAAGAGAAGAAAGGAGTGAATAGCATATTTAGGTTGTTCAAAACTAGACCCTCAACGGCGCAAAAAGGGTTGATAAGTTTTTAGGAGAGGATTTTACTTTGTAGCGATAACCTAAAATGTATTATTGTTTAAGTCAAATAACGAATCGTCCCAATCCAATAAACCCACCAACCCCAAACCCAAATCCACGATACCCAGTTTTTAATAGTTTTAATAATATCTTATTTTTGGTTGCCTTTACTAACTGCATATAAGAAAATCATTTATAGGATAAACGAAATCACGCGAACATAGTCGCGGGCGGAGTGCTAGTCATACATAAACATACTCATATTTATACTGGTCATCTATACTAATATTATAAAGCTGAAGAGTTTGTTTGTTTGTTTGTTTGTTTGAACGCGCTAATCTCAGGAACTACTGGTTGCAATTGAAAATTTCTTTTTGAGTTGGATAGTCCATTTATCGAGGAAGGTTATAGGCTATATAACATCACGCTACGACTAAAAGGAGCGGAGCATAAATGAAAAATGTTGCAAAAACGGGCAAAATTATTCCTTTTTGAGAGCTTCCGTTGCGTGCGCTGCGTAAGCGGTTAAAGTTACGCAACATTAATGTATGTAGGGTAGGTAGGTAGCCAGTTGACGGGAGCGAAGCCGCGTGGGACAGCTAGTTCTGTATAAAACCGTCTGAAATGATCAATGTAAAACTCTCTTTTATATTAAAATGTGCCCGATAAAATATTTTGAATACCGATTGCATTCCAAATTTGAATTTTGAATTCTTTTACGTTCGGCGAATTGGGCGCGAATTTAGCCACGAATCCTATTTTTTTTCAATTTACTCTACTGATAACATTATGAAAGCATGTATGTATAGTTATTTCTTTATATTATTACTATAAGTTGTTATTTTATTTTGTGCCTATAAACTAATTTTAATTTTAAAACAAAACATTTTTGGAAATCACTTTTTTATTTAAATGAATAATTTTAAATAATCGAAATACACTTAATCGATTAGGCTGAATGCAGTTTTAATCGATTATGAGACGCGTGAATGGACAGCAAAAAAAAAACAACACCAAAGAAATGTCATGTTGCAAGGTTGCATCAAAATTTTAAGCAATTTTTTTCCAGATTTTGGCTTGTTTTTTTATGAATTTTTGTATGATAAATTAGGAACATAAGGACGCAAATAAAATAAGTATATCTTTGTGTTGTCCTTTTGCATCTTTTCAGCAAGGGAAAAGGTTGTTTATGTACATATTTTGAGCAAATCTAAATTGTCTACCATTTGGAAAGGTGTAGTAATTCGTATTTTGTACACATTTTGCAGTAGGCTGACGCGGTTTAACCGAACGCAACATGTAAATAAAGATATTTTTTTCAAATTTACTGTGTAAGATAGCTGCGTAAACTTATTTTTCTGAATAAATTCGAATGTTGAAAGTTCAAGTAAATTCCTGAATTCCATGACGTAATTTGCAACAACCTGTCGACTCAGCTGGTGTGTCATGTGTCAAAATCTTGTCGAGCAGAGTGGTTAAAAAGCTGATGATAAAGGCTTATTATGAGATGGGACCGTTTGACGAAGAGTTGAAGACGTCGCGGATACTATATGGCAACTCGGGACTTTTTCAAACTTTCGTCATTTGTCACAACAAAGTAGTTTCTCATCTATTTCTTAGAGCTTCAGTCCTTCTAAACAATCCCGTTCTTTTTCAGAAACTCCTGGAATCAGTGCCTGGCATCCGCGTGGGTAAGATAGCTCGGTCTGCGCTATGGCTGCTGGCTCAGTTCGCCGACACTCCGGCGCGGGCTAAGGCGGCGCTGGAAGCCTTGTCTTCTGTCATACCTTCAGCCGCTGGAGGAGACGAGAAGGTAAGAATATTCTTATTATATCTTGAAATCAGTCACTACTGCCCAGTGGCCCAGGAGTGGTTACGGCCCCGACACGTATCGTAGGTCGTGGGTTCGAACCAAGGCAGGTGCTTTAGTTTATGTTAATTAATTCATCGCCACTTCACTCAAATGGTGAAGAAAAAACAATGGTGAACAAAGAATTCGTAGACATGTGACATCCACCAAGCCACACTTTGCCAGCATGGTGGATTAAGGTACATTCCCTCTCTCTCAGAGAGGAGGCCTGAGTCCCAGCAGTGGAAATTTTAAAATGCTGATGATAAGTAGATCTGTAATCTTAGACGACCATATCAGCGACTATTGTAGCAATGTTTTCCGTAAACTTCATATTTTGAATAATATTACTCAGATCTGGGTTTAGGCGTTTATGACGGATTGTTCGAAAAATAAAACACATCGGAAAACAGTGGAAGGCTATGGGGAGATCCAGTAGTGAAACAACATAGGTTAAATAAAATAAAAGGCTCAGATTCAGGTTATCTATTTGTAAACATAGGTTATAGTTACACAGGCATATGAGATGTTACAGGTTTGTAAGTTCTCTATGTTTTGTCATTAGGCGTACAAATGTTAGTATCAATTTCAATTATTTCATCATTCATTTCACAATATCAAATAAAAATTATAGTAAAAGCTGCAGATTGTTGGATATAGACATCAGTCTACATGGTCTTCACATGATCTAACCAAGATTTTGTCTGGACTTTAAAAGAGACTGTGACCTCTGAGTTTGTTTCGGCCTTTCTTCTCAGAGGAGACAGGAAACGCCGACCTCATCTAGTTTTAAAAAATGTGATCAACATGTAAAAGTGTTTGTACAAAACAACTTACAGAAATAAAATCATTTATCATTTACATCAATATAATATTCTCCTGACAATTAATTAAATTTCAAATAAAAACTACAATGTCTAATCAAGTAGGTACCAAATAACTAATACATTTCAAAAATGTGTAAAATTTTTAGATAAAACAGAAAACACAAAAAATAAAAATGGGTAATTGTCAACTAATCAAATTAATAAATGTTAAAAAATCATTAAATAGATCTGGGTATACTTGGTATCAAAATGATCATGATTCTGCAGCTATGATGAATCCTAGGATACTGTTGAATATTATATTCATGACGGTCGTTTTATTCATCTTGTTGGGTTTGTTTAAATTCACATAATTTGTCTTTGTATTTCACTGGGCTCTGGAAACAAAATCAACATACATTGTGATTGGTTTAATAAAATTTACTAAAAGTGATGCGATTGGCTGTAACTTAGACGCGTCGAGTATTATCGTTTTTTTTTTCATTTATTTATTTAAAACAGGCTCGCGCTTGTCCACTATCTCACCTGATGGTAAGCGATGATGTGGTCGAAGGGTCGGGGGAGGAGGGGTTCTAAAAACCGGGTGTCAAATTAGACCCTTGTACTTTCACTATTTAGAAGAATAGTAAATACATTTTTTATTTGGCATTTGATATCAATGGACAGGAGGAGCCCGCATTGAAATAGTCTCTAATAAATAAGTACCCACCAAAAAGTGGAGACTCGCACTATTCTGTGCAACTTGCACGACCGTGAAAAACTTTTTTTGTCCATATATTTTTGATAGTCGCGTTTGACCATTATCTCACCTGATGGCAAGCGATGATGTGGTCGACAGTAAAACATGCCTAGAAGTAACATAAATATTTAACCTGTATTTTTAATGGTATGTTATTTTTGTAGGAAGAAGCAGAGGCTGCGGCTGCTAAGGCTCAGGACACATCAGCCCCACGACAGCTGGTCACCAGTGACGGCACCTACGCGTCACAGTCTGCGTTCAACTTGCCAGTGTAAGTTTATATTCATGCTATTTTATTGAGAGGGAGACAGAGATCTTAATCCTTAAAAGCTAACATAACTTGACTTATCTTATTAATATTATAAGGATGGACGTGTGTGTGGATGTATGTTTGTTACTAAATCACGCCAGAATGGCTGAACGGATCTGGATGAAATTTGGCACAAAGATAGATATATTTATTTATTTATTCAAAATTATGTAAATAACACCTTAACAGCTACACAGATAATATAATACTAGCATACAGATACCTCATCCCATACAAAGAAACCGTGCCGACGTAACTAGCGTTTTTCGACTGATTATTCTGGCAATTTTTTGTACATCGAACGCATTCGGTTCTGTTTTACGGTGATAGATAGATGGTGTTAGCAGCGACTTGCAAGTAAAAGGGTAGGGTAGGTTCGTGAATGTTTTTTCTTTAAATACAGTGAAGGCTTGTTTTCTAGTATTCATTTGCACGTTTTTACAGTTTTTTTTTGCACCAAAATGTGTTAAAATGCAAACTTTAACAATCGAGTGGAATATTAAGAAATTTAAAAATGCGCCATCTATTGGCATCAAATTTAAATGATCCGTCTAATAATCTTTGAAATGTGAATTAAGAGCCCAATATTCCATAATTTTGTACTTAGGGGAGTTGATTAAACAAGGACATACAATTTTTGTGTTCAATTCCAGAAAATGTTAATTTTACGCACATTTAATAACAGATAGGTGGATACCGAGGTGCATATCGCGCCATCTAGTGAGATTTATTTGAACCAAATTTTCTTTCTTAGCAATGAGACACCGTGACAGCTATAACATCAATGTGATGTTACTCTTCTTCTTCTTTGACCAACCCTCTTCCCAGTACAGCTGGGGTCGGGTCTCCTTGTACGTGTGCGCCAGAGAGCTCTGTTCTGAGTTGTCTGAGTGCTCAGGACCTCTTTCTGCATGTTTGACCACCAGGTGGCGGGCGGTCGTCATCTTCCTCGCGGTCGATCGGGGATATTTAGGGCCTTTTTGATATGCCAATAGGACCAATGCGATGTTACTAGCACAAAGACATTAGGACTAACAGAAATACAATTTAAAATACCTTTAAATTATAATATAGTCTGCAATAGCACATATACTACTTTTCATGCCGGTATTGTACCGTTCCCTTGGGATGATAAAATACTTACCACGCGTGCGAAGCCGCTGACAGAAGCTAGTTTAAAACATAAATGTTCTTATTTTTTTATGTTAATTCTCAAAAACTATTCAATTGATACTCATGACCAAAAAATTGGTATCGAGCGTCGATACCAATTTTTGATTTGGGGATTAACTACGTAATAAAATAAAATTTGTGGAGTCTATTCCTTAAACCCAATACTTGATGGTCGCCATCTTAAGATTCACAATTGTATTTATTTCCGACATTAACATCGTTAATAAGCATTAACATTCTTGGTTTATTTGACTTCAGATTCAACATCGGTTAATTCCAAATAAATGTTTCTTTTTTTGTTTTGATTATTTGATGGCTAGGATTTTGATTTTGACATCATTTTCGATATTAGCACCCCCAATGAGAATGACACCCACTTCCCCAAGAAGAGCAATAATCTCATAAAATGTTGTATCCACCCAGTAGCAACAGCAGCCCCGCCAGCGCCGGGCCGGGCCTGTGGGCCGCGCTGGGGACAGGCGAGTCGTACACGGCGGCATGCGCGTGCTCGGCGCTGTGCAAGCTGGCGCTCAAGCTGGACAAGCGGGACGCCACCGCCGCCATACATCTGGCTGCCAAGCTCCTGGCCTATCATAAGCAGAATGCTGGTATGTACTCTTTGTTGTGCGTGTGGCAACGTGCACAAAATATACGACGAATGATTGGTATAAATTGAATTTATTTTTTATTAGCCTAACGTTAGTCTAAAAAATGCGTGAATACACCAGATAAATTATTAACATTTGTAAAAAGAAGTCATTTTTAGGATTCCGTACCCAAAGGGTAAAACGGGACCCTATTACTAAGACTCTACTGTCCGTCTATTTGTCACCATGCTGTATCTCATGAACCGTGATAGCTAAACAGTTGAAATATTCACAGATAATGTATTTCTGTTGCCGCTTTAACAACAAATACTAAAAACTGAATAAAATAAATATTTAAGCGGGACTCCCATACAACATACGTGTATTTTTTGCCGTTTTTCGATAATGGTACGGAACCCTCCATGCGCAAGTCCGACTCGCACTTGGCCGGTTTTTAACATTTTTTTATTTGCTTTAATTCTTGCTTCAATTGAGAAACAAACTTACAACTCTATATATTATAAATCAAGAAAATAACAGCTTTGCGACAAAAGTCTGATAGAGAAGTCTGATCCCCTCAACGATGTGATGAAGTTTGTCCGCATGCGAACAAGCTAAATCTACAGACGGAGTGACTGCGGTATTATGATCTGTGCTCCGCTGTATGCAAGGCATGTACTTATAAATACAGCACGTACTCATTCAAATCACTGTTAAGACCTGCCTGATCAAAATTTGTTTCCAGGCACTAGCGGTGCCACATCGGGTCTCACAGCCGACGACCTGGAGCACGGCGCCATGTGCGTGCTGGCGGGCAGCTCGCGGCCCGACCTCGTGCGCGGCGCGCTGCTGGGCGGCTCTAGTGACGCTCTGGCTGCACTGCTGGCTTTGCCCGATCGTGCCGCCAACCTCCTGGATGAGGCTGATAAGGTAAGTCAAAATCTCGACCCCTATACTAGGTCTTAAAAATTATTTACCTAAATTGGTCCCCGAAAACTCGATACTATAACAACTCGACGCCATGGCAACATGACGCCATGGCAACTCGACGCAACGACAACTCGACCCTATGACAACTCGACGCTATGGCAACTCAACCCTATGAAAACTCGACCCTGTTCCTTCTACCCTATGACAACTCGACCCGGTCGCTTCTACTCTATGACAACTAGAACGCGGTGCTATGTGCGTGCTAGTGGCCAGCAGCTGTTGGGCGGCTCTAGTGATGCACTGGCTGAACTGTGGCCTTACACGACCGTGCTGCTAACTTGTTGGATGAGGCTAATAAGGTAAATCCGAAAGTTTGACTTGGTAAGCTCGATCTCAAAACAAGGTCCCCAAAAAGTCGACCTCATAAAAACTCGACCAATGGATCTGGACGCAGACCATCGAGATCCTTAGCTATAATTTAACCAAGACCGCTGTACCGCGTCTTAAGCGCCCTGTAAAAGATCAAATTTGCTTGACAAATTTTTTGGTCAAACTTCAAGTTTTCATCAAGCAATACCTTAAACCATCAAACCAAAGATCAAACGAGTTTGTTAACCGGCTCTTACATTCGGTTTGTCAAACATCTGGATCTGGAGATCTTGTTTGAGAAATACCGCCTTTCACGTTCAAACATGTTTGTCAAACACGTCATCAATCAAGATTGATGAAGACCGTCAACTGATTTAAGTTCCAACGGCAAAACGGAAGTTGAAGCAGAACCTATGTCAGAATAACTGTAGTTAATTTAATAATCATATGTTTTAATTTGTTTAATTTTGGTTCTGAAAATATCTAATAATATGAAACAAAAAATATTGAAATTAAAATTACAATTTTAATAAAACGTACCTTGTTACTTATTTCACTTACTAGTATATTAGAATAATATTTTCTCATATTTATATGAAGCTATTATATTTACATAACTATGAAGTTATGATAATGTCCGACATCGATCACATGTGAACTCATGCACATGCCTGCCCTTCCCCCGCCTCGCCGTGCCTTCCTAAGGCGCGAGGTCTCGGTCAAACTATAACAAATACAGACGGTAACTAAGGGCTTTTGTTAACAGGATCGTGAAACGAAGCACAAAGACAACAAAGTGGAAGTGGAAGCTGGCATTATCTTCGCGCAGTTGGCTGGCAACGCCGCCGCCAGCACACATCATGATATGTTCGAGTTGTCGCTCACCAAGGCCCTGCAAGGTATGTATAAACTCAATACTTTTATGTTGATGACAATAAAATTTTGTCCTCCTGACGCCGTAGGTACTATGACGTGTTGGTATCATAATTCCTTTGTAAAAAAGGGTCAGAGTTATTCGTCCTTTATAGCTCCGTCTCTCTCTCACACAGGGTTGCTGCATCATGTTCCATTCATATCCATTGCCATTGAAGTTTAGGCTCATCTAAAGTAATTTACGTCGCGGATAATTCGGTAGCGAAATACACATTATTCCATACAAAATCTCGCGAAACGATGGAAGAAGATTGCGTCAGTGTGTTGTCCATTTAGTTATTTGATGTGGCTTATTTCACTTAGAAATATTTCTCAATTTGTAAAATAACTCAGACACTAATTTCATGGTCTTTCTTATGCAGGTCGCAGCACAGGCGTGAGCGAAGAGCGCGGCAAGCTATCCAAGGTGACGCAGCTGACCGGCTTCTCAGACCCCGTGTACGCGGAGGCCATAGTCGCCGTCAACCAGTACGACATCGTGCTTGATGTGCTCGTGGTCAACCAGACGGGTGAGTTATGTTAGATTTATAAAGAAGAGCGCGGCAAGCTATCCAAGGTGACGCAGCTGACCGGCTTCTCAGACCCCGTGTACGCGGAGGCCATAGTCGCCGTCAACCAGTACGACATCGTGCTTGATGTGCTCGTGGTCAACCAGACGGGTGAGTTATGTTAGATTTATAAAGAAGAGCGCGGCAAGCTATCCAAGGTGACGCAGCTGACCGGCTTCTCAGACCCCGTGTACGCGGAGGCCATAGTCGCCGTCAACCAGTACGACATCGTGCTTGATGTGCTCGTGGTCAACCAGACGGGTGAGTTATGTTAGATTTATAAAGAAGAGCGCGGCAAGCTATCCAAGGTGACGCAGCTGACCGGCTTCTCAGACCCCGTGTACGCGGAGGCCATAGTCGCCGTCAACCAGTACGACATCGTGCTTGATGTGCTCGTGGTCAACCAGACGGGTGAGTTATGTTAGATTTATAAAGAAGAGCGCGGCAAGCTATCCAAGGTGACGCAGCTGACCGGCTTCTCAGACCCCGTGTACGCGGAGGCCATAGTCGCCGTCAACCAGTACGACATCGTGCTTGATGTGCTCGTGGTCAACCAGACGGGTGAGTTATGTTAGATTTATAAAGAAGAGCGCGGCAAGCTATCCAAGGTGACGCAGCTGACCGGCTTCTCAGACCCCGTGTACGCGGAGGCCATAGTCGCCGTCAACCAGTACGACATCGTGCTTGATGTGCTCGTGGTCAACCAGACGGGTGAGTTATGTTAGATTTATAAAGAAGAGCGCGGCAAGCTATCCAAGGTGACGCAGCTGACCGGCTTCTCAGACCCCGTGTACGCGGAGGCCATAGTCGCCGTCAACCAGTACGACATCGTGCTTGATGTGCTCGTGGTCAACCAGACGGGTGAGTTATGTTAGATTTATAAAGAAGAGCGCGGCAAGCTATCCAAGGTGACGCAGCTGACCGGCTTCTCAGACCCCGTGTACGCGGAGGCCATAGTCGCCGTCAACCAGTACGACATCGTGCTTGATGTGCTCGTGGTCAACCAGACGGGTGAGTTATGTTAGATTTATAAAGAAGAGCGCGGCAAGCTATCCAAGGTGACGCAGCTGACCGGCTTCTCAGACCCCGTGTACGCGGAGGCCATAGTCGCCGTCAACCAGTACGACATCGTGCTTGATGTGCTCGTGGTCAACCAGACGGGTGAGTTATGTTAGATTTATAAAGAAGAGCGCGGCAAGCTATCCAAGGTGACGCAGCTGACCGGCTTCTCAGACCCCGTGTACGCGGAGGCCATAGTCGCCGTCAACCAGTACGACATCGTGCTTGATGTGCTCGTGGTCAACCAGACGGGTGAGTTATGTTAGATTTATAAAGAAGAGCGCGGCAAGCTATCCAAGGTGACGCAGCTGACCGGCTTCTCAGACCCCGTGTACGCGGAGGCCATAGTCGCCGTCAACCAGTACGACATCGTGCTTGATGTGCTCGTGGTCAACCAGACGGGTGAGTTATGTTAGATTTATAAAGAAGAGCGCGGCAAGCTATCCAAGGTGACGCAGCTGACCGGCTTCTCAGACCCCGTGTACGCGGAGGCCATAGTCGCCGTCAACCAGTACGACATCGTGCTTGATGTGCTCGTGGTCAACCAGACGGGTGAGTTATGTTAGATTTATAAAGAAGAGCGCGGCAAGCTATCCAAGGTGACGCAGCTGACCGGCTTCTCAGACCCCGTGTACGCGGAGGCCATAGTCGCCGTCAACCAGTACGACATCGTGCTTGATGTGCTCGTGGTCAACCAGACAGGTGAGTCAGCTTTCTATCAGTGAAAGTAGTTTCGTACTTTCAGAGATTACCTTTTACTAACATATAAAGGCATGAGGAACAGGGTGAATTGTTTCTCATTTTCCACATTGTGGTCCGGTGATTCTTGTCGGCAGCCTGTATTTTTCTAATTCGCCTTGATGTAGTCATAAACAATAGGCGTAAACGTATACGTAGACACACTTAACGTACAGCGAGTGCAAATGTGCTTGCGATTGCGGCAAACATTGGTTTGAGTTTGCCGTACGTACGTATCTATGTACGTGAGTTTGTATTTTGGCTAAAGTGGGTTGTATTAATAAAGTGTTGTTCCCCTGGCACCTGGCACCTGGCAGACGACACGCTACAGAACTGCACGGTGGAGCTGGCCACGCTGGGCGACCTGCGCCTGGTGGAGCGGCCGGCGGCGGTGGTGCTGGCGCCAAGGGACTACGCCACCATCAAGGCGCACGTCAAGGTGGCCTCCACTGAGAACGGCATCATCTTCGGCAACATCGGTGAGTGGACTTCTGAACTGTTAGTTACGTGCTGACTAACGACTGACTTGGGGTATGTGGCGCAGCCGTCGCCATTCAGGTTATATGCCATTTCAGGTTTTAAGCCACCCAACACTTCCCCTCAAGTCACGCGCTGTACGGTTAATTTAATCTGTCTTAGGGCCGATTTTCAGATTGAGTATATTTTTTTTTTTAGTTTATAATAATAATAATATAATATAATAATCGTTTATTGCAGGCAAAATACCCATATACAAAAATAGCATTACAAGATAAGATAAAAAGAAATAAATTAAAACCAGATTAAAATTTACACATATGAAGGCTCACCTTACAGCAATTACACCAATGGAGCACAATCTTATAATAAATTCACTATAAGTACAGGTATCCTCACGATGTTTTCCTTCACCGTTGTATGCGATGTCCAAGATAAACTTAGAAAGTACATATGAATTGAGAAAGTCACATTGGTACTTGCACGGATTCAAACCCACAAACTGAAGCACGAGAGGCGAGGTCTTAGCCACTGGGCCACCACGACATATTACGACGCCAGTATTTGGAACTAAGAACGTGTCAAACCCTACTTAAACTTTGACAGGTTTTTAAGCTAAACTAAAGTTTGACAAATATTCAACGTCAAATACTTAATTCAGAAATCGGGTGTTATTCCCGCAACTTCGCATACATCTTTCTCTCAGAAACAAATTACTCTCTCTAATTACTAAAACTCATTTGCTAATAATAACCAATTATAATTTGTCCGGGGGGGTATGAAAATTAGTGAATTTATAGATTTTAATGTGCTCTTGCCGAATACTTTGCGACCTCGTATCTTTGTCGCTATATGGTGGGCAAAAATCGTGGATCAGACGAAACACGACGGAGTCTGTTAGCAACAACATTGAATAGGTTACTTCTAAGTCAAGATTGAACAGGTTACTTCTAAGCAAGTGTGCCCCATCGTCGACCACATCATCGCTTACCATCAGGTGAGCTAGTGGTCAGAGGGTATGAATAAAACAAACTTGCGACATCTGGGACGGAATGAAATAAAATAACCCCAAATATCGCCCTTTTTTCGTTTGATTCACGATTCAGTATATAGGTTCATATTTTAGGTATGTAGGTTTTAGTTAGGTTTGATTCAGTATATAGTTTTAGAATACGAGCACTACAAATTCAATTAAAAAAACATTTCCACACCACCATGAGGTAGGGTAAGTGGCGTAATGATTGCCAAAGATCTACAAATGTCAGCCGGGAACAACGGCTTAGCGTGCGCACCGAGCCACGGAGGAATCTCGCTAAGTCAACATGGTCACCCATCTACGGACCGACCTCGGCAAGCGTTTACTTAACCAAGAGGAGCAACCCATGCAGCGGTAATTACTTAACTCAAATCAATATGTAACATAGTATTTCTTCCCCAGTATACGAGGTATCCGGCGCCTCGATGGACCGCGGCGTGGTAGTACTGAACGACATCCACATCGACATTGTTGACTACATCCAGCCCGCCGTCTGTACTGATGCCGACTTCAGGCAGATGTGGGCCGAGTTCGAGTGGGAGAACAAGGTATACAACACTAATACAATAGACATAAAGTGCACAGTTGTAAACGCAGCCTTAAGTATCAGGTCTGCACCCTTTTCCGTCTGCTTTCGTTTTGCTTATTCTTCTTAGTCGTAACGCTCTTGACAGAGCGGTCGTGGTCGTCATGAAGTATCGGTAGTATATGCGGCAGATGTAATGCGTCTCACAATGTCCCGCCACCTTTCCCGATTCGAAGTCATCCGGGTACATTCGTGCACGGGACCGCCCACAGCAGACTTGATCTGGTCGGTCCAACGTATGGGAGACCTACCACGTGGTCTAGTGCCTTCCACTTTTCCTTGGACGACTAACCGCTCTATGGAATAACTGTCTCGCCTTGAAACGTGCCCGAAGAAAGTGAGTATTCGGGACTGTACTATTGCGGACAGACGCTGCTTGATGTGGAGTTCTTGGAGTATCGAGACATTTGTGCGAAACTCGGTCCACGACACTCCGAGCATTCTTCGCCAGCACCACATCTCCAGAGCGTCTATCTTTTTTCTTTCCACCTCCCGCAACGTCCACGTCTCTGCAGCGTTCAGAAATATGGGTAAAATTAAAGTGCGCACGAGCCTGGTCTTCGTGGCTTTGGTGATGTCTCTGTTCCTCCATTTTTTTTTTCATTTTGTCCATTGCAGTTCTTGTGATCGCCATACGCTTCTTTATCTCGTCAATGCAGCCACCGTTATTCGAGATTAAAGCTCCAAGATATACGTAGGATTGGACTACGTCGCAGTTCGCGATCTGAGTAACTTCTGGCGAATTATTGTTAGCACGGTCCACAATGATCACCTTCAATTTATCTTTAATCCGAATTCAAGGCTCACTTGTTCCATTTTGCGTAGGAGTTCTTCCATATGGCGAGCACTAGAAGCAAAAAGAGTGGTGTCATCTGCGTAGCGCAAATTCGCAATGTTGTAGCCACCAACCGCAACCAATGTTCCAGAGTTATGCGCATTATAAGCTCTGTGTAGATATTAAATAAGAGAGGCGATATAATGCATCCTTGGCGGACACCTGCATAGGGGTGGAAGTTACTGGACAGGATGTCATCTGTTCGTACCGAGGCTGTGTTTTCTTCGTACAACCTCCTTAGAAGATGAACTAGGTGTTTCGGCGTGCCCATGTCAAGTAAAGTTTTGCACAAGATTGGCCATTTTACCTAGTCAAATGCTTTGGAGAAATAAACAAAGCAGATTTATGTTGGCTTGTTGAATTCGCGAGCTTTTTCAATAATCTGGCGAACAATAAGAATCTGTTCCCGTGTACCCTTTCCCTTCTCAAATCCAGCCTGATCTGGTGCGATTTCTTTGGACAGATACCCCTTCAGCCGCTCATTAAGAATATGTAACAAGATTTTGCTGGCATGGTATATCAGTGCAATAAGGCGATAGTTTTTACATTACCTTGTAGAGCCTTTTTTATGTAGAGGGGTGAAGACTGTATGAGTCCATTCAGATGGCCAAGTTCCTGTCTGCCATACTCTGTTACAAATGGCATGGAAGATATAGACGCCACGTTCTCCTAAAGCCTTTATGGTTTCTATGGGAATTCGGTCTCTTCCCGTGGCTTTTTTATTTTTAAGATGTTTTATGGCGGCCCTTACTTCAGACAGAAGAATATCCGGTTCCAGTTCCTCCCTGTTTACCTCTGTATTTGGGAAAAGACGTGACTGTGGGTCTTAGAACAGTGATTGACAGTAGTTCTGCCACGTTTTAGAGATTTGGTCTAGTTCTGTTACAACTTCGCCTTTATCGTTCTCGATAGCCCAGGTTTTAGTAGGGTTCTTGTGATATGACGAATTTTGCGGTAAAGATCCCTAGATTCATGTTTCCCTGCGTGTGCTTCGACTTCTTCAAAAATTTTGCGAAGATATGAGTTATGATCTCGTCTGCAGTTAGTTTGAATTTGAGCAGATAGCTTGTAACGTCCGTTCCTCTTGCCTTTTTCTGACTTCGATCCTCAATTAAAGCAAGAGTACTGTCTGTTATCCAGTGTTGCCGTTTATGTGTTTCAGTTGGTGGCTTTGATTTTGCGACTGCTTACTGAATAAGATGTTTTGCTTGGTTCCATAACATCTCCGGTGTTGCCTCAGTGAGGTTTGCGTCGGTCCATTTTGACCAGTTCTGCTCAATTGCCGTAGTAAATTTTGCGGATTCTCCGACAATTCTCCTTTGCTAATTAAGGGTTCGACCAGTTGCCAATTTTAGTGTTAGTTTCACAGTAAGTTTATGGTCCGATCCGCAATCGGCACCAGGCAATGTATGAGCATTAAGGATAGAGGTTCGCCAGCGTGATCTTACTAAGATATAGTCGATTTGATTACGGTAGGTGCCTCCTGGCGATGTGCAGGTACAATCTCCGTGTACAATCTCGTTGATGGCGATGTCCAGGTGTACAATCTCGTTTTGCACGAAGTTAAAAATGTACTAATGGAGGTATGCGGAACGTAAAGTACCGCAACCTCCATTGAGATGGGCAGATCCTCCGACTAGACAGGTGTGGTGTCTATGTTTCGTACTTTGTTTTAATTTTTAATTTGTGTGCACGTCTTTTTACATCGTTCCCACATATATGTATTTTTCCAACAAGAGTGATGTAACCAAATAATTGTAATTAAAACTGATGGAAAAGAGTGTCCGAGGAGTTTCTTGCACATTCTTCTCCATAGAGACCTACTGACGCTTGCGAATGTGCAACTAGATTCATCTTTTGTTTGACAATTAAAAAGTATCTATGTAAGGTTTAGTTGAAATAAAAATATTTTGATTTAGATTTTTGATTTTGTTCAATCACGCCGAAAACTTTGCTTGCGCGATGCAAGATTTAGTTCGAATGTGGCGTCATAGATGTCGTCACACTACAGTTGAACAATTATTTATCATCCCCATAGGTCTATCTCCAATTTTGTGTATTAATACTTACATGTTTTGTTTCACAGGTGTCCGTGAACACGAATATTACAGATCTGCGCGAGTACTTACAACACTTACTGTCTTCTACCAACATGAAGTGTCTCACTCCTGAAAAGGTTTGGATTACACCATTATTTTAAAGGGCTACCTGACGGAAGTGTTCTTTTAATCTACCATCGGCACAGATAATACAGGCTTTTTTGATACAACTTCAGGGTGAATTATAAAAATGTGCTAAGTGACCGAAGGAATCCATGAACTGTATTTTGCAGAACATTGCATGTTTTTTTAGGGTTCCGTACCCAAAGGGTAAAATCGGGACACTATTACTAAGACTCCACGGTCCGTCTGTCTGTCTGTCTGTCACCAGGCTGTATCTCATGAATCGTGAAAGCTAGACAGTTGAAATTTTCACAAATGATGTATTTCTGTTGCCGCTATAACAATAAAAACAGAATAAAATAAATATACCATACAACAAACGTGACTTTTTTATGTTTTTTAATGGTGCGGAACACTTCGTGCGCGAGTCCGACTCACACTTGGCCGGTTTTTATAAAGCTCGAAGACAAAAAATCGATCACAATCTTTTACCGCGGCATTGCACTCGGTTATAGTATGCCTGAGGGCCTATTACTGCAGACCACACTAATATTATTAATGGGAAAGTAAATCGGTCTACTTGTTACGGTTTCACACCGAACCCGCCGACACAATGTTGATGCATTTTGGTATAGAAAACGATTGGACCTTGCAGGACATAGAATATTTTATCCCGGGAGTGCGTTCCCTTGATATAAATGCCGACTTAATCACGCCGCCGCGTGAAGCCGCTGTCTGAAGTTCGTTACATGAGTAAAAAGAACAGTTCTTGCCGTGGTAAAACTATACCCCAGTTAGTTTGTAGAAGCTATTCAATTGTGCACAAGTTATTCAGGTGTAGCCCCACTGCAATGAGCCACAATGCGAGTGCGGCGCTACGTACCAAACACTACCTCACCTCTTGTGCTCTCTGTACCACAGCCTGCGCCTTTAGGAGACCTTTTTTTTAAGTTCCATGATGTAAATAGTGCCAGCCCGCCTCTGCGGGCCTGGACCTCGGGTTGGGGGGCAGTGAGGTGTTAGACGCCCCCCGCGACGTCTAAGAGGGGCGCGAGTGGGACACTACGCGCCGCCACCTCGGGTCCTGATGTGTGGGGGGCGACGGACTCATTTAGGGGGGCTGGACCTAACCTAACGCTGTCGATGGGATTGAATTCTAAATATAATACTTTTAATTTGGAATCATCGGTACGACGAAGAAGAAGAATTGTGCACCTAGATTTAAACCCAATTTTCCCAAAAATGTGGCACTACATATTATGAACCTACCTATCACCGTTCTCTCCCACAGGCACTATCCGGCCAGTGCGGCTTCATGGCCGCCAACCTGTACGCGCGCTCCATCTTCGGGGAGGACGCACTCGCCAACCTGAGCATCGAGACGCCGCTACACAAGCCCAACTCGCCGGTGGTCGGGCATGTGCGGATACGGGCCAAGAGCCAGGTATGTAGCTTACTACTATGTACTTCGGGGAGGACGCACTCGCCAACCTGAGCATCGAGACGCCGCTACACAAGCCCAACTCGCCGGTGGTCGGGCATGTGCGGATACGGGCCAAGAGCCAGGTATGTAGCTTACTACTATGTACTTCGGGGAGGACGCACTCGCCAACCTGAGCATCGAGACGCCGCTACACAAGCCCAACTCGCCGGTGGTCGGGCATGTGCGGATACGGGCCAAGAGCCAGGTATGTAGCTTACTACTATGTACTTCGGGGAGGACGCACTCGCCAACCTGAGCATCGAGACGCCGCTACACAAGCCCAACTCGCCGGTGGTCGGGCATGTGCGGATACGGGCCAAGAGCCAGGTATGTAGCTTACTACTATGTACTTCGGGGAGGACGCACTCGCCAACCTGAGCATCGAGACGCCGCTACACAAGCCCAACTCGCCGGTGGTCGGGCATGTGCGGATACGGGCCAAGAGCCAGGTATGTAGCTTACTACTATGTACTTCGGGGAGGACGCACTCGCCAACCTGAGCATCGAGACGCCGCTACACAAGCCCAACTCGCCGGTGGTCGGGCATGTGCGGATACGGGCCAAGAGCCAGGTATGTAGCTTACTACTATGTACTTCGGGGAGGACGCACTCGCCAACCTGAGCATCGAGACGCCGCTACACAAGCCCAACTCGCCGGTGGTCGGGCATGTGCGGATACGGGCCAAGAGCCAGGTATGTAGCATGGATGGGATGTCCATGTACCGCGATGGCGCATGGCCGTACGTCTTGCAGTCCGATGATGGAAAGGGCTAGCCGGAATCAAATTGTGCAGTTCCTGCAATAAGTCTTCATGCAAACTTCTTCCTCGATGGTCTAGTGCTACTGCTGAGCATCATGTCCTGGGTTCCATTGCCGCGTCGGGAGTGTTATTAGGATTTTTGATCTGACGTGTTCTCAGTAGCAGCCCGGAGTCTGGGTTTGTGTCCGGTTGATGATAATGGCCCCTATTACATTGGACTTAAACATAACTAGCGAAGTGTGGTCTTTGGATGGATGGATGTAAGTTTGTTACTCTATCACTCCAGAACGGCTGGACGAATCTAGATGAAATTTGGCACAGAGATATATTATAGTCTGGAATAGCACATAGGCTTTTTTTTATCCCGGTGTAATGTTCACCTGGGATAATTTATGTCTTTCACGCGGGCGAAGCCGCTGGCAGAAACTAGTATCACATCACACTAATATTATAAAGGCGAAAGTTTGTGAGTGTGTGTGTGTGTGTTTGTATGTTTGTTACTTACGTAATAAAGCACAAAGGGATAGTAAATGTATTTAGAATAATTCGCTTGTTAAATCGCACGAGTATATCGTTATGAACAGAGTGCTGATAAAGACTGGGCTGCTACTGAGAACTTTAGAATTAAAAATTCTTGCCCGAATCGGAAACCGAATCCGGGAGCCCACGCTCCGAACATTGCGACTGCGAAGCTAGCCAATCATCTGTCGAAGAGGTCTATC